>JAMJFZ010002759.1:648750-1297500 GCA_026225945.1 Cricetomys ansorgei | reverse complement strand
TGTAGATGATAATCACAGTATTAAAAAGTTGAACACAACTGCTATTAAGCACAGGGAGTAGCACAGATCTGAAGAAACGAGGCAATAAGGCAAAAAAGAAACCTTGTTATATGTGGAAGTAGAGATCACAGCAATGGAATGTCAATTGAAATAAATCAACCCTCGGTGTTTTGGAGGTCTTCACAAAGAGTTCTGGGTAATATGATGGCTCTGTTGGGAAAGGGTATCAGAACGCTGAAGGTGGGTCAGGACATACTACTGTAATCAATCTTTATGGCTAAGACTTTGAGGTAAGAATAATGTCCCATGATATGAAATCCAAGCTTAGGTTCTGAATATTATGTACAAAATTTTGTTATTGGAAGTCCTTCCATTCTCTGGAGTGGTAAAGATGTTTATTTCATTTTGCATGTATTTTTTTTTATTTTGTATTTGTATGCTACCTCCCCCCCCTCTCTCGTGTGTGTGTGTGTGTGTGTGTGTGTGTGTGTGTGTGTGTGTGTGTGTGTGTGTGTTATAGAACAGGGAGACAGAGAAGAAAAAAATAGAGTCCGTTCATTCTTATTTTCCCAAAAACCTATGAAAGTTTTCCAAGACTGGGGATTATATTTATTCTATACTGAATGTTTAGAAGTTCTAGTGAAGAAATAGGAAAACTGAAAGACAGCTCAAACACAAAGAATATTTACTCAGACCTGAGAAAAACAGTTGAACTGTATACAAACCTTGGCCAAACATGTTATTAAACCTGTTTCACATTATATTGATAATCTAGATCCATATGGACCAGAGAAAAAATATTGATCTGCAGAAAATTTAAAGGATCTTGAATGAGTTAGATGGTTACATGAGCAAAGGAAATGTGAATTTGAAGGAACAAATAAACCCCAATAGTTTAAATTAAAGATAAATTGCAGTTGTGTGACTGATGAAAGGTTACAGACACTCAGGGGTAGATAAGATTGATTGCCATATGTGTGATCATATATAGTTTTCCTTTCTTGAATTTCAAGTTATCCAGTAGTGTGTGTGTGTGTGTGTGTGTGTACTCATACACATGCGTATGCTTGCATTTTAAATGTTCTGAAGTTATAGAGATACCAAGTGAGTGAGTAATGAGGCAGATGACCGAAGACACAAAGTGGTGGATTTCTAGGCTCTTAAAGAACTGATCTCAGGGTTTCAGGCCCCAGAGATACTGATATTCTCCTCTATCTCTCCTTGTTTCCTAGAGACAGATTACGCATTTTCATGTTGTGACATAATCCCTGATCCTGTAGTTCAAGAGAAATTTTAAAAAATAGCTATATATCATCTCCTATATCATCTAAAAAAAACAAGTGGATGCCTTGCCTTTACAATAATTGGCTATTTGGTAATATATGACAGCACCCTATAGTCTGATTGTCTGTGTGGTACAGCATAAAGTATATGCCAAGGGGACACACCTCTGTATTTAGAAAAGTGCTAAAATGTCTTTTTAAAATAATTTTTACTTGTGGAATTTCACACATGTTCATTGTATTTTGATGGTGCATGTGGGCAGTTCTAACTGGACTCAGTGAGTTGTAGAACAAACAAACAAAATCTACAATAATTAAAGTCCTTAATTGCTGCATTTACTTCCAGGTCAATGGACTTGTTTATAGTGTCAATATTCATTAATTTTGCCTTTCCATTCTGCTATATATGAACAAACACTGATATTTTTTCTTTAACTCAGGAAGAGCGTTTTTAAAAAAAATATTGAAATTTACCTAATCCTTAAAATCTACAGTCTTCCATCTGAAGAAGGAAGATTATTCTAGTTCCTCAAGTCAGAGACATGATTTGACTCAAAGGAGACCAGTAAATCTGAATGTTTCCTCTCACTGTGACTAGGGATAACTAAGGCGTAAGGTGCATCTCAGAGTTTGAGCAGAGACACAGCTGCAGTTGATCCAATAGATTAAAAAGATCTAGCTTGTTTGAGAAAATAATAAAATTAAAGCTCCAAATTAAGTTTGGGAACTAAATCAATCTTTTGATTACTGGATTCAAGTTAAAGGGCACAAAGAAAAGCTCTATAATCTTCTCAGCATGGTTGGTGGTTTCTAGTCAGGCATACTGACTGCAGCATAAAACCTTACTTCCTTTTATTAAAATGTCAAATTCTATTCAGCTGGAAATTTTCTTAGTCACCAGAGAAGGTTTATACTGAACACACCTCACTGACTCTTGTGTTTATATAAATTATATGAAAATTTGGCACATCAAATCACAACATTTTCTGAAAATTTAGAAGCACAATTTCCTTTTATATTCTCTTGGAGTTTACTCACACGGCAGAAACAGAAGCATTCTCACTAATGACAGCTCTAGTTAGTATGAAGACTTGAACAAAAACAGGTGTGTTGGAGAAAATCAGTGAGAACTGAGCATCTGAGTAGAAACCACAGTGTAATCGGATGAGACTCTGCCAAAGCAGAGTGCTTAGGGGCTCAAAGTCATGTTTGCAAAACACACAACTCATGGTGATAGCTAAATACATGCTGTGATCTGCACTTCCACACATTACAAGGTTTCTTTTTTGCCTAATCTCCTCTTGTTTCTTCAGACCTGTGCTAGTCCCCATGCTTAATAGCAGTTGTGTTCAACCTTTGAACACTGTGATTATCATCTACACAACTGCAGAGCCAGTTGGTTTGTGCTCATTTGTATTATTTGATAGTACTTTCCCTTCCCTCTATTCTTCCCAGTTCCTACTCACCTCTCCTCCAATCGGGATCCACCCCTTTTCTGTCTCTCATTAGAAAATAAACAGGCCTCTAAGGGATTTTGATATGATATGATATGAATATGACATGATATAACAAATTCTAATAAAATAAAGCTAAAAATAACACATCAGAAAAGGACAAAATAAACAAGCAGAAGGCAAAGATTCCAAGAAAAGCCACAAGAAACAGATACCCACTCATATGCACTCTCAGGAATCCTGTAAAAATATTAAACTGGAAGCCATAATGTATACGCAAAAGACCTGTATAATAAAAAGAGAGAAGAGAATAATACATAAATAAAATAAAAATAGAAATAATGATATAAAATTTATTTAAATAAGAAAAGCCCCTGCCACTATACTATAAGATGAGGAAGCTTCAGAGATGCCATTGAGCTCATTTTCTGATGGCCATTTACTGCTGGACATACAGCTTACACTTAAGAGTGGTTTGTTTCCAGATCTGGATCTTCATCAGTCTCATGTTTATTTAAACAAGAAATGGCAAAGACATGCAGAACTAGTTCCTATTTGATTTTCAGAAGTTAGATCAAGAACACGTTACTCCCTTTTCAAATTATCAACTAAAATCATTTCTGAATCTCTAATGATTTTCCTTATGATTACATGTGTTCATTATTCACAATTGTTCTGAGACCAGCAACTAAACTAAAGTGTAGTAAACTAGTGTAACTAAAACATAAAGATCCTTTTGGAGCCTAAGGTAGATATAAAAGTTGGAATGTCATAACCTGTCACTTATTTTTATATAGTAAGAACTTTATTATGATGTAATTTATAAGCAATAATGTTCATTATTTTACATTATATCATCTGAATTTCAATATATTTTTTTAATCTGCAAACCAGAGGTACAAGGATGCAGATTGGAGGCTCAGTCCAAGCCTAACGACTTCAGGACCAATAATGCTACTCATTTAGGGAGAATGCGTGAGAACCTTGAGAGCAATCACTGTAAGTTCAGGAATCCAACTGGGAAAATATATATCTTTGTTATCTAAATGCAGGAGAAAAGCATGTTCCATTTCCAGAAAGTACGGCCTGTTTCTTTATCCTTTTGTTATATCCAGACTCTCAGCTGATTATTTGTAACCATGTAACTTTAAAGAATCCTCTCCATTCAGTCCATTTAAATCACATTAAATCACTGATATGCTTGAAAAGAATGCTTTATTGTATGAATATGTACACTGTAATCAAGTTAAAACTGAAAACCACCACTAATGATTTGAAGTTTTTAGTCTAATAAGTCTAACATATGAGCCAGGTGGTGGTGGCACATACCTTTAATTGTAGCTCTTTGGAGGAAGAGACAGGTAAATCTCTGTGAGTTTGAGACCAATCTGATTTACAGAGTGAGTTCCAGGACAGCCAGAACTACCTATTGATTACCTCTCTAGAAAGAAAAAGAACAAAAAGTCTAACATATAGACATCCACTATTTCATCAGTGGCACTTAGTGGCTTGCATATGAGTCATTTTGGGGGTCATTTTTGGCCTTTTCATAACTTTATTACAGCTATATATCTATTAAATGTTAGGTAGAATTTCCAGAATTCAGGTTCAGTTTATATTTCTCTCTGTTGCTTCTTGGTTTTTAGTTTGTTTTTGGTTTTTTGTTTTTGTTTTTGTTTTTTTTTTTTTGTAATCATATTTGGTTGGTGTATTCACTAATTTTTCTGTACTAATTTTATGAAGTCTGTTCTTATTTAGATGGTCAAAGCATTTTATTCTCAGCTTAGTATTCAGATACAATAGAGCAGAAATATTCTTCAATGTATTGGTCCAGAAATACGTTCAGAATCATTTACATGTTGGGGCAAATGTTCAACACTTATCCAGACACTTAACAATTAAGTTGTCTTAGCCTCCACTCCCTGCCGATGGTCAGCTGGGTGGTGGTTGTGCACGCCTTTAATCCCAGCACTTGGAAGGCAGAGGCAGGTGGATCTGTGATTTCTAGGCCAGCCTGGTTTACAGAGTGAGTCCAGGAGAGTCAAGCCGGAGTTATAACAGAGAAACCCTGTCTCGGAAATAAAACAAATGGACAAAACACTCAAGGTCAGATGTAAAAGTACCTTATGATATTATGAAAGGCAGACATCTCTCAGGAATCCCTCACCCCGCAGATCTCCCTGCTTTCTAGATTTCTAAGAATACACTGTATGATTGTGTAGAGGACTTTGGACATTTTAATCTCCAATTGTTCATTTTGGTATTTTCTTTTTCTAGCTTGTTGCTTTTCACAACTGAGACAGCCACAATAGACAGTTGAGACATCAAACAATTTCCCCCATTTGTTTGCACAAAGTACCACAGGAATATTGCTATTTGTACTGGGCGAAGTCTGATTTAAGTCAAATAAAGATGAGCTTAAAATTGCTTTTATCATGGATCAGAAAGTTCATTCAAATTATGACAGTTTTCTGTGGATATGATTTTAGGGGGACCACTGAACTAATTCCTAAACTTTCAATGTGTGCTAATTTTCTTTCCAAAACTCTCCTAGTTCTTGGGCTGTTGATTTTTAAGGCTACAAATGGAAAACAGAATGGTAACAGGGGAAGTTAAACTTCATTGAAGTGCATTGCTTGCATAGGAGTAATTCAATTGTTTTGTGAGTAGTTATACTTTAGACTATAGGAGAATATGAGTAATTGTTACATCAGAGTCACCTTTCACTTAATTCACCATCGTTCTCATTCTCATTATGTAGAAGTCAATTATCAGAGGATCCTAACTTCATCAGATATGTTCTACTCATATTCTCTCTAAATTGCATTTTCTCATCCTATTTTTAAAGTTTTAAAATTTTTTAGAACAGTCTTATCATGCATTTGTGCACTAAGGACTTAATTCTCTTAATCCTTGTGGAGGCTTAGTAGAAATTTACAGAATAGTAAAAGAATATTGAAGTTATATATTCAGAAAATAAATGCAATTTTAAATTGCATGTGTACATTAAATGCAAACCTTAATAGAAGGAATGCATGCTGACATACCACTATAGAAGTCTCCAGGCTTCTCTTGATCCCTGATATTCTTGCCATTGTGTATCCCACCACCACTAGATCACCTCCTCTGATGGATTATCTGGACTTATTGACTCCCTATTGAGAAATAAATTTAGTAGAACTAACTTTATGTCATTTCTGAAATTTGGTTATGAAATGACTGAAACTCATACCTTGGAAAACTTTCTCACTTTTCTTATATCATCTGTTGAACCTGGAGGCAGCTACCACAGCATGGGACAATCAATTTCAGAGGCCCACTTGTAAGGAAATAAATCTTGACCAAAATGTCAAGTGAGGGAGTTTCGAGCGCCTTCTCATATCAAAATTTGCAATGAGGCTGACCTCAATATATTCCATGATCACAATCTAATGACAAACATTGAGCCAAAGGCACTTGAGTAATCCATCAGATTCCTAGTGCTTACAAAGGAGGACCTAACAGTTTATTGTTTTAAATAACTAAATTTTAAATTCATTTATTACACATGGATAACACAGTACAGATGACTTTTGATTATCTATGACAGCACTGAATAAAAATTAGGCAATAGGATTTTTCAAATACCCTTGTGTTAACAGAAAACAAGAAAAAGAAGTCACAATTTCTTTGCTTTCTACTCACAATTCTGTTTTAATAACCTCTGAAGAAATTTAGTTGTAGAAAAAATTCAATGAACAGGTAGAAATGTATACATTGAGTCCCTGGTGGATGAAAAGCATCCCATGCTACAAACTTGGGTTGAACTATCATTGCCAGCATATATTTTACTTAAAAGCTATGATAAGTGGAATAGCATTCTTCAAAATTTACATATATTGGGACAATCAGAGGTGGAAACAGACAGGTATAGATTTAGAGGAGGTCATGGGCAAAATCCTTGTGATTGAATCAATGCTTTTATTTTCTGAAAGATGAAGAGACATTAGTGTTCTTTCTCCACCATGTGTAATCATGGTAGGAAGGTCACAACTTGTCAGATAGGGAGAGAGGCCTAAGAATCCTCAGAACTATGTTTATTATCACATGCACCTTGGAGTTCAAAGCCTTCATAGTGGTGAGAAAGAAATAATTTGACTGTCTCAAACCAGGGCAACTGCTCTACCACTGAGCTATTTCCTTAGCCCCAAACTAGTTTGCAACATGCATCTGTTCCATCCATATGTGAAAAGCAGTGTAAAGTGCCTGACTCAATACTTCTTGGGATGGAGGTATGAAAGTTAAGGAGTATTGACTAAAGATAAAGCAACTCCAATAACAATAAAAACAAGCACCATTTTATACAACTATTCACCTATGATGGAAATTTTCTCTCAAAGATGGAAATTTCATCTACTAAACCATATTTCATTAACAATACAACCTGTTTATTGCCTAATATAGAGATACAGTCTTGACTCTAGCAGGTCCAGCTATTCTTTATACATTGTCAGATAGAAGAATCTCATTAATTTTGCCTATAAAACTATGTTTCAAACAAAAATCTCAGCTGGGCACTGGTGACACATGCCTTTAATCCTAGCACTTGGGAGGCAGAGCCAGGCAGATCACTGTGAGTTCAAGGCCAGCCTGGTCTACAGAATGATTTCCAGGACAGCCAGAGTTACAACAGAGAAACCCTGTCTCCAAAAAACCAAAAATAAATAAATAGATAGATTGGTAGGTAGATAGATAGATTCCTCTTCAATTTGATTTTATTTGTAATAGTAATCAAATATCAATAATATATTTTTAAAACATGTTAATAATATGACATAGTAGGCATTTTTCTGAACTTTTGTTTTTGGAAGCAAGGATAATTTAAAATACTTGAAGTCATTGCTCTACATTGATAAATAGATGTAATATTATATTGCCTAAAATAAGAAATTAAACTGTTTTCTCTATTATCTAACATTATTGAACTTGTGATTAAATAAAATATTATCTCAAAGAAAACTTACTGTATTTTGTAGAGAACATTTATCATATTTTCATAATATCACCACTTGGTTAATCATGATTGTCTTTTTCATTTATTTAAAAGTAACATTAAAAATGCGGTAAAATGAACTGTTTAAAAAACAAAATGCCATTTTTATTCCCATATTTAATCACCACGACATTCACTAGAAGAAAACTATTACGGTGCTCACATGTGCTAATAATTTCCTATGAGGGATTCTTAGTAGATTTTTTTCAGGGTTTTCTGGCTTCCTTCATCAATGTATTGCTTTGGAACTAATGACAAAGAGAGATTAAGGAAGAAATGCCCTCTGTTCCTTGATCTATCTTTCTTTCTTAATTGCCCATTGTGATTATCTTCTTTTACTGTGTTTCCTTCATCTGTTTAGTTTTCTCTGCGTTGTTGAATTTCCAGATCTTATCCAGAGATTCTATAAGATTAAAGAAAACAAAAACAAAAACAAATAAAGGTGAACTCTAAGGTGCTACACGAAGACTAAATGAGGGTCTGGGTGCTGCTGTATTTCTTAAATTGTAAGTATATGTGTTTCGTTCATTGACATGTGCTATAATTAATATTTATATTTAATGTGGCATAGTTTCAGTTTTTTCTTCAACATCTATAGCTGCATTGACTTTTCACTTTAAAAGTCATGATGATTGCAAATGAAGAAATAAATGTTATCACTTATGCTGACCTCCAGAGAGGTAACTCAAGTTTGGAAGCATGCTATAACCCCTTAGGATTATAGTTTTCGATATGCAGTGAAGGATTACAGTTAGATGCCCTTTAAGAGAATGTGCTGTCCTAGCAGTAGAGCCATTCTGAAATGATGAGAGAAGAAATTTATTAGAATACCTGAGCAATTTATATCTTGCTACCATATTCCAGTCTGTACAGAGGGCATAAATCAAATGGAAATGGATCTCAGAGGTGCAAAGATTCAATTTCATTTTATAGATCAGTTTTCCTTTTTCATAGGCATCAAAAAAAGGAAGTGTGTTCTCTCTGCTAGGGACAAAGAAGTCTTATGATATTTTTTATTGGATGGAAAATTCTTATCTCTATCCAAGGTATCCCCAAGCTCTAATAGTTTCAACTATTTCATCAGTACTATCATAGCAACTTTCACTGGGAACCCTGGACACATATGATATCACTATCACTTCTAAGCTTTTTAGGGGAACATTTACATTTTTAATTATATTCAATTTGTTGCCACAGATTCTTGAGCCAGCGTTGTTATAGTACATTGACAAATTTACATTCTCTAGATGACAAATAAAACTTTCTGAAAACAATAAATAACTTATAAAGCAGTTTTTTCTGTATATCTGTGTGCAGTTCTCCAACCCAGAATTATGAAAATTGTGCATGGTTGACCATGCTGTTAGCATGTTTTCTGGCTGAACTAGGTTACAATTTAATGATACTGCTTAACTCAGATTTCTAAACAACTATTAATGTTAAACTTCTTTTAGATTCTTGGTTAAGAATACTTTTGTAGCTATGACCAAACCATATCAATTACTAGAAATCATATCAGCATGTTCAAATTCTACTGTAATTACAGTTACTAATGTCTGCTGCCATGACTGACACATCTACAATATGTTACCTAATTGACACCAATATATGTAATAATAATATACATAAATATAAGAGTGCAGAAGTGAATATATCATGAAATACTTCTAATGGAAGTAAGTACTCTCAATTGTGATTGTGAGCCTTTCCAACATAGGGTAAATAGGAACTGTTTGCATTGCTTCAATTGCCAGTTCAAATATCTATGTCAGTGAACATTAACCCAGGCTAAAAGTTTAATACTCTGGAACATATTAAATATACCTGAGCTACTTAAGCCAATTAAAACATATATATTTTGATGAAAGCAAGTTTTTATGATTCATGTGAAGGTGGGAAGGGCAGGGATGATATTTTAACATATTTATTATGGAGATGGTAATGTGGATAAAACAAAGTTCAACAAAACACACCCCTAACCTTATATACAAAATGAAAGGAACACACAAACATGCAAGTATACTACCACTTGGAGTGTGCCATATTTAAGTCTTCTAAGTGTGGGAAAACACTGAAGGCAGATTGATTAACTGTCAGGAGGAAACGGATATCATGGGGAACAGGAGAATAATGTGCAGAGTCTTGGAAAATGAGTTTTGCATGACAGGGGAGGAGATGGAAATTTGAGCACACAAAAGAGCAAATTAAATAGAAAAATAATCAATAGCCTGGCAAAATGACAGGTGATGCTTTCCAATAGCTATGTGAGCGGAAGTGTAGATTCTGTGTAGGAAAAGAGGTGAACATGCATCTGGAGAGGAAGTATGACTAAGAAAAATCGTGTTTGCCAAGCTAAGTAAAATGCACTTAACCTTGTAAGCAATATTGTGGCAAGAAAGAGGAAATAGAGAGTGTACACTGCAGGGTAAACTGATCAGTTCCACTAATATAATCAGTTCAGTGAAGCATCAGAGGAGGGAATGCTGTAGCCCACAGAGTTTCCTGCTTCTAGCAAGAGCAAAAGGCATCTCTCCTTAGTTGAGGAAAGTGTGAGTATTAATGTTGTAGTCAATAACATTTATTCTCAGTGCTTTCATCACATCAGTGACAATGATTGGGAAGACAGGTGTACTAGATTTCTTGCTTCCAGAACTACTGATTGTCTCTCAGGGTTTTACTGGGGATATTTTTAATCTGTATAAAAGGCTTGACAGCCACATGGAATTTCATATAAATTGTCTTTTTTTTTAAGGTCCTTGACCTCTTTTTCCTCCAGAGATTAACAAAAAGCTTGTTAATGTGTATTTACAGAGGGTTTTGGTTTATTTTCTGTTCCTGTGATAAAAGATTCTGACAAGCAACTTAGAGGATAGAGTATTATTAGCTCACACAGTTACAGTTTATACTCCATTCTGCAGGGAAGATATAGCAGCTGTGGCCTGAGACAGCTAGTCCAGTGACATCCGTAATCTGGAAATATGAACAATGAATGCATGTATGATTACTTGGGCTCTGCTTGCTTTCTCAACTCTTAAGGATAGCTCAGATCACCTACCTTAGAAAAAGTGCCACCCATAATGGATGGGTCGTCTCACCCTAATTAATACAATCACGATAATCTCCCACAGACATACCCAGAGGCCAACCTAATTAAGATAATTATTCCTTGAGAAATTCAGGTGATTCAGATTGCAAGCTTGATATTTATACTAACTATGGCAACTCGAACTCTTGTCAATATGACAAGCAACATATCATTTCAGCCTTATTCTTTTATTCCTTGTCTCCAGTCTTATGCTTATCTCATGATTGTTGTAGCAGTTTATTTTTAGAAATATATAAAATAATAGTTTTATGTGCTGCTGGGTGAGGGGATGTCTACGGTGTTTTGTATTGTCTGCAGGTGTTGGATTTCTATGGGGGTTGTTTAATTGCTAATGATCTGCATGTGTTCTCAGTAGAATACCTGAGGAGTTCTGAAAGAATAAAAACACCTGATCTGAGAGCTCAGGGTTCCACTGTCGATCGAGTATGGTGCCGGCCAGGACAGGGGTCCCCTCTTCTGAGGTCTGGCAGAGTTTGGACTTATGAGTATACCTCTGTGTCTTCCCTGGTGACTTACCCAGTAGATGTACAACTGCAAATGATGTAAAAAAGCAATCAGTCCAACCTTAAAAGTTCTCATGGCCTTTAAAAATTCTAAATCTTTAAAAGTCAAAAGTCACTCCACTGTGAGATCCTGCAAAATGAAAAGTGAGTTACATATGTCCAACATATAATGGCACAATAAAAACATTCCCATTTTAAATTGAAAAGTTGATGAATGAAAGAAGAAATTAACTCAAAAGTCAGCCTGGCAACATCAAATCCTGTATCTCCATATCCATCGTCTGGAGTTCCCAAAATTTTTGAGAAGCCAGTTTCTCCTGGTCTGCCATCTATGGCACAAGCAGCTTCTCTCTTAGGAGAGTTCCACTCTACAATTACAGCCCTTGTTTACAGATGTCCCACAATCCTACCATCTACAATACTCTGGGGCCTCTATTGCAGTGGAGGTATAAATTTCAAAGCTTCACATAATGAATTCTCAGGGCCTCTCCACAAAGACGCCAACCCTGCCACACATTACTAGTCCTTAACTGCTCTGTACGACTCCCTAAATCTTATATCTCTCAAGCCCTTAAAACTGATATTACATTTTCCTGCCAGTTTGAAAAGTAACCTGAACCCTTTGACCAAAGCTGTATCAGCTTCAGTGTGCTGAAACAGTGGAAAGCAGTTGGTTTTGAATAGCAGGCAAGCCCATTAAATTAGACTCTGTTCCTTTAACTGAACTTGAGTGTATAAAATGAGGCTTCTGATAGATGGATGTTTGTCCTGAGGACATCCTCCATATTGTCCCAGTGCAGTACATGGTATTTCATGTCAGTTGTGATTATTTCTTTAACAACCAAATTTTCTCTGCACAAGCCCTAATGTTCTCTTGCTCTGATAACCATGCCATCAATTAGACTTTATTTTTGGTAAACAAGCAGAATGAAGCCACATCACTTACCAAAATATCACACAAATGGCCCCTAGCTAAGCTCCTAACAGTCTGCCTTCTTGGAACCTCATGAACTGTCTGTGTTTTTCTTAGGATTCTTATCTTCCAAGGTCCAGAAATAACAACCCATTAAGCTCTTTACATGGTGCTCAATGGGTTTTCCAACCAAAAGTTCCAAACTCTCCTACATTCCTCCCAAAAAATAGTTTGAAAGAACTAAAAACCAATGATCGGTTTTTCACAGCAACTAACCACTTTTTCATAACAATTTCTCTCTTAGTTTTGTTTCCTGTTGCTGTGATTAAATTCCATGAAAAATGGAATGGAGGCATGGTTAATTTGTATCACAATTCTGTTCCATTCCATCAAGGCTTTGTTTCGGTTTAGGGTGTTTTTTTTTCCCCCACAGAGCCTACTCCATGCTGCCAGTATGTGTATATTCATCTACTGCATCAAGGTTAACTTTTCAGGGTCTGCATCCTTGAAGAAAACTGACAGTCTTTTCCCAGCAATGTCTCCTCTGCTAGACATGGATTTCATAGCCACCTCTCTTCTCCATACTGGGATATTTTCTGTCTTGCTCTTGTATAGATCTTATATATTCTGCCACAACCACGGTGAGTTAATATGTCCAACTTCTGGGAAACACACATTGTAGTCATCTACAAACTATGGCTGTAACAATCTTTCCTCTCCTTTTTCTGCGATGATCTTGAGTAAAAGATAGAGCATAGCTGCCCCATTTAGATGGTAGATGCCCCAATCAAGATGGTAGAACTTTAAGTTATTCAAATATATAAGCAAGAACAATATATTAATACATGCATGCTTACTAATGCTCAGCACACTATCTCTATTCTTATATAGCCCAATATACCCTTCTTAGGGAATAGTGAAACCCAAAATAGGCAAGTTTTCCCATTAAACAAGATAATCCCCCATGGGTATGCACTCACAGGCAAACCTTATGGGAACAATCCTTCACTAAGTTTCTCTTCACAGGTAATCTGTAGTAAGTCAAACTGACAATCAAAACTTATGACCACATAGGAGTTATTTCTTTAGTGTTATAATGAAACAGTTTATTCATATTCTCCCAGTCACTACAGTGTCTTTGACACTTTACTACATTCTATGTAAAAGAAAAAGACTCTTCGCAAAACTATTCTACAAAAGTATATGAGGGTTCTCTTTGTCTAACACATAATTAAGCCAAATAACAGATTTCAGAACACAGGCACTTGGACACATTCGTAGGCAGTAATTCAGATAAGTGTGTCAATTATGAAGCTAAACATTGTCATCTATATTGTACACTAAATTTATAATATGAAGGTAAAACACTGGAGACTTAGAGTCTAAAACTACTTCAATTATCTTTTATGCAATTACTATGGGAATAAAATTATGAAGTAGAATGTTATCTCATAGTGCTGGCATTTCAGTTGTCAGTTACTTAGAAGTAAGAAAGAGATGAAAATATTTCTATTGCAGATAGGGTCTTTGTGAAACTATACACTGATTATACGAATGCTTATAAAGATAAAACCTCACTGGAGTTTAGTCTCAGAATAGATCTCATGTATGTCAATAAATATTAGCTATTGTTACTTAGTGCATTAATATATACATGGTTATTAGAGAATGTCTTAGTTATTTTTCTATTCCCAACACAACATACCATGACCAAGGCAATTTATAAAAGTGAGCACTAAATTTGAACTCAGGGACGTAGAAGGTAAAAGTCCGTGGCCCTCATGGCAGTAGACAGGGTTGCATCATACAACTGGAGCAGTAGCTGAGAGCTTAACATCTGATCCACAAGCAAGAGAAGAGAGTGAGAAGAAGCAACTGAGAACAGAATGGGCTTCTGAAACTTTTGAGGCCACCCCTATTGGAGTGTCCTTTATTGGAGAACATAACCTCCTCCAATAAAGCCACACTGTCTAATCCTCCCAAACAGTTCCACCGACCAGGCACCAAACATTCAAATGCATGAGCCTTTGGGGAATCATTCTCATTCAAACTACCACAGAGACAATTGGGCAAATATCAAGTACTATTATTAGCATGGTGATACCACATGTGAATTTATTATAGCCATGATTGGAAATAGATTATTTCTCTTATACCATTTAAAGAGGATAAATTGAAATTAGAAACCAATATAACAAGGTTGGTGATATACTGCAATTGCTAGAATGCCTGCATAGCATATTCAAAGTTCTTGGTTCAGTCAGCACTACCTTGTAAAATGGAGGCATGTATACTGCTGTAACCTAAGCATTTCAAAGGTAGATGCATGAGGATCAGAGTTTCAAGATTATCTATCCTATAGATTCAGGTTTAAAGGCAGCTTATTCTTTGGCTGATTTAATCTCTGGTTCTTAGAGGGTATTAATCTCCATAAAATCTAATCTTTAGCCTAGAACTAGAAGACTTCAGCTTTTGTACAATCTGATCTTCAAACCTAAAGTGTTTCAGCCTCTGAGACTTACTGTTGACTGAGTCTCTCAGACTAGCTCCTTCTGAACTCAGATCTGTACTGATAAACTCACTTGCTGTTCTGGCTCAAACAATTCTCCATGCTCACTGGTTTAAACTGAACTTCTGGGCTGGATGACTGTTTCTGACTGAATTCTTCTGACTCTGGTTGACACTGGCTGACACCCACAACTTCTCTGACTGAACTACTCTTCTGGGCTTCAAACTGACTCTTGTTGTTAGCTGAGTCTTTCTCCCAAACTTACTCTTCCTTCTACTGAACTGCTTCTGTGTCTCTGTCTGCTTCTCTAACTGATTGCCTCATACTGCCTAACTCTCTGAGCTAAGAGCTTTCTTTTGTATGGTGAGAGTTGGGAGTGTCCTCACTCTAACTCACTCTGCTAACTCTTCCTCTGAGACATCACTTTTACTGCTCTTCACTCTGATTCATCTCAGAATGAGATGTCTGACCTTGACTCTTTCTGAGCTCTGCTTCCAGTCTCTGCTTTCTTCTCTACTTTCTCTACATTCTTTTGTCTTGGGGATATAGGGCATGTGCTACCACTGCCTTCTGAATACTGGGATTAAAGGTATGTATTAAGTTTCTTTCCACCCTAGAGCAACCATGCTGACAGATTAAAAGATCAGTGTTTCTCTACACATCCTTTGCTACATAATAAATTCAAGTCCAGCCTGGGTCACATAAAACTTTATGTGTATCAGGGACTAATCCTATATTCTGATTCTGAAATAGTCAATCTATTTATTTACTATCATGAGCAATAACAAAGAATAAATAAAAATTATATCGTTAGTTCAAGACAAGAAAGGTGCCTAATAATTCTGATCATTGGCACATGACATTTCAACAGGCTCTGAACAAATGCTCTGAAGCAGTTCGTGACAAGTTAATATGTGTAGAGACCACTTATATTCATGCCCAATTCCCTCTCAGTACTGGACTCTTGCCAACATTAATAAAAGTAATTGCATATGCATTGACTTCATTTATGAAATGGCCCAATGCACTACTCAAGTTTAACTAATCAATCACATTTGGAATTGGACATATGGTAATAACAGCTGTTAGGCATAGTTCTAGGGGAAAAAACATGGTGTGCAAAACATAATCTGATATAGTAGAAACCCCTATTTTAAAAGCTTTTTATGTTAATAACATATATAATTTTAGTTGTATATCAAAATTTCACCTTCATGTGAAAACAGTGCCTAAGCACTGCCGTAGTACTGACACCAAACTGTATATTGGTGATACCTTATGATCTCCTTATTGAAAAGATCTGAAATTTCCTATTAAATGTAACTGCACTTATGTGAGCATAAAATATATTTCTAATGCATAGTTAATAATGTGGCTCAATATACAAGCATGTGTACACAAACACACATACATTGAGACACAGAGATAGAGACACACAAACGAACACAAAAACTTCATTTTTCTTGAAAGACAACGGTAACATCTAGCAAAGACAATTTCTGAGTGCTTAGTATGGGGAGAACCAATGTCACATTTCTTCTCTGGATTCTATGTGTCAATATATGATAAGCAATGGCATTCATAAGGAAATTGCTTATGAAAAAATTTTACTCTGTCATTATAGGATGTCAGTGTGTGTCCCACAGAAATACAGAAAAGCAGGAAATAAAAGAGAAACAGACTTTATTATGTATGCTGTTTTTTTTCTCAAGGCATTTTAATGTATTTTGGATAAACATTAATAATATTTGATAGACAGTACATAATAGCCTTAGAAAATCTGATTACCATTAGATTTCATTGAATCAAACCATCCAAAGATTATATATATATATATATATATATATATATGTGTGTGTGTGTGTGTGTATAAATATATATATATACATATATATATATATACACACACACATACATACAAACATGTTTGCATGTATATACATACATGCATATACATATATATGCACTATGGTAGAAATTTGCCAATGGCAATACTAGAAAATTTATACTTTTCATTATTATTACATTTGTTTTAATTATTAAATTGATTCACTATTTTAAGAAAATAAGCCTATTATGAAGATAATGACACTTTTTTATTTTAGTATTGATTTTGTGATTTAACAATTTTATGCGTGTACACAATGTATTGTGAAAACTCTCACTCTTCTTTTAAAATTCTCCCTCCAATCTCTGTCAGCTCCATTCTCAATTGCTATCAGATGTTTTCCAAGGTTCTTGAATTTGTGTGTGTGTGTGTGTGTGTGTGTGTGTTATATGTGACTTATTTAGTTTAAACAAGGACATCTTTGTGAGTATTGGATTGCAATTATACACTGGAGTCTATTTCATCAAGAGTATACAACTGAAGGCAATATTTCCCCTTTTCCCTAAATCGATCAGTAGCTAATAGTCCATCAGGAGAGGCCATGTAAATACCTCCTCTACCCATGCCTGATCATTGGCAAGTCCATTCTTTGATAGATCTAGAGCACACATCAAAAACTATTGTAAATTTGTAATAGTAGTGGCTGTGTCTTGTCTAGAAGATATCAATTTGCAGCTCTTTGCCCTGTCTTATGTCTCTTTTGTTCTTTGTGATAAGAACATTGCAAGAATCTTAAATTTCCTCCTCTATAAGTGCTCAGTCACCACTTAAAGGGAAAAAAGAAAACCCAAAACATTACATTCACTTCACTGTTTTTATTCTAAAATGAAAAGAAAGCAACCTTACTTAGAAATGACTCAAATGTGAATAATATTTCAAAAATTACAACCTTCATAGCTTGTCTGTGTCTAAAGCAAAGTTTCCTAGGCAACTGTGTTAAATCTAATAATGCCCAAATCATAAAAGCCAGGAACACTTACTGGTATACTGATTATTTTTTTACTGGAGTAAATTCAACTGGAAATGGTTATAATGATGGTTATGATTTTCTTAATGCAGAGGGAAATTATACATTTAGAATTAAATCTACTACTCATATACTTCTTAAATCATCTGAGTGGAAATATAGCCATTTTTCATTTGCTTAATTGAGACTTATCATGATAAAAACAAAAAAAAAGTTTGTCAAAGTAGTGAGTACACTTTTTGGTTAGCTCAAATACAACTTTTATAAAAAGATTTGCTTCTCTTTAAGTGTCTCATTTGTATACAAAGGATCATTTGTTATTCCCACATCTCCATTTTGAAAGGAGTAAATTGCTCAAGGTTTCCCTTCACTTCCTAATGTGCAATGCCATTTTAATGTCTTTTTAATAATGAGAGCGAAAATATTTTTTCCAAAACTTCTATGGTCCTTAACAATACATTAGACTATTAGTGTCCTCAATTTTTGATAGCATATAGATAAAACACTTTGTAAAAAGAAATATATTTCATCATATCTCATAGGCATTCTTAAAGTATTTTTATGGGTAAAAAGCATTAAAGGATTTCAAGTAGAAATGAGTGACTGAAAATGAGTCCCATCTTAAGTTCATTGGAAGTCACTGAATATGGGTTCTTCCAGAAGCTAAACATATTTAGGCTTCAAATCTATAGGCATGAATTTTGAGATTTGTATATATTTTAAGTATCCTAAGACTGATATTATTTTTCAAGTCTGTTACATATAAACAAAGATATTAATCTTCTGCAAGAAGCCCCAATGCTTTTGTATTATTTCTTATTTTGCTCCATTTTAATAAACAAATAAAAATATTTGAAAAGCAGTTTATATAAGAATAAGTGAGAGCATGTAATTTAGACAATCCCAGTTCAAATCATAAGCCTACCTCTGACATTTATAGACTTTGAGACTACGTTGCAATTAAATTCTGAGTCTTTCCTAACCTTACTAGGTGGGATAAAAATAATTAACTTTTATAGATGATTTTAATGCCAACATGATGCAAGTGTATCAAAATCTGAGACAGATAATACATTAACATTTTAATGTTATTTTGATTTACTTAATTGTGGTCTCTAAAGTATCACACTTGATCCAGTACAGAAGTGTAATTATATTGGCTTGCAGACAAAGACTCTGAGGTTTAGAAACTTAACATGATTTAGAGACAAAATAGATAAGTTCAATTGAGATTTAAACCAATATTTTGGTCCTGAACCCACTGTTTTTCTTCTTATGTCATGATAGTCATTAGATGGATGATGTGTTTTGGTGTCAATGCTTCTCATACATTCATGGTTCTAATTAAATTATCTCATAATTTCAATAAAATGTTTTTATTATATTACCCAAATATTGAGGTTAATTCAATCATACTTACATTAGCATAGCTATAGGTCTGAATAAATGACTTTAGTCTTAGACATATTTAAATAAATATCTATATCTTCCAAGTTTACCAAATCATCAAATTTTATTGTAATATTTTACAAAACTGAAGATCCATTTGAGACATTTGCCCAAAATCTCTTTTAAAGCACCTAAATCTATTGATTCTAGGTTTATGCTCCAGCAAAATAGAAAAGTTGTCTAATGAAAGAAATTTTTAGCCACTGGTAAAATTTTCTTTTTGAGGATAATTAATATTCAACAGTTATAATTAACTGCTGGCTTTATCCACAATGCTGTTAATCTACCATGTACACTTGGAAATGAGTAGATAATTCAGATGTGTACATTACAAAAGAGTTAGTACTGCATGATTCCTCTCCTGAGAATCACTGAAAAGAGCCTAAATGTTAAAGTAAAAGTTCAGAAAATAAAATTGTAACTCTCGGAGCTTAGACAGAAGAGAACAGTTTACTGTCTGATGAGTATAGAAAGTATAATAAACTTATAAGATGAATAAATATATTAGTTGTGGTTGTCAAGAGAAATGGAACACATAGAATGGATATATTGCAGAAGGGATGCATTATATTGGATTTCAGGATCCAAGCTGGGTAGTCCAATGATCTGTTTGCACACTGTGGAGTCTAAGAACCTGGTGGCTGTTCAGCTCATGAGGTCGATTTCCTCAACATTTCCAATCTGATAATGAAATCCTGGATGATCACTGGAGAGCTGCTTGGTTTTAGCCCATGGTAGCAGCCCAAAGAAGTTAGATTCTAATGCCCAGGAAAGGATTGTAGCATCAGTAATGGCAGAACAGCGTAGATGCACTTATCAAGAAGAAGCCCCTGTGGATAAGAAACAACAGCACTGCTTTTTGCCTTAGTGTATTACACATAGGCCATACCATTCTTGGGGAAATAACCTCACTGGCATTCCCACAATGCATGTTTCTTAGTTGATCTCAGGTCTCATTAAGTTGACAGCCAAGATAAATGATCATATTAAATATTAGACATGTGATATGTGACATAGGCAATAATTAACAGTAAATGCAAATTGTTAAGGTGGATTTCATATCAGAAATTTTCTTAGAATTCACAATCATTAATTAATTAATCATAAAAAAATAGCAAAATCAGAGAAACTCAAAATAGAAGGTAAAACCCAAGGAGATGCCATTTGGAAAATATAAAGTGATGAGGAAGGAGAAACTCAGTGAAAATTTATCCCTTTAGGATTTCAGTTATGAAATTGAGCATTAAAATGTGAATTCATGGTTTTCATTGTATTTTACCTGACTAATAACATATTTAATACAATTAATAAACTTGGGCTTTGGCAACTAACAAACAATGGCAATAAAGCCTGACCCTATTATTATGAGAAAGTCTCAATAATAAAAGGGCAGTCATATTGCTATTATTAAGAATGTTTTAATATTTGAATCTTAAATTTTGTTTCTAAAAATTTAAAAGCAAGTCATAAAATATGTCTCTCTACTAAATAACAAAATCTTAACATGGTTATATTTAGCATCAGCCCACATCATTCACTGTGAGCACATTTACATTCAGTATAACCTAAATAGCCTTCATTGTTGGTATCACAGGAGGCAAAGAAGAGCTAAGACTGGAAGTATTCCCATTAGGAGCTCCTCCCCCACTTTCTCACTAACTAGAAGGTTGTCCTGACATTGCTTAAGAATACTGTACTGAAAATCATGAAGATATTCATGAATTTAAGTAAATAGAGAAAGATTCATTGGAAAAAAATGTCAACCTTTAATATTTTCAATCTAGTTTTGCTTGCTAACCAGATCAAAATTTATACCAAAAAGTTTCCTTCATAGAATATTTCAATATTTTTCTGTCGAGTTCTTAAGTTCAGTTTTCTGGCATTGTCTTAGCCAACTTAGTAGAAAATATGTGCAGCAGATTTTTAGATGAAGTAGGACAAACTGGGTTATTCTGGATTTTCTATAGTCGTATGATCTATAAATTGGTATAGGGTTATGTTAGTTTCTTACCGTCACACATTATTAAATATTTAATAACACAAAATAATGCAATATCATCACAAAATTTAGTTAATATCATTGACTCAGGCCAGAAGTATTGCATCTCCTGACAATTATTTTGTAGTTGCATCTTTCTTTACCTACAGCCAAGAAATGTTTTCACCTTTTGAGAATTCCTGCTATTATATGTGGACCAACTACACAATCCATGATAATGTTTTGACTTTTATATGATCTACAAAGAACACTTTTGTCAAAAAATCTTGCCATATTCTGGCAAATGAGATATCAGATCTTTTATTTTACTGTTGTAAAAATATAAATTAGATCACTTGAATTTTTAGAGAATGCTTGCATCATAGGAGAAATACAACAAATATGAAGTAAATAAATGCAACTAATATATTAAAAATAAGCAGCCTCATGAATCTAGGTGATATAATGACACAGCAATGTAATTCCACGGTTTTTAGTTATTTATTGCTTAATTTTCCCTCACCTGCTTAAGTGTTAATTTGACTTTTATTTCATAGGATCGATCACCCAATAACATTCAATATCTAACTGGAAAGTAGGCAATTGGGAATTTAACCTCAACACAGTGTTTTTCTTTAACTTTCCATTCTTCCAAAAACTGATTCAAACTATATTTTATTAGTATCCTAAGCTTTACTCTGTGTAACACTGCTTGACATTTTAAATAGCCTTATTGAGATTTTAATGTCATCTAAGAAATGGAACCTACTTAAAAGTGAACACCTTGATAAACAAGTACACCTGTGAGTTATGATATGGAGCGTATCTATCATATTCATCATTACCACATATATAAAATTTCTCTATCCTTACCTCTCTCAAAATTCTGCTCCAGGAAAATACTAAAGTGGTTTCAAACACCATAAACTAGTTTATATTTTTGAAAATTAACGTGAATTGAGATATGAAAAGGCTCTCTTGGTCTAAGGTTGTAGCTCAGTGATATCTGTCTCCACAGTCAACATTTCTAAAAAAAATAAAAATTTGTTTTTTTTCTCACTCAGTATAATTTTCAGATTCAATCACATTGTGCCTCTGTCAATAATTTCCCTTCTGACAGACTGAAAACAAAGTGGTCAAAAGAGGTAGGATAAAGAAATTGCCTGTGAGTGTCCAAAAAGAGAAGATTCACTAGGATTTTTTGAGAGTTGAAGTTTGATATCCTTCTATACAGAAGGTTACATGTGGCCACATTGACTTGAAGAAATATTAGTTAAGATATCTGAAACTCTAGACTGTGGTAATATGTAAGAGACCACAGAATGAAATACTGAATGAGGATAATTTACTGAATGGATAATAGCTTGCCATGTGTACCTATGACAGACTCTGCAGAAAGGTTAAAACATCGAAAATCAAGTGATTCCAAAAAAAAACAGAAATCCCCTTTAAGCAAAGAAATTTGGTCTCTACCCTCCTCCCATGATCCTTGGCAAAAGTCTTACTTTCCAGGGTGTAAACCTTCATAGTGCTTCCATTGGCAGGCATAGAATTTCACTGATCAAGCCAAATTATTCCATTGCATATATCCTACCCACAACTGCTACATGTAAATATTCCTTCAAAATTGTATCACACAAACAAGGAGGAAAGGAGCATATTTTTCCTAAGTGTGTATGTATGGTAGGGACTCAGATATGTAAGGGTACAGCATGTATAGCATGTGTTGGAAGGCAAAGACAAGTATAAAATGTGTAACAATCACTTCTAAATCACATACTATGGTGGTGTTTATAGCAAGCTACATGATGCTGAATAACTAAATGCTTGGAGCAAGACAGAGAAATCCATACTATTGAAAGTACTAAAGTAATGGTATTTTGTGGCCATAAACTAAGTATTAATGAAACTATTTTTTTAATAAATGAAAAATAAGGAAGTAACAGTAGTTCACTAAAAGTGAGGCAATGAGAGTGATTTATAATATAGTATAATAATAATAATAATAATAATATAATCTATAATATAATAATAATAATATAATACAGAGAAACATTGTATCCAGAGAAGTTTAATACAAGACAAAATTTGGCTTTTCACTAATAAACTGTCTTATTTTTACTATTTCCTTCATACTCAAGTATTCTTAGTTCATCTCTGTTGCTCTGATAGAAAACTTTGACCAAAAGCAATTTAAGAGGCAAAATGACTTTGTTTAACGAAACCTCCATTTCATATCCATGGAGGGAAGTCAGGACAAAAACTAAAGCAAGAACCTACAGCAGAAATCATGGAATACAGTTTGTTGGCTTCCTTTCAGAGCCATATTTCCCGAGCTTTCGAACACGGTTCAAAATCATCTGCCTAAGAAATGATATCACCCACAGTGGACTGGGATTTCCTTCACCAATTTACAAGCAAAACAGTCCCCGACATAGGCACACAGGCCAATCAGATCCAGGCTATCTAAAAATAGGGACTCTCTTCTAAGGCAGCTCTAGGCTGTATCAAATTGACAGTTAATGCCAACTAGAACATACAACACTTTTTTAAATGCCTATGGTAAAATACTCTGACTCACCCACATTTTTTCCAAATATGTTTTTGTAATATATTCACAAAAGATAATTTTCAAAAGAACAATTTCAAAGATACTGAGTTAGGCCAGTTGTGATGTTGTATGCTTTTAATATCAGCACTGAGGAATCTGAAGTTCTATGAATTCCAATGCCAGTCTTGGCTTCATCGGGCTACATAGTAAAATACTGCATTAAAATTTATATAAAATAAAAGAAATAAGAGATGTAACTTAATTATTTTGGTGACAGATATACCTAGAAATACAGGACTACAAAAATTGAACACATGTATCATTTCACTGAAGCTTCCTCCTGCCTTGTCATAATCTTTTCCTTGAGCCTCATTCATTATTCTTTTTGCCAAGTGACAATTTGTTTTGTGTCACTGTACATTAGTTTATATTTGTTAGTATTCATATAAACAGTATCATTTATTGTGTACTACACTTTTGTCTTTAAGTCAATACAGTGATATGATGATTAATTTATACTTTATTATGTGTCAGTAATGTATTCATTTGATAGTAACCTAATATTCCATTATATAATTAAAGCAATGGTTTATAGGAATTGTCACCTAAAATTTATATGAATGATGGCATACAATTTATCATGCAGACATAATATTTGTTTCCATTTGGAAATATGTCTAGGGGTAAAATGTCTGATTCATAACAATCACTATGTTTAACTTCAAAATATGTCAAGTATTTTGAAAACTTTTATGATACTTTTCCTTCTTATGGGAAATGTACAAAACTTGCAATACTACACATTCTTGCCAATACCTCGCTTGGTAAACCCTCAGTTTTAAGCATTTTAGTAGACTCAGAGTAGAGTTTTCCATTTGCATTTCTCTAAGGACTAATGATGCTGATAATTATGTGGAATCTATATGTCTTTGATGGTGATGCAGCTATATAAACCTCTTGAAAAGATTTTTTACTTTGACTTCATTACTTATTAAGGCTTGAGGTTATTTTGTATACAAATATTTTTACATATAAAATTGAAAATGCTTTATCATGTATGAATCTTGCAAATGTTTTATCTAAGACTGTATTTTTTGTCATTTTATTTTTCTCTTTTTTCATAATACTTTTACAAATTAATTGAGTTTCATATAATGTATCTAAATCTTGCCATTCTACCCTGGTCCATCCTTCAATCCCTGTGAGTTCAAGAAAAAAAAATTAATAATGATAAAATTACATTCATCCTATGTGGTGAGCATATGGATCACAGGCATCACTATGTTGTTTTTGTTTTTTTGAGGCAACAGGCACTCAGACCATAGACATCTACCTGGCCTATATTATTCTGAGATCAAACATGACTAAATTCAACCTTAAGTTGGCCCCCACTGCCAAACACTCAGGCACCTAGACATCCTGCATGCACCAGGACATCCCTTAAGCACCCAGGTATCAGGCAGGTACTTGGTTATCAAACAGGCACCTGGATATCACACAGGAACCCAGACATCCTGCACGCACCAGGAAATCTCACATCAGCAGGCACCCAGATATCCCGCAGGCACCCAGATATCACTCAGGCACCAGGACATCACACAGTTACCAGACATGCAGGCACCCTGCCACCCTGCAGGCACCCAGATGTCACATAGGCACCCAGACTTTTAGCACGTACCCAGACTTCATGCAGGCACTGAAAAGTCTCACAGGTCAAGGGCCTCATTAAGCCAGGCTCAAGGTCCCTATGAACTCTGGGAGTATCAACAATGCAGACAGAACTCTAGTAGTCATGGTCTACATGAACATCCTGAGGCTTCCAATACCCCTCCCAAAAGAAGGGAGACTTGATTCCCAAAATGTAACACTGTTCATCTGGAACATCTTGCTTTTGCCCTGGATCAGGGTGATCCTGAGGTTTGGCAGAGCTTTGGGGGGATTTAGGTGCTCAAACTCTGGATTGTTGCACACTGCCCTAACCTTATCACCTTTTGTGATGTTGCCCCTGACTTTGTGCTACTGTTTCTGTCTTTGTGTTGCAGTCCATGAGTAGCACCACAGCCTGTGATCACCCCCACCCCATCAGCAAGTGGCAACAGTGGCCACAGGAGCAGCTGTACTGGGCTGACAGACTGTGAAGGGGCCAGGAGGGTCTGGCATTAGCCTGAGGACTGGTCCCTTGTGTGGGGACTCAGCCCAGGAACTGAGACTTTCTTCAGTTGGGACTTCTTATTTTGCTCAGGATTACGGTGATCCCAAGGGTTGGGAGTGTGTTGGGGGCAGACTTGCTCAAGCTCCAGACTGGTGCACCCTGCCTCAACTGCATAACCATTAATCTTGAACATAAGCTTTTATGCTTGCAACCAGCAGGTAGCAACACAGCCCATGCTCTCCCCAACCTCATTAAGGAGAGCAAAAAGACTGAAGACTGCGGTTCTTTTTTAAATATAAATTTTACCAAGGAATTGAAAAACTTTATAGGTATAATGAAGTTTATCAGTTTTTCATTAATAAATTGCTAATTTCTTGGGATGTTTTTTCCTAACAACATATGGATCAATGCTGGTTACAAGAAAATCCATACATTTTACTAGAAATACTTTTGAGTTTTCCTATTTACACTTAATATTTTTAGTTAAATTTTTATATATGTTATGAGTTATGAATCAAATTTTTGCCTTGCTTTGGCAAGTAATAGTCAATGATCATAAACCATTTATTAACGTGAATACTGACTCTGTTTTTTGCATTTTCCTTGCAATATTATCAGAAATCATATTTTTGTGTGCCCATAAATCTATTCTCACATTTTATCTTGTTCCATTGCTCTATTTCAGTGCATTTAAACCAAGTACATGCTGTCTCAGACATTGTTCTTTTCTAATAAATGAGGCTTGAAACAAGGTGATGTTAATTCACCAAAGTTTCTCTCCTTTAAAATTTGTTTCAGTTATTTTTAAGACAGTCTGTGAATTTCTGTACAAAATTTTATGAGATAGTTTCTCTACATAGCCCTTGCTGTCCTGGAACTCACTATGTAGACCAGGCTGGCTTTTCCTCTTGAGGCTAAACTTTAAAATGTGTGTCCAGCTCCATATGAATTTGAGTATCTGTCATTTTAAACACTTCAAAACGCTGATTTATTTTTAATCATAATTTCATGGAAATTACACATCAACTTATGAGTATAACAATGAATGTTAAAAATAACAATGAAGTATACCTGTGCTCAGATTCACATTCGTTTTTCTCAGCACCATTTAGTGGTTTGGGGAATAGAAATATCTTTCATCTTTACTGAGGTGTTTCACTATTTATTTTACTACTCCAATGTTCTTCTACATTTTCTAATGCTTCTCTGTTAAACACATTTTTTATTTGATTTAGTAAAATTTGTGTTGAATTTTTGTGTCTATATTCACAAGAAGTGACTTTGTTTACTTTTACTGTGATTCAATGGTTTGGGTGGCAGAGTAATCCTTAACTTAAAAACAAGAAGCATTAGCTCTCCTTCATGTTGATTGACTACTTATTGATAATTAATGTGAGTAAGTATAGTTTCTTCTTATATGACTTTCACAGTCATTTTTGTTCCTGTTCTATTGCTGTAAAGAGACACTAGAACCAAGGAAACACTTAGAAAATAAAGCATTTAATTGATTGCGTGGTTATAGCTTCAGAGAGAAAGTTCATTACTATAATGATGGGGATCTCAGAGCCAAGCAGAACAACACTGCTCCTACTTTACATGCAGCTTTATATGCAGCAGCTCACATGCAGGAGAGAAAGAGAGAGAGAGAGAAAAAACAGAGAGAGAGAGAGAAAGACAGAGAGATCTGGACCTCGTTCAGGCTTTAGAAACTTCAAAGCCCCAGGGGCATACTTCCAATAAGGCCATGCATACTCCAATAAGGCCACACATCCTAAGTCCTTCCCAGACTGCTCCACCAACTGAGGACAACGCATTCAAATATATGAGCCTATGGAGGCCATTTTCATTCAAACTCACATACAGTCTGTAAGTGAAACTATTTGGATATGTAATCTGCTTTTTAAAAAACCCTATACAACTCTCTGTGGTATAGACAGGTACTGAGTTATTTTTCCTTTCTTTTACTTTTAAAAATTATTTCATCCATTGTTATATGCATGGATGTTGTGCTTATGTGTAAGTTTACACACTATGTACTTGACACATGGAGATCAGCAGAGAGTGTTAGGGCTCCTGAAACTGTTGCAGAGGTCTGTGAGCTTCTAACGTAAGTCATCTGCAAGAGCAGCCAGGGTTGTATCCACTGATAATTTCTCCAGAGCCCTGCATTCAATTTCCAACACACACAAAAAGGAGAAATCTTCTCAAAGCATTGGAGAGAAGAAACTTAAGAGGAAAATGATGTAATTATTTAACTTCAAAAGTGAAAACTTACCAAGGGCCCTTGACTTTTTCCTTATTGATTTTATTTTCATATTATTGATTTCAATTATGTTCTTATTTATGTTCAATGCTTTCCTTTCTGTTGATCCATTTTTTCTTATTGTTCTTTCACAGAGTACAAATTGTAGTACAGAGAAGGGAAGTAAGGGAAGTACTTCCCTTCTTTCCAATATAGAAAACTGATGCCATAAGCATCTTCATAATCACTGATTTAGCTCCCTGAACAAAGGCTGGTAGATTGTAGTTTCAGTTTTACTCAACTAATAGTTTCCACTTTACTTTTTTTCTGATTTAATATGTTGTATACTGGTATATATTTAAAATCTTTGAGAGCACTATTTCTTGTGGATTTTGATATTAATTACTTTGTGATCTTTGCATAAATTTTATTTAACTGGAATCATTTTATAGTTATTAACACCTATTTAATTTTTTCAACAGCAAATATGCCCTAAAACTTGAAGAAATGAATGTTCTGTTGACAGATTTCTCAGTTAGTTCTACTACCTTTCTACTAGTGATCTTCCTGATGGTAACTGTTACTTTGATTATTCTTTTCCTTTGTACATATCTTGTGTTTTCTAGTTTTAAAAAAGTTTATTTTTATGAGCATATTTGAGCAAATGTATTATCAAAGGCTTTTAATTTTATTATTTCCTGTGTGTTTGCTGTTCGGAGTCTCTTAGTTGAGAATTAGAATTTGCTGCTTAAATTTTTAAAAAAGTAAACCAGCCAATTTTTTGCTCAGATATTTTGTCACTTAGAACAGCAAGTACCATTTGATAGCTTTGTCTAAGTTTTCTTATACATGCTTATATGTATATATTGTGTGCATGTGCATGCATGTGTGTATGCATATGTTCATGTGTGTATGTTTGTTGCTTCACTGACTACTTTTTCAGATATTTCTCTTATATGTACCTTGAGTAATTTTTATTACTATGACTTCAAATCACTAATCTTTGCTTCTGTAATGTCTAAGGTGCTATTAATCCTGTTCAATATGTTTTCACTTTACACACTGCAATCTTTATCTTTGAAAGTTTACTTAAGTATATTTTATGCCATCCATGCCTATAGCCCGGTTTGTTAATATATAGATTATAGTTTGCATACGTGTTCATACCTGACAATTTTAAAATCTCTTTTCACTGTGGGTTGATTTTCATTGATGAATGTTTTTCATAGTAGTTCCCAGCATCTTTTTGCTTTACGTGTCTGATAATTTCATTTAAATAATACTCTGTAAATTTTATCGTGTTCATTAATATTTTATTTTCTTATAAATTTGATTATTTTGAGAGTGGTTTTTAAGACAGGGTTTCTCTGTTGTAACTCTGGCTGTCCTGGAACTCACTCTGTATACTAGGCTGGCCTCAAACTCACAGAAATTTGCCTGCCTCTACCTCCTGAGTGCTGGAATTAAAGGTGTGCAACACCACTGCCTGGCTCTTATAAATATGATTTAGAACTGCTTTGGATTAGAGTAAAAGTTATCTGAAATAGCTTAATTCTTTCAAAGTCTGCTTTCAAGATTTGCAAAAAAGGATCTAGACTTGTGTTCAGCCTCTGGCTGCTTGTTGCCCTTAACTGAGGCAAGATTGTGTGGCTGCTACAGTGTGCCACAAATTAACAACTTATCCATTCTGGTTGGTTGGGACAGGCAGTCTGTCTGTCCCTCCTTGAGTACCAGTTAATTATTTTGTCATTTCTGATTTCCCCTGGGCCTGTCCTAGTTTCCTCTTTATTGATCTCCAAACACTTCATGGGAACCCCTTGCAGATCCCTTAAGCCATCCATTCATGAATCTCTCTGTTGTCTGGTTTTCTTCTGGTGATCACCCTCTGCTGCACCATACAACTCTCCTAAAATATGTAGACAGAAATGGTATGGTGCTAGCCATGTTCCTGTCTCCTTTCTTAAGGATCCTAATTTTTCACTGCATAGCATCCAATGTTATAATATTGTTTTATGTATTTGCTATTTTGTGGTTGGTTATGGAGGGTGAATAGTTCCAGTCTTTCATATCTATTTTATTTTTAATCAAATATTTCAAGTTTTAACATGTAGCATTTTCTGTGTTTAATGTTCATTTTTTCCACAAATCATATAAATAATAGAGCGTGTTCAGTATCAAGCATTTCAGAGCATGCTCTTAATGTAATATACACTGGCTTTCAACCACAGGCAGCAGCATCATTTACATTTTCAGATGAGTTAAGAGAGTCAGTGAGGTCTAGGAATTTGTTCAATGCAACATAGCTTTTAGGTAGAAGCTATTTAAGTAAGCCTTAATTCAGACATGTCTTTAGACATGTTTTAATCAAAGTCCTAATTTAACTATACTGTTATCCTTTCATAGATGTAAAAAACACATCTTTTTTTGTTTTACATCAATGACAGAAAGGATTGTGATCATTTTAAAATATGTAGAAATGAGATTAGTTTTATTAATTATAATTACACTTGAAATGTGTTTATTAAAGACAAAATAATTATTGTGCCAGAGATATTGTCATTTTAGTTTAGATAAATGAATTTAAATATCATCTTGCCAGGCCCAAATGCCAACAGTGATATGTAAAGCTTCCAATAAAACAACCTTTGAAAACTTGTTTTTCTTTATTGTAAAAGATACAAAAACTGTGGGAGTAACAGAATGTTGAATGTTGAATGGTGCCAAATTCAGGTAAATCAGCTTGAAAAAACAAATATCATTTGAAAGCTGCACGTAGAGCTTAGGAAAATAAGTACATCATTTTCTTTCTCCAAAACAAATGACCCAGAGTAAATAAAAAAAAAAATTATTACTCCTCCAAATGAAGTGGTTTGGAATTTGGTTACTGACATTACACCTAAAGTTCCTGCCAATTCACTGACTGATAATTTGGGATCTAGGATTTGAAGTAATATTTCTCAAGATTTCAGAATCTAATTTTAAAGGTAGTTTGGGGAAATCAGATATAGCAGCCAAGTCTGATATTTTTGAGTGCAGTGTCTAGTTTTACCTGGTGTTTTTGTCAGAAAAATCCACTAACTATTTGACAATAAATAAAGCCCTCAGATACACCTAGTTCCATCATCTTGTGTTGGAAAGAGAGAGGTAAAGGGGATGGAAAGAACTCTTCCTACGTCTAGTTTGTCTTAAACGTTTATGCCAGCATGATCTTCTCTAAAACAGGACCTTGACTGTGTAGTGTCTCTTCTTACAGACATTTAAACAAGCACAAAAGGACTTCTACAGGATGGCATCTGTTCTTTCTTCATCCCTCGCAATGAATTCATGCTTTAGAAACATTATACTTCCTGCTGGGATCGAATATGCCATGCTATTAGATGCCAACCTGATTTCCTTATCTGATCTCTCTGCTTGTGATATCCTGTACTTGTTTATCTTTCTGCCGAATTTTTTTTCTTCTTAGTCAAATGAAACTTCAAAGCCCTCTATTTAGTAAAATGATGGTAAAGAGGATTCTCAAAAATAAAAAGAAAATTGTATCATTATGATATATTCTAAAACTAAAGACTTCTAAATCAACAACCAATTTAAAATACTGTAAATACCCCACAGAATTTACAAGATGTATGATTTGCTTGACAGGTACATTGAAAACATATTTTAATTTTTCCATCATTTATTTTGGCCATTTTTCTTCACTTTATTTTTTTTAATTGGAAGCAAGTATACGCAGATCTTTATTCTTTCTTTCCTTCTATAAATTTTGTGTTTGATGATTCTTTCCTTTCTTTCCTTTCCAAACATTGTTTATATAAAAATACCTGCTATTTGACACAAACACTTATGAATATAAACTTCTCTTTTTAAACTATTTCCTGTAGCACACTGCTTTGGGTATTTTTGTCAGTTTCATTTAAGAGTTGCTTTCCACTATTTTTTTTTTTTTTTTGATTCCTGGTTTGTTCAGAAACATGCTGATGTTATTCCAATGGAAAGTAATTACAAACAACAAGATGTTTTCTTTCCTTGCAGCTTAGAAAATTCTAAATGCTTTTATATTTAATAATGGAACTTATTCAGTTTATCATAATCCTAAAGGGTATATGTATTACTTAATATTTTATCAACTATATTGAAGGTATCAGTGTTAACAGTGTTATTTCCATTAACAGAAAAGGATGTTTGATTTAAGACCATGAAGACTCCTATTCAAAACCTATTTCCAATATTTTTTGAGCATGTATTGTCTATGAACCCTAGTTTAGCATCTGTAAAATGAAAGCAAGTTCTAGTTTGCTCTCTGATGCTGTGATAAACACCATGACCAAAAACAACTGAGAAAGGAAATGATTTATCTGTCTTATATTTCCCAATCACATCCCATCATTGAGGGAAATCAGAACAGGAACTGATACAGAGGCAATGAAGGACTGTTGCGTACTATCATGGCTCCTCTGGCTTCCTCAGCTACTTTCTTACATAGCCCAGACCTACTTGCCTAGATATGGTATCTATCACTCACTATTGGATGGACACTCCTATATCAATTAGCAGTCAAAAAAATGCCTCACAGACATGTACACATGCCAATTTGATGGAGGCAATTATACTACTGAGACTCTCTCTTCTCTAGACACAGCCACGTGTCTCTAGGTTGGTGTTAAGTTGACAGTTAAAGCTAACTGACTACAACATTCCATTCTTTATCAACTTTGGCACACAGACACATCACTTTAAAACTAAAACTTTACAGAGTTGCACACACATACACACACACATAAATGAAAATAAATCTTAATATTTTTATCATAATTTTTCCTTTATTGTTTGTCTCTAAGATCACGTGCTCATATCATAATATAAAATATACTACATCTTTAAAATTTCCATAGTCTTTAATTTTTCCAATATTTTAAAACTTTAATATCACTTAAAAATCCAAATTCTCTCATCTGTGGGGTTCTGTAAAATCTAAAATAAATTATATGCTTTCTGACTCCAAAAGAGAAGAACCAGGGCACAGTTACAATGAGATCAAAGCAAATCCAAAATACAACAGTGTACAAAGCTCAGTGTCCTACTTCTGGGACCCACACTGTGAAGCCAAGGCTGGAGTTCAAGTGGGAAACTCAAAGCAGGAACTAAAGCAGAGACAATAGAGCAAAGCTGCTTACCAGTTTGCTCCAAGGTCAATGGTGGACTATTTTTCTTTTTAACATTTAAAACAATATTTTTCTACTTTCGTATAATACATATCAGTACCTCTCCTGCCCTCCCTCCGTTCCTCCCAACTCAAGTGTGGACTAAGATTTCTTAAATGGCTCAGGTGCACTTGCTTATGGATGGTACTACCCACAGTAGCCTGGGCCCTTCTTTATCAATTAACAGTTAAGACAGTGCCTCATAGACTGCCCACAGACTAATTTGATGGAAGTAATTATTCAGTTGAGGTTCCTTTTTCTACTGCTTTTTTGTCAAGTTGACAGCTGAGGCTAACTATGACAGAGAAACTCATGTAACTTTTGTGAGGAGTATATTAATTAGTGTTTGTAAAACAGATCAAACAATGCCTAATTCATCTAAAATGCAGTAAACCATTACAGAGATTGCTGTTACATATTTAATATGAATATTGTACTATATAATCTACTGTAAAATCGCCACAACAGTGTGAAAAAAAATCATCTAATATAATAAATATCTACCATGGGAAAAATCTCATGGTAGAATTGAGTATGAAGTACATTCTGTCTTAAAATAATGTTTCCCACAGGCAAATGAGTGAAATATCTGTTCTGCCATTGATTTTCTCCTCAAGAGGATTTTACCAGGATGTTTGAAATAAGTGTGCTTATATGTATGTTAGTACATACACGTTCATAGGTTTGTATTCAATTTGTCTTGCTTCTGTTTTGCTCCCTAATAAAATAGCACTTTTCAATGAAATTCTATTTAAAGAGAACGGCAAAAATTTATGATACTGAGTCACTGTGTGAAATCAAATAACTTTGGGCTAGGATTCAGAAAACATTACACCAAAAAGGTCATGTTTTACAGCTAAAATTTACTCTGCTACAATTTTGAATAATAAGTCATTCTAGAACTTACCAAAAGTTCAGTGTGTTTTCTGTGGTTACCATAGTATCAAGAAATTGAAGATTAATTATAATCCATTTAAAAATAAGGCTTTGTTATAAATTTTATAATTGTTACTCTATGCAACATTTTGAATTATTACCAATATCCAGGGAACATGGTGTATTAATGCATATACATATGTCCATAAACAAAAGATGACAGCCAAATTCCCTCTGTGTGACTCTTAATATAAAGAGCCTTAAAATGTTATAAAAAAGTAAAAACAGAAACTGAATTGACCTGCCTGAAATATTTTGCAGAAGCATTGAGAAAAATACATGCCTTTCAACATAATGGAACCATTTAATTAATGAGAAATTGTACTTGAATTTTACAGCAATAGAAATATTGTTGCTCTTGGCATTGGTTAACTTCAGAAAAATCTTAAATTTGGCTGCCATGTTCCATTTGATTATTGATAACTATTCTATACCCTCAAATTATTAATTAGAAATTTTCTTCTGTCTTCAGTGATACTGGGTACTTCACTTTTCCTGGACCCTCACCTTTTCTTAAACCTTTTCAAAACTATTATGACTCTTGCTGCTCATATTTTTCACTTCAAAACTATTTCATGATCAACAAGTGAGATCTTTTGATGGCTCATGTAAAATTTATAGCTTTTTAAACGATTGTTTTATTCAGTTATACCGTCTTCTGAATCGCTTTGTTAGTCCAATTCTAAAGGTCTTGTAAGTTATTAATAAAACTATTATAGTGCAATTATTAGAGCGAATGTTTCCTACACTAACTTTAAATCAAGTTTCATTGGCAAATAAGGATGTGTCTTCATTTATAAATTGGTGTACATACATAAGAGTTGAGTATTTGATTTGTGACAGAGATCATATTACCCAGAAGTATAGTTATAATTAGTTATATAAGTAGTTATAATTATAACTATATATATGTTATATATATATTATATATTATATAAGTAGTTATATAATATAAGTAGTTATAATTAAAAATAAAGATATACATACATACTTAGAAGAGTATTTTTCCCTCTACATATATTTGTGTGTGCATAGACATATATGTATACATATACGTGTATGTACATATATGTATATATAGGCACACACACACATACACACACACACACACATCCTTACTGAAAATGCGTATTTAACACATCATCATCATTTTTTATAATACAGCACCTCGTTTCCTCCTTCATGACTTTAAAAGGATCCAAGCAGCACACCTCAGGGACTTTACCTCTTTGTTGTCAAGGTTCACCATAACTACACTTTTTTAATCACTCACTCACAGAATCATCCTACAGATCCCATAACCACCAAAAACTATTTCTTTTTTTTTCTAGTTTTACACTTAAATATCCTACTCCCCAAAAGGATTATAATTTTACTTTTTATTTATTTTCAGATATATTGATCTACAAATATAATTGAGTAACAGCCACATAATACATGTGTTTAAAAACAATCTATTAGGGATAAATTATAAGCTGCAAAAACAAAACTGTCTGGACTTTTCATGCTCTGAGGACTATAATTATCAGAGAGGTAGAAGATGAGAGAAAGGATATGAGAATGAATGGCTTGAGGATTGAGGCAGGTGGCAACAGAAATGCAATTTTAAAAGTTAAGCTCTACAGAGAAGTCAAATTCATAAGGATTAAGTACATTAGTAAATGTGTTGTATTAGTTTCTCTTTGTTACTGTAGTAAACACCATGACCAAAAGCAGCTTGAAGAAGAAATGGTTTATTTCATCTTACAGTTTATAGTCCATCACTGAGGGAAGTCAGGGCGGGAACTCATGCAGGACAGAAACCTGGAGGCAAAAACTGAAACAGAAACCACAGAGGAACATTGTTTACTGCTTTGTTCTCCATGATTGTGGCTTGTTCAATTTGCTTTTCTATAGAACACAGGAGCACCAGGCAACTGATGGCACCACCCACAATGGGCTAGGACAATCCATATCAATAATTATTCAAGAAAATGCCCCCCACAGATATGCCCACAGGCCAATCTGATGGACACAATTCTTTAGTCATCCTCTTCGCAGTTGATTCTCTTCCTTCTTCTCTGTATGCCTCGCCCGTGTGCCGTAGAAGTTTAGTTATGTATAAAATGTTTTATGCATTATTGGGTGAGAAGCTAGTCTAAGTCTTGGCATTCTTTATTGTTTGCAGGTGTTAGATTTCTGTGGGGGATGTTTGATTGCTTATGATCTGCTCCTGAGGAATTCAGAATCAATAAAAACACCTGAGCTTAGATGCTGTCCAGGTTGGTGTTTGCCATGGTGGTGGTTCCCTCTGCTGAGGTCTGGCAGAATTTACACCTATGAAAGTGCCTCCTTGTCTTCTTTGCTGAAATACCTTAGCAGCCTAACAACTATGTCTGTGTGTGTGCATTTGTGTGTTTCTGTCTTTTTTCATCTATCTCTTACCTACCTCATCAACAGCAACTACAGAAACAAACAACACACACACACACACACACACATATATATAAAGCAGCTCAGCTTTTTAAAATAATAGAATGAATCTCAATTATATTTTTAATTTTTTGGCATCAGATTCTAATACTTTGAGTATTGCATCTTTCTTATAAATAAGAAAATCAATATCTGGATTCTAATATTTCTTTCTTACAGTGACAAAAAAATGGAAATTACTGACCAGGCCATGACCTGACTAAGATCAATAAGATGGGCAAAGGTCTGATCTTTACCTGTTTTCTCTTCTCTTTGCAATCTCAAGACTATTTTTTATTTTATTTCTTTTATTTTATATACATTGGTGTGGACTGTAGTTCTAGACAGTTGTGAGCTATCATGTGGGTGCTAGGAATTGAACCTGGCTCCTCTGTAAGTATAAATTACTTTCCTACCATTACACCATTAATTTCTGATACGGCTTATAGCCTAAATTCAGTAAAAAGAAAAAAAAAGAAAAGTCTTTTAAAATCCCCCTTCTTATGTTGGCCACACAATGAAGGAGTAGCTTAGAAAATAATGTTTCATGATCTCACTTCCTGTTTTGTTTGTGTTAACTCTTCTCCACCGCTTCCCTCCTCCGACTCTGCACTCCAACTGTATTTCTACTTCTTCTCCCAAGTAACCACATGCTCTTGTCTTGTTCTATATATTCTGGCATGGAAATCAGAAGTTTTTCAAAACGTGAAAAATGACTACCATATTACCCGGCTATACTGTGCCAGTCCTGGGTATCTACCCAAAGGGAGGTAAGCCATACTGCAGAAATACCAGCATATCCATGTTTATTGCTGCTATTTACAAAACCTGGGAAATGCAATCAGCCAAGATGCACATCAACAGATGAATGGACAAAGAGTGTGTGGTACATATGTACAATAGAATTTTATTTAACCACAGAAAAAAATGAGATTAACAGTTGTGTAGGAAAACAGATATAATTAGAATGTATTGAATTAAGTGAAATAACCCAGGCTCAAAAAGATAAGTGTGTGAGTGTGTGTGTGTGTGTGTGCGCACGCACGCATGTGTGTATGGGGACATAGGTGGTATTGGTCATGAAACTAAAAACATTACCCAGAGCAGCTCTTGGATAAAAGAAGATCAAAAAGGATAAATTTTAAATTTGGCAAGTCTTGTGTACAGAGTATAAATGTGAGTTGTGTAAACATGGGTTGGGAGCACATCAAAGCAACAGAAGTCTTTGGAAGTTGGAGAAGTCACACTCAGGATGTGATTACAGCTATTTCAAACTCAAGGAGTAAATGTGCCCTAACCTTCCCATAAACAAGTGCCTTCCAGAAACATCACAAGTATGTGAAAATATTTTGAATAGATCTCACAGAACAAAGACCTTCAGATTAAGGAGAGAAAGTACTTAAAGAGTTTTGGAAGGTAGTTAACCCGATAATTGGTATTTCAAAGAACAGAGATAGAAGGGCTAGCAGTCACAGGATCTGTGTAAGCCAGATATAAAACTGTTTATTCGGTCTTCCTCTGTTCTCTGGCTGTTATGATATCTAAAGTCATTCTCACCTCTCTTCCCTTCTTTCTCTGTCTATTTTTCTTTCTATGGCTTAGGTACTGGTTGAATTTTCTCATTTCCTATGATATTTTTTAAAAAGTCATCTGTGTTGAAATTTTATCTTTTCAAAGATACAATCGTCTCCTGCATGAAATTCATTATAAATAAATCTAGTGGAGAGTCTTTAGTGATAACTGAAGCTAAATCTTGAGAATTCCACTGTGACCTGTGCGGGGAACTGGACTTGGTCCTGCATCCAAATACAGCTGCTGAGGCTGAACTTGGAGATATCAATCAATACTTGTAAACTCCTAATAACTTGGCTCAACCCTCAGAATGGAAACAGATCTTGAGCACCATACTGTAAAGAACAGGATAAACGGTTGACTTGCACTGCCCCCAGCCTCGAAGCTGTAGGACTTATGCCTCTATGCCTGCAAGGGATGCTTAAAGATGAAAATACTGTCAGTAAATTTTAATGCAAACAGTCATCAACTCATCAACAGCTTGCTTTGAGTTTTCAAATTTTGCAAAGTACAAATGCAACATGAATTCAATAATACTACAATTTGAACTTTGAATTCTGTTCTTTTCCAGGTGAGCAGTGTGTTCTACAATACTCTCTCATGATGTTGAACAATGATACTTGGCAACAGCTTCTAGAAAACCATAAAATAATAAAGGGAACCAACGTTCCACTATGTTCCATTCTACAAGTAAGAGCGGTTAGGTGCAATACATGCATATTCAACTTGTGATATCTTCAATTTATTATGTGTTCCCAGGAATACAATTTTTATCATAAACTGAAGAGTATCTGCATATGCTGTTTTCCTATCCATACATGTTAATAATAAATTTGAATTTGTAAGTTGGGATATCAAAAATTAATTATAACAAGTAATAAAATGGAATAATTATAATAATATAAATCATTCAAATGTGATCTTTTTTTCATCCATTTTATTAGAGATACTTGAACTTCTTGTGATGATATCAGAGGATGCCGTGACTACTATGAAATGAAGTGACATCAAGAAGCAGGTGCTGTGTAGTAGCATCAAGTTACCACATAGAGGATACTTTCAGAAAATTCCTTGATACATGCCTGCTTGGGTAATAACTGTGATGGCTACTAAAGGACCACTGGATGGCTAGCATGTAAAACGTGGATAGACTATATAATGGAATGTCTACTAATGAGCTAGGATAAGATTATATAAATTGTCATCATGCTTCTCAGAACAGCACACACACAATTTAAAGCTTAGGAATTCTTTATTTTTCAATAGTTCTATTTAGTATTTTTCATGCCATACTTAACAATTACAAACTGAAAACAAGGAAGAAAAAAGGAAACTATGAGGTATAATCTTCTCCAAACTATTACAGATGTTTAGACTTGGATTAACAGGGACAGCATCCTACCATTGTGTAATGAGGTTTAAATGTATATATACTTCAACTGCAAACAACTAAGGACTCAATCCTGTCTATTCTCTCCTGTTGACCCTTCAGAACCACAGTAAATTGCCATTGGATTCTATAGTCCAGTGTATCAGAGAAGCCTCAACCTGAGAGACACATCTTCAAGTTTTTGTAATGAAGGAGGTACAAGCCCTGTTAGGAGTCCACACGAGTATTTTGGGGAGAGCTAAGGGTAATTCCCACCTCAGAGCACAGACAGAGTCCCAATGATGCTCATCATATTCTCCATATAATGCCTCAGAGAATGTACTCAACTCTTAAAACTTAACTGCTTTCTTCCTATAGACCTCTGGGAGTGAGAAGTCTTGATCTGAAGGACTGCAAGTAAGTAAGCAGAGGGAGTTTAATTAGATTTTCAGAGAGAAGATTTTTAACTATGTCTTACCACCAATGTAAAGACTATGCTACTGAAGTGGCACATCTGCACTGGAACAGATGTAACAATAATCCAGATGTGCTCTGAAAAGAACTCAATTGAACCCACTAAATTAAGTGACCTTATGTGTCACCAACTCACTTCTTTCTATTACTTTCAGAGATGTGAATTAGTTTTCTGAGAGTTTTGCTTCAGGCCAGCAAAGTGGTAGCAATGTGGCCTTGTCTAATAAAACAACAATACCCATGAATAAATGTTGAGGTGACTTTCAAACTGAAGACAACTCAGAATCTGACTCTGCTGCACATCAACACTGAAATATTCAAGGCTGTAATTGAAGTCTTTAATTGAAGAATTCATTAATTCCTCTTACAGGGAGCAAAGGAACTGTAAAGTGAAGACATTATTCTGAATTATTTTACCTAAGGTCAACAGAGCACAAGGCGCTGAAAGAGTGCCATGAGTCAAGGTGAGAAGCATACTCTCAGTGGATATTGTCCTACTTTGATCTGTGGCCATAATAAAACAGTCTGACAGAAAGCATTTTGGGAGAAGAGGGAGGTGGAGAGATGATTCAGTAGTTAAGAGCATTTCCTGCTCTTTCAGAGTATGCAAGTTTGATTTCTAGCACCCTCATGGTGGCTTACAACTAACTGTAATTCCGGTCTCACGGAGTTTGATTTCCTCTTCTGGCTTTCATGGGCACTGCATACACATGGTGCCCAGACATAAATGAAGTCAAAATACACATACACCTAAAATTAATAATAATAATAATAATAATAATAATAATAATAATAATAATTTTAAGCCATGTAAGGAAAAATGGGTTACTTCAGCTTACAGGTTCCTTCTTCTGAAGTGATTCTAGAATGTGTCAAGTTCACAGTGAAAGCTAGCTAGGACAAGTATCCAGTATCTTGTACCACAAACAGAGGAGACTGTATAGCACTGGACATGGTCTCATCTGCAGTCAATCTTGGTACTCAGAATCTGCTAATTGGAGGCATGTGGGGTCTTTGTGGCAATGCATTTCTTCTGTGACAGTTGACTTTAGGTTAAAGTGGATGTTATTAGATTCAGTATGATTGTGATTTTTTTTAAAGTCTGGAATAGAAAATTGCTTTGAGCATTTTTCTTTGGATCCTGATAAAAGCAGAAATCAATCTCTACCCAGGTTAGATATACAAGGTATTCTGTGTTCATAGCCTGATGCAACTAAACATAATGTATGAACTAAATATTGTGTATAAAATTTCTGCAATAGTTTCCTGGAAATTAGATGTTACTATTTTGAAGGAGTACCCACAAGCTTTTAGGCTGCTCCTTGTTTGTTTTTGCAGTGAATAGTCAGAATCCAGCTCCTTGAAAAACCACCTAATAAGGTTACGTTGAACATAACTAAACCAAGTTATATCAAGAGCTAGAATTTTAGTATAGTATAAATGAATAGAAATCATATTTTAGATGAAAAAAACTGTAAATTTAACTCAAAAGATAATTTAATTCTTGGATCTTTTAGTTAAGTTGCTTTCTATTGGATAAGACATACACAATTCTACGATATAGACTGCAAAACAGAATAGCCAGACATAATGGTCCACACCTGTGGTCCTAGTACTTCAGAGGTTGATTGCCACAAATCAAGGTCTCACTTGAGAGAGAAAAAATAAGAAGCTGTGTCCTCTGATATTTTCTGGATAGCTAAAATGGAAATGCATTTTCTAGAAGATGAAGTGGGTGGCTCGGAAGTTAAGAACCTATTGAAAAGAAGGTCCATGTCTATGAAGCACTGTGCTAGCATCTCATCTCCTTTATAGTATATTCCTTCTGGCAGTTCTAAAATGCAACATTTCCCAAACATGTTCTTCAAAATAGGAATCTAAGGCTCGATGACTTTCTGAACATCACAGAGGTAGTAAATGACCCTTTAGGAAGAGAGAATTGGCCTGAATTCATCAAGGCTCATAGTTCCATACCTCATAACCTCAGGCAACTCTTCTGCCTGTTAGTTTCTCAGCTAATGTCCCTAAGGAAACAAAAAGAAGGATCTGTGGCCAAGTTATTAAATTATACCTAAGTAAAAAAGGTAACTGCTATGGTTTGGATCTTTACTGTTACCCAAAAGTCCCAGTGCTGATGACACTTCCCAGTGCAGCAGTGCTAGTGTTGGAACTTTGTTAGATGATTAGATTAGAATCTAATTGTGAACATGAAACGTATTGAGTTCTGGAAAGTTGTCCAAATCTTTCAGTGGTGGCCTATCTAGTGGATGCAGACCACTGGAAACATGCCTTTGAGGCTGCATTTTCTTTACTATCCTTCATTATCCTCATTTTCTTTGTTTCCCAGCTACTATGAAGTCAATCACTCTGTTCTATCATGTACTTCTTATCACAGTGTTGTTCTGCCTCACCACAGGCCCATAGGGATGGGCCAAGTGACTATGATGGCTAATCTTGTTTGTAAAGTTAACTGGATCTGGAATCAACTAAAAGGCAAGCTGTTGGGCATTCCTGCGAGTGACTTTATTGGTGGGATTATCCAAAGCACAAAAGACTCATCCTAAATGTGCTACCCTCCAATGGTAACCCAGATAAAAAGGAAGATGGGAAAAGGAAACCTTGCTTTCTCTGTTACCTTCATTCTTGCTGGAAAGCTCATATATCCTTTCATTATCACTGCTGCATTCCTTCGTTTACATCAGAATCAGCATCTTTAAGCATTCAACATTAACTAAAGACCAGCAACTCACCAAGAGTCTTCTGAGTGTTTAATACTAGATTGCTAATCCTGAGACATCCCGACTTATGAACTGAGGAGATACAAGATTCTTGATTTTTCTAATGTGAGACAGCCCTTGTTGGATAACCCAGGCCATATCATATAAATAAATTCAATAAATCCCTATTGTAATATAGATTCTTTTTTTCTGGCTTCATTCCTCTAAAGAACATTGACTAACACATTGACCACGAATTAAAATCTCTAACCCAAATAAATATTTTCTCTTTACAATTTAATGTTTTTAGACATTTGGTCACAGCAACAGACATCTGACTAGCCAATTGACAGTGAAAATGAACTCTATTTTGAAGATTGTATGTTTTTTTCCCTAAACCCTCATGTCCTGAGCCTTTGAGAACTGACCAGATGCAAGTTGTTCTTTTCAGGCCACACAAATCCTTGTATTCTCTTTTATCCAACTATGGAATCAGAAGTGCTGCCAGATAATCATGTGTGGCCTTCTATGAAAAGCTGTGTCCTGCACTCTGAAAAGAAGTACACATTTTCTGAATATAGCCTATGAATTCTCTGGAAAGATCTGAATATACTATCCTTCATTCTGCTTCCATTGTGGTATGATTGTTCTATCTATACAGAGAGAATTTTTCTCAACTATTATTAATACACTTTTAAAGTGTTTAACAAATTTTACAAGTAGTGGAGTCTGATTTTCCACACATTCTGATTTTAAAATGTAGCCTTAAAGTACAAGTTACTTTCTAAATCATTCTGATATTTGCAGGAGGTTATATAAGTTTTAATATTTGAAATAATCCATTAATTACAATCACAAATGAATGAGTGCCACTAGGTTGTCTAAGAGCAGTACATCCCTCCTAAGCTCTAGACAACATAAGAACAGAGCAATGCCATAGGGATCGCTATGTAAGTAAGCATCTACAGAATACCAAGTCCCTTTATTTAATAAGGATTTTTAAAATGAAGTCTTACTCTGAGGTAAAAAATATTTCCTTGGTGGGCTTGTTAGTTATACTGATCAAATAAACAGTAACAAAAGAATATCTGACCATCAGTACAATCTCTCTTTTCCACATACCTGTCCTGAAAGAACTCTTGGTTACAGTACACCAAAAGCACCTGTATATGTTTTCAGGGGGTTCTATCATGTGGCATGTAGCAGAGGCTCCCATGTAAAATATTTACCAGACTTCAAAAGGCAGGAGAAAATTCTCAGCCTACAGGGATTGAGAAGTTTATAAAAAAGACACTGCATAAAATTGTCATTGGGTAAGGCTGAACCTCTTCTGCCAAGACTGACAGTACTATTTTAAAATCATATGTGCTCCTTTATTAAAAATCACCAGGCAAATAACAGACACTCCAGACGACTGAATGATTTTGAGTCCATGCAGAGCTTCTCAGAAGCTCTTCAAATAAGAGGGTTCTTGATATAACAAATTATAGTTACATATTACTAGGAAATTACAGTGGACTCATTTATGTGTAAGAGTACAGGAATCCATCCCCACCCTGTCTACCTCTCCTTCAGGGGGATTCATGCACAAGCTTGCACTTGTGCAGCAGCAATAGTGGTGACTATGTGCAGACAGTGGAGTTAAACCAGGTACAAACATGGAAGTAGCTTGGATTCCTGTATCACTGGAACTTTGATACATTCTAGATACCTTTTTAATGTGCAATAACAAAATAGCATAGACAGAGTACTTATACTGGAGAAAGGTACCATCTCACAGTTTTGGAGCATGGAAGTCCAAGATCAAAACGCTGAGGGACTTGGTTTCTTCTACAATTCTCTCCTTGGATGTAGTTGGCCGTCTTTTCTCTGTATTCTATGGTTGGCCAACAGTGATTACATTCATGCCCTAAACTACTCTTCTCATAAAGACACCATGAAGATCCCATATGTATGACATTATTTTGCCTAATCACTTCCTTAAAGACCCTATCTATCTGTACAGTATTATCTGTATACTATGGTATTATGAGATACTGGAAGTAAGAATCAGAACATGTGAATTTTAGGAAATAGAAAAAAAAATGCAACCTGTAACACACTGCAAACTCAAAGAGGACAGTGTAAAGAAAAATAATTTTTATGTTAATCCATTCACATTTCAGGGTTCTTTTTGTCTCTTTCAAGAATACACTGCTATTTAGAAGATTAAAAGTGTCTGCAGGATGCCCCAGTGCCCATGGGATTTACTGAGGCCTGTGGGATGTTCTGATGCCTGTGGGATGTCCAGATGCCTTCAGGATGGCCTGGGGCCCGTGGGAAGCCCTGGTGCCTGTGGGATGGCCCAAAGCTCACAGAATGTCCTGGTGTACACAGGATGTCTAAGGGCCTGCAGGGTGCCCTGGTGTTTCCATATTGAGGTACCTGTTTGGTGTCTCAGTGCCTGGGTGATATCCAGGTACCTGTGGGTTTGGGTGGTGGGTCTTGACTTCAGGTAGACCTTCGTTGTGCTTGATCTAGGACTGATGTGGGCCAGGTGAATGTCTATCATTGGAAAAAAAATGGCTGTCTCCAGTATCTGTTGTGAAGCCTGTAATCCATTCTCCTGCCATGCTGGCTGAATTCAATTTTCTTTTCTTTTCTTGTCTTTTGTTTTTAGGGCACAGAGTGGGGCAGTGGAGCAGCAAAGAATGGGAAGAGAATGTTGTCAATATGCATTGTCTGAAACTTAAATTATTAATAAAAGTATTATAAAAATAGAAGATGAGTCTGGGGCTAGAGAGATGGCTCAACAATTAAGAGCATACAATTTTTGCACAAAGGATCCAGATTCAATTCCAAGCACCCATGTCAAGTAGCTCACAATTTTTTGTAACTCCAGCCCCACAGATTCCAACAACCTGTCTGGCTTCTTCAGATACTTCACTTATGTGTACACATCCACATGCAGATGCTCATACAAAATTAAAAATAATAATAAATAGGTTTTTAAAATATTTAAGACCTAATTGTCTAAGGTGACATGCCAAGTGTCAGGCTGTAATTGCTATATTAGATAGTAGAGACATAAAAATGATGTATATACATATGTTCATGTAACAACAATGAAAAAGAGGCTATCAGCTGAATGAGGGGAACATTAGATGGTTTGGAGAAAGGAAAGGGATGGGACAAATGAGGTATTATATTTTAATCCCAAAAATAAAAGAAATAATTTAAAAGGTTGCATTAATGAAGACTTTGAAATTTAGATGCAGGTAATGATAAATAAAAACTGAATTATGTGACTGGAAAGACCGCCCTCCCCCAAAACACATTGTACTTGATAGTTTTATGTCAACTTTACAAAAATCTAAAGTTATCTGAGAGTAGGGAGCCTCAGTTAAGAAAATACCTCTTAAGACTGGGCTGTATACAAATCTATAGGGCATTTCTTAACTAGTGATTGATTTGAGAGGGACCAGCCCATTGTGGATGATGCTATCCATGGCTTGGTGGTCCAAGGTACTGTAAGAATCCAGGCTGAGCAAGCCATAGAGAGCAAATTGGTAAATAGCACCTCTCCATGGCCTGTGCATCAGCTCCTGCCTCCAGGTTTCTGAACTGCTTAAGTTCCTGTCCTCACTGTCTTTGATGATGAGCTGTGATGTGGAAGTGTAAGTCAAGTGAACACTCTTCTTCTCAAGGTTCTTTGTTCATGGTGTTTTCATCACAGCAACAGTAACTCTAAGACACACACACATATGTAAATGTACTGTGTTAGAAGCAATTGCTCTCACCTAGTCCTACTTTCTTTTTGTTGTGGTTGTTTTCTATGTAGCCCTGGATGTCCTGGAACTCTCTATGTATACCAGGCTAGGCTTGGACTCCCAGAGACCTGACTACATCTGTCTCAGGAGTGCTAGGATGAAAGGCATGTGCCACAACATCCATCTCCAACTATTTTCTAAATTTGTTGTGTTTGACAATTTGTAGTCATTGTATTAATTAAAATCATAGTTTCATGTTCATTCATGCATTCATACCCCAAACCCAAAGTTTTTGTTTTGTTTTATGATGTTTATTTTTCATTTCTATTAACTTATAAAGAATTGAGTTTCATTATGATGTCTGTCAGATAAAATTTGTTTTTGTTATCTCCCTTTCTGCTTCTCGATTCCATATCGTACCCTTAGTAACCTTTCTACTTTCATGTCATATGTGCCCTGTAGCCCACTCTCCTTTAACTTATCAGTACATTATTTTGTGTTTAAAATTTCAACTAGTAACACTTCTGAAAATATACATTTAGCATTATGAGGGGCTATGAACATATCTAAATTTAATTTTAAATTTTCTTGTATTTTTGGTTAAATTTATTCTAAGGTATTGAAATTTAACTTTTACATATGAGAAGTTATATTTCATTTACTTTCATATTTTTAGTCCTGATTAAAACCCTTTATCATTTTCTGTATAAAAGTCTTACATATTTAGAGGGTGTATTCTCTTTTATTCATAACTTCCCTTATTTACTTTGAATTCTGTATAATTATGCATGAATGATTTTGCCTCTTACTTGGATGTCCACATCCTTTTAAATTATGTTTTGCATAATGGTTCTATCTTAATAAGCAATATAACTGATTATAGCAGGAGTTCTAGCTCATGTGCCAAGTCTGAAGTAGAAGTTTTCAATATTCTCTCAAAAGATGATCTCTACAGGTTTTCTACAGGTTACTCATATATTTATTTTATGTGCAGTTTTTTTTCTGTTAACTATTTGAAAATCATTTGGACTTATAGGCCAATTCCAACAATGTAAAAAATGTAAACACATATTCCTTACTCATTTTCTCCTATTTTTAGCAACTTATCTTACATGGCTTACAAAAATAAATAAGCCAAACATGACGCATTGTTGCTAAGAAATATATGTACTTTCTTCGTATTTCCTTAATTTTTTTACAAAGTTTCTTTTTCTGTTTCAAATTCTTTGGGAATGCAAGGCAGTGGTATTTTAGTGATTATGTTTTCTGACCTTGAATGTGCCAGAAACTAAAACAATTCAACAGTAACTTTTGGATTGCCTTAACACCTGTCATTTGATCTATGAAACTGAATAATATGTATCAGATATGTTGGTTTATTCAAGAAAATAATAAAAATATTAGGAAATCTGAATAAAGTCTTTTCTTACTGAATAATTTTTTTCACCAAATATTTGTTGGATTTTTTTTTCTCTTTGGAATGCACTATTTAATTGGGATGGTGTGGTATGCAATGTAAAGTAAAATATGAAACTGATCAGAGAATACTATATTCCAAGAGCAGCTATAATGTAAGGAATAGAGATGGATGTCTTTCAATACATAATGAACTGATGAAAAGAAGGGGTATGAGAGGAAAGGAGGTCCAATTTGTCACCATCCAAGTATGAACATCCAGAGCCAAAGAAATCCAGTGCTTTAGGAAACCACACTTCGTTTTGTAGGATGAATTTTATATTAAACTACAGAGTGTCAGGAACCAGACTCTTGATGGGACTTAGACAAAAGAGAATAGCCTAGGCTGAAAATTGTTCTAAGCAGTTCTCTTGGGATTCTGGGTAAAACCAGAGAGAAATCCCCAGCTGCTGCTTGAGTAAACAGTGCTGTGGGGTACTCTCTTGACCCAGATAAAATCAGTGCATGTAGTAAGTGTTCTATCCTCAAGGGCGACAAAGAAGAAATGTAGGAATCCCTTGGGTTAGTGACCAAAAACTACAAGTGCATTATTGTTTTTCCTAACCTGAGAGGGCCAGGGTCCACTCCATTACAAAGAAACAGCAGGTGATCTTCATTGCCGTTTGGACAGAAAATATTTAAAACTTAAAAAGGGCTATCTGCCTTATTCCACATGTATGGTATTCTAGATCAGATAAAATTATGCACATACAAGAAAAGTTGCTGGTTGGTGGGAGTTAAAGGAAAGGGAGAGAAGTGAATACAAAGAAATCTGAGGAAATTCGAGAGTTAACTAACCTGAGTGTAATGGCCATCTATGATTCTTCAGGGTAACATGGGTGTTCTTTCGACAACACCATGATCGATCACACACACACACACACACACATAAACACAGAGGGGGGGTGGGGGAAAGACACACACACACAATTATTAAAGACTCATACAACTGTATGGGTGAGTGCTATGAGGAGGTGTATAAGAGTATATAAAGAACTGCCAGGGCTATTCTGAACCTATGATCAGACTTTGGAGAGTGATGGAAAACAAAGTAGTATATGCTGGATTCCATCTTGGAAAACTGAGAATGATGCTAAGTCTGAGGGAAGAAGCCTCAAATCTGGGTAAGGAGCAATTCCCAGGGCCAGGTGGGCATCAAAGAGATTCTGGCAGAACAATGAGGGAATCTTCTGTCCTTGAAGAGAGAACTCATACAATCCAGTCTTTGTCCTCAGACCATCAGAGTACCACAAAGGGCTTTTAATCACAATCACAACTGCAAACTTTTGCAAACCTTCATTGGGATCTCAGAGAAAGGGAAATTGGGTCTGAAGATAGCTCCTACAGTAAAATCCAGATAGTACACTGCGATCTGCACCCATAATTCCCCCCAAAATAAAGACCTTTTAGCAGAGGTTATGGGATGAGTGCTTTGGTGTGAGAGTTCAGGTCACATAGCAGATGATCCTGGACGCCACCAGGAGTCAGTATAGAGTGCAAACCCCAAATACATAAGGAGGAAATCAGGCGTCTAAAACAGGTACAGCCTCAATTCTACATACCTACTGTCCGTTTTCGGACTTGGGTACCACTAGCTGGTTGCTACTGGGAAACTGTCATTCTTCTACATATTTATGTGAGACAAGACAAGCAGGACAACATGACTTTGAAGCACTATAATACTTCGTAAACAGAAGACATACAAAAATGCTCTAGATTTTAAATTGAAAAAGTCCTTTGAGGAAGTCAAGGCTTGTTTTCAGCAAATGTTTTACGAAACCAAGATTAGAAAGAAGCTTTCATTTTTAGAGTCTGCAGCTGGCCTCACTTCCTAATACAAGTGTAATAGCAGTTAGTATTTCCACATATGAAATTTTGGAGAAAACAAATCAGGCCATATCAATCACCAAATGATTATTTATCTAAAAGCTCCAAGGAATCAACACATAACTATTCAAAATTAATAAGAAATTCAGAAAAATAGTGTATGATCACTATAACAAAACTCCTGGTACACAAAACAATGACTATTTAGAATTTATAATAAAAAATACTTCATTCACAGTAGAAATGCAATAAAAATACCTCATTCATAATAGAAACACATTTAAATTTTTTTTAAAGAAGTCAAAAGGATGGCGGTGTTAAAACTAATCTCACATTTCTGAAAGATTAAATAAAGTAAATACCAAATAAAATTACCATATATACCTATGTATATACATATATACATACATTATACATATATACATATATGTATATCCATATGTGTGTATGTGTGTATATATATACATATATAGATAGATAGATAGATATAGATATAGATAGATAGATATAGATTTTTATTTCATAGATGGGACACACGGTATTATAAAAATGTCAAGTCTCACATATTTTAGTGTCTTACATGTAACCACATAGGTACAACCAAGCCTGTTATACAAGATATCATCCTTTCTTCTCAAAATTAAAGAAAACATAGTAGGAAAACATAGTAGACTGAATGGAAAATAAAGATGACCATGAAATCAAAGCAGTAAATATGAGGAAACCCCTGGATACACCATGGACTGTTGAACTGGCACCTACACATGAGTGAGGAAGCTGTAGCCCCAGGTAAAGTTTGAAAGGCTTTGCAATGAAGGGAAGAGAGCAAGGGAGGTAGGAAAAGGGCATTTCTAAATTCCATTGGCACCGAAGTTTTTTATATTTCAGGCAGTACTCCTGAACATAAATATGTTTTTTTTAAATGTATTGTGGCAGCAGGAACAGTGTGTGTGTGTGTGTGTGTGTGTGTGTGTGTGTGTGTGTGTATGTGCGCGCAGAGGGATGAATGAAACAAAATAAATTCAGGTAGCTGCTAACACTTATCAAATGCCCAGCAGAGATGAGGTTTTAAAGTATAATTTTAACAAAACATAAAGAACAGACTAAAAAGTTTAGAATGCAACACATGTAGGAGAATACTGGACCTGCCACTGGACAGAACAAAGCCTGAGACCCACGTGGACATACACAGAGCTGGACCTGCCCGGGCATGCCTAGAGACAGACCTACCTGGACATGCCCAGGGAGCAGCAGCTGCAGTGGGTGGAGGGCCGGATGGAGGGTATAATAGCCCCCCACACCCCCCACACCCCGTAATAAACTGAGTCTGCCTTTTGCCACTCACCTGACTCCTGGAGCCTGTGTGCCTTGACCCCGCGCCAACTCTACCCCTCGCCTGAAGGGTCCGGTGGATAGATACAAGCAACAAACTCATTGGTACTAATCTAGCAGAGGACCTCAGCATTTGTATCTGGTTGTTGTGAACCCCTTGGAAACCTAGCTCCAAGGGATCCAGCACCATCTTCTGGCCTCCCTAGTTAACTGCACCTAACACACAGCACACACAAACACATGGGGGGGGGGGAGAGAGAGGGAGAGAGAGGGAGAGAGAGAAAAGCAAGGAGAGAGAGAGACATAACCATACACATGATTTTTTAAAATCTATTTTAAACAAAGGACTAAAATGAAAATGTGTGCTTTATATTGAATCATACATAGTAAGGGCAATATTTCAAGACATATACAGATCTACAATTTAAATTTATAGATGACGAGAGTTGAAAACATGGTACATGCTATTAATGTAATAATGTAAATTTAGAAATGTAGTATCAGAAAAGCTCAAATAAAGGCCAAATCTCCCATAATCCATCTCTTAAGACTTTTCATTCTAGAAGAAACAGACCAGTCTTGCCCATGCTTGTGAGCAGTTCTGGGAGCCGCAGAGGATCAGCTCTATTTATACTCAGAAGAGAGGTGGAACCAGGTCCTGATAGAACTTAAGGTTTGGATAGATCCAATCCCAGGTGAAAGGGAGGCATCACAGAATCTAGCCTCCATATCTGCTTGCATCCTTTGGAGGCTCTGGTATTTGAGGGCTATATGCGAGGCACACTGACTTCCTATATGGTCAACAGAGGAACTGGGTTGCAAATAAAAAGAGAAAAGAGGATGCAGTTTCCACCAGACATCACCAGGAAGACCTGGGAGTCTGAAAGTTGGAAACTTTTGTCCCTAGATATAAGAAACCTAGAGAAACCCACTCATAAGACTGTCTAAGAAGTCTAAGATAATCAGACAACCAGATCCCTTCTCTACCTCCATATCTGAAACGCTTCAGGAAAATAAAAAATAAAATTTGGATCCTAACAGGATTAAAGGAAAATACTTTGCAGCGGGGCAAATGTATGAATTTAAGGCCTACATCATAATATAGAACCCATTACTGACACTGTTAAAGTAGCCAAGAGCCTGCCATTAGATAGGTCCTACCCTCTTAGGAAAAACCTATTACTATTTTCCTGCTGAGCACACATCGTAATAAAATTACTGTAAATGGCATATTGCAATACCCATAGATCAGTTCATTGCTTGACTTTCACAAGAGAAGCATCTTGAAGTAGATGGGAATTAATAAGGAGTCCTACAGCTGGACAATGTGCAGAGAGTGAGAGACTTTGGAGCACTCGGCTCTAAATGAAGTGTCTATATCATATCCTTTCTATCAAGGCTCAGGGATCTGAGCTCAAACATGCATAAGAGGAAGTAAAAAGACTGTAAGAGCCAGAGGTCATGCATGCCTCCTAGCAAATAGCATCTTCAGGCACAGGAGTTCATGAACAAGAGCTGCACAGATTCAAACCAGATAAAATCCCTGGACAAGAGCAAGTAGACATAAACTCACTCCTAACCAGAGAAGCTATTTGCAATTGTTATCTGCCAGGAAAGGGAAAATCTGTTTTCTCCAATGAAGCATCACTGGGCATATCGACCATACTCCAGGGCAGGTCACATGTGCAGCAATTGATGTTCAGGTATTTCTGGTGCAAGGCAGTTGGGAGCCAAGGAACACCACAAAACTACGCTACACAACGAACCTCACGAAGGAGTGTTATTGGGGAAAATACACAAAATGATGGCAGCCTCTACAATGGAAGAGACAGACAGGAGAGCACTGGGGTGAAGGGAGGGCCTTTGCAGATTTTGGGAGATCGGGTGGAGGCAGACAGAAATTTCCAAGTCTGAGGGTAGGAGTTGGTGGAGTTGGTTGAGCTCTGTGTTAGTCCAGGGGCTGTGTGTTTTACTCTTGGTCTAGGACTCAGGCTTGGGGTCAGGACAAGGGCAGAGCTGTTTTTCCTTTGGTCTGAGGCTTAGGCTTGGGGTCAGGACAAGGGCAGAGTTGTTTTTCCTTTGGTCTGAGGCTTAGGCTTGGGGTCAGGACAAGGGCAGATTGTTTTTCCCTTGGTATATTACCTTACAGCAAGAGAACACAAACCAGATTCCAGGTTTTCATATACTTTTGTTTCGGTATTTTGTTTTATTGTGGCTTTTTCAGTTGTTTGGTTTTCTTTCCCGTTTTCTCCTGTTGTTTCTGGGACAGAGCATGGAGTTGTGTGGGTAGGGAGGTGGGGAAGACCTTGAAGTTGGCAGAGAGGAAAGAATACGATCAAAATACGTTGGTGGAGTCCCAGACCCGACCTAGAATCAGGTCAGGAATAGGAGTTGGAAAGGAGGTGCTCTCAGTTCAGTTAGACAGATTACCTGTGACTTTGTTCTCTGCAGGCTACTCCCTCAGGCTTAGTGCTCAAGGATAGCTAGCGCTTGTTCCGGAACGCTGGGAAAGTTCAAGGGGGTGTGGCTTCACGATTGCGGAAGGCGTGGTCCTAGGCCCGACCAATCATCAGGAGAAGGGTGTGGGCGCTCTGGTAAGAAATAGCAGGCGCCAGAGCTTCCCGTCCGCCATAGTTCTCTTCTGGAGCTTTGGGAACAGGTTGCAGCTTGCGGGCTTTCTTTTTCCTTTCCTTTTTTGAAGCTCTTCTTCAGGCAAGTGGCGCGTTTTGTGACGGGGCTAGAACCTAGTCTGGGAGGTGGTTTTTGTGACTTTGAACTGTTAAGGGTGACTTTTTTCTTCCACCACAGGAGTAAGGGGCGGTCATCCCAAGGCCGGGGAAGCCGCCAGTCTGGGGGCAGCTCAGGAGACATTTTCTATTGGCACAGGTGGCCAGGCTCAAAGTGGGAGGGTGAGGGTCTCGAGGACTTTTGTGAGTGAAGCTGGACTTCAGTCAGGAAGTGAGACATTCTAGAAAGTTCTGCCTTGTGGAATGAGGATGAGGAAGAGGACCTGAGGGATCCCTGAGAAGGAGAAATTGCCTTCCATTCGGTGAGCAAAATAGAGGACTCTGTAGAGTCCGTTGCCCAGGCTGTTAACCTAGCGAGGAGCTAGCGACTCAGTTTCTGCTAGCTGCCCACAACATTGTATCTGCCACAGAATGGGGAGGATTTTTGTGCATGGGGCAGGAGGCCAGTCAACAAGTAAGACATTCTGGAAGCTCTGGATTCTTCAGTACTGACCAGAGAGGTGGGAGGGTTCGCTTAGGGATTTTGAGGAAGGAGAAAGTCTTCCTTTCCATCAGAGAAATAGAAGATGCTAGAGTTCTGCTTGTCCAGGCTGTTAACCCACTGGCAGCCAGTGACTGTCTTGGCTTATACTGGCTTCCCTGTGCCATTGTGGCAGTCTGAGGATGGTGAGGCATTTTGTGAGTGGGACAGGAGACATTCAGCACGTGAGTTCTATAATTGCTGCATTTTTCAGTACTAACAGGGGAAGTAGGAAGGGCTGCAAGGGATGAGTGAGGAGAAACAAACTTGCACTGCACAGGCCCAGTGAGTGGCCAGTGACTACTTGCTTCCCTGTGCCACTGTGCCACTATAACGATGGTGAAGCTCTTTGTGACAGGGTGGGAGGCCAGACACCAAGTGAGTTCTGACTTGTGTAATACTGACTGGAGGGGGGGGCACGGGGTGCGGGGAGGCGCAAGGTAAGGTGTTGTCACCATTTGGTGGATCTTGAGTAAGGAGAATGAGCCTTACGTTCATCCCCAGATCTAGGGGGCGCTAGAGTCCCGGCTGCCGGGCCATTTAGCCAGCCGTGGGCCAATGACTAGCGGCTTGTATTGGCTGCCCAGCACCATTATGGTAAGCTGAGAAGTGTGGGGCTTTCTGTGAGTGGCGGGAAGTCAGTCAGCAAGAAAAGTTCTGCAAGTTTTTTGCTTGTTCAGTAATGACCAGAGAGAAGGAAAGGGGGACCTGAGGAAGTAGACAGTCTTACACTCTGCCATAGAAACAGAGGGAGCAAGAGTGTAGACTCTGAAGCTGTGAAACCAGTGAGGAGCCAGTGACTGCTGGCAGTTTCTAATCAAGGTCCAGTGCCTTGGTGGTAATCTGGGGGTGGTGAAGCTTCTTTGTAAGGGTCAGGAGTCAGGTCATAGGGAAAAATCTCTCAGCCTCGGGAAATATTAAGGAACGGGTGTGTATGCGATTTTGAGTGGACGATGAAACTATGCTATGAGCTAATTGGTGACGTTCCTCTCCACAGATATAGAGGGCGCTAGTCCCACCTTCTGTGGAAGTCACTTCTAGGAAGCCAGCGAAGTGAGCCAGTTCTTGGATTCCGTCTTGTGACCTGAAGTGAGTAAGGATTTTTGTTCGTTTGTTTGCTTGTTTTCTTTGTAAAGGGAATAGACTTGGTTCGTCGTGGGTGTAGCATCTTCACAAAGAGTCGGCCCTTGAAAATTCCAGGCAGTGTACCATTTCCTGGTTTCAGAGGCTGAGGGAGGTGAAATTGTATTTTATTTTTAACTAAAATGAAATTGCATCTGTTTCCCTTTCTTATTCCTCCCTTCAACCCCATCTGTGTACCTCCATTCCTCTATTTCAAATTCATGTCCCCTGACTTCTTTTTCTTTAAATACCATGCCATATATATCATTAAATATATAAATGCAACCTTTTTAATCCATTTAAGGTTACTTGTATATATATGATTTAATGACTGGCCACTTGGTGCTGGGTAACAATTTTGAAGACTTCCTGAGGAAAGACTACTTTCTCCCACTCTCAATATCCCATAGTTTCCTGTACTTCTTTGTCTAGGGTTGGGTCTCCTTGCTGTCATTGTCTTTCCTTTTTTTAAAATCGAAATATAATTACACAGTTTTCCCTTCCTTTCCTCCCTCCAACACTTTCTATGTGCCCTCAGTCTATATGAAACTCATGGTCTTTTTTTTCTTTATTATAATTATAATATTATTTTCCCCCCACCCCTCTCTCTCTCTCACACACACACAGGTTGTCTCCCTTTCCTAGTTATTAATAATAGTGTCATGGGGCTAGAGAGGTGACTCAGTAATTAAGAGCACTTGTTGCTAATCCAGAGGACCCAGGTTCAATTCCCGGTACCCACATGGCAGAACACAACTATCTGTAAATTCAGTTTCAAAATATTTGATGCTTTCTTCTGACCTCCATGGGCACCAAGCATGTACACTGTAAACATACATACATGTGGGCATAAAATCCATGTACAGAAAATGAATGAAATAATAAAAACCCTAATTCAATAAAAAAAGAATAGAATGAGAGTGGCAGTGAGCATGGCTGAGCAAGTATCTGTGGAGTAGGATGTCAAGTCCTTAAGGCATATGCCAAGGCATGCCATAGTTAGATCATGTGGTAGGTTGTCTTTTAATTTTTGAGAATTCTCCACACTGAATTCCATAGTGGGTGTACTAGTTTGTAACCCCATCAACAGTGAATGAAGGTTCACTTTTTCTCACATCTTTTCTAAAACCAATTATTGTTAATAGTTGTTGTTCTTGTTTTTAACTTAGCCAGTCTGAATGAGGTAATTGAAATATTTCTGTAATTATTAAAGAAGATGAACAATCTTTGAGACATTTTAGCCACTTTTATTTCTTCCCTTGAGAACTTTCTGTTCAGATCCACAACCCATTTTTTAATTAGGTCATTTGTATTCTTGATTCTTTGTTTTTTGATTTCTTTAAATGTTCCAGATACTAATCTTCTGTCAGATGAATAGCTTGCAAGGATTTTCTCCCTTCCCTTTCTGTGAGCTTCCTCTTCTCTCAATTGATTATTTAGCTGTACAATAGCTTTTTAGTTTTATGGGCCACTTGTTAATCCTTGACATTAGTTTCTAGGCAAATGGAGTACTATTCAGAAATTCATGTCCTACAATTTTATGTTGCAGGGTACTGCTTATGTTTTCTTCTAGCAGTTTCATCATTTCGTGTTTAATGTTGAGGTCTTTGATCCACTTGGAGATAAAGTTTGTGCATTGTCTTCTACATATGGGTATCCAGTTTTCCCAGTGGAGGTGGAGCTTTGGAAAAAGGTGCTTCATTTAGACCATCAGGAACAGTTGTCTCAGCTTGAGAGGGAAACCCCTGAAGAAGAAGTGTAAGACTTCCCTCTGCAGAAATGGGGGAAATTTCTGCTTGTCCAAAAGCATTTGTCCTAGAAAGCTTCAAGCCAGGTCAGATCAAACTGTTTTCCTGAGTTCTGTGTTGAGACTAAGAAGGAGGTGAGGTGTTTTTGGAAGCAACTAGATTCCAGTAGTCAAGGGTGGAATCCCAGTCTTAGGAAGTATTATGGGGAGGGCCCAGGTAAGAATTAAACTTGGACTCTGAGGGGAAGCCTGGTGACATCTTCCTCCTCCACTCCTTCCTCCTCCTCCTTCTCCCTGCCCTCCTCCTTGTCTGTTACAGAGGAAAGGACTGGTCCTATCTTTTCTGTTACTTAGGCAGGATGATTGGAGCAGAACTTCATGTGAAGAGTCCAAGAGAAGAAAAACTTTTGGTGACACTAGAGCAAGTTAATTAGGTTCCATCTTGAGAGCTTGAGTGAAAAAAGAATTTTGTGAAGAGGCAGAACTGGTAAAGAGCAGGACCCTGAAGGACAAATGGAAGACTTCTCATCCCCCAGAGATGTGGTGGGAACTATTCTCACTTGCCCCTGATGTTACCCTCCAAGCATTACAGTCCTATTTGAAGCTTTTACTGTTTCCAGTGTTTCATATTGAGAGTGTGGTACAGAAGGCTTTTTCTGCAGATTTCTCTCAACAGATAAAGGGACGCTAATACAGTCTGTCCTTACTATTGCCTCAGGAAGTACCAGGTAGGGTTGCAGCTTATGTCATTTGTCACTTCTGATTTGGTCAATGTGGTGACTTTACTGAGGAGGAGGAGGAGGAGGTATTGCTCGTATTAATAGAAAGTGGATCCCATGATGGGATTGATTTTAAGATAGGACTCTGGTGGAAGAGGAAAACAACACCCTTGGATAGATATGGTGAGCTTAAGCCACCCTTAACCATGTTGTTATACATCAGTTATTATAGGCAAAATTCTGAAATCGGGTATATCCAGGCTTCGTCTTGGAATTGGAGGGACAGAGACTCAAGATAGTAGAGGAAGGTAGGCTTTCCCTTACAAGCATATAGTTCCAGGCCTCCCAGCCTCACATACAGAGATATGAAAGGCCTCAATTGTGTTTTACCTCTACTGTCAGCTTTTAGGGATACAAGGCAGAGTTCAAATATGTGGTATATTCTGTGCCCATACTCTGTTCTTGGAGTCAGAGGGCTGGCTTTTTCTGTAGAAATTTGGCTTGTGTCAGCAGAGGAAGATGCATCAGGCTAGTCAATCTACAAGATAGAGTGAATGCAGAGAAAGAATAGGAAGATTTCTACTACAAATATTGGGTTGCCCACAGAAAGTGTTCCATAATGTCATACATGAGAAAGCCCAGCTCAGGCACAAGATTCTTCCTATATGCTTCTATTCTCTTTTGTTCTGTGTTAAATAGATAGGGTGTTGTAAAAGTTTATGTTTAGTTACGTATAAAACATTTTGTGCACTGTTGGGAAAGGGGCTGCCTGGCCTTGGCATTTTGTATTGTCTGCAAGTGTTTGATTTATGTGGGGGATGTTTGATTGCTAATGATCTGCATGTGCTATCAGTAGAACACCTGAGGAGTTATGTATCAATAAAAACACCTGAGCTGGGAGGCTCAGGGTTCCACTGCCCAGTATGGCACTGGCCATGATAGTGATTCCCTCTGCTGAAATCCTATAGGGTTTCCACCTATGATCATGCCTCTGTGTCTTCCTCGGTGAGTTGCCCCATAGGCGAACAACTTCAATAGTATCCTTAGGGTAAAGATAGATTGCCAGATGCAGTGTTTCCTTACATCCTCTAGGATTTGATGGAATTTGTCTCATAAGTGACAAATAGCCTTGTTCACCGAATATTATAGACACGCATACACAGAGAACAAATACACACACACACACACACACACACACACACACACACGTAAAAAACTTGAGAGCAAATAGAGGTTATAGAAAGCCCTAGTTCTTTAAAGAAACATAGGCTATAACTTCTGCTATCAGCCCTGGAGGACCCTGAAAGAGATAATGTGTCCTTCATGTTTGCATGGATATTCTGTACAGTATTAATGACTTTGGTAAGCGAATCACTGGATATGATACACTTTTATTTATTTTTATGAAACATTCTAGAGAAGTGAAAGGACACCTTGACATCAGCCGAGGGAGGAGTTCTAGGATCTATCAAGAACTGAGTTAAGGGTAAGTCACTGTGAGAAGACTAACGGTAACCTGTAACTCATATAAAATGAGCCCTGTAGAATGCCCCCCTTGTCCCCGATGTCAGCTCTGAAAGGACATGGCAGAAAGGTCAGATGTGATTTGTTCATATCTCCTCCAAAAGTGAGGTCTTGGCTTCAAGTAACAGTGGGAGGTGGAAGAAACAGTCCAGAATAAGAATAGGCACAAGAAGGGATATAAGGTGGGGCTGGCTTTTTCCTAGGGTAGAATACCTCTTCTTGCAGAATTGCTCCTATTATTCTTTAGAAACTCTTGGAAGTATGACAACAATTCAACAGACTGGAAGCTGTGGATAACAAGATAAGGAGCTAGATGAGTACTAAAATACCTCAGAACTAATTGACCAAAAGAATCTGGCTGTCTTCTGGTCTCAGACATTGAAGGACCTAGGAAAATGAGACAAGATGTGGTACACTGTCACTTTGTTTAAGAGCAGAGGAGTTTACTTAGAGAGGTGAGATCTACTTGTAATTAGATATCAGGTCAACATGGCACAGTTCAGACTCTGCAAAGAGTAAAAATGAGTACATTGAGGGAAGACTGAGGGAATCCACAATGCAGATCAAACAGGGTCCAAACTCTGTTGTCTGTCTTGGAAGGTACACCCAGTACTGTTCAAGTGTTGTAAATCCTTATAGTTATCTACATTCTCAGCTGAGTGAAAACTTAAATCTAAACAGGGGACTAGGTCTGTGGCAGCAGAGAGAGAAGATTCTGCCCAGATTTCAGTGAAGACCCTGAGTAAGTGCGGAAGGTATAGTTCCCCTTTCTGGGAATGAAAGTGTCTCCTGCCCTTCAGACCTTGCTGTAAGCTATTAAAGACCCTGGGAGTCACAGTGAGATGTGCACCCTCACTTCCTTTTTCATGCTCCAAAGAAGTGAAGGCTTGTTAGAAGGGACACACTAAAGTCATCAGAGAGAGAAGTTTCATATCTTAAGTCAGTATGAGGACAAACCCTCTCACTTAGAAAAGGTCAGTTTCCCTAAAGTTTGTGGCCAGCCCAGAAAGCCCCTGGACAGGTTTGTTTAGAGAAGGTAGTCCCTCCCGTCTTCCTTTTTTTATCTCAGTAACATAGAAATATGATTTCTTTTATTGTTCGAGAATATTGTATCTACCTAAAATGTGCTTTGGTTAAATATATCCCATATTCTCCCTCCTCAGTTCTTCCCCTATACCCTAACCACCACCTTTTTCCCTCTCAACTTCATGTGTTCTTTATAAAAATAACTGAGTGCACTTAGTGCTGCCCGTATGTGCCTAGGTGTAGGATTATCTTTTGGTGCTGGGAGCCACTCAGGAGCTTCAATCCAGAAGAAAACTGGCTCTCCTTCCCCAAGCAGCCATCAATTACCAATAGCTCCTCAGACAGAGACCTTAATAAGCCACTCCTCCATACATGGTGGAATTTAGGCTGGCTTGATTTTTGTGATTTCATATGCAGTCCCAGCACTCTGAGATCATGTGTGAAACTGCCCTGTGATATCTGGGAAATACTGGATCAGTGCAGACATTCTCTGCCTCTGGCACTTAGAATCTTCCCATCCCAGAGTTCAAGATCAACCCTGAGCCTTTACAGGAGAAGTATGCTATAAATATCCCCAATTAAAACTAAGCACTGCGTAGTCTCTTATTTACCCACAGGGAAATTCGGTAAGGTGGCTTTTGTCAGACCCATTGGATATAAACTTTTCAGCTGAGGGCATTTACACTATTTCTCCATCCCTTAGGCTTTTAGCATCTCTTCTGTCCACATTTCTGCTTACCACCTCCAATTAAGGGACATCATGGTTCACTCCAGAAATGTTTCATGTCTCAACCTCGAGCAAGATTTTCTGGACCCAGTTAAAGCATGGGACACACTCATTTTACTCATTCCTGTGGATGACTTGGAAGAGGGCATGGAAGAAGTTCTAGAAATCTATGAAGACTCGGAGGATAATAGTGGAGAGGAGGAGCAGGGGGAAGAAGAGGAGGAAGAAGAAGATGATATTATTGATACTGAGGAATAGAGATGAAAGATAAGAGAAAGAGGGAGGGAGCAGGAAGAAGAGGGGGAGAAAAATAAGAAAGGGATGAGAATGAAAAGGGAGGAAGGGAGAAAGTATATAGAAGGTTAAGAGAAAAAGGGAAGAGCAATGATAAAGATAGATACCACTTCTTGCTCATCTACTTTTTAAAGATCTCCTTGCCTTCCAGATATAGTCCCTCCTCTTATTCTCCCCTTCCTCCCTTCTTATCCTCCTCCTCCTTCTCTCTTCTGAACTAGGGCATGTTTGTTGGGGGTTTGCTTCACTGGGATAGATGATTGTTATTCCTTGCAGTAGAGAGTTTATCAGTGTTGGAATCTAGCAGGTAAATTGATCCTGTATTCATTGTCACTTTTTTTTCAGAAAATTTGTAAAAACGATGCAATGTTGTAGGATTCCTTTAAGCCTTACAGTGCATTCTGTAAAATTAAATGCAGTGTATCAGTAAATCTTAATAAAGTTTTCTCCACTCACTCATTTGTTCACCAAATCTGAATTGAGTATTTTCTCCTTGGAAAAGACTGCAAATTTGGGATATTGTACATGAAAAAGTATGTGTTTTTCCCCCATACAGGCTACAAGGATTTCCTGGGCAGAAAAGCACAAATATAATGGTTATTATTTGAAAATCCTTTTTTTTCTGACTTGGTGTCCTTTCCCTCATTGATTTTTCTCATATTCTGACAAGAACACACTGCAGAGAGAGGATGGCAAAGTGGGGGTCAAATTAATAATATCCCAACTAAGTTCCACTCAGTAATGACCCAGTGCAATTGAGCAAGGCAACATGTGTTCTAGAGTCAACACAATCTCACCATGCTGCCATGTTTCTCAAATCTGCTTCTGACAGTTCAAGTAAAGGCTTCTGGTTCTTTGGAATTATCCAAAGACCACACAGCTGGTACATAACAGGGCTGGACAAGAGTTTATCTCTACTGTACATTTTCCCATTACTCTGAGCCCAAGGCAGGCCTTTTGGGTTTCTTTCTTCATTTCTCATCATTTCAAAATGTCCGCTGACAAAAGGACAATGCGCCCAAATATTTAGAGCAGAAATGAGGATAAAACACAGTGTGATTTGTTTTCACTTTACAGTAGTAAAGGTTTTCTAGCCCTTGTCACCAGAAAATTTCATAACTGACTATGCCTGGTGGTGGTAATTCAGCACCGTCCCAACAATGTCCTGCTCCACTGAACCATTCCCTGCTGATAGCAGAAATTACGGTGCAACTCAGGAAAGACCAGCTAATCACTGTATCTGTCTCTAAAGATTGTGTCTTTCTTCCAGTATAGTGGACCAGATTCATTTACCTGTGCCTTGACATAATATCACATGCCTCATTCTGAATACCCTGCTCTGATTTAATAAGTTGTTTATAGCATATGGTGACAATCCTTAATCCTCAATATAACAGTATGGAGAGGTATAGTCTCTTAGAAGTTGATTAATTGATGAAGGTTCAATGTGGGAGTGGAGTCCAGCTCTAGTCCACTCGGGGGTCCTTGGCCTCCACGAAGGGGGATAAACAACGAAGTTATGACAAGTGAGTGCAGTACCTCACTCTTTTATGGGACCCTTTGGTTGATACGCTTACATGCTTTAAAGAGACACATAGAATACACTTTATGATGATGATAACATGCAAGAGTGTTTTCTTTAATAATAAAAATAAAGAAAATAGAAGTAAGAAAACTAAGAGAGAAAAATGAACAATGTGCACGTTGGGGAAAGATTACAAGACTCCCCTCAAGACAGAAAGATGTCCTGACTGAGATAGCAAAACTGTAACTTTTTATCTAGCAGGTATTCAGGCAGTGTTCTTCTCCTAGCTGCAAGCTTCTAATCTTCAAGGTTAATTCTAGTGGGTAGCATTAACATAATAGCCTATTAATGAATAGCTGAATTTTAGGTCTGTATGCTTGCTACAAATAAAGGGAGGGCAGGCATTCTGGGGTGAATTATCTATTTGCTATTTCAAGCTTGCTAACATACTGGTGAGACTTAGTTTCTGTTCTTGACTATGGCTGTGTCTCTATGGGAAGGTCAGCTACCAAGAATAATTTTTCTATCTCTACAGAAAGCATGAATAGTATTCACATATGCCAAAAAACTTGAAGGCCAGTAAGACTGTTACAATTACTTTGAGATGGCATTGCTCCTCTCCCAGCCAGCCCAGGAATAGATTGGAGTTTAACTATAAGGCCAAAAATAGAGAATATTATTGATGAGAGGCTTATGTCACCATACAGTAAAGATGAGAAAGGGGCAAGGCAGTTGGTGGGCTTCAGACTCCTAGCTAAGGGAAAAACCAGGATCCTTGTCAAGCTGGCTATATCCACAGCCTAGGTATCATCGGCCCCCTACAGTTCAGCCCTCTGAATAAGTTTCACACCCTTAAAGAAAGAACAGCATTTGAAGAGGCAGATCTTTCTTTCTCTTCAACCCCTATGCCATGCAGTGAAACACCATTCCTCCTATCTGAGGGATAGGAATACTGCTTTGGAAGCACACAGCAGCTCTCATCAGCCACAAAATGTACTGGACCCTTAATGTTGAAATTCTTAGTTCCCAGAGGCGTTTTATTATTCATACAGTCAGAAAATTAATCCTTATCCTTGGAAGGTTATATTTAGGCAATAACATCAAGCATAATGGGATTCCTATGGATACCATTCAGCAATCCAATACACTAACAGATGCGTATCCATGGCAAGCAGGAGAACCATGGATTTGCTTAGAAAATTTAGGGAGGTGAATGTAGACAAGCAGCCATGACCCTTTTATCTAATGTGCTGCTGTAGAGGGATCCACGGGAGAAAAAAAAATACTAGCTTTCTTGAGCAGGACCAAATGCAAAATCACTCCAGTGCATAATCATAGCTGCAATTCACCCCGAATCCAGAGTGGATTCAGGATAAACTGGATAAAGATGCAGATGAAAAGGAGATGAGAAATTTCTGATAGATTGTGTTTGTGATACCCGACTAGACTTAGAGAATGTGTCTCTAAATTTTCAGTCCAGCTTCAGAATTCAGTGTGGTCTGAGCAGGCAGGTTCAAGTAGTGGGCCAGAGTTGTTAGAGATACAGTGAGCTGCCATACAACACCTCTGGGTCTTGTCAGGGAGAGCCAGCTGTGTGTGTGTTCTGCATTATTCTGAGAGAGTTGCCTCCCTTGACCAGTCTGATGATTGTCTGTGGTGTCCCAGATGTGTCTTAATGCTCACCAGAGGGTGTGTGTCTCTCCCCATTGATGGACATAGGTAGAGCTCTGTTAATGCGGTGAGGGTCACATGCCCTGCATTAGAAACAGGTAAGAGCTACAGCATCCAGTGAACAGAAGTGTTCAGCTCAAGAATGAAGAATTGAAATGAGAATGCTTTGGGATGAAGTGTTGGGGTAGATATCTATATGATGTCTCCTTAGACTTAGTGCCTCTAAGTTCTTGGTTTTGTCACCCTAGTAGGTAATTATTTTAAGGTTGTCACTGTTGTTCTAAGTTGCCATCAGATACTACCTGAATGAGGCATTGACACATGGTATAAGACATCTTCAGCATAGATTAAAAACATGCACAGCTACTACAGATCCTTGTTATATTAACAGACATATTTGGTTGGAAAGGAGAGGGAGCTCCATGGATCACACTTTTGAAAATATTCCCATATCTAGATCTGAAGAGAAAGCTTGGCACCATGTTCTTTCTGCCAATAGGAATTCTGGATGAATTGGCAGCATTTTGTTTTTCTGCCAAGGAGATACAAGGCCCAGGTAGAGCCTCAGGCTCCACAACTTGATTCAGCATATGAGACCTCCCACGATTTCATACATTCATTCACCCGTTAATTCATACTTTCTTTGATTAAATGCATGTCGAACATACGTGGGGGAAATAATCAAAAACAATTCAAGATAATCACCAGGTACTTAACTGAAGCAGAATATGGAAATATGCAAGAAATAGACAGTTCTGGAGATGTTGAAGAACTTCAGAACATTGAGGTGGTGGTGGTAGCTTGTATAATTGTGAGATTTGGAAGGTGCTGCTAGTGTTGAGGCACTTCTCTGTTTAGACTGAGGAAAAGAAAGAGCCTTTGGAATGACTTAACTTGCAGTAGCTGTGAAGGAGAGTGTGGCTGGTGTGGTAAGAGAGAGGAATATGGATAACACAGCTGAGTTAGCGGGCCAGTGCATGAACTCAATTCTCCAGAGAGGTCTCAGGGATGATGATGATGATTATGATGGGCTACTTCGGTATTGTGTGGAAAAGTCTGCATGCTGCAGAATGCTATCCTTCCTCCCCCCATCCTGAAAGTACAGTTTTCAGTTAAAGGTAGAAAGCATAGAGAATCTAGGTACTAATTTGAAGGCAAAAATGTTCATCCAGAAATAAAAGAGTCAGGTAAACTTTGTGGGTTTTTTTTCTTCTCTCTTTTTTTTTTTATAAGCAAAAGATCTGAAGGTAAAAAAAAAAAAGAAAGAAAGAAAGAAAGAAAAAGCAAGACAAAGCATTGTGAGACCATAAAACCACAAAAATCCCATTGAGTGAATTTTCTGTTAGGCATGGGACATGCCCTTAAAAGTGGTTTGTTTTCCCAGTGAGACTCCCTTGGAGAAAACTATTTTTCATTTGAGAATGACTATCAACTCGTTAGCTTCTGGGTTAGGGATAGGGGCTTGTGTCTATTTCTCCCGTCAGTTCTGGGATCCCATCTGGCAACAGACCTATGCCAGCCCTGTGCATGCTACCACAGTTTCTGTGAGTTCGTATGTATGTTGGTTCTTCTGTGTTTAGAGGGCCCTGTTTCCTTTGGTTTTCTCCATACCTTCTGGCTCATACACGTTCTGCCTCCTCTAAAATTTTTCATGGTCATAAAACAACAGATTAGAGGCAAACTTGGACTGCTGGACCAGGAGGTCAATATCTGTAGTGCTTGTTATATTTGAGAGCTGGACAGTGAGGTTTCAGTGTTTTAGTGGTGCGACATCATTCCAGCTATAGCCTTCCATAGAAATGTAATTTGTAAGCCCAAGAAAGGCAGAGAAGTCAATTTAAACTGAAAATCATAAACATAGCTTTTGGATTATTGAGTGCACTCTACATTCAGTGTACTGTCAACTGCCATCCACTTTATGACCCTCCGGACTCTGTAGGAGCACAGCCACTAGGAGGCCTTTCTTTGCTCATGAACTTTAACCTCAGGGTATTAATCATTACAATATATACTTTTTTATGTTAAATGCTCTGGATCCCTTTTTTCATTCCTGACTCTATGATATCTCAAAGACTTAACTATGTTACATACATGCTCATGCCATTAACTTTTCCTAAGTACTCCATACGATGGAGCCTTTTCTCTCTCTGTCTCTATCTCTCTCCCTCTCTCTGTCTCTCTTTCTATATATATATATGAAGAGAGAGAATATATATATATATACATATATATATATATATATATACTCTCTCTTTATATATATACTTTCTTAACAATTAACTTTGTGCCCTCCCACCACTCCCCTGTAATATAGATTTTCTTTTAGTTTCTCAAGCTAGATATTTCTACTTCTTTGATCTTAAAATACAATTTAGTTTATAACAGTAGCCACTTTTTTCTCATTTAACTTTATTTTATATTTTATTTTTATTTGTACAAAATTGTGAAATAACCTTACAAAATAGGCTGCAGTATACAGGTTGAATTAATCAAATAATAGAAATTAATTCAATTTTCTTAATCTTTAAAGAACTTCTTTGATTAATGCATACTAATTGTATACAACATTATGTCTAAATGTTACGCAGTATATACTGGTCAAATTGATAATTGTTATGTGTTTTTCTTCTTTTCATATCAGTTGCGTTTTTCTTCTTGCCTTGGGATTGTTTTCATATTTAGTTATAGTTTTTTACATAAATGTCGACATTATTGATTTGACTCTTAATTTTTGTTAATACAAGCATTCATTTTCATAAATTTTCTTATAAGGATAAGTTTACTTTCAACGGAAATCATTATAATATGCTTCATTTTTATTTTTATTTGGTTAAAATATTTGTTTCTTTAAATAATTTCTTACCCCCTAAGAGCGGCAAAAACATGTCATTCATTTTTCTATATAACTGCAGACCTTACAGGTAACTAATTTTTGTATTTTATCTCATTTAACTCAGTTATGAGAAGGAAACATGCTTGTAGTGGTTAATTTTCCTTGTTAACTTGAAATGTTGGTTAAAACGGTGGTTAAAATCACCTAGGAAACATGCCTGGATGTGTCTATGAAGGCGTTTCTAGGGACATTTAAACAGAGCAGGGAAGACTCATTCTGAATGTGGGTAGTGCCATCATGTATGCTGGGGCCCTGGAATGAATTTAAAACGAATTCTTCACAATCCTGAGCACCAGAAGTCCCTTTTGCTTCCTTCCTGATGTATCAGATCTGTGAAAAATTCCAATTACCTAACTGCAAGCTGCTCATGTTGCCATGATAGTTCCTTAACTCTAAACCAATAAAAACATCCCTTTTTCTCCTTTCAGTTGCCTCTTGCTGGGTATTTGGTCACCAAAATGAGGAAAGTAACTAATATAATACATGACAACATTTAAAAATGTAATACTTGATAAAATTTAAATGTTAAATAATAAGTGCTATTATAAAATTTAAAATTTATCTTGGTGAACATATGATGTACCCTTAAAATGTGTGTGTGTGTGTGTGTATGTATATATGTGTGTGTGTGTGTATATATATATCCATATATATGTGTATATATATATATATATATCTTTAATGGATCACTTTCATTGATACTGTGTTTAATAATCTTCCATATTCTTCAATATTTGTGATATTTTGTTCAAATAAGAGAGTTCGCAATTTCAAATATGTTTTCAGTTTTTAATATTTTTTCCTTTTGTAATCTTGATTTTGTTTGAATGTATTCAGGAACACTGCTTTTAGTTGTCTCCATATTGAAAATTGCTGTGAGTTCTTAGTAATTACATGCTGCTTTCATTACATGATATTCTTTATCCATAATTATTTTTATTCTTGTAAGATAAATTACATCTGTGATTTCATTAACATTTTTGCTAGATATTTTATTTCATCTATAAATTAAAAACATCTTTTTAAGCTACGTTGTTCTCTGGTAATTCTGAGTAGTAATGTATAACACACATCAGGATGAGAATATTGAAAAGTTCTATCATAGCCCAGCTCCCAAAATACTTTCTCGTATTTCTTATTATAATGTTTTCCCAATCTGTTGAAACTATTCTTGACTGACTTCAGGCAGCAAAATGCACATTCAAATCACTGTGTATCAAGAGCTTACCATTTTACATGCTACTGCGGTTATCGATTTGATGGCAGTACACCAATTAGTCTGTCCATTTACCCATGCAAATGCATATGGATTGTGCTATGAAAGACATTAATTTTCTTCCCAAATCCATATAGTAAAGCGTTAATCCTTAGTGCATTGTGATTCAAAAATGGGATTTTTAGAAGACAATTATGTCACAGTATAGAGGCTCCTGAAATGATCAGTGTTGTCATAGGATTTTATTGGATTATTTTCCATTCAGAAATTTTATGGGAATGGAGAAGCAGTTCAGCTGACTAGAGTATTTGCTCTTCCAGAGGACCTGAATTTACACAACAGGGAATATAGAAAGTGGCTAACATCCACCTGTAACTAGGAGATCAGACACCTTCCTCTTGGGTATTCATAAACACACATAAATAAAAATAAAGTGAACATTAAAATAATTTAGAGTCCTGCATATATTTTATCTATAGGAGCTTCATTTGGTATATGGTAAGATCCTACCACTGAAGATTCCACATTCTTGATTGACAGAGCATGGAGAAATCTAGCTGGTACTCACCAGGATGCTCCATTCATTTACTTACAAATTTCATTTTTCTTATTAGATTGGAAATATCCCATTGTGTAAATATACCACATTTACAACATCCATTATTCAGTGTATGGACATCTAGAACCTCCATTTCCTGACTATTATGAGAAGAGCATCAATGAACATGGTTGAACAGGTATCTCTGGAGTAGGATATGCGGTCCTTTGGGTCTGTACCCAACGCTGGTATAGCTGGATCATGTGATAGATCTCTTTTTCACTTTGGGGGGGAGCCTCCACAGTTATTTCTGTAGTGAATGCATGACTTTGCACTCCCACCAGCAGTGACTAAGTGGTTTGCTTTCCCCATCTCTATGCCTATGTCAGAATCTGTGGCCATTTGTTGTTGTTTTCTTTTATTTATCCATTCTGACTGTAGAAAGGTGGAATCTTGAAGATTTAATTTGCAGTTCCTTGATGGCTAAGAATTTTGAATATTCTACAAAGTGTTTTTTTACTTCATCCCAACTTGTCACATTCAAAGAATAAGAGACTGCAGAATGTTCAGCTCCAAATGGAGCATCTATACTACAGCCTATCATTATGCTTAATTGAACAGGCCACATACGGAAAGAAAAACACTGCACTATTTCACATATAGGTGAAGAATTTCTTTCCTTTTTTTTTTTTTTTTTTAGGAAATTGAAACCGCAAAGGTAGATGCTTAAACAATGGCTACTGCCAAGCTTGGTAACACAGTTCTGCACACTCCTTTAGAAGGAAGGCTACATTTGTAGGATTAGAAACTCAAGGTCAAGTGAGTTCAAGACCAGCATTAGTATTTAGTGAGATCCAGTCTCAAAAAGTAAAGACTAGAGTTATAATTATAACTCAGAAGTATTGAATTTGTATAGCATATGTAGCACATGCAATATACAAAGTTCAATTCTCACTAAAATACACAAACACACACACACGCACACACATACACACACACTTTTTATGCTTCGTGGTAAATGTTCTATTTGGGTAGCCATTGAAATTGAGTAGAAGTAGAATTTATTCATCATCACATTTTATGCCTTTTGTACTTGCTAAATGATTAATGATGTTCATTGAAATAAATTTCCCTGGGCGATAAAGTTTCCATGAAAGATTTGATCTGGGAGGCATAGAACACATTTCTGTTTCTGGATATGAACAATACTCAAGCTACACTGAAATAATTAAAATAAAAATGGAGTCAAATTAAAATCATTAGTAGGAGCTTGAGGACTGTACAAGGACAGTGATAACTGCTAGGCTGTGGACTCTGTGATCCCAAGGACTGTTTTTAGCTTACTGCAGTGAGCATTTCCGGACTAAAATCCAAACAAGAACACTAAGCTGACACTGGCCAGTTTTCTTGCATAGAGGAGATGGAGGTGGAGGTATGTGGAGAGATGAATCAACAGAGCCAGCAAGGCAGAGTATTGAAGAGGGTAGAGATGATCAACTGTGAGAAAATGTGAGAAATCATTTCTAAACCTGACTATGTATAGCCTGTGTGTGATAAACATACTCAAAGCTGGAGAAGATGAAGATAGAAAATCAATTTTAGAAAAACATTCCCCAAACTCAAAGTAGGTTAGAAAGATTCCCTGCTTTCATGAACTGCATTATAATTTATGAGACAATGACGAGAGTGACCTCATGAAATATTTACCTAAGTAGTTAGTAAAAATTATCCACAGGGAAAATGCTGATCAGTAGCTGTCCAATAAAACATAAAAGCAGTACTTGGGACAAATAAAGCTTTCCCATTACCTTAAAAGTAACCCAAAGCAAATGTCAAAATGTGTAGAGATACACACAAAAAAAAATCTACTACAGTTTGTAAAATCAAAGTAACTAATTAAAAATACTACATACCATGAAGATAAACATGATAAAGAGAAAAAAATGAGCCAATTAGAATGGACTGAAAAATAACAAACCCCAATAGATATATTATAATCATTACAGATTTTTTTCTGTTTCTATTTAGTTTGTTTGATAAACTAAGGAAAAAACTAAATATGCTATAGGGGAGGTCTGAGAAAATATAGGAGAGATAAAACTTAAATTTCTAGAATTATAAATTAAAATCTCAGAGAGCAAATAGACACTAGATAGGTCCAGCAACAAATTGTTCACTGTCAAAGAATTGATTTATAAATACAAAAGTAGACTACTGTAAATACAATTCTGAGATAATAAGACAAAAATAAACTAAACACTAGTGAACTACAGAAAAAAAATTCAAGCAGTCTAATATATATATAATTGAAAAACCAACAAGTGACAGAAATAATCCTAGAGAAATAATGAACAAATTTCCCCAATTTGACACAAATTATAGAACAAAGAAGCACAAGAGCTACTGAACACAAGAAATATAAAGAAAATTTCAACAAGAAACATCATAAACAAATTGCTTTAAAATAGCACTGAGATAAAAATTGAAAGGCATACATGAAGATTATAAAAGATAAATTATGCCTAGAAAATATTGGTACCACCACACTTGTTTCATTAGAAGAGTACAAGAGAAAACAATGTAGAGATAGCAATAAACTTAGAGTTCTCCTGCCTAAACTTTTCTGAAAATAAAAGTGACTGCTTCCCAAGTTATTCTATAAGCCCAGGAGTATCTTAATCCTAGACCAAACCCCAAAAGAAAACTATAGATAAACTTTTATTAACAACACAAATATACAAATACTAATGAAAACTGAACAAAGTTTGTCTAAATACACATATGGAAATATATTGAAATATGTAAATTATCCATCACTAATGAGTATGTACTCTGTTTCATGTGTATGTTTATGTATACATGTTTGCCCCAGTAACAAAATCATGCATGTGGAGCCCGGAACTCAACCTCTGAAACTGTTCCTAAAGAGCCATTCAATTTGTTTTTTGAAAAAAGGTTTCTCACTGGGATCTGGGGCTCACTAATTAAGGTATACAAGTTCCATTTCTCCAGCACTGAGATTACAAGCAGATTCCACCACACTTGTATTTTAACTTAGGCTTTGGAGATTAAACTTATATCCTCATGCTTGCGTGGAGTGCATTTTACCATCTAGCAAACTCAGTGGAATGTATTCTAATAAGATTAGTTTTGCATATCAAAATTAGCCCGTAAAAGTCATTAAAATTAATAGATTAAATAAAACAGCTATATGAGCATTTCAGTACATTCAGAAAAAGCACTTGACAAAGCAAGAAACCACATCTAATAAAAAGGGAATTCTTGAGAGTTCATCCTTAGCTCTAAAGATGTTTCCATAAATATTACAGTGATATTAGATGTAATATCTAAATTTTTATCTAAATATCTAAATTTTTTTATCTAAATTTTTATCTAAATATCTATATTTTTCTCTCGAAGTCCATCAAAAAGTCATGGAGATTCACTGACAAAATGTTTACTCCAATGACATTATAGAAATTTTACTGAAGGGTTAAGAAAAAAAGAGAAAGAAATAAAAGAATGCGTATAAGATATTACAATAAAATATTTAAGTGTAAACAACAAGATCTATAGGCTATCTATCAGCTGAAATGTAGAATATGCTAATGAAAGATATCAAAGAAGTATAACAAATAGGAAAATTTAGCTTATATATATTCAAGTTTGAATAGGACCAATTCTTTTCATTTGTCTTTGGGTATATTGCAATCACTTTCAATTACTTCACATACTTTTCCATTGGCATCCTCATCTTATTCTAATATTTATGTGCAAATATTAGATATGTAATGCAAAAAGATATGTAAATAATTGTTATAAAAGAGAGTCAGGTTTACAATATCACTATGTTGTTGTGATATAGTATATAGGTAATCAATATACTGTTTAAAAGTTTGCAAGCAAAGATCAATGTAACAGAATATAAAATGCATACTGTGCTCTAATATGCTGAACTGACTTTTTCTAAAATGAAAATTTAATTCCATGGATGAAGAGTCTATTCAACAGATAATGCTGGAATACTTGTCAAAACACAGGTAAAAAGATGAATCTGTACTTAAATGTCACATCTTATGCAAAAAATACCCACAAACTACATCATGAATTTAAACAATGTTAAATTAGAAAGTATAAGGAATATAGGAGAAAATACTTGAGAATTATTTCTAAACAAAGTATTCATTGAGGTGAAGTAAAAATCGTGAAGCATACTATGATGAGATAAAGTCCATCAAAATTAGTTTTCTCAAAGAATTTTCCTGTTACAACAGTGGCATGATAATGTGTAAACTGGAAGAAAATATTTGTAAAACATAGAGCTGTTTAAAATTGTCTAGAATGTATAAAGAACACTTAAAACTCAACAGTGAAAAAAATCAATCAGAAAATAAATAAAAAACATAAACAAATATTCTGTATGAAAGAACATACATATAACAATGAAGCACCTTAAACTGTTAAATATGATTTGTCATAAAAGAAATACTAGTTAAATTTGTAATTGAATTTCACAACACACCTATCAAAATGACTAACAAAGTCAGGGATGTCTTTCCCAAAGTGTATTTAAAATTACACACTAAAACTTCTTTCAAAAGTTCTATTTCTCAGTCAATTACAGTTAGTGATGGATGACTGCTGGAGATAAAGGCACAGTGATATTTTTGTAATTTTCAAAAGTATTATAAACGTTTAGAGGCTAAGTCATCCCTGCTTGGCAGCTAACTGTTTACAGGCAATATAAAAGAAATGAATGGGTGGACTGGTTTGTATTAAATGAAAATGTTCAAACACCTGTACGATTACCATCATGAGAAATATGGTAATTTTAGCCAATAGTGCTAATCATAGTTTTCATAAATGAAAAAGAAATTCACGTGTACTCAAGTCTGACTGTTTTTCAGCATAGAACATTTTTACCCAGAGATGCTTTTTCCAAAATAAGAAAAGTTTATTCATCTATTTATAGGTGTGTTTTTATATGGAGTATTGATCTTGCCTTGTAAGAGCCACAGCTTTTGAGTAGTTGATATATGTCTATGGTCTGGAGTCTTTACATTCTGCAGGAAAGCTTCATGAAGTCTGTATTTACCTTCTTTGAAAGTTACTCAGTGATATTCTGAGAGATTGGTCGTCATTTTTGTCTGAAGAAACACTCATTATGAATATCCTAGATATTCATACATAGTATTTTGAGGATTATTTTCATAGCATATTTCATATGATTTGGACTATTTTTTTTGCTTTTGTGTTCTTGAATGAGATTAGTCACAATATAAGGTACATGGGTGTTGCTAAATGCCACAGGGTCAATTTGATTATATGAATATTAAGTATCTTTTATTGCAACAAAACTTAAAATTAATCATCCAAATTCCTCATGTGTGCCAATTCAGCACTGTTATAATCTTGTCACTTTTTACCTTGATAATTATTTATATGTCCAGTCTTACAAGGACTTTGGAAGAGAATCTTGCCATCTGTTCCACATTAATAAAAGCACAAACTGCTTATGATCTTTGGCTATGGATCATTTACCTCAAAATAATGTAACACCTATATGTATAATACTTATGGAACTCAAAGTTGCATTTCACATGAAGGATTTTTTTTTGCTATACTATAAAGAAAACTATTTTTACTTTATCAAAAATGACTAGAAGATTGGCAACTTGATAACCAAAGAAACTATAGATAATTTGTTTTGTCTAAGGTTACATTAAAAGAAATGGATGATTTGTTAGAATCAGCATCTCTGGACCATTCTCTGCCTCATGACTAACATTTATGTTGGTGCAACAATCAGAATATCACAACTAGATATCAAGAAAGAAACTGCTATATTTCTTTGGCTGTACACATTTTTCTGTATCTACACATCCAATAAGGTCATGTCAAAACACAATCAGGGCTTTTATTCTCTTGCACCTCTGTATATCCTGTGAGCATAGTGAGTTTGATGTTAGTAGAAATCCATTATCTCGCTATCTAGTGGCATATTCTGTTACTTGCACACACACACTTTTGCTTATTTTCAGTAGCAGAATGAACTCCTTTCACATACATTTGATATGAAAATGTAAATTTTATTATTTGATGTTTTATGGGTTGAATGTGTTGTACATTTACCTATTGTATGGGTTATATATATTTAAACTCTAACATCCTGCAATGTCATTAATTTTTGCTATGTGACCTAATTGTGAGTTTTCTTAATATTCTATAAATGCCATTGCTACTTTATTAAGTGCCAGTTGTACCTTACTGTTTCTCAGTCTCCTGGAGACAGTTCCAGTACATGGAAAAGGCTTCTTACTTCACTCAACTTGACATCACTCTCTGTTATAGTAATAATAGTAATAATAACAGTAATAATAATATAGTAACAATAGTAATAGTTATAGTTATATGGTATAGTAATATAGTAATATAGTGTAGTAATATAGTACAGTAATATAGTATAGTAATATTAGTAGTGATAGTAATAATAAAAGTAATAATAATAATAATCTGGTGTCACCATTTTATATATAACCATTTGATAATCCTGATTTAAAATTTCATTTAGTTTCATCTAATAACTAAAAATTCCTGGGATAATATTTTTCACTTACAAAAATTAATAGGTTGGAATTTGGGATTATGGAATGATCATTATTTGTCCACAATCCCCTGTTTTCTTCATAATGTGAAACTTAATATGTTCATTAATTGTCTTCCTTTACTTTAACATTTTGTTAAATTTTTGTTTAGTATGTAATTGAAAATTTCAAACAAAGCCAACGTAAGACGGATAATGCCACCACTTACTACCAAGGTCTTTCTATCCATGTTACTGACTCTGGAAATTGAGGGGATAGGATGATCTGAAGAGGAAAATATGGTTTTGAAGCATTCACTGTGAAAGCAACAAAACGTAAAGGCCAGCTCTGAGAGTAGCATGTGTTTGTCAAGATGCTCAACTGCACTATGAGTATTCCAGTAGCTTCAAGAGCTCTGTGTTCCTGAGACTCCAAAGAATTTTTTTACAAAGGCATAACTGTGCCTGAACTTTCATAAGTTACTTCATATACAATACAGAATTTTAGCTCTTAAGTGGAGTTCACAAAAATTGATGTACATTTTGAGCTAAAGATACAATAATCTAATACAATTGATTTAGCTAAATTTGTAAATAAGTATGATTGAAAAAAATTAGGAATAAACTTAATTATTTTTATAAAACTTTCAAATCCAAGACTCCCACGAAATCAGATAAATAATTAATGGTCCTTAGTATTAGTGGGTGAATAGATTGAGGACCCGCCATATATACCAAATTGCAGGGATGCAAGTCTCATATATAATGATATATTTGCATGTAATCTAATCACTTGTAATCACTATTAGAATGAAAATATTATGTATTCTTTACTTATCGTTGTACAGGGAATAATAATAAGGGAAAACTTTGTGTTCATCATTGTTATTTTAAGACAGATTTTTTATGTGTTGTTGGAATTCCCGTGCAGAACATGTAGATACAGATGGCTATCTCTGCTCACTACACAAGGTTTGATATAAATATTATATGTTTTATGCATTTAAAACACTTCTTACTTTTAAAAATACCTGTTTTTCTGCTTTGCCAAGTTTCATAGGTTTAGCAATTATTTTATCATGATAGGTATGTCAAAGCGAATAGGAAACAGTTTATTTTGGAGCCATTCAGAGTGAACATAGTCCAGGAATGCAGATTTAGATTACCCAGTTTCCGTGTTCCAATGTGGAAGCAGTTTCATAAGTTTTTATAGTTTTCCAGAAGAAAAAAAATCTTAAATCAAGGCAAGTTTAAAATACATCAGTGAGTCCATCAGAGAAACAAGTACAGCACTGTGGAGGAGGCTGTTTAAAAACCTAGGATGCTATCTGATGAGATTCTTAGTTTTGGGGTTAGCAAAAGCCAGTGATCTGCTAAATTAATATATTGCGAACAATTTTAATAAATAAAAGTCACTCCAACACAGAGAAGGGAAAGGAATGGTTGTTCTGGAGGCCTAGCCCAACATAAGGTGACTAGCCTGTGGACCAGTATTGTAGTTCTTTAATCAGTCAATCAATCTCTGCAGACACAGCTTCTTTCAAGGGATTATTATTCACAGGTGTCAAAACACCGCAGCCCTAAATGTGCAACATGACATAGCACTTACACAATTGCATTTACAGTGTTGTAGCCAGAAAAAAAAGCAACCTTATTAATGTCATATAATAAGAAAATCAAGGAGAAAGGATGAGAAGTAAAAAATCCGGAGTAAGAAAATTGTTTTTAAATCACTAGTTCATATTGCTTATCAAGTATATTTCTTATCACTAATATCATTCTTAGGTGACAATGGAATGAAAGAAACTAGTCGTGATTCCTAAGCCTTGGATATCACCACATTCAAGGGTGACATTTCTAAAATGATCTTAAAAAACATTAGGATTCTTTAAAAGTTGCCTGAGAGTTGCATAGCATCATGAGAAACAGCACAATCAACAGAGTGAATCCTACATGCTTGTTGTCAATGGTTTGCCTTAAGCAAAAGAACCAGAGGCAGGGTACTTGGCACTTACAGCTCTGTGCTGAGTTTTTGACAGAAGAGCTGCAAGACATCAGTTCTCTCTTCCTGTTTGTAGTAGAGTCTCAACTATAGATTCTCTTTAAGGCCAGTGGTATGTGTGGTAGAGAGATGGCTCAGGGTTAAGTATAATTGCTGTTCTTTCAGTGAACATGAGCTTGGTTCATAGTAGCCAGGTGGGGTAGCTCACATCATTTATACCTCTAGCTCTTGACAACCTGACACCCTCTTCCAGCTTCTGCAGGCACCCCAACACATGTGGCATGCACACACACACATAAACAAACATAAAATAATATTCAAGTCAATGGTATGGCACAGAGAAATGCTGATACTTGGGATTCTTTAGTTGCAATTTTTAATGTTCCAGCAGGTGATTCTGGTATGTAGCAAAATTGCAATGCACTACAACAATCTGGAAGGGAAAAAATAAATGTTTATCAAATTACATGTTTTTTTTATTAGCTTTGTGCTGTGTCAAGGTATTCAAACTCTTTAGGCTAATAACAGTTAAGTTTGATCTTAATAACTTATGATTTCTAAATTCCTAAATTATATAACTCTTATACAAATATGATGGCATGTATGAGTTATGAAAATTCATCACCTTAAGCAGATAGTATAGAAAGGCATATGTTATGAAACATTTTTGACGTTTTGTGAATTTAGGCCAGGAAACTTTAAAAGAGAAAACATTGTCAGAAAATCAATTTAGGATGAATACAATGTAATAGTAATTTCTGTCTAGGAGAAGGTTGCTTTTGCTCATTGGTTGAAGTTAGAACTAACGAATTCTATTGATGTTAAATGAGTTTTATTTACTAATATTAAAGCTTATCTGTTCTTATATAAGCTTTTATTACTGATCAGCAAATATTCTTTATAGTGTCAAAGCATTTATCATATATTGTGTATATTATATTTAAAGAAAGCAACTGAGCTTCATGCTTTTATTGCCCCCACAGTGCACAGCATGTAGTAGATGTTCAATAAATACATGTTGACAGATAAATGTTCTCCCTGAAGTGTTACAGCAGCTATAGCAAACACCAACAGTTAACTGTCTAGGTGTTGGAGGAATATTTTCAATTTATATTCTATACTAATGTAATTTTTTCTTTATTGTCTCCATGTTAATAGGTTTTCTGTGAGCTGATTTGTGTGTATGATAAAGTATCTTCTATGTCATTGAGGTCTTGCTTAAAAAGAATCATTCATAATAAGCTTCCTTGAAATTTCATTACACTACAAGATTAGATGCAGAATGTTTCCTGTGATGCATTTGCATAGCGATGGAAAGTAAACTATTGGACACAATGACTAGGAGTCTAGTCACTGCTAATATTTTTGTGAATTATTTGGATATCATTGATTCAGATATCAGAAAAATTATCATCATGAGTACAAGATTTTAGATGCTGCAGTAAAGAAAACATATTAAGAACTACATCAAATTTACTGCAGAAAATCTACTTTGACACTTGGCTTCCTTTCTTCCATGTTTCTTTCTGCTGCACACCTTTTTAAAGTCCTGGATAATTGGTGTTATTTTCCTATATACGATTATACCAGCTCATTTGATATGGTTGCTCAGGGGAAACTGGGATGAAGGCAGGGCTTAATAGTGTAATTTGGTAAAGGTTGCATATTTATGTGCCTTATAAGCTAAAGGCTATTTACATTAAAATGGATGAGGAACAACAAATGGGATATTTTATATTTTTATTAGTTCTTTAAAAATTTTGTACAGTTTTTTCATATTTTTATTATAGTCATCTCCCTCCCCCACTACATACACAGTGTCTTGCTTTGATGTTTTCTTCCTTTAAACCCATCATGTCCAACTTGTGTTGGTTTACTACTCCTGAGCATGGCACCTGCTCTGTAATATGGTCAATATACCAGTGGTCACACAGACTTTCATTGGACTCATCCAGCAACTCTGGCACAGTCTTCCCACCCCTTCTTCTGAATTTATCCCTGAATATTGCGAGGAGAGGTATGATATAGAAATCTCAATTTGGAACAAACACTTCAGTAACAATTGTTATTTTCATCTGACAAATATGAGTCTATATTAATTGTTATCTACTGCAAAGTTGATATTTCTTTGATGATGGATGAGTGGTACACGAGTCTATATATATTGCAATATGTCATCCAGAGTCCTTTGAATGCTATGTCCATTTAGCAGAATAATAGTAACAATCCTCTTGAACAGTGTCAGATACAGGCTCCCCGTCATGGAAAACGCCTAAAGTCCAATAAGAAATAATGACTTGTCTACTCTGGTACTGTTTGTGGAACCTTCCAGCACTATGAAAGCTAGAAGGTAAGAATGAAGCTGCCACTTGAGAACCAGCTACATTTCTCCATGTTCTATGACTCGACTGTGTGATTTCTTCAGCTATAGGGTTTTACTGTCAGGTCCAGGATAATAACCAATAGTATCAGCAATCACCTCTAATATTTGGGGAATCTCTCAGAAAACACTGATCAACAAGTAAAAAAGAAAAAAAAAGGTAACACATTTCTTATTTGCTCGATTAATATGTTTAATTGGGACATAGTCTTCCCATTATAGGGTAACTCCATTTAAACTCTTTAGCTATATGCATATCTACAAATATGTACATATGTAATTCCAGGAAGTTTCTGAAGTAATGGATTTCCATGTGACTTTTTCAAAAGGCTTTCACACTTTTTATCCCCCCCATATTTCTTCTTTTATATTACCTTACCATCACCCCTTCATTTCATCCTTATTGTTCTACTTTTCTTTCAAAAGGGAGGCATTTTTGAACACTTCCTAAACAACAGTAAAGTACTGTAACCTAATAACCAAGAGGTATTTCACTGTATTTTTTTTTTTATTTTCCAGCCAAGTTTTCTTTCGTGCCCTGATCCTTTTGTTTAATCTGAATTGCAATGTTGCAAAAATGGAATTCTGGCTTTGTATTGGCTTCAGTGCATTACTTCTTCTGACTTTGGAAATCGTAAAGACAATGACTAGCCCTGGCCACATCTGCTCTGTTGTGGCATTTCTGCCTCCATTAGCACTCCTATGAGCCCTTCACTCTAGGGTTCTAGATTCAAATTGTATTGCCTACTGAGTGCCAAGAAGTTTTATTCATTCTTGAATCTCCCATATGTTTTTTCCAGTTGTGGAATAGATTATATTTCATTGTCTTCTCATGTCATTGCCAACTAAGACAGTCTATATTATATAATTGCATGGGAAGTTGTCCAATGGTTATAAGGTCAGGACACTTGGCATCAAATCCTATATAATTTTGCTCAGATCATTCACTCTCATTTAACCCTAATCATGTGTAAAATAGTTATAAAAATAGCATATACATCAAAGACTTGAAGAAAAGATTAAATATCTCAATACATGAAAATTGCTTGGCAATTTTTAAGTACATTTTTGTGGTGCTGTGAATTGTTAAGTGTTCTACCTCTAAATCTACATCCCCATCCAAGTAAATATTTTTGATAATAGTGCATGCATTCTATGACATTGTCTTCCTCACTGCTGTCTTTTGAAGAAAATTTGTAGCAAAGTATATTGAAGAAAATTTGTAGCAAAGTATTTTTCGAATTCTATGTGGCAACTCATAAGTGGATATAAACAGAATTTGAGGTGATCTCTGAATTTCCCTTAGTTGAACTATGCTGTAGTGCATCACAAAAAAGAAAAATATGATTCCCCAAAATGTTGGGCTGAGGTGTAAACATGAATGTGTAAACAAGTGTGTGTGTGTGTGTGTGTGTGTGTGTAAGATAGCACATAATTTAGAATGGAATTTAGGTAATTCATATGTTTTATCTCAGTTACCATATCAGAGAAAGAAAGACTTCATGAAGTTCTTAACTACCTATTTCCAACATGTTCAAGGTCTAAGTTGTGTTGTAGGTAGATAAACGTAACTAGCAACTGAAATTATTTTAAACTACCTTTTCAGAAGAATGACATTTTAAAAAATGTGCCCTTATGGTCTATTATATGTATCCTTGGTGACAATTGAGAATAAAGATCAGAAGGAACTAAAACAAAGTCCTTGAACTTTTGAGAAACAATGCTGTTCTTGCAATCTTCTTCATATTACATGCCTATTATTGTTCTAGTTTCCTACATATTTGAGATATATAATATATATTTTTCTAATGAAGTCTCAAGCAAAAGTCACATATGCCTATGCATAAGCAATACTGATAGCAAGACTGGAGAGAAGGCCCAGCAGTTAAAAGCAGTTACTGCTTCTGCAGAGGACCCAACTTCATTTCCTAACACCCACACCAGAGGGCTCATAATCATCTGTAACTGCAGTTCCAGGACATCTGCCACCTTTTACTTGAGTAAGTGGACATCCATATACACATGCACATACCTATACATAGATGCATATATGCATATTCAATTAAAAAATAAAAAAGTAAATCTAAAAGAAAAGAGAGTGATGGCACTTAAATACAAATCTATGCATTCAACAAAATGTTTTGAACAATTACAATGTAAGACACAATGTATTTTTTACAACAATGTACTGAAAATGAAACAGCTATCAAATGTGGATATGAATGAATATTTGAAGGGAAAGATCCTGCTTATTTCTAAGGATGCTATTTTTTTTGTGATTGATGTTAGTACTGCGCCTTTGCCAGACAGTCTGCAGCTATGACATTGTTAAAGTCAGCAATTTGTCTTCCTGCTCTCATGATTGGATGCAAATATTGGTATGCACACATTCTCCAAGAATATTTATTTACAGGAAGATTTACTAAAATATTTAAAGAAAAATACTGAATTATAAATGTTCTGGCTACTTTCATAAAATGTCTCCCTCTACTTATCGAGACAATGTTCTCCATATTTCATTACTATTTGAATGTAAATAAATTCACAGATAGTAGGATCAAGCAATAATATCTCATATTCTCAAGGGCATACTTGCAGGAACTTCCCTCCGTATTTCCTCAAATTGTATCTTAGACATTTCCCCAAATAGGGCTTTATGAGTCCTTTCAGGTAACCTTTAATTAAGTAATCAAGAAGCCACTGATGAGAGTTGCAACCTACCCTTGTCTTGCCTCCTGCAAATCACTGAGAATGTGGTTGTTTGCACATAAGGCAGATTCTCTGTGTGCTTTTAAATGGGTAAATCCTGCATATTGTCAAACACTGCTGAATTCCTGTAGCTTCTACTGCACTGAACAAATGCTATCTCCCATGAAAAAAAATGAACCACCTGCCCCCTTTATACACTGGGTCACACTATTGAATGGGAAGTTTCAAGCCGAGCATCCTTGGTGCTTATGCATCTGAATCCTTCGCAAAACAACCCTTTGACCTTTTATCTGAAGCTCCTTTGTCCTTAGGTGTGAAGCAGGACTCCATGAAGCTATGGTATGGCTCATATTAGGCACCACAGGAACAATGCCTTGCCATCTAAGCTTTTGCAAAAGCCTACAATGTTTGATGTCTGAATATTTTTTTAATTCCTAAAACATGAAAAGGCTTTTGAAATCAAAATAAATATCTACAAACTGTGCCCTTATAAGGATATGGATTCTGAAAATAGATGAAGTAGTCAACTAACTGCTAGCTTTCTCATCAATAGAATGGATACAAAGCAAGAACTAGTTCATAAAGTTGAGAAAATGAATTATGTCCATGCAAAATGCTTCAAAGTGTTCATTCTATGGCACATGGTGTTTGCATAGAAAATATCACCTGCTGCTTCATTGAATTTTTATTATTAGATAATAACTTTTAATGATATTGTTGTCACAACTCAAAGATTACCAATTATAAAACAAGAATGTAGAGTTTATATTAATATGTTATTTCTATTAAAATTATTTAAAATGCAATACAACCAAATCTACATTTAGTGCAAATAGTGTTTTAAGTAATTTAAGAAGATATATGATAGATTCTCTAAAAATGAAATTGTTCCTCAACCACTGAGGTCAAAGAGGGCAAAGAAAGGATTTGTCTAGGAAATTGCAATTTTCAGTACCCAAGTTTGCCATGCTTAGCAAAGATTAGCGGGCTCTAGGTCTAGATTTCCTTTTCCAAGAAAACAAAAGAAAATGTTATATTCTTTCACTAGGCAAAAATGCCAATAAAATAAACTTTAAATACAAAGGTCCAAAGTTCAAAGTTTCAATGAACTATAAAAATGAATGGTCCTATTTTGTATAGCTGCTTTACAAAATAGTGTTGAAAGGCATAAAGGCAAATCTGTAATCGCAGAGTAAGTGAGCTTGGAAAGAAAATGAATGAGATGGAGATCAGAGCTTTAAAAACTAAAGATTCCAATAAAGAATGAATAAGAAAAACCATGTATACTTACAAGAAAATCTATACTATGTCCTTTTACTGATAGTTATGATATATGTTACAGTTTAAAAAGCATTGTCTCACTGAGAGTTATTGGATGATCATTGCACTCATTGAAGATGAGAAAATACAATGTTAGGTCAAATACTCTACAATTGTAATGAAGCAGGTGCTATTCTAAGTATGTTAAGATCATGGCATCCCATGAGGTGGTTGCCCTCATTAGGCAGACTTTGCAGTTGGCATAGCCTGAGTCAGACAGTGACAGAACTTCAGTCTGACCTCAGGTCCCACGCATGCACAGTGTTCTTTCCTCCAGAATTCACTAACAAAACCTTGAAAGGTAACCATTGGGGCGATTTTGCACTGTTACATATTACAGGCTTAAGAAGTCATTGAGTTCATCTCTTGCCTCCAGGCAGAACAACTTAACAATCATTCTTAGCAAATGCAAATCCATTTTATTTTTAAATATGTCAAAAAGAAGGGATTTTGTGACCTCCCAGAGAAATACCCAGGATATAAAGAAAAGCTTCTTGTATGGTTCCAGCTTTATTGCAACCTTTTAAGAAAATAAAAATGCCATTATGGGTTTACATTATTCCACTTACAAATGCAAAGCAGACTCTAGTTAAATACAAATCTGTGACTAACTGTCAGCTATTGAGAGAGTGTAAGATCAGTAGGCTTTTATAATTTTGAGGTTAGCATATATGAAAAGCATTTTAAATTTTTTAGCAGAAGTACCCCAGACAAATATACAAATAACACAGTTAACCCTGCACCTAACGTGAAAGAAAGTATGTTCACCTTTACAGACTGGTCAGCAAACTTATAGCCTGTAAAAGAGCCAAATATGTCTTTTGTCAGTTTTACAGGAAAATAATATTCATTGTCTTTTAAATGGTACAAAAATATAAGGAAACACTATTTTGTGGCATAATAAAAATTATATAAAATGTAAATGTTATTTATTATAAGTAGTATTTGGAAAGCAACTGTTTCAGTTTTACTACACATTATTTATATTGACACAAGTTAAAATTGGAGACTTGACTTTTAGAATCTATAACCTAAAAACTTCAAAACATTTACTCTCTGAGCCTTTAGAGGAAGCTTTCCATTCCCTAGTACAAAGGGAAATGAAACAAAATAGCTTCTTTCACTCATTGGCCTTCACTTAGATGAAGAAGGGTAGGAAGCATTTGCAATCAGGGCTGTTTTCAGCATTTGTGTGAGACCTCACAAGGCTGTTAGGGTTGGCTTAGATGTACAGCTTCAAAATTGGTTCCTATCCTGTGGTAGTGCCTTCCCTCTTTCGGTTGGTACTTTTACTATAAAAAATGGTTTTTAATTAAATTTAACTCCATTTACAAAGTTATGTTTCATTGTGTTTTGAGGGATACAAACAAACAAACAAAAAACCTGTCCCAGACTAATCACAGAGGTAGGCCCTTCTGTTTTCCTTCCAGTGGTTTTATAGTTCCAGATCTTGCATTTGTGCCGTTGATTCATGATAAGTTCTTTTCATGTGAAATAAGCTTATCCTGTTTGATGACTGTGTTTCTTTTTTTTTTACAAGTGTTTACATTAATTTATTTTACCCATCCATCTCTGATATATGCCACTTTCTTATTTATTTGTTTGTTTATTTATTTATTTATTTTCATCTCTCATACAAATTATATAATGCATCCTGAGCCCACTCTTCTGATCCCTCAACCCCACAGATCCTCTCATCTCCCACAGGTCTGCCCCACCCTCACCTCTCACAAACATCCCCCCTGCTTCTCTCCAGAAAAGAACAGTCTACCCAGTTTACTACTCAAACAGGCCATGACACAGCAGAATGGAACAAGGCCAGGCACCAATCCCTACATCAAAGTTGGGCCAAGAAACTTGGAAGAAGCCAAAGGGTCCCAAAAGACAGGTAAAAACTCACCTACTCCAGCCTATAGGAGTTTTTCAAGAATACCAAACTAGATGTATTTGTATAAGATGTATTTAATGGATCTTGCAGGTTCTGTGTCTCTGCCTTCAGTCTCTGAAGGTCCCTAAGAGTGTTATTCAGTTGACACTGTGGAACTTGTCTCCTGGTGTCCTCAAACCCTCTGGTTTCCACCATCTCTCCTCTCCCTCTTCGATGAGATTCTCCAGTTTCTGCATGATCTTTGGCCCAGGACCTCTCCAAAATGCTTCCATCAGATGCTGGATGAAGCCTCTCTGGTAAGGACTAGGGTAGACACTGATCTATGAACAGAGCATGACATCATTAGAAATCATCTCCAGGTTATCCAGTCTCTAGTTCCTGTCATGTCCTGAAGTTTCAGGCAGGAGTTCTATCCTTTGGCATGGGGTTCTGCCCTTCCATTGCCAACAACAATCTTGCAGAGTGAGTAGGTCTTAAGTCAGAGGTTTGTGGCTGGGATGGAATCCCAGTCCAACCATTTTAAGCCTAGCATGGCCACAGGAGAATGGCCTGTTCAGGGTCATTATCCCCATTACTAAGGATCTTTATTAGAGTCTCCCTCATAGATACCAGTGAGTTTCCACTAAACTAGGTCTCCAGATTGGCCCCTAATTGACTTACAATTCTTGTTGTCTCTCTATATATTTTCTCCTTCTGTCCCTCTGCTACTCCTGGTCCCCTTTGCTCCCATTCCTGTCCTCCTCCAACCCACTGGCACCCTCTGCACAATTTCCACTTTACAAGGGAGATCCCTGTGTTCCAACTGGGACCCTCTGTTAAATAAATGTTCTGTCACTTAATAAGAGTCCATTATTGAGTTTTCTCAATGTTTTTTACTAATTATAAACCATGTCAGTTCTCAGGGATTCAATACCTGGGCGGCTAGGCAGAGACTTCACTCCATGTTTCTCCTCTTGCTTCTTTATTTGCTTCTCAACTCTAGGTGCTTTTTCATTCCAAATCCTCCCTGACTCACCCATCCCTCCTATATACAGATGAATGGAGTCTAACTTTCATCTGTCTTAAGGTTAAGGAATATCCCATTCATATGGAGAACTGGATGGCCACTCCATTGTTTACAGGTAGGAAGTGAATCCTTTATGTGCTACAAGGACAGCTTATAGGAATATTATCCATAACTATAAAATATCCCACAACAACCCACCTTGTTGCATTGTTTCTCTATGTCTGTGGATGCTAGTACCTTTCTCCTTTACTTAACAGTTAATATCCTCATATAAGTGAAGATAACATCATCACTCAGGATGATTTTTTCTAGTTTCATCCATTTGCATGCAAAATTCATGAAATCATTTTTATAGCTGAGTAATATTTCATTGTGTAAATGTACCTCAATTTCTTTATCAATGCTTCAGATAAGGAGCATCTAGGTTGTTTCCAATTTCTTGTTATTATGAATAGGCTGCTGTAAACATAGTTGAACAAATGTCCTTGTGGTAGGATGGAATGTCCTTTGGTTATATATCCAGAGTGGTATAGCTAGGTCTTGAGGTAGGTCAATTTCCAATTTCCTAAAGAATCTCCATATAGCTGAGGCACTAAGACCAACGATTAATAAGTGGGACTTCTTGAAACTAAAAAGCTTCTATAAGGTAAAGAATGTGGTCAAAAAGCAAAATGGCAAACTACAGAATGGGAAAAGATCTTCACTAAGTCCATTTCTGATAGAGGGTTAAAATCCAAAATATATGAAGAATTCAAGAAATTAGACATATACAAAACAAATAATCCAATTAAAAATTGAGTGTAGATCTAGACAAAGAATTCTCAAAGGGGGATTCTCAGATGGCTGAGAAACACCTATAGAAATGTTTAGCATCCTCAGTCATCAGGAAATGCAAATCAAAACTACTTTGAGATTCCAACTTACACCTATCAGAATGGCTATGACACATATGACACCTCATGCTGGCAAGAATGTAGAGCCAGAGGAGCACTCCTTCATTGCTGGTGGAAATGCAAACTTGTACAGCCACTAGAAACATTTATCTATGTGGGAATTATCTTGAAATAATATTTAATGCATCTTTCAGAGAACAGAAAAGAGGCCAATTAAATTTACATGTAGTAGAACTAGATTTTAAGAATAGAGATATATAGGCGAGAAGAGTTGAGGACAACAAAGGCATCATCAAAAATTGAAGTGACATTCAAAACTTTGTGGATGTACAAAAGAATGTGAATACTCCCACAAATGGCTCATAGTACTGGGTAACTACAGAATCAATGTGTATATATGTTTTAAGGTGACTAAGAGAGGAAAAAAGAGGAATTATAGAAGGGAGATGGGATTACAAAGATGAAAATTAGGGTCAGATCACAGAATGTCTTGAATGTCAATATAAGGAGTATTTGCTTTGCTGCTATGTTGGTGGCTAAAAAAAGAAAAAAAATCTTGAAGCATTTTATATAAATGAGGTCATCAAAATTTAAAACATGATTTAGCATTCTAAAGTGAGGACAGTGACATACTAAATTGAATTATAGTTTGCTAGTTTGATGTTCCATGTTTTTTAAATGATTTTTATGATGTTAAAGACTTCGTTAAATGCAGTGGTTTGCAATATACAGGCTCTGTTTCTAATTACTTTTGCTTTCCTATATGTCTTCTATCTTGTTCATTGAGGATAAAGGAATAATTCTTGTATGTTATGTCCAGAAATCTTGTGAAAGAACTATTTATATAATATAAATAAATAGTCATTGCAAAAAAAAAAAAACATGATGTCTCAATTTTTTTCTTTGGAAATGGCACATGTCATCTCACTTGTATGTAGTAGCTAAAGCATGCCACTTGTTTGTGTTCATAAGTTGTGGGGAAAAGTATAATCTTCTTATAGTGAATAGTCCAAATATTAAAAATAAATATAACCCAGGGAAGAATTATAGGAATAAGCTGAACATCCATGTTTAGGTTCTAGCTCTGCTGTCTACTGAAAGTGTACACTCTAGAAACTTATTTCATCTCTCCAAACTTTTATCAATTAGGATTATTTTAGAGAAAACAAGACAATGAATATTTATATGTTTTCATATAATGTTTATATTTCAATACTCAGCTCTTGTGCTCATTACAAAATATTGCCAGCTACTACCTTACCTGCTGTGTATTCATGGAACTGTGCAGACACAAAATACCATGCTTATATATGAACCCAAATGACAAAATCCTCTTCAGTTCAGTTTTGAATTTCCCACCCTATCAGAACATTTTTATTGCAGTTGGCCCTGAACAATATTAGTTTCTCTAAATAGAGTCTCTTAGGAAAGTTGCCATGAGCGATGATTTGAAATGTTAATTCAGATGATTCTTAGATTGGCAAAGTTAGTCTGAAGTAGTTTTGCATATTGAGGTCATGGATATCATTGAAGTAATACTTATATGAAACACCTATGTACCAAGCAGTCCATATTTAGTGTCTCCTTTAATATTCAAAACCTTTTTTCCTCTTTTAAAAATTAAAAATAGATAACTTTTCTCATATAATACATCTCAACCATAGTTTCTCCTCCTTCCATTCCTCCCATCTTCCTCCACCTCCCCTCTCACTCAGATCCACCTCCCTCCATTTAGCTTCAGAAAAGATATATGAGCAAAACATGACATAAGATACAATAAGACAAAGCACAAACTCTCATATTAAGATTGACTCAGTGGGCTGTGTTCTCCTTATTTCCTAGATCCCCACTGTCTCCTACAATCTTTACTCCCCCTATTCTGTGGATTTTCCAAGAGCTCCAAGGCCAGGGACCAAATGGAGATCTACAATTTAGACTGTCTCTCTCTCTGCATAATGTCTGGCTGTGGGTACCTGCACCCGCTCCCATCAGCTGCTGGAAGAAGCCTCTCTGATGACAACTGGGCAAAGCACTGATGCTATATGACTATAGCAGAATATCATTGGGAATCATTTCATTCATTAAAAATTCTTTTATACAAATGTTTTATCACCCTTATGTGGCAGTTGAGAAAATGGAAGAAGCATGAAGGTACAAAATAATATTTCTAAAGTTCTCTGAGAAACAGAATTAATCAGGATCCAATTCCAGAGGCTTATCCTACTGTTGTTTCAGCACTCGTCACCAGATGAATGGTAAAACTAGGAGGGAAGGCTTTACAAAGTATATTTAATCCAGTGGCTTCCAAACATTATTTCATAGAACCCCAGGTTCCCTAGATATGCAACTTCTGATTGTCATTTCTGAATATTTGAAGCTACTATTGAAATTGAAGTCTGTGGTTTGATTTTTTATTTACCTTTTGCTCATGATATGATCTATAAATCCAATACAAATAAAGAATAAAATATATTACAAGTATATATTTGCGTGTATTAAATGTTAGTGTACTATACAGAGTTTATTAAGATACAGGAAAGAGTTATCCTGCAAAATGTTTGAAACAACCTATCAATCCCAACTCCCTCCTTCTCCTCCTCCTCCTTCTCCTCTTCCTCCTCCTCCTCCTCCTCCTTCTCCTTCTCCTCCTCCTCCTCTTCCTCCTTCTTCCTCTTCTTCTCTTTTATTAGAACTAAAGAAATTGCAGACTGAGGGTCAGGGAAGGTACCATCACAGATATTTGCAATCAGTTTTCCAGGTCAGGACTCACATACTACTACAGTGCAGTGCTGTTTCCAGTAGCAAAATGCTACTAAGACTCAGAAATCACACTACGACAGTAAGAAAGAAACAAATCCACTTACGCTTTCCTTTGGGTCTAATGTCAAGCCATAAGGGTGTTTACTACAAATTTAAATTGAACTGCTTAGATTCCCTTTGTTGTACATCAGGGTTTACTTTTTTCTTTTCTCTCTCATTATTAATAATAGTTTAATAGCAACCTCAGGGGGCATAGTGGCTTCTTCAGTTTTTATATTACAGAATATATATGGCTTTTTAATAATTGATTCTGTAATGTTTATAATAAGTGCATAGGTGTTAAAAATTAATGAAGAATAACAGATTGGGTAGATAGAATTATTCACCAAGGAATGATATTCTCAGGTTATAAATGATATGTCTCGATTAGAGCAACATTTTAAGCAGTTTGGCCATTTGTTAAAAGAAATGCAATTGATTCTCAAAAATCATGGATTATTTCTCTATTATGACAACATGTATTATAATAGAAAGAGATAAGTTAGGAAAAAACCTAAGGGATAGCTGGTCTTTCTACTCACTTTTTTTCTTTAAATCTAATACTGATCTAAAAATAAAGTTCATTAATAATAATATAAAATGTCCTCAAAGTCAATGAGATATGTTTAAGGCATTGAAGAAAGACTATTTACTTGACTGAGGAATAAATAATTTAAGACACCCATTAGATTTGGAAAATAAGCTTTGTAGAAAGATAAGATGATTTGCGAGTACCTAGAGATTTGGATATGCTGTGTTATACACAGCAGTAAACATTGCCAAAGTATTAGTAGTTTAAAGTGGGTTAACAAACGTTTTAGGTAAATAGTGAAATAACTGAAAATATTCAACTTTGTAAGACAATCATTTCTATTTCAGCTACTCTGTTTACATAATACATAATCAAATGCTTCTGATTGTGTTCATTCGGTGTTTTATAAAAATAATCAGTAGACCAGATTTGGCAAGATCTGAATCCCCGATAAAATTATCAATGATATATTCATATCTTATGCTTAATATTTACTAATAGTCAACTGAAGGTTACACCTTATTACATCCTTATAAGATCCAATGTTATTGGATCATAATGAATGATTCACATTCACTAAGGCACAGGAAAAGATGAATCATGGTGAATTCTTCACCTTTCCCACTGTTCCACAGATTTTTAATGGTCTACTCACATTTCATCACCCAAAGCCAACATTTTGCCCAACCTTACTTCAAAGGGATTGCAGAAAACAAATCTAATATGTCTATAAGGCAAAGATCTGAAAGTAGTTGGTGTCCAAATTTGAATGACTGAATAACAACTATAGATAGAATTTGAGAAAATGTATATTTTTGTCTCTTAAGGATAATGTAACTTTGAAAGTGAATTTTTGGTATAATTTAACATATTGACTAAAGTAGTATTTTCCAGGCACAACAGAAGAGTTGCACACATGAACTCACAGGTGATGTGACAGCATGCACAAGTCATGCACAAGTTAAAGCCAGACAAAATCCTACCACGGAGAGGGGAGATGAGCATGAACTCTTATCTCTGGCTAAGAAACTACTGACAATTGTTAGCTCCTGTGAAAGAGATAATTTAAGGCTGTAGCACTTGGTAGGCCAACCATACTCTAGTAGATGGCCAGCCGCACACCTAAGAATATATGGATGTCACAGATTGCACTTGGTAAGTTAAAGCAAAAAGACCTGAACGCAGAGTTGGGTGAGTAGCAAAAGGTGGTAGATGTGGGAGTAGTTGAGGAAGGGGGAATATATCAAATCTCCTAGCATGAATTTTTCAAAGAATTAACTAAAAATTAACATATCCAATAGAATAAAGTTCCCATTCCTTTATGGGTGCTTTATAGAATTTAGCCTCTATAAATCACAAATGTCTACAAAGATCCTAACTGCTGTAAATTATAACAGAAAAAAATGAATACAATTTCAATCTCTGTAAATAGCGGAAGAAGCACAAATAGATAATATATGAATTACTGAAAAAACAATTGCTATGTTATTTTAGATATACATAAAGCTGATTTTATTAGAAAGTGACTTTTACATGTGAAATGATTGTATTTCAGTAAATTATTTAAAACCATATTATTTACAGAAATATGCAGTAATGAAGTGGACACATTAATATAACCCTTGCCTCTGTGGAGACTTTGGGTTTATTGTAGCTGTAATGATTTCTTTCATTGAAAGCATCTGCAAATAGATTAGTGAATTGCTCAGTGGATCAAGGCACCTGCTGCCAAGACTGAGGACAACCTTGAGTTTGATCCTATAAATGTCCAACACGGTAAATGATTTTGATCCCACCAAAAGTTCATCTTAGTGAGACAATGAGTTTTACTGGGTTTTCTTATAGGAATATAAGTAAGGAGTTACATAGAGGAGCAGAAATTAGTCAAAGAGAGCAGCATCACATAAGCTCACATAGCATGTGTCACAGCTCAAAAAAATGGAAAAGTGAGAGGACTACACAGCTTGTAGGCAGCTCAACAGGTTGAATGTGTCCTGTCCAGGCATTTCAGTTGGTCTGAACTTCTTCCTGGCAGTGTGATTTGTCCTAAGGCTTCTCTTATGGGTCTTTATTGGGTATATATGCATGGGAATGAAGGCTGTTAGTATATCCAGTCAGTTTCAAGGAATTCTTGAACCTATTACGACTTCTTTTTTAACTTTCTATGCATAATGGGCTTGCCTGAAAGATGAAAGGGATGGAAGGTTTTACCTCCCCTTACAACACTCTGATATTTCACCTAATTTTTAACATCTGTGTCTCAATCAGCTTCATTCCAAAATCAAAGGTTTTAAACTGCAAGAAAGCAATATCCTACACCTGTCATTCATGATAAATGTGTGTATCACAATATATATTTAACCAAATAAATAAGAAAGGTGGAAGATGATAAATCTTTATGTCCTCTGTGTATGTGTGTGTGTGGGGGGGGGTATAAACTGGAACATGAGTCTGTGAAGGAAAAACGACAGATAATTTAGGAACAGAGTTCTAGGCCCTTTTTCCCAAAATGATTAGGTTTTCCTTTCAAAAGTGACCTTGCTGCTATGTTACAAGCTAAGATAAGTAGTGTTCCAATTATTACTTTCAAATCTATTGCTTTTATCTCAAAGTTTGATTTCAGGGAAAAAAACTTACATATTTGAGACAAAGAAACACTTTGAATGAAATTCAATCACTTGATTTGGGTTTGAGTCTTGCTAACTGCGAAATGGAGCTTCATATGAATTGGACTAGAATCCTTTGCCCCATATGCCTATGCCAATCATAATATTGATAGCCAATTGTCTCTTTGCTATCACATTTCTCTTAGCTTCATTACCACCTAAAGCCAGAAATTTTATCATTTTAAAACATGCATCATTAAACAATCTAGAAAATCTTGTCTATCTCCTTTAACTCATTTGATTGTTATTATATATTTAATATATTATTATATTAGTTATATATAATATGTTAATTATATTATATAATTATTATAAATATAATAATGTGTAATCCATTAATACAATATAATAATTATAATATATAATTATAAATATATGTTTATTGTATTTATAGTATAAAAAATTATTAAATTTTTTATTATACATCTTTCCTTTTATTTTTTCATAATATTTTTATTAATTACTTGAATTTCATACGATGTATCTCAATCATAACCTCTTCCCATTCCTCCCTGATCTGTCTTTCTACCCCTGTGACCTCAAGAAGAAAAAAATAATAAAATTAAGTCTTGTCTATATGGAAGGGCTATGGATCACAGACAACACCATAATTTTTTGAGGCAGCAGGTTGCTCAAATCATGGATACCCACCTGGCTCACATTAGCCTGAGATCAAGCAAGACCTAGTTAAGCATGAAGTTGGGCCCTATAGACCAAAGACACAGGCACCCAGACATCATGAAGGCACCAGAGTAGCAGACAGATACCTGGATATCATGCAGGCAACCAGCTATCCCACAGACACCTGGACATCATGAAGGCACCAGTGTTTTTGACAGGTGCCTGGGTACCCTGCAAACACCAGGACATCACACAAGCACCGGGACTTCCTGCAAGCACCTGAACCTCCCATATGCACCAGGGAATCCCAGCAATAACTTTTTCCTAATGATTCTCAAAATCATAAAGTTGTATTCCCTGGACTGTTTCTTCCTTAAGGCACTATTCAAATGTCACTTCTGATGTAAATGTTTTCCCCTTAATTAGTTGTATCTCTTCTTTCTTTTGACCTTGTTCATATGCTTCAGACCTTTCTAAAGAGGACAAATATTTTACATGTACTTCTCCAAATACCTCCTGTGTCAGACTAAGGAATATCAAACGTAAAGATTGTTTCATTTGCATTCCAATTCTCAAGTATTTTCTTCTTTAATGTAATATATTTACTGTGAGGAAGAACATGAACATAAGTCTCCAGAAACTTAGTTGGCATGTCTTAATCTAATGAAATCTAACTCTCATAGACAGAAGAAACATCTCAGAATTTTCCTTCAAGAAGTGGAGAGATGCTTCAATAATGAAGATTTCTTTTTTTCTCCTCCGTGTAATTGTTTAATTATTTATTAGTAACAATATAAATTTGGGGCTGTTATAATTTTCATTATAATTTTCTGTTCAAATTACTGTTTCTTAGGACATACGGACATATTTCTTTTTACTCTAGCATACTTTGACATGCTTTATCCACTCTGTTTTCTTTTGGATTTTTTTTTCTTTTTCACTGCTTGATGTGTCCTTTTCTCTGATAATGTGAGATGCTCCAAGCTTGAATCTGAGCCAGTGGTAGATCAGTGGGTAAATATTTGTTTTGTGAGTTCAAAGACATGAGTTCAAATCTCTAGAAACTATGTAAAAAATATTTAAACATGATGTCACAGGCTGGTAATCTGAGAGCTGGGGAGATAGAAACAGGCAAATACCTATGGGTCACTGATCAATTATCTCAGCCAGGCAAATGAAGTATCCTGTATAGAAAGAAAAACCTGGACTATACCTGAAGCACAATAATTAAGGTTTTCAGTTGACATCCACACACACACACACACACACACACATACACACACACACACACACAGAGAGACACAACACACTATGAGTTTTCCAGGCTTACCTAGTATATTCTTCTGTGTCAGTGAAAAATCAACCCTTTTCCAAAGACCTCTGTTCCTTTTAATGGAGAATAGTCTTATAATCCAGTCTCTCTTTTGAAACAGTGACATGAAGATACAGAGGAGACATGATATGACACCATTTGCACTTAGGTGAATTTTGAATTTTGAATATGAATTTTGAATTTTGAATATGTTCCAAATAATGTTTCAGTGGCAATGAACTGAGAGCAGTCTATGGAGATGCATTTATAGCTCACCTGTAACATAAACACTACAGAGACCTTCTGTGCCTTAGCCAAGAAGGTCCCATATGTTTGCTTTGCTTCCACAGTTAACTATGGTATTTTGAATCCTTCACATTCCCAATGAGCCCACAGACAACTGAACTTTGAGATAAAGAATTATGGGAAAAAATGTAAATAACCCTTTAAACAGACTATTTGACAAAACAATCACAGAAATAATAGTAATTATATAGTTTGCCAGTTGCATATGAGTATAATTAAGGTGACTAAATCACTGTAGCAATTATGATGCCAATCTTAGTCTTAGACATTTCGACATTGTACAAATAACCTTTGAAAGACGAAATCTGTCATTTGGGTTGTCTATTATCTGTGTGCTGTTTATAATAATTTATGTCTTCACTGTTTTACTTACCAAAAGTTATATAAAACTTATATGGCCTTCATATATACTTTAAATATATGTTACTGGTAATTATTGTAACAAAAACTTATCATTGATATAACGTGTACATACATAAAAGAGATGAATGTCAAAAGATATCTAGTCATTTTAGAAATAGATTATTTTTCCTTATTTCACCCAGTTGGTTAGGATTTCTTTCAATCAATGTTATGAAGCAATATGATTATCAGCAAATGAAGGTTAGGTATTCTTTCTACTTCCATGTGCCTGAAGTGAAATTATCAAAATGACCTTTTCACAATTACATGCAGTTAATGTAGTTTTTATCTCTATCTAGAAACATGCATCCCCAGGAAAAGCAAATAGTCTGTTTAATCAGGTGACAAATGTGCTCTCCTGTGTAATTTCTTTTCCACAATTCCTTTAAACTATTGTCAGTTTTGTTAGCAAAGTTTCAAAGAAGTCACAAGTGCTTTTGTGGTTTCATATGTGTTTTATTTTCCAATACGGAAAGTCAATGGACCTTCTCTCTTGAATTTTTATCATATTGTTTGAAACATAACTATATCAACAGAGAAAAAATGAATATTAGTGTTTAGTGTCTCCTGAAAAATGACCAAGCAGCCACTTCTTCCAATACTTTTCTGGAGGTGGAATGACACCTCAAGAATTCTCAACATTAAATGTATGCAGAAGCAATGGCTTTGGGATCATTCCCATTGAAATACTTGAACCACTTTTTATAGCTTTAAAACAGAAATTAATGCCAGATAACAAGGGATCAGATCATTTGACACAACCATGCTATTATATAACCAGAGGTAGGATGTCAGAGTGTTATAAATGGAATTTCAACTCAGAGATGGAAGGTGGGTTTTGTAGAGCTTCATACCATTGTCAAGGTTTCAATATGCGACTTTCAAAGCTATTTTACTTGGATAGCAAATACTATATATTTGAATGTTGGCTGACTAAATAAATTCTTGGCAGATCTAAAATTTAAATGATATGGTTTATAATTTCATAGGGACGTGGATATGTTGAGCAAAAGTTACCAAGTTATTCTCTTTACCCTAAAAAGGATGTGTGTGTTTGTGTTCATGTGTGTGCACATGCGTGTGAGTATGTGTTCAATGCCTTGGCTAAAATGAGCAAAACAGCAACAAAATATCAAGGCACTCTATTGGTTTGAGGCTAAATCACTTCAGTAGTTATGTAGAAGTCAGTTGCTTTACCAATGAACTTATTGGACCCTTTCATCATTTTAATTAAATGAGCCCTTATTAAGTGTTTCAATTTCACATGAAAACTTTAGAGATCCTATATATGAACTTCTACATTGTGATCCTTAATTTTAGACAATATTGAATGCATGGGCCCAGATATTATGTAAAACAGTTGCTGACTAATTTAACAAACGTTTTAAAATGTGAGGTCATGGCAATGAAAATAAATATTACCATAAGTAATATAAAATCAATGCAATTTGTAAAAAGAAAAACCCTCAATAGTAATTAGTTTTCAATTAAGAAATTTGAAAAGCTATACACTGATGGTTATTGGCATAACAGTGCAGGAGAAACTATACAAAAAATGATTAATTAAAGGGAAGATGTGAATTAAAGAGACATCAGATTAGTTGGGCCAGCAGGAGTTATAATCCATTCCACCTATATACCACACCTTGGTACATAGCTGAAGAAATCTGAGTCAGAATGCCTTGGAGACACACATTTGACATAGTACTATTCACAACATCCAGGAAATAGAATGAGCCTAGATGCACATATGTACAGTAGAGGTGAGGAGTAGAGTAAATTAGAGTACAATGTGTCACATATGCACAATAGTGCTTCATTCCCTAACAAAGAAGGCTGAATTAATATACTTTGCAGAACAATTAGTAGATCTTGAAACAATCTAGTTAAGAAAAGTAAGGTACTCTAAGAAAAACATGCTTTTCTCATATACTGGATCTAGATCTTATAAATATACATGATATAAAAGAAGGTATTTGTGAAAAGTAAGGGAACAGGTAGAAGGGGAATCGGGAGAAAGAGAGGGTAATAGTGTGAATGTAATCATAGTACATCACATGCTTGAGTGAAAATATGAAACTCATCATTGTGTACAAATGAACACATACTAATAACAAAAGAGTTTAAACTTCAGACTGCTGGCAGTAAAGAGCAATTGAAACTTTATGAAAGGCAGAATATATGTAGTTAGCTGTCCACTACTGAGTCATACAACCTGTGTATCAATCTCTATTTTTTACTAGCTTTGAGAGTGTAAATTGTATAATGTCAGTGCCTCTTTATCACTGATTCATTTTTGAATTGGGAATTTAGTAGTTATCATATTGCAGAGGGTAAGGCTCTAGTGAAATAATGTGTGCCACCTTACATGAACTAAATGCTCAATAAATGGTAGCAGTTGTTATTATTAATAACACGGCCCTAGTTGCTACAAGAATAAACCCAGAGCAGTGGAACAAAATTACTTCCATGATTTCTATAGCAATCTAAAGTGTTTTAATATACAATAAAATCTTATAAATGTGCATTCAGTTAAGCATATTGATTCCCTAGTGCTCTAGTAAATGTAATTTAGAAAATGGAAAAAGAGCTTTACTTTCTAGATAATTTTCAGATTATTTATAGATTTAAATAAATTTTGCAAAATCTTATAGATTACTATAATGTAAGTTGTGTGTTTTTTTGGTGTAAGAAGTTGCTATTATGACATGATATATTTATTTAAATGTTGTTTTATGAAATTATATCTTGCAGTCAGGGACTTGGTCATCACCAAGGATAAGGCCAAAGAGGCCAAAGAGTAGAAAGTTAAGCTCCTCCAGACAGGAAGCAAAAAAAAAAGAAAAAAAGAAATGATGACACCAACCTTGCATTATGTGTGCGTCAAATTAATTCCTGTTTCTTTTCTTTTTAAAATTTTCTTTCCTCTTATGGAGGCAAGCTTTTACATATCACAGGCCCCTTCTGAACTAAACATGTACCTTAGGATGTTGATGTGTCCTTGCCACATCAACCTCCTGAGTATTGGGATTCCAAATATTTGGCACCATTTGAGGTCTATTTGGTGCTAGGGGTTAATCCTCCTTTGATCTTTATGCATACTAATTAGGCATGCCAACCAAGCTAAACTACTAGCCCCAATTATTATATCTTGTGTTAATATTTATTTTTGTTTTCCAGAAATTTTCTTGTATATTGTTTAAAATAATATTAAAAGAGAAAAAAATAGAATAATTCCATGTATGCTAGAATCATTTGAGAAGATGTAACTTCAGTTGAGAAAATGCCTCCCTTGGATTGCCGTATAGGTAAGTCTGTGGGTCATTTTGTAGATTAATGATTAATGTGTGATGGCCCAGCCCAGTTTGGTTATGGTGTTTTATCACAGCAATGGAAAGCAAATTGGGACATCCTAGTCAGTGTTATATTATGCTAATAAATTACAATGAACATTCAATTAAGAGAGAGGAAGATACTGCCAATAAAAAATTCCCTTTGAGGAATGGTTTGCCCAACCCTTTCTACCTCCACCCTCAGTGACCTAAGACATCTCAATGAGCTATAGCTCTTATTTTTATTAAATTCGTTCTTTGTCTATTTCATATAATACATATTTGTTACAGTAATTCACCATCCTTTCTTAACTCCCTCACATTCATATCAACACTCCCATGCCCTAGAAGTACCTTTATCACATTCTTATTTCTTTTGTTTTGTGAGCCACTCAATTTAACTAAGGCTACCTTTTGATCCTAGCTTTTGGAGCTATCCACTGGAACCTGCAGGATTCAGCACTGGGGCACAAGTTAAAACAATGACTTCTCCTCTCTTAGAATATATCGCTAGCTAATACATTCAGTAAGGGTGTCTTAGTGTAAATAGACATCATGAGCAAGACAGTGTTTATAATAGGAAGCATTTAATTTGTGGCTCTTGTTTCCAGAGTACAGTAGATCCATGGCCATCAGGACAAGAAGCATAAATAGTGCTGGGGCAATAGTTGAAAGCTTTACATCATGGTCTTCAGACAGTAGTCAGAGAAAGCAAGTGACACTGGTCTTGGGCTAAGCTGTTGAAACATCAAATCCACCCTCAGTGACTCACCTTCTTCTTTAAGGCTACACCTCTTAGGCCTTCCCAAATGGTTCCACTAACTGAGGATTAAGCTTTAAGAAATTTTAGCCTATGGGGGGGTCATTCTCATTCAAACCATCACAAAAAGGTAAATCTTTTGAGTATGATCATGATCCAAATTAAGGGGATACCCTTAGCATGCCCTTCTATAAACTAAGCTAGAGAAACTTACTTTAAAAGGTTTAATTACTTACTTTAATTTTGTCTAAACTATCAGTATATTTTTTACTCACAAATAAGTATTTTACTGTTAATCTCTAATTGATCAGTGTATGAATTTGTGAGTCAAAAAATGATGTTACAATTTGTAAATACAGCTGACATGTGAACCTCTACAAAGCCAAAAGCCCATATGTAATTGTCTACTTTTCTCACACATACCAGAAACACTAACATTTCAATTAACATTCATTTTATTCATAGTATATATATTGTGTGGAGAAAATGCATGGGAACTAAGAGAGATTACTTCTGTTGTTACTAACAATTTATTAGAGAAGTAAATTCATCCCATGGAAATGATATTAAACTTTGTTTTAAGTATATACTCTATCAGGAACTTACCACAATACCAATAAGTGGTTCTACAAGTTAACAAGAGTTATAATGTAGAGTAAACATTATAGGAAATTTTATGCATCTAGGCTTAATCACTGGGTGTTTGTTTACATATATTTATTTGTGCATCTGTATGCAACATGTGTGCTAATATGTCAGAAGTGAGAAGAGGATCCCCTGGAGCCTGAGTTAGAGATGGTTGTGAGCCAACCAATGCGAGTACTAGAATGAGAAATTGAGTAACTTAACTATTGAGCCATCTTTTCAACTGCACATTTGAACTTTCTATAATACAGGTGTATATATTTTATGATAGTGAATGATAAATATACTATTCTCTATACACTTATGATGAATTTATCCCACATAATTTTCATTCTTGTAAACTACACAGCTTATTTGTATTTTCAAGTTGTTGTAAATATCCAAAAATATTGCTCATATAAGTGGATACATCCAAGTAACCTGGGATGTCAATAGTCAACTTTACCATATAAAATAAGGCAACCAACAATTCAGTTTATTAATATGTCAATAATGCATTAAAGATAAGCTCACACTCTGCATTGAAGTGTTGTTAAGGAATGTAAACAAAGCAACTTCTTCTTGGAGCAAGAGTTGGACCTAAGTTTGAATACTCCACTTCATTTCCCATGTCTTCTCTCTATCTGTTTATATATGCTCTATATATCTGACCTGTCCCATGTTGCCTGAGTGTTGTGTCTGATACATATTTGTATGTGTGTGTATGAGTGTGTTTGTGTGTGTGTGTTTGTGTATGTGTGTTATTTGTCTGTCTCTGTTGTGTGATCCTAACAATGGACTTACTCTGTATTTATTTAACAGCACAAAACATGGTATATGAAAGGAGTGAAGCATTATTTTCTACAGAAATCTTTCACAAAATTTTCAAGAAACTTACATTACTGATGACCAACTGACAAAGAATACCACTCAGAAGTGCAAATATACAGTATCAACCTCTACTCACTTGTCTCTTTTAACATTTATGGGATACTTGTTTTGTTTGAGGTTTTGTTCACACTGTTTGCTACTTTCAGCAAAGGAAAACAACACATACATTATTTTGGTTCAGAGGAATGGAAGAGTATATAACTTAAGATTAAATGTATACATTTTGCTTTGCTTTTAAAAGTCAATTGCATGGGAAATCCAAGACATTCTAAGGTTTGTTACATTAGTTTCTTAAATGCAGATTGAATTTTAACAGGCTGAGTGTGAAAAGGAGAGCAGGTTAAACACACAGTCTCAAGTGATCTCAATATGTGAACTTGGCTGCAAGATCCAGCAAATTTCTGTCTTTTGGGAGTCAAGAGATTTTTTTTATAAAAACGTGACAAACTAATATCTATATTACCTGAAATACTAATCTATTTGGTGACAAGAACAATTGAAATTCACAGTATTAGCAATTTTCTAAATGTATTAGGTAACATTACTATTAACTCTACTCAAAATATACCTATCACATTTTCTTTATCCATTTACTCACTAATGGTCACTAAGGTTCATAACACAAAGTTGACTATTGTGCTCTGAGTTTCAACAGCCTGGAAGAACACCTGTCTCCTTAACAAACTAATTTAAAATAATTTAGGTAAATACCATAAAATGGGATTTCTGTGTCATATGATAGTTCTGTGTTTGGTTATTTGAGTAACTGCTGTATGCATTTTCATAATTGATACGCTAATTCACATCACATCAATAGTTTACAAGGTTTCAAAGATTCACATAATGTTTACAATTCTTTAAATGTTGCAACATTTATTCCTTACCCATATCTAATAGAATTAAATCACAATTTCAAGGTAGTTGATGATTATTACATTATCACTATGTAAATTGTTTTGTTGTGGGACTCTCTCTTTATGTATGACATGAACATTGATGCCTTGAAATCAGAGCAGCTCTGTTTACCTCCATGAAAACTTATCAACATGCCTTCATAAAGGAAAGAGGATAGTCTTCAGACCTTCACCTGAAACTACAGCCACTCCCTGCCCCCTGTACCCTCAAGGATGCAGTTCTGGTAAAACTGTCTGGGATCTTGAAGGGTGGCAGATAGTATATAGGACTAGAAGATTGAATGCAGAAGGAATAAACAGCTTCTATGAGTCATCACCAATATTATGGTGGGTCTTATTAGTAATGCATCTTCCTTAAAGGCCTCCATGTCTGTTTTAATTAGGGTTTCTATTGCTGTGGTGAAATACCATGACTAAAGTAACTTGTACAGGAAATGGTTTATTTGGCTAACATTTCCAAGTCACTATTCATCATTGAAGGAAGTCAGGGCAGGAATCTGGAGGCAGGAGCTGACAGAGGCTTGTTTCTCATGGCTTGCTTTACCTGGTTTCTTATTGAAGCAAGAATATCCAGCCCAGGGGTGATTCCATTCATAATGAACTGGGTCCTCCCTTTCAATCACTAATTAAGAAAATGCCTTACAGGACTTTCTAGAGCTTGATATTATGGAGAATTTTTGTTTATTTGTTTGTTTGTTTTTCTTGAGACATGGTTTCTTTGTTGTAACTCTGGCTGTCCTGGAACTCACTCTGTAGACCAGGCTGGCCTCTAACTCACAGAGATCTACCTGCCCCTGCCTCCTGAGTGCTGGGATTAAAGCATGTGCTACCACTCCCTGGCTGGAGACATTTTCTTAATTGATGTTCCCTCCTCTCAAGTTAGGAGGATCTTGGGTAGTTGGTGGAGAGGAAACCATAATCAGAATACATTGTATTTTAAAAATCTATTTTCTATTAAAATATATATACATCCTATTTATACAGATAGCTGGCTTTAGCCACTGAATGTCCTGTTCTCACTTCTGTTAGTGAAAAGTATTAACTCTTTTAACAAGTGGGGAACATCTGTGGAGCATTAGATACTTCTCGGTTTTATTTTCATTTTTAATTATGTGTATGCTTGTGTGTCTCTATTTGGGCATGTTCAAGTGAGTGTAGTTTTCTGTGGAGGCCAGAAGAAGAGATGGTCAGATCGCCTGGAGCTCTTGATCCACAGGGGATACTTTAGAACAATAACCGCTATGTGTATGGAGAAGTTAAAGAAATTGGTTTGACCCTGTGGTAAAGGCTAGGCATATTTTCTTTCTATTTTATGGTCAGTAACTCTGTTTATATCAGCCTTCCCAGATGTGATGGGAAAGGGGAGTCAGCAAGAAAGCTTAAGATCTATCAGCACTTGCTACCCTCTCAATATTGCTACAAAACTACATGCTGAATATTCCCACCACATTTAGGTATTAAAGGGGATCATTCAAAGACATCGTAATTGGTGATTAGTTCCTGAATAGTAAAACTCGTGGTATATTAATGAATGGACAGCAGGCATGATGCTGTCCTGCTTACATGCACCTCTCACTATTTTATGCACTGCTCTCCACTGGACTATGCAGCGTCCACACCAGCAAGAAGATGCCCATCAAATATGGACCCTGACTTCCCAGCCTCAAGATCAAAGCTATCTCTGATTTATAAAATATTGACCAAATTCCTATTGGAATATCAATAGGAAATAGGTCAAGGTAGCAATGAAATGAAAAAAGAATTAGGGAGATTCTTACGCTCTCTTTTCCACAAATATCACACCTCTCCGCATTACCCTTGTTGCCCAACCCCATTAAAGCACCAACCCCTTTCTTCCTCCCCAGCCGAGGAACCTGCTGAAGAACTTCTTCTGGTGTACAGTCTTCCTTCTGTCCTTATAACTGTCACCTAGTAGGCCCATCGCACAACCGTGAGAGATCCCATATCTCTCCTGCCTCAAATAGTTTCCTTTTTCCTTTTCGTCCTTCCCCACCAACTAAACACAGCACACAGTGACAGAAAACTCAATTTCACAAGGTATTTTATTACATTTGAATTAACAATGCCCAAATGTCCTTATTTGATGGTGTAAGACTGGTCTCTTTGTGAAAATTAAACAATGTCCACACTCTGTTTCGGGGACAGGATACAGAAGGTACGGGTGCTTGGCCAGAACCAGGTGAAAAGGGGCATTATTTGTAGTAGGAAATTCTTCGAGACTTCTTCTTTCTCATTTTCTGGATATTTGATTCTTTTATTCATTTGGCTGGCAGTAAAATACCATTATGATATGCTTCCTCTCTTCTTTCTCATTTTCTGGGTGGTCTTCAAACACTGATTTAATTTTTGTCACTACTTTCCATACCTGTTAAGACAAAAGTTATGGCACTGTTTCTGGCGAAACGTAAGAGGCTATCTTTTTGAAAACGGCTATGGGTTAAAGCTCTATTTTATAGCAGATAAAGACAAGGAAGTAAGGGTAGAGGAGAAAAGAAATATAAGAAAGATCGTCTGACCTTTTTCTTTCGTTTGCTCTTCGATGGACAACCATGAGACCTTTTCTTCTTGCTTATGGTGATTCGTCCTTCGGCATTTGTGCTCATTTTTAACTCATAATAGCAATTAGATTCAGAAATGGCCTGTGAACTAGATCTGGCTGGCTGTTCACTAAGAACCATCTCCTCAGTAATGGCTGGTGGCGCCTCGCTAATGGCTGACTCCTCAGTAATGTCCGCCATGATATGGCTGACCCAGCAACAGTTAACTTCAGTATGCCAGACCTATCTCTACATTACCCATGCAGGACAATGAGAAACCACGCCCCTCAATTTTGATTGGTGAACAGGAAATTTCTTCAGCCAATGGAATGTCTAGATACGTGTGGTGCTCACAAAGCCAGCCCCTCAATTTTGATTGGCGAACAGGAAATTCCTTCAGCCAATGGAATGTCTAGATACGTGTGGCGCTCACAAAACCAGCCCCTCAATTTTGATTGGCGAACAGGAAATTCCTTCAACCAATGGAATGTCTAGGTACGTGGTGCTCACAAAGCCAGCCCTTCAATTTTGATTGGCGAACAGGAAATTCCTTCATCCAATGGCATGCCTGAGACATGTGGTGGGCTCAAAGCCTGCCCCTCAATTATGATTGGCCAACAGGAAATTCCTACAGCCAACGGCATGTCTAGATATGTGTGGCACTCTCAAAGCCAGCCCCTTTAACAATTCCTTGACAGAAGTGGGCAAGGATAGTTGTAATGATGCAGTTTAAGTTATCTGGTTTTAAGGGGAAGTCTTTCTACAATACCACCTAAAATAATTTCAAAATGATCGTTCACACTTTCCCTCTTCTTCCCTTTCAAAAATACCAACACATATGGTGGAATAAACTCTCCCATATCATTCTCCATAACAATCTCATTTGCTATTTGTTAATTATGTGAAAGAGTCCCCAGAAATGCGTAGGTTTTTGATGTGGTTTCTGAAATTCTTCCTGACATGTGGGTACATATTAAGTCACAGTAGAAGTCTAAGTTATCAGACTTCTCTTGAACAATTGCCTCTACTAGGCAACTATTCCAGAAACCAAAACAAAGCAAATCCCTTTCATAATAGTGAACAATAGTTGTATATCCTGCTGGGAATGCCAAGTATGCAATTACTATACAAATTGGATAGACCCTACTTACACATAGAATTTGGTTTTTAGGTTAAGATGGTACATGCACCATCTTTGACAACTTTCATTAGTGACAACTTTCATTACTTACCTGATGAGAATTTCTGGAGTGAGGATATTAAATACAGAGAAAGAATTGTGTAAACTGTTATGGATGATATTAGTGGCTCCCATTATCCTAAACTCACCTCAAGCACCATGTAGTCTATCAGTCTATCAATTAATTTTAATGTATTTTGTTTGTGATAAAAATTTAATGTGTATGTGTGTGTGTGTAAATGCTATTCAGAAAAATAAAGTTAAAAATTTGCAGAAAATTGGGTAGACTTAGAATGGACACTATTAAGCAATGTCACACAATCTCAGAAAGAACACATGTTCTCTGTCATATACAGAATGTAATAACACATGTACATATTTAAACAAATGTACATGTGGATACAATATAATTTGAAAAAATAGAACAAGAAATGCTGAAAACAAGTTGATAAGGAAGGACTGAATGTACAAAATAAACATAATCATGAAAGAGGACTTAAAGATAATTGTTCTTCTATCTGTAACTTTGATTCAGGTTTGTTTTTCATAGAGAATAAATTTATCAATTCCACATGATATTGAATGTCTAAAATTTCCTGTGAAGCTTCACAGCCTCCATGCTGAATGCCTATTCTAAGTGTATTGAGGTTAACTGAGTAGTGTAGACATGTGATCCTCTTAATATTGTTGTGTGATGTTTTTGTTTATTTGCAACTTTTTATAATAAATTTTATAAAGCTAAATAAAGCAAATTTGTTTTTCATACTACTTCAATGTGTGTTTGTTTTTCTCCATACCTTCTATGAGACTGTCATTCTGAGACTTACCTTCACCCCCATGTGGGCTCCTCTTCTCCTACTCTTATATTGGATTGTTTCTTCCTTGCATTTCTGGTCTCCATTTTACATTTGGCTAATAACTTTAAACATTTTACAGATTTACATTCTCTCTCTTTCTCTCTCTCTCATACACACATGCATGCACTTAAATCTTCCCTATTATTTATTATACTATGCCATTATTATAATTTTATTCACAAACTATACAGTATCTTCTATTAGTATATTGCTTTTAAAAAAAGATATATAAAAAATATCTTTTTAAAAGTTTCATCCATTTCATTCACTTTTCTGTAGCAGACACTTGAATGCCATGGCATGCATGTCAGAGGACAACAAGTTGGAATCTATTTCCTGCTTCTGCCATGTGTGCCTGAGGATTATACTTAAGTCATCAAAATTAGCAACAAGTGCCTTTACCCTCTGAGCTATCTCACATGTTTTTAAATGTCATTTTTAATTTTGAAATATAACTATTAAATGCTTTTGTGTTTTACATGTGAGGTAACTTAAAATAATCACTGAGACATAAATTAAGAGTTCTATGGACATAGTCAAGATTTTTCAAAGGTTGCCTTCTATTTTCAGTGTAGTAGTCTTGATCTTTACTTGGACATCATTTCCAAACGATTATTTGCAGTGAGTCTGTCCAAGGGAAGAATGTGCAGAGTGGAAAAGTGGTGAAAGGAATATGAAAAAAGTCTAACTATTAAATATACAGGATTTTAGACAATTTCTGCCTTTCAGTCTTACATCACCTTCTACTTTAGCTAGTACCTCCAAACCTGAATGTTTGGATATTCTAAACAGCGAATTTATCCACCCCTTGTTGCTGCTCTTTTCTACAGACATTTCCTTTTCGTCTCTCTGATCTCTGCTAAATCACTTACCACTTTATTATCTGTCTTAAGAAATGTAGTGCCACTTTTACCTACAATATTCTCTTGTTCTCTTCCTCTTTGTGAATTTATACTATGTCCATATCTATGTGGCAACATTTTTAGTGTAACGCATATACAGAAGCAATAACTTTAGTGTACTGTACTAAAGTATTTGAAAAAATAGCAAACTATGGATGGAGGAATGATTAAATATTATGAATACATGAAGCTTGTTGTCAACTGAGAACGAGAATATCCTTTGTGTGCTTCGAATTCTGAGTTCTCAGAAGACTGAGTGAAATTAAAATGGGGAATTCAGTGAGTCAAGTATTATGTATAACCTGTAATTGCAAACTCTTTTTTTTTTCAGAAGAACCCACATTCACATACATTTGCCCATGGGTTAATGTACTAAAAATATTTACTACTTTAATTTCCTCTAAACCAAAATTTTATTAGAGAAAATAAGTTTGATATCTGGTAAGTCATAATTTTGGCAATAAGAAAAAAGAATGTAATAGTTACAGACTTCTATAGTTAGATTTTCATCTCTGTGATAACTGATCTGAGATGAGATAACTTAAAAGAAGACTTATTTTGGTTATGATACCAGGCGTATCAGTACAGGGATGCTTGGCCTCTTCTTCCCTTTGTGTCTGTAGCAGGTGACATGTTATGGAACAAAGTCACTCATATCCAGAGGGCCAAAAAGAGGAGAAAGTATGTTTCCAACATCCTTTGCCAAGCCAAAGACCTAACTTTTTCAAATGTGTTCTAATTCCTAAATGTTTCACCACCTCCCAGTACTGCCACCCTGGGGCCCTAGCATCAACACAAGAGCTTTACAGAAACATTTCCGATCCAATCCACAGCAAAGGAGTTTGCCCAGTGTCACCAGTTAAGCCAGTAGGCAGTGCAGAAATTGGACTCATGCATACTTATTCCTAGGCTTTTTACCCACTTAATGTAACCTAAGTTCCCCTAAGACCATTTCTAGCTGCAATCAATTTATTTGCAAGAAGAGTAGTATTATCCACAAAGGAATAAGTAATAAGTTAATGAGCAAAAATAGTTGGATGATTGTAGATAATTAATTTATATCGACTTTGAATTTTATCTAATATTAATTGACAATTGGAATTTTTATTAAAATGTTAATATATTCACAATTCAACTTTGCCATACTGCCACATTACTTTCTATTATAATTAATATTAAAAAGCACTCTTTTTCAAAAGGAAGGTAAAAAACTTTGAACTCAAATTGGCACGTTGTTCCACATAATATACATTTAGCCAAAATTTTTGAAATATTTAGTGGCTCTAATAAGAGCTATTTGGATCAAATGACTTAATACTGTACCATTTAAATATCTTTTCTTCATATCTTTTCATAGATTTTTCTCCTAGTTATTAATATAATTTGAATGCTATTATTTTAATTGTATCATATGACTATTTATGGCTCTAAAATAAGAGATGATAGTAGTATGATCTGAATATTGAGTTATACTTCATTTGCATAATTAGTTAAATGAGTCTCTCAAGGCTGATAACTATAATTGTTTCCTATCTTGCAACTTTGGAATTTCCAGGCAAATATGATAACAAATATTTATGACCATTGGAAAACAAAGCTTTGTTCTTTTGAATCGGGAAAATGTTTACAGTCATTAAAATATTGATCTCAGAATCACTTAGTAAAAATAAAATTGATTTCTGATAAGTAAGGAGCAGGATAAAATGGGGCAAACATTATTATTGTCTAATACATTTATCGATTCATGAACTGCATTACTTCTATCATGTGTGGACTGAGCCTATTACCAGATACAGCTTTGTTCAAGTAGAACAAGATACATTTCAAGCTGGCAACAAAACTTGGCAGCATTATCTAAGTGTTCCTGGTTTTGAAGTTATGAACGATGCAGAATTGAGAGTCCTGTAAGTCTTACTTTACTGTTTTACAGAACAGCTGGAGGCAGATAGTGTGTAGCTGTGCCAGAATCCCTAAAAGGTAGCCCTGAGAGGCTATTTCATGAAGCTATGAAGTCTAAGATGCAGTGGAGCCTCCTAGAATGTTGGAAATGCCAAAGCTATGGATGTCCATAAAACAAAGTATGAAGTGGAATCAGCCCAAGATAGAGGCTGTGTGAGCTGCAGCCTGCATAGCTGGAGAAGTAAGACTTCTCAAGCCCTCTCGAGCCAAGATGAAGCCATCATGAGCTCTCAAAACAACACACAGAGCTGTAAGGTTTTTTTTTCTCCATTGTTGGGTTTTTAATCTTGCTTTGGTCTTATTGTTTGTTGATATGCCCCATTCTTCTCTTTTGAAAAATAAATTTTTATTCTGTGTTATTGTATACTGGAAGCATGTACTTTGCTTTTCTGAAACTGCAGGGCTCATAGTTAAGACATTGTCTGAGTCTGAAAAGAGATTCTAGACTTATTCTTTTAAGAAGTGGTAGAGTTAATAAAGATTGGAAGATGTGGTGGTGTTGGACTTTATTTTGTATCATTTATTTTGTATTAGGGGATCATCTCAATTTTATGGGGCCCAAGTATTGATGACCATTGCTTAGAAACAATGAGTTTGGTGTCAAGTGGATAAGGGTTAGAGTTTTATTCTAAAATCGAGTATTAATCTGACAGGATCTAGGATCATCTAGAACAAAAGTCACTAAGCGTGCTCATAATTAATTAAAAATAAGATTATTTGAGGTAGGAAGATCCAGCTCATATGTCAGATGTGCAATTTAATGGGTTTGGGTACTAGAGTGATTACAAAATACAAAGTAATCTGAGCACTAGCATTCATCTCTCTGTCCTTATCGATTGTGGATGGAAGGCAAGAGCTGCATGATTTCATTGCTGTTATCAACCTCCAGCTTTACACTGAAGTAAGCCCATTATTACTTACGTTGTTCCTTATTGGGTATTCTGTCACATAAACAAGGAGCATAACTAATATTTGTAACTTAATTTTAAAAAATGAAGTAATATAGTTCAGAATGCTGTTTAGTTAACACCCTGTTGGAAACAAATAGGAAGTTATAGAGAATGAAGAACTTAAGAGATGAAAAACTTGAGAGAGAATCTGAAGACAGCTCATGAAAAGGGTTGTGCATACTAAGGGCCTTGTTCTTCATATTGTTGACAGCAGGGGATCACTGACAGAATTAAAGACACAGAGTGACAAATTCGAAATTTCTAAAGGAAGATTATCCCTCGTTTAAATTCGGAAAGAAGAAGAGAACAAAAGAGATGAATTGGAGGGGAGAGCAACACATACAATGCTTTCTTCCATATGTAATTTTGAATATAGATTTGCATATGAATATAGATTTGAATATATGTCTGTATATGTAGGTGCCTGTGCATGGGTATACACATTGGACATGAAAGCAGAAAGAGTTATGTGTGGCAGGAAGAATGGAATCAGTAAGAGAGGAAATTAAGGGAAGGTAGGGCAGTTGCACACAAATATGCAAAAATTCTCTCTCTCTATATGTGTGTGTGTGTGTGTGTGTGTGAGTGATTACATATTAATTAAATTATATGTCATAACGAAACTAAGTTTTACACTAACACCTACTAAAAGAATGAAAGATAACATCAGAATTAAAGGAAATTAATGAGATTATCTTAATAATTAAAATGTTTCAAGATGAAATTTCTCTCTGTATGTATATGTATATAAATGCCTCATTTTCAGGATAAAATTATAGGTAACTGACATCATGTGTGTATCATCATATCACATCAGAATATTTTTCTACCTTTGTCAATAGTATTGTTTTCTGTTGCTGTGACTATTGAGAACTTTTTTTTTATTATTCTGTAAATTTATCTTGTTATTTTGGCAAATGAAACTATGCTCTTCCTTGGACCAGAATTGTCCTTTGTTCTATTGTCTGATCAAAAAATCAAATGAAGTATCAGGGAAATCCTTATGGGATTTTTATAGCATGGGAGGGGTATGTGTTTACTCCAATGGACAGTGGTCTGAAGAAAACCTGTTTGAACAGGAAATTTGAAATGCCTCTCAGAGGAGAAACATTCTTCCACAGCTAAATGTCAAATCACAAACTGGATTCTTATCTTTATATTCCCATGGCAGCAATATTGGAAAGATTCTCAAGGTCTCTATCTAGAGAGAAAAAGACAAAATTATGAGTTAGGAGAGAAGTGATAAGCTAGAATTGAAAAAGTCTCAAAACATGTCTTTTATTTTAGATGCAACTCATAACATATGCTCTTACTGTTACTGATAATTTAAAAATACTTGATTTAAGTTCAAGGACATACTATTTAAGTAAATTATTTTATTAAAGGCTCCAACGGGAACCTAATTAGCAATTTCATTTTCAAGAAATGTTTTGGGGGAATCTCCTATTTTGATTTTAACTGATAAATAAGAACTGTGTGTATTTATGAAATTTAATATGCTATTGTAATCTGTGTATACACTATAGGAAAATTCAGACCAGCTAATTAACACATCCACACAAAGACACACACACGCATGCACACACTGCATCATCATCATCATCATCATCATCATCATCATCATCATCATCTTACCAATTTATCATTTAGGAAGAATGTTAAAATACAGATTTTTAGAAGTTTTGAAATCTAAAACAACATTTTACTATTGACTCTGCACAGTGCAATGCTTCATAGAAGTTTCTTTTTAAGCTGAAATAACTGTATTGTTCAGGTATATCTCCTTCTCCAGGTCACTATAACCCCCAACCTCTGTAAAGCACCTTTTATACTCACAATTTCTTTGAGTTCAGCCTACTCAAATCTGTGAATCAGTTAAATCATGGAATTGTCCTTTTATCCCTGACTTATTCATTTAACATAATGCTGTCTAGTGGTGTATGTCTTGTTATAAATAACATATTGTCTGTTGTATATATATATATATATATATATATATATATATATATATATATATATAGGAAAATCTACAACATACATGTGCATGCATGCATTTACCATATTTATGTATTTTTTCAACAATGAACATTATTTGCTTAATATCTTCATTTCTTTATAAGAATAATTCTGAAATGGATGGGGGCTATCTCACAAAAATCCCACTTCTAGTCTAGGAGCCATTGGTAATGATGGCCAATGGGGTAAAGAGAATGAGTTTTCTTTAGGAATCATGTCCCTGATAGGCTGCTTGTTAACATGTGGATAGTCTTATATCCATCCACATAATATAGCACTAAGTAAATTCAGTGTGTTGTAAAAACAGTATATGGATTTGACAGCAAATGATGGTAGTTTGGAATAACTAAATGTGAGAGAGTGGGCGATGGACTTGTTCAAGACTGTATGAGATTCTCAAACATTAAATAAAAAAATAAGACTGAGGGACTGAGGAGATGGCTCAGGAATTAAGAATGCTGGCTGCTCTTCCAGAGTACCCACACTCATTCAGTTCCTAGCGCTTCCATCTGGTAGCCCATAACTGACTGGGACTCCAGCTTCAGGGCATCCAATGGCTCCTCTGGCCTTTATGGGTACCATTACACACATGGCAGACGTGTATACATAAACACATTAAAATAAATCTCAAAATAATTAGAATGCACTTGATATTCCATCCTAATGACCTAAGTTCCATCCTTAAGACATATGGTGAAAGAGAGAACCAACTCCCCAAAGTTGTCCTCTGATCTCCATACATGTTGTATGGCATGTATGCATCTGAACTCTTACACAAAGAGCAACAATAAAATAACATTTTAGAAAAGCCAAAAGAAAAACAAAGAGTATATACTTTTTCAATATACTAATTTCAACTATAGGATGCATATGTAAAATCAGAATTTCAGATCATATGTTAATTCTAATTCTAGCAAGTTTAAGGAACTTCCACACAATTTTTCAAAATGACTGTCCTTATTTACATCCCCATCAATAGTGAATATTTAATTCGAATTGAATTTTGTAATTTTAGTAATAGGCAATCTAATGGTTGAGAGAATGATGTGTTGGGATATAAGTCTGTAATTTCCTGAATGTTAGATTTGTTAAGTTTTTTTTATCAAACTTGTCTCCTCTATTTAGACATTTCAATCCCAGTCCTTTGTCCATTTTCAATTAAATTGTTCCCATGCTATTTATCTGTTGGAACTCCTTGTATATTGTGGATATTAGACACTTATTCATCACACAGCTTGCAAATATTTACTCCATTCTCTAAATATTCTTTTTAATATGAGTATCCTTTGCAATCCAGTAGATTTTTGTTTTATGCAATTTCAGTTTATTTCTTATGCTTTTTGTGATTATGTCAATGAATGGTTTCCCAAATGAGTGTGATTCAAAATGAAATATTTTCTTCTCTTGGTAAACTTTTAGGTATGATCTTCACTCTCAGCTAATGGATTGACTGGAGAGATTTTTAAAGAGTGCTGAAGGCCTCAAAAATAAGGCAGTAAAGAGAAGAAGAGAACAAGCTGTAGTTTCACTCATTTTGTTAAAATCACTGGCTTTTCCTCTGTAAATCTAAAAAAAATAGTGAATAAGTGTGAATAATTAGTGATATTTTTAGTAGACAGATGAAGATTTTTAGAACACAGTAATGGATTGCATGTGAAATAACCTGTCATTTATTTTAAGGATCCTATTATTTTGTTTACAGTCTCCTAAATGATATAATATTCTTTTTGAGCCAGAAAAACATATTTTTGAATATTTTATTGACAATCTTCTGCAATTTAAGCACAATGTCAATAGGTATAGTTTTAAATGTGAATAAGGCATATAAAGTTCTTGCTAAAGGGGTATTAACAGACCTGTCTTCAACTTGTGGGAGTTTTATAGTCTGGAGGAAGACACAAATAAGTATACCAAAGTATGATAACTGCTATGATGGGAGAAGACAAAACATGGTAACAGAACACAGAAGAATTCCTAACCCACAGATTAAAAGCAATACTATTTAAGGAGACAAAACAGCCAAATTGGACTCAAATGTAGAAAATAACTAAGGGTATTAAGATAGATCATTTAGGGAAAAAGTTTGTTCCTGGTACATAGGACTTTTTCATGAGACAGTTGTTTATTTCATTGCAAGAGGCTTTCCATGAAGTAAAGCCAAATTTAATGAAATTAGCCTGTAAAGTGAATGTAAATTGTGCCATGTTTCTCGAGAATGTGTTCTTCTCCCAAATCAGTACAAACATAAATAAAAAATTTTGTCAAATAAATATAACTCCATCAGCTCACTCAAATACACTTCAAATACCACATCCTCTTTTACCTTATTAATGTAAGCTACTACTATAACCAAGTTTTCTCAAATTAGCACACTCACACCACACCCAAGATACTTTTCTGTAGAATTCTGTGAAACATTTATTTTTTGCAATACTATAAATAAAATCTTGGGGCTCCTATAGGCTAAGGCCATGCTCCACAACTGTCTTAGTTGTAGTCCTTGCTCTCTAATATTAACACATAATTATTAATACTTTTAAATATTTTAGTGTTACACTATTCTTATTAATATATTATGATTTCATTTTTCTTCTGTTTATACACCTTCACATTTTGTTGATGTTTTAAAAAATATAATTAACATTTTCATAAATTTCTATACAAATCAATTTTTGTTGCTATTATTTGTGTGCACTAGGCACTAAGAATAGAATTACACAATTGGTGAAGTTTTAAGAATTCATGGAAAACATCTGACAAAGATTGATACACATTTGCATTTGTTCCTTAGGACTATGACTTGACTCATTTTTGTTATATTTCTACTGTTTATAAACTGTGGAGACAGATCTTCTAACTTTAAAAGTTAATATAAATAATCTGCATAATAAAGTGTCCAAAATTTATAAAATACTATATAAATAGGGTACTATTTAGGTACCCAGAAAAAATGCTAGAAACCAGTGATAAGCCTAATGATTGGAGTTGTACAAATAAAAGATTATTGTAGATTATAACATAGTGGCAAACATGATTAGATGTCAGTGTATCAACTCAAGAAAATTATCTGGAGATTATGAATGCCATTAATATAGCATGTGTTAGCGTGTGTAAACCTGGATTTACTAATTCTTCAAAAATTTAAAATAAATATTTCATTTGAATAAGTGAGACTTGCTCATAAATTAATGTTCAGTAGAATCATATGAGAATGGGAGGTTGCTAAATAACTTTAAAGATTTTATATGTAGTGAAGGAGGAAATCACAGAGAGAGAGAGAGAGAGAGAGAGAGAGAAATTCCTAACATATGTACATAACAAAATCAAATTCCTACTCTGTGTTATGACACCCTAATAGCGACCCTTGCTTATAAACTATGGGATTATGTAGGGATTGAAATAGTTAATGTTTTATTTATGAAGCAGAAAAGTATGATGAGCTCTGCTAATTTGTTAGAGCCCTCTTCTCTTACCTGAGGAAGGCAAATGCTTGCAAGAACTTTCTTTAAGAAACAATTACCACTGCTATCTGGTCAAAACTCAAGCCACAGATGCTGTTTGCTAAGGAAGGAGTGTTTGAAATGCTACCTGCAATGTTTGTTCTGCAATCATGTCTAATGGAGATGGAAATGTCCCTTGATAGGCATGGGACTCAAAGACCTCCATTAGGTGGGAAATATTAGTGAAAGAGTAGTTTAGCATGCATCAAATTAGCACCAAGAACAAACTAAAGTATGATTCTACCAAAGGTCAAATTTTGCTCAAGCAATCAGATTGTTGAGTTTCCTTAAAAAACAAGTGTGAGGAATTATTAAGAGAGCTTGAGTTACCCACAAACAAACTCATGTCGGCAACATCTCTCTCCTCATGAAGCATGAGCGCCATATAGAAGAAACATGATATCCTGTCTTTAATCCACCCCCAACTTCCTACATAGTCTAATATCTCTGAAGATCACTTGCAGTTGGGAAAAGAGTAGAGAAACAGCTGGAATCTTAGGGGAAGTTCTTACAATTCTCTTCTCTTCCATCTACTAAAGAGTGATAATAGTTCCACTATTGTCACAAGGGACTTAACTATCACTGTACTGCTCTGTTATAGTTGTCATGGTTACAAGGCAAGGTCCAGAATGACTGCACCTAGTACCAGGAGGGAAAAACACTATGCAATGAGAACTTACTTTGAGAAAGTTTATGCATAGATACTTTTAGATATCTAAGCAGAGATGTCAACTAGACAATTAAAAATACAAAGCAGCTTTAGCTTCTTGTTTAAAGAAAAACTTTCTGGGTTATAAATGTAAAAGCCTTCTACCTATAACTTATGTTTATGCTATGAAGTTAGGTAAGATTACCAAGAGAATATGCATAGACATAAAGGATAAAGGTGTAAGGACTGATCCATGGGCATCTCCAACATTTACTGTGCACGTACATGGAAAGAAAGAAGAAAAGGTGCATAAAGATGGACTAGTCAGACAGGAGGTAAGTGTGGTGTCACAGAAACCTTGGCAAGTAAATGCGTATTTTACTTTGAATTTCAACCATGTTCACACCTCTTCTACCAGATCCTCCTCAAACAACCCTACCCACTGATCTACTCTTCTTCTTTTCCTTCTTCTTCCTCTTCTTCTACTTCTCCTTCTCCTTTCTCTCTCTCTCTCTCTCTCTCTCTCTCTCTCTCTCTCTCTCTCTCTCTCTCTCTCTCTCTTTCTCTTTCTCTCTCTCTCTCACACACACTGTAATATGTGTTCTAGTTCTCTATGTAACAGGTGTCACACCAGTTAAAAAAATCTATCTTGCTGTTTCTCACCAACAATAACTCACCAGCCAGAGGTGGGACTTTATGCCCACCCCCAGCTTCTTCATGCTGGGATTTTACTTTACTAGAGCTTTCACACCTCTTGTACATGGTGTCCCAATCACTGTGAGTTCATATATGCACTAGCCATAATGTGTATTGAGAACAGCTTTCTTGAAGTCCTCTAGAACTTCTGGTTTTATTCTCTCTTCATAGATCCCTGAATTTTAAGGAGAAGGGTTCAATAAAAATATCCTATTTAGGCTACTGTCCCAAAGTGTCTCACTCCCTGCCTGTTGTCCTATTTATGTCTTTATGTTATCATCTACTGCAAAAAGAAGCTTCACTAATGAGGATTGGGTGATGCACTGATCTATGGGTATAGCAATAAGTCATTAGGAGTCCTTTTAATGCTATGTCCATTAAGTAGAATAATAGTTGTAAGTTTTCCCCTAAGGCCACGTCCTGTCTAGCTACAGGATCTTCATCTTATGGACAATCTCAGGTAGAGGTTTCATCTCGTGGTGTGGGTCTTGAATCCAATAAAAAAGCTGTTAGTTACTCCCATACCATTTGTGCCCCCTTTATATGAGTGGACACATCTTCCCAGGCAAGTCATTACTGTAGCTTGCAGACTTCACTGCTAGCTAATGATTGCTTTGCTCCTTCAGCAGCATGCATAACATCTTCCAGAACTAGGAAAGCTAGCCATGAAGCATTCAGTTTAATATTAGCTAGATTTCTCTGTTTTATGACTCAACTGTATGCTGTCTTCAGCAATAAGGCTGTATAATCAATTTGTGGAGTGTAATTGGTAACATTGGCAATAACTTATAATGTTTGTGGAGGGGAGTTTATGGAACTCCATAGGCCAACAACCTCCAAGTAGGTAACCCATTTCTAGTACTGGCGGGTTTTATTGGTTATAATATGGTGTCTGGTTGTGATAGTATTTCCACCATTATAGGGCAACTCCACTTAAACTTCTTATATGTGTTTTTATATTTTAGGAAGCTTCTATACTAGTTGGTTTCCATATGGTTCTTTCAAAAGAACTTTAGTATTAATTATACCTCCCCATATTCTCACATAGACCTTGTCTTCCCATCACCTATCCCATTTAACCTTTTACTTCTCTTGTTTCCTTTGGCTGGTGCCCTTTCTTCTTCATTGTCCCATTGCTCCACTCCCTCCCTTTTTCTATTAATCTTTTTCAAAAAACTTTGACTTTTAGGATCACTGTAATTTCCCAAACAATCTCTTAGGAACACCTCAAATCTGTACTTTTTATTTTGGCCCTTCTTTCTGTAACTGTCTCCTCTCCTTAGCAAAAAGTAACATTAAGGATGCTTCTGCCCTGCCTTCCTATCTCACCACACAGCCTGAAATGTGAGAATAAGAGCTAGACTCAGAGGCAGCCACTTTGAGCCTGAATAGCCCACTTACCTGTGGACTACCTTCCAGTTTGAATAGCTCCCTTCTTGTGATTGTAGTCCAGCATGAACAACAATCCCACACTTCCTGTGTCTAATGGTTTCACTTTCCAAAGTCAATATCCTGAAATATCATTCCTACACCATTAACACTTGCCAAGCTGGATATCAGCGACTTTCCACATTAGCTCTAATAAAAATCCCAGCTCTGTTGAGAGCCCTACTCAGGCTTATTCCAAAATAATTCTGTGTCTACCTTCTAGTCTTTTGTTCCTTCTTCTCCTTTTTTCCTCTTCTGCTTCTCCTCCCCCCTCCTTCTCCTTCTCCTCCTTCTTCCAAGACAGGGTTTCTCTGTCCTAACTAGGGCTGTCCTAGAACTCACTCTGTAGATTAGGCTGGCTTGGATTCGCCCGCCTCTGCCTTCCAAGTACTGGAATTAAAGGTGTACACTACCACTGCCAGGCCTTTTGTTTCTTCTTAAAAGGTGTCTTTATTATATGAATAGTAGCACTCTATCTCTTGCTACTATTCTTATCCAAGTTTTATCCATGGGATTTTGTTTTTACCCCAGGTCTCATATTTCCAATAGTCCTCTTATACATTACTCATACAATCCCTTTATGGTCTCCAGAAATAATATAAAATAGTTTTATCAACAAATTCTGTTAGAGATTTTTTTTTAAATCAGTGGCACCTTACCTTCATTTCAACTATTTCATGTTTTTAAGTATCTTCTATTATTTGTTGCAGTTTGTCTGAATTATGATATTATGATTTCACTGATTTATTCTCTGTTACACATGGAAGAGAAGATGGCCATTCACTAATTTTTTATTATAATTTCTTACAATCCAAAGATATATAAGTGGAGATATTTCAGTATGTTTTCTTAAATAAAAGGAAAACCTGTCCTCAAATCAGTGATTAAATATGTTTATCATTTTAGTAACTGTTCATGATGAAGTATCAAAAATGCTAGCTACTTTCTTTCTCTAAATATTTGATTGCAGTTCTAATGAGGTCATGAAAAATCAGGAGAATGCGAATGCCTATTCAAAGACTTATTGAGGAAAGAACTATATTTAACATATTCTAACTTTGTATATATACGTTCTGCCCTTGAAATAGTGGATATCTGGGTCCAAATATAAATACCTCCATTGAAATAATTTGTTTCTAACAAATGTGATATTTCCTTTCTCTTTTTCTAAAGAAAATAATTGTTATTGACTTTGAACATTGCACTGAGGATGTAATGTCTTTATATTTAAAACAAGTGAAAGTGTTATTAAGAATTCTGTAGTGTGAGGTCATTAAATGAACTCAAGTTCTCAGATTAAAAAAAATGTGTTCTGATCCTGACGCTTCCTCTAATTTCACTCGTGATATCCATTAATTCACTAAGAATCCCATGAGCATATTTTTCTCATTCAGAAAAAGAGGCAATAATTAAATTATATTAGTACTTTTAAATGATTGTTCGACAGTAGTGCCTCTTTAAGCAATGGATTTTCATATTATAAGTAGCTAAAGTTAGAGTCCTTGAGGTCACCCACTGGGACTCTTATGCCTTGAAGAAAAACAAAAGCAATAGAAATTATTTAAATGGTGAAATTTAATTATCTAATTATCCATTTACCATATGCTCTTTGAGAAAATACTGTCCTACTCTGAGTTAAACACCAATGTAGATACAAAGAAAACAATAGGAGATGAATATGGTGACATTATATCATATAAATGCATATGATTGTGGATAAAAGAACAAATCCTGGACTTTGCAAGCAACTTAAATTCCATTTGACAGTTTTTCCCAAGTCTATACTATGCTCCATGCATTCCTCACTAACCTAAGTATAAATCTTCCTATCAAAGCTCCCTAACAACAGGGCCCAATTGGTTGAATACTACTCAGTGGATACCCCAGTTTTAATACCATAAACTGCATCTCTCAAAACCTCATTTTTGGAGTTGCTGACTGCATTTTTCCCTCAAACCAAGTCAATCAGAGACTTCATGGTGCCATCCTCCTGTGACTCATGACCACAATGGATTCCACTGATGCTCTGGCCACATATGATTAGCTTTGATTCTTATTCTGCAACAGTTTTGTCAGATAATTAGACAAAATATAAGGTCAAACTGGCATGGATTTCATAATTCATCTTGGTTATTAACCTATGGCCCATTCCATTTATCAAGTATGCTAATTTGCATTTATGCTGTTTAAAAAATTGTACCAAATGAAGGAGGTTTTCTCCCATCCTGAATTAGTCATTGTCAAGTTGTGTGTGCTATTGAAGAACCTACTGATAAAGTTTAAATTGGCAAAGCTTAAGGAATTGCTGCAAATTACATCATGCAAATTGTCACATAGGAATGTGATAAAATCTTTAAGAGGTGATATTTTATGAAGGGTCTTCTGGCCACTAGGGAGCAGTGTGACCTTGCCCCCCTCCTCATTCTATGCTGTTCCTGGGTGTTCTGTCTGTGTACTCCCATCATGGTAAATAGGCTGGCAACAGGTTCAATATGCATAGGAGTTGTGTGTATGAGACTGAATGCTCTGGCTTAATCTGACAATTCTTCGAGTCCTAAGCAAGTCACTCTTGTTCTTGCTGTCATTACTGTGGGTGTTTCTTATCAGTTGTGACAACTTATGGGAGGTTATCTTTTTTTCTCTATAAAATTTAATGAAATGTATTTCTGAGGCTTTTGGCTGCAATAACCTACAATGTACACAAAGTACCAAAGATAGTGTATGATTCTGTCAAAGGCTCCTCTTACTGTTGTAGCAATCATTTTGCTAGTTCTGACATGAATTGGTATTGTAATTAATATACAGTCTCTGTATTTTAAGACAAGAATTCGGCTAGAGGCATAAGAACTGTCCCAATGGCAAGATGTTGAAATCATTCGTCTTTATTTTTAATGGTAAAATATAATAATTAAAAATGGGTATGTCTTAGGGTCATTATGAGCATTGAAAGAGTTAATGCATATGAATACTTTGTAGTCAGTATTCAACTGATTATGCTCATACCAAGCTACCTGCTGATACCTTTTAGCAGTTTCCAAGATTCCTTTAAAGCATTACTGGAGTTACTGTTACGTTTTATTTTGTGTACGTGAGTCTCTCTCTCTCCCTCCCTCTCTCTCTCTCTCTCTCTCTCTCTCTCTCTCTCTCTCTATCTATCTATCTATCTATCTCCATCTGTGTGTGTGTGTGTGTATGTGTGTGTGTGTGTGCACGCACACACACACATACACACATGCACGCATGTAGACATGTGTGCAGTGTATGTGTCTGTATGTGTCTGTATGTGTCTGTGGAAGCCAGAAAATGGGTTGGATATCCTGCAGTTGAAGTTACAGACCATTGTGAGCTGCCAGATCTGGGTGCTGGTAATCCATCTCAGGTCCATTGTAAGAGCAGAGCATGATATTAACTTCTGAATCACTTCTCCAGTACCTCAAGGTCCTTTTTAAAAGTAAAATCAAAATTGGAAAGAAACTTGAAAATTGCAGGGATCCATAGCCGTGGTGGGCTATTCTCCACCTGACAAATAAGATGCATTTTCAGGGTAAATAGTTAACAGCAGCCCCATATCTAAAACTCACATGTTTAGAATAAAAATAAAAAGGAAAGAAATATCCAATGAGGTGTTGCTTTACCAATCTGCTCTAGTTAATCTGATTTCATCACCACTAAGTCTAACTCTCACTCTGAAGCATGCTTACTGCCCTTCTCTCTCTCTTCCTTCAGGATCCTTTAATTCATAACTTAATCCCTATCCTCAGGTAGCTTCTCTGAGCATACATTATCAGACTCTGAGGTCTGGAGTTTCTCTGGTTCCTTATCTCCACATTGAATGAACTGGTGTGATTTCCCACATTGGCATGCCATTTGTTTTAGTTGTTAGTTGTTGTTGGGGCAGCTTAGCAAGGATGACACAGGGGCATTTTTCAAAGATGGAAACTCTGCCAGACCTCAGAAGAGGGAACTACCATCCTGGCCAGCACTTGACTCAAAAGTGGAACTCCAAGCATCTCAGCTCAGGTGTTTTTATTGATTCATAACTCCTCAGGTGCAGATCATAAGCAATCAAATATCCCCACAGAAATCTAATACCTGCAAACAATACAAAATACCAAGACCTAGGCTAGCCCTTTACCCAGTAGTGCATAAAACATTCTATATGGAACTAAACTTCCACAACAACCCTCCTCCCCAGAAGACTTTTCCTTTAGGACAATGGCACCCAATAATCCTAGTGTCCATACAATTGCAACAATGTGTAATTAAAATCAACAATTGGTCCATGTGAAGAGAACAAAAGACTTTGTAGCACTCAGTTCTAAATGGATCAGACATATCTCACCCCTCCCTCCAAAATTCAAGGATGTTCAAGTAAGAGAAAGTAGAAAAATTGTAAGAGGCAGAGATGGTGATGGTGGTTAACACTAACAAAGCAGCGTATTGTGGACACAATGGGTCAGACACACTTATGAACTAAATTCATTGTGATTGCATACATAAGAGTTGCACAAGCTCCAGTCAAACAAAATCCCAGCATAGAGAGGGAGGATCCATTAGCATTTGAAAGCTCTAGGAGAGGGAGACTCAGTATTCTTTAAGGTGTGACCCCTAGTAGGCTGACCACATGTCAGGGTCACATCCCTGTAGTTTAAAAAGTCTTTCCAATATTACATTATATTGTTGATAAGTGTCCCAGTATACTTCAATGTTACAAAATTAGTTCTTGTGAAATTTCACAGGATATCAGGGCTAATGCTCATTTTTTATAAAGTCAAAATATTAAGACAGTAATATATGACAGCATAGTGGTTAGGATGGCCGCTATCAGGAGGCTTCAGTAGTCCTTAAGAGGTTGTATAAATGTGAGACTTAATTATTTCTTTACTTTTCTGATAAAAATGCATCCTCGTGACAGCAAAGACAGAAGTTCATCCTTGGTTTTGTTGGCCCAAACTTAAGATTATCACCATGAGAATCTTAGTTTACTTAGTGCTAATATTTAGAATTTAGAATTACCTTCCACAAAAGATAAGCAAACTTTACCCTTAAATGGAATTTAGTTTGTTTCTACTCACTTGGGTTTACTCGAATATACATAAGGGCCTTTGCCAAAAGACCACTTAGGACCATATTTTAATTCGGCTCTGATTTTAAAACAAGGATGTAACCAAAATGATGCATGCTTCCCTAGCCACTGTTATCAGCATTGCTACATTCAAGATTTTAACATTTCCACATTTCTCAGAGTTCTGCCTGTAGTTCGAAGTCTGTCTAATCCAAATGCATTGGGCTGCTATCCACATTTGTTATCTACTTTCCCCTCAAATTTTCATAAACTTAATAAATTGACAGGTTTTGTCTTTCCCAGGATCCTTCTTTAATACAGTCACAATTAAAATATTTAGAAGCAAATTAAAATTCATCCTGATACAACACAATGAACCAAAATATTTTTACCATAATGTCAGTATTTTAAATACCCAGTGAAAATTATTTTCTGTATACCCACAGTTCTCAGAATAGTCCATAATGTCTTTGTCTTTCAGTGTTTTCATAATGGCATTCTGGTGTGCTGCTATTCTCTTTACCATCTTCATCCCTAAAGTCTCCAAATAGCAAAATTTCCTCACTTTTGGACACAAAGATAAAGTAACATTTTTTTCCTATTAGCATTTAACTTCACTTAAACATTACTTGAATAGTAATTGCTTATTCTTTGCTGTATTTCTTTCCACTCGTATATGGTTTTGTTTTTCTCCCCCTTAAGTGAGTAATGAGGATAACATATAATTAATCCTTATAGCCCATTATCAGTGTTACCATTACTTCAGTATGTCAATCAGAACACACAGATTTAGTAGTAACAAATAAAAGTATGTTAAAAAATCCATTAATGATCTTTAAAGGAAATCTTGGAAAATAAGTATGCTTCTCCTGAAATATAAGAAATATCTAAGAAGGTGATATTCTTGTTCTCATCTGGGCAGGTGACAATGGCTTTACTCTTATCTACAGAGCATTATCGTGAACCAACAGTAACATCAGCCAGTTATAGCTGAGAATATCATTACTCTTACTTGATCCGATTTCAGAGAAAAGCTGGCTAGATTTTACCACCTGGAGAGTTTATGAAAAAAGAAGTTCCCCTGTTAAGTAGCTCACAGATGTGGTACCAAGTCCACAGATGCGTATTTTTTTCCCTAAAAATTTGAATATTTTCATGAAAGATTCTTAAGTTTAGAATTTTCACAGGAGAAAGCAATTTTAGCTTTTGAGTACATCCCCTTCTCTGACTTTGTAAGTATAGGTCCCATACAAAAGAAGGGAAATTCCAGATAGCATGGTGATGATTACGTTTCTCAAATGTGTCCTTATTTCTTGACTATGAGTCTAGGGAGATTTTTCTTTTACTGTGGGTTTGTCATTATAAGAATCTTTACATAAAAGGCAGTGGAGAATAGAAATCTAATGTGGTTTTTATTCTACTTTGATAACCACATCTCTACTTATCATCATCAAGTTTATATCTTCAGGACTTTTTTGGCTTTGTTTTGTTTTGTTGTTGTTGCTCTAGCAGGGGACCCATATGTCTAGAGCTACTTTAGATATTTCATTCTTCTCAATTTAAACACATCATTGCATGGACCAAGAGTACCATCACCATGTACTCAGACATTATCCTGCTATTTCTCCTATATGATTAGTATATCCCTGGAACCAGAAATCAGAATATTCTTTGACCATCCTTCCCATTCAATGTTAACACTAAATATATATTTCATAAATCTATATACCTTTATATCTCTGTATTTCCTCACTATTCTAAGAAAGTCACATAAACAATAGTTTTCTGATCTTTTACCACACATTTCATACAGAGTTATGTTCTAAAATATGATATTGTACCATCCTTGTCTTTCCCAGTTCCATTCAGTAGAATCTTATTCTCTTGAGATAATGACTGAAGTCTTTTATATAGTTTGCAGTCTTTATTCTTCATGCTTACCCTAACTACTCATATTTCAAATGAAGGAATTGAGATCTAAAGAAAAGAAATATATTTACTTTGGTATATATCTAATGAGTTTAAGATTCACTCCTACTTTTATTCAATCATTGCATTATATTACAGTGACTTTCCAAGCTATATTAAGAATTCAATGGCAGTATGAAAGGTGTGAATATTTTATAAAATCAAATTAGGACTGACTTGAAAGTGTCTCCTAGTAGCTATAAGAAAACAAAGAAGCAGGAAATCTGTATTCTTTATAAAATCTCGTTAATACTGACTTGAAAGTGCCTCTTGGTAGCTGTAAGAAACCTAAAAAGCAGTAAATTTGTGTTCTATACTCTACAGTGACTGCATATTTATTCTGAGCCAACTTTCTTTCCTTTTTATATTTTATTTTTTCTTCTCTCATATAATACATCCCCACCCCCATTCTCTCCTACTGCCACTTCTCCCAGCTTCCCCACTTCCCTATTCCCCATATCTACCCCCACCGGCACCCCAGATTCCCCTCAGAAAAAAAGCAGGCCTCCCAGGGTTAGCATTCAAACAGGACATAACAGGATCCAACAAGGCCTGGCAGGAGCTCCTATTATCAAGGCCTTAAGAGGCAACCCAGCATGAGGAAAAGGGTCCCAAGGACAGGTAAAAGTATCAGAGAACCCCCACTACAACTTGTAATAGTTCTACTAGAACAGCAAGCCAGACAATCATAAGATATATGAAGAGGACCCTGCAGGTTCCTGGTCTGATGCTTCAGTCTCTGTGAGCCCTTAAGACTGCTGGTCAGTTGACTCCTGGGACTTGTTCTCCTGGTGCCATCAACTCCTCTGGACTCCAGAATCGCTCCTCCCCTCTCTTTGAAGTTTCAAAGGCTTAATTCAGCTACATGCCAGTAGCATGACTTCCAAATACTAAATTTAGTGCAAAAATTTACAGAATAGAGGAGATTAAAGCAGGTAATGTCTGTGGTTTTAATTTGAATTTTAATTTTTCCCTTGTTCACATTCAATGACAAATTCTTTTCTATCCCAAAGGAGGAGTTCACTGAAAGAAAGGTATTCCTTATTCATAGCAAGGAATATTTTCTATTCATGAAATAAAGTTTGAAATTGAATTAAAATAAATTAATTACACTATATAATTAACTTCCACAATTTTTAAAGTCCAGAGGCCCATGGGATCTGGCTATTTGTAGAGATGTTTAATCCTTTTTTACTTTAGTATTCATTAAACAATGGTAATTCCTTCCTAATTCCCCTCTGACACACATTATGCCTCTAAAGAAGAAAAGACCTTAAACAGAGTCCTTTCTTTAAACAGAGCTGCTGAGTATGTCAAATTATTCAGGCAAGAACTCACTGAACAACTAAAACAATAGTTTCAAACAGATGACACTGTGTTTTAAGAACAAAAAAAAATGTTAAATAAACTACTTGGGCATGAATTAAGCTACCAATGGAAAATCTCAGTGAGCTGTAAATGCATGCCTGAGATTTCAAAATTATTCCCAAGTGTAGCCAGCAGTTTAAAAGGCCTTTATGCAAATCTACTCCAAATGAAGAGAAGGAAAAGTAGAGGTGACAGAGAGGTGCTCTTATCCAATACTGAAACTCTATTATAGTGTTAAATAGTTTCCAGAATATTTACGTCAATTATGTCCTTCTAGCATTGAGGTTGCATTTTGATTAGTAGCCTAATACTACAGCCTTTTCTGTAGCTAGAAAACCTGGGTGAGTCAGAGGAAAGATAAATTTGAAGGAAAAAAAGATTCCAAAACATGTGTGTTTATGTGTGTGCGTGTGTGTTTTCAATAAAGGCAAATGGTCAAGAATGCTCAGGTTCCTTGTGTAAAATTCACATGAAAGGCATATGAATTGTTTCCTCACCCAAATAAGCATCTATGAGGACAGCCACTTTATAGAGACTGGGTAGAAGTAAGAGACTGTGCAGAAGTAAGCCGAGAAATGGTCATAGTCACTAAAGGGTAGTCATTATTGAGCTCAGTGGACATGAATAAAAGTGTTGTTTAAAGCTTATCATGAGCTTCCTGGGTTCATATTCTTAGAGGAGAATGAAAGAATATTTTCTGGTGATAGAATGACAAAGCTATAAAAAAACTAAAGATGGATAACAAAAATGCTCAACAATAAAAAGAAAATGTATACTTAGGAGAAATCTCTGGCAGTGTAATCTAAAACAAATAGGATGATGGCATGTTGACAAAGGAAATATTAAATCTAATTAAGGAAAAAGGAGAAGGGAAACAATATATATTGGAAGAAGATGGGCTTACTTCTAAAATTTTTTTATTTTTTTTTGTAGTCTATAGTTTTCTATTATTTCCTCTGCTACTGCATTATATTGAACTTAATTTAATTATATATTATAAATTTTGGTTATCTTCACACTTCTTTGTTGCACAATTTTAGACATTTTGTTTAACTTAGAGATTACTGACATCTTTATAGTGATACAGATTACATTAATATTAGCTGAGCTTTACGAGTGACAAAATCTCTACTTGTGTGCAGATCTATCTTCTCCAATTACAGCAGCTTATTACAAGTAGCATCTTTACTGTGCATCTTCTAACATAGTTGTCACTATTAATTTACATACCATTATAAATAATCCAGGACGTAAAAGGAAACATTGCAAACAAAACATGAAATGCTGACTCTTATTTTGCATTAATACATACTGTTTGAATTTTTTAAATTTCTTAATATGACTTAAAATTCCTGTCTTATAACCCACTTCAACCTACAAAAATCTCTTTTGTATTTCTTGTAAAACAGATTTACCTTTCCCTCACTTATGTTTATCTGAAAGTGTCATTACTTGTTTGTCATCATGAAGGACGATTTAGTTCCATATAAAAGTGTTGATTCATGGAGAGTTTTTTATGTGTTTGTCTGCATCTTTAAAATTTCCTCTTACTGTCTTATAGATGCACTATTATGAATGAGAAATTTGCTGTTAATCTTACTAAATATGTCTTGTAAAAATAATAACGTTTTCTTGTACATTTTAACATCTCTATTAAGGTACAGTTGTGACTCTTTAGAATATGCACATGTATGAATATCATTCCTTTTATTCTTCTTAGAACTCACTAATTTTACTGAATATATACACTGATAACTTATACCAAATTTTGGAATTTTCTAAACATTTTGTTTTCAAATTTTCCCCTTTTGACTTTCTTTTTGCTTTGATTGTCACTATATACAATATATACAGTATATTCCACAATATATGTATTATATATATCATATATAATAGATCCCACAATTTAATAAATTTAATATTAATTAGATTAATATCTAATCAAATTCACTGTTTTGCATAAACATATCTTCCGTTATAATCTTATATTGAATTTTTCACCTAAGTTATATAACTTTTAATCTCCAGAATGTTTAATTGTTTCACTTTTTAAACATTTTAAAATCTATTGTGGACATTCTTTACATTTTTCACGTACCCTCGCCTAGAAACCTGACTTTTAAAATGTGATTACATTTAATTTAATGCATTCAGTGTTGCTGATTTAAAAATTCTTGAGTAAATCAAATACTTGTGCTTTTTGGAGGACAATTTCTATTAATTTCTGCATATCAGCTGTAATTTTTATATCTTAATGTATTTCATAATTATGTACTCAGCATTGAACATCTTGAAAATTAATTTTTTATTTTAACAAAATATATGGTTTTTGTCTCTTATAATATAGAATGGAGGTTGTCATTTGACCTGTTTGCTTCAAATATGCTGTTATGTCTGAGTATGAGTGTGGGTGTTTGTCACAGGGTGCTGAGTGAGACAGCAGACCTGACACGTGGCTCTAAAATTTACTGTGAAAAGAAAGCAGAATTCTTTGGGTGCATGACTTCCTCTTTTATGGTTAGCTTGCGTAGAGAGATGGAGCATCACATATGAGCTCTGATACAATTGTACCGGTGTCACTTGTTCCTCAACGTCTACTTTATTCTGCCTTAGCTTCCAACTATTTCCTTAAGTCAAATACTAAACAATATCAGCTTTCTGACCATAAAGACTCTCATAATAAAGGGAAATTATTTTCAATGCCAGCATCTTGGTATAGTTTACCAAAGTACAGTAAGGAGTCCAGCCTGAGTAAGTGAATGTTACCACTCAAAATGATCTAGTATTTACTATGTTCCTTATTCCACACACCAAACATTGTTTTAAATGCTTTTGCCTTCAGGGAAAGCTGATAATAAGCATCATGCCTCCATTTCAAAAATGAAGGATATTAAGTTTAGATTCACTTATCTAAAAGCAAATTGATTTAGGAATCAGATATCTGTACGTAAACATCCTGTCTTATTTCTAGTAAATCACAATAAATCTTAATATACTTGAATATTGTAGAATATGTTTTTAAATTATAGTAAAAATAAAAGGAAGCAGTTAATATTAATCAATTTCACATATTTAAAAGCACTATTCAACACCATAGCTCTGATAAGTGTTTTATGATCCTTTAAATTTGTAATATTCTGTGCAAAAATCATCACTACTGTCTAATTTTGGAATATATGTCCATCTTCCACACAATAAATTCTTTACCCAAGTGCAATTTTTCTACATTCTCACTTGCAGGCAAACCACAACAACTTCTTTCCATTTTATAGATTTGTCTATTATGAATATTTCATATGTAAGGGAATATTATAGTATGTGAAATTACTTGTCTGGTTCTGACCTATTTGACTTAACATGTTGTAGAGTGTCATCAGTGTTAAAGCACAAACTGGTGCTCCATTTCGATTAATAACTGTGAATGTTCAATTACACAGCTATCCATACTTCGTCTCTGTTCATTTGTTTTTTGAGGTTTGTTTTTATTTTATGTACAAGATCATCTTGTCTGTTTGTCCATATGTGCACCATATTCTTGGGATGCCTGAGGTGGCCAAAGGACATTAGATTCCCTTGAACTGGAGTTACCAACAATTGTGAACTGCCTGATGTAAGTGCTGGTAACTGAACCTGGGTCCTCTGCAAGAACAAATGCTCTTATACTGAGGCATCTCTCCAGCCTATGTTTGTTTCTGAGACAGGATCTAACAGTGTAGCCTGGGCTACCTTATAACTTGCTGGGAAATAAAGCAATATTGAACTCGTAGTTATTCTCTTGTCTTTGATTTCCAAGTGCCAGAATCACAGCTGTTCAGGGTGCTGGCATTACAGGTATGTGGCAGAGTACTTGACACACATTTTTTAATCCATAATTTGGTAGATATTTGTTTTGTTTTCACTCGGGAGCCTTTATAAGTACTGCTGCTATCTTAATTATTTATTCCAATCTATACTTTTAACTCTTTTGAGTATATATCTCAGAATAGAATTGCTGGGTCAAGTATTAATTCCTTATTGAACTCTTCTGGAGAAACATGAAACTTATCAATACTAACTTCATCACAATATGATCCCATCAACAATAATGGAAAGGATGTGTTTTTTCCCCCTCCCAATAGTTCATTTTTTCATTTGTAAACAGTTGATTATGCAATAGTAACTTGCTTTTGTTTTGATTTGTATATATCAAATGTGTAATGGTGCTAACAACTTTTCAAATGTATACTGAATATTTGTATCTTTTAAAATAAATGGTGAATTTCAATATTACCCTTACTTATTTGTCCTGTTATTGAAGGTATAAGAAATTATAACTTTTAATTGCTTCTCAGTCTTTTGGCTAAGATCAAGTGAAGAATTTATATGTTTTTGGACATTAGATCTCTATTCAGTCTACATTCAGTAAAATTTCCTTCTATTTTGTAAGTTATCAGTTCACTTTCTTAGTGGCCTTTAAAGGGTAAATAGATTCACTTTTGACACGGCATAAAAGCTGAATTATTTGGTTTTCCTCTGGTAAGTTAGCCTTTTATTGGTGTAATATCTAATCATGTCTGTTCAGTTTTAAATCAACAATATTTACATCTATGCCTTTTTCTGAGACTTTATATTATTAGTTTCTAAAGTTTGATCAATGATTCATTGTAAGTTAGTATTTCTATATGACTTAAGTATATATATATATATATATATATATATATATATATATATATATATATATATATATCCAGCTGTTAAAAGAATTTATTGAAAAAAATGTTCTTCCCACATTATATTATTTTGAAAACTTTCTCTGAAGCAATTGATAATAAGTACTACCCTAGTCTGTGACAATAGTTGTGTCATGTTTAAAAGTAGAAAATGTCAGTCCTACAACCTGGATCTTCTTTTACAAATATTGAACTATTATCAACATAAAAATACCCATTTAAAATGCAAAAAATTTCATGAGTTTGCACAATGCAAATATTCATGATGCCTTCACCAAGGATAAAGGAATAGATGTATCCAACAGTCCCTAAAATATTTTCCTTTTCTTTTTCCTGTTCTTATTATATTGCTTATGGTAAGAAAACAACATTCAATACACCCTCATAAAATCTGAAAGGATATATAATATTGTTTAAGTTTCTATGTTGTATTGAAGATTAATAGAATTTAGTAATTTAGCACCAATGAAAGTTTACAACCATTAAATTCAAACTCCCCTCTATCCCTGACAGTGATTGCCTGGAAACCAGTGTTGCACTACCATGTCTATGTATTAGATTGTTTTCTACTCTACATACTCTGGTTTGAAAGTCTGTCTTCTCTAAATCCAGTTAAAATGTTATTGTCATTGGAATAATATTAAAAACATTATGAGGTGGGTCCTTCAATAGATGGTTACAAATGTTTTAGGAGTGTGTTCAAAGACATCTATGAATGTCATTGCCTAGACTTTCTATATTTTTAGATCAATCTGTTTCTCCTACTAGTATCACCTCTTCAAGGTGTTACAAGGATAAACAGGTGGGGCTGTTTTCAATAGGTACCATAAATCAGGAAGTTCACCATTGGTCATACTCTGAATCTCATCAAATAAAAATGATTTCATTAAGCAAGTTTTTACAGATGCTGACAAAGTCTAAGCAGTCTTTCAGTCTGGGGATTTGTGTCAAGGCACAAGCCTTTCTTTTCTACTCTTGTGACCTCTGGGCTACTTATTTTCACAACTTTCCTAATTGTGAAAGCATTAGTCTTCAAATTACTATAGAAATAGAAAGTAAGGAGTGGGAAAAGGTCATTATCAGTCTTAACGGGACAAAAAAATGTAAGCATTTTTTAATTACTGCAATTTTGACAATATAGATTTTAAGAAATTTCGGAGGCATTCTTACTGCTCCAATAGACAAATCTTATCTCAGGAAATTTAAAGTGTGTCATTCTTAGAAGAAGGCTTCTCTTATCAAATTTTCAAGAAAAACAATGTTCTTTCTAAGATCTAAACACTATACTTGTTAATGAATGGCACTTTCACTACAGTTATAATCTATAATTCTAGAGCTGATTATGCATTTCTACTCTATGGTCTTAGCCAGTGGAGGGTTTTGTCTCTGTGTCCTCTCTCTTTCCCAAAATGCACAACCCCTCATAAAAAGAAAGTATTGTGCAGCTTACTTAACTGGGTATTTTAAAATTAACATTAGAAAATTGGATTTAAGAAAACAAAAGTGATCTTTTGTTCATATTCACAAAGAACTGTACAACCTTTACTAACTTTCTTGATATTTGTTTTTTGCATATTTTTACTACTTATAATACAGATGTGTATAACATGAGGCTAATACACAGAAACTTCCTAATTATAAGCTGTTTTTAGAGCCTATTGGCACCTTTACATGAAGATGAAAGTGTATTTAATTCTCCAATGCATAAGGTGAACATTGGTAATATGTATTTTATTATACATTTATTAATAATTTAAATTCCATACAATGTATATTGATAGCACCCTCTTCCCATTCCACCTCATTCTACCCTCCTGCTCCAGGGCCCTCAAAAATATGAAGAAAAGAAAAGGGAAAGGGAAAGGGAAAGGAAAGGGAAAAGGGAAAGGGGAAAGGGAAGGAAAGGAAGGAAAAAAGAAAGGGCAGGGAAGGGAAGGGAAATGGAAGGGATAGGGAAAGGAAAGGGAAGTCAAAGGGAAGGAAAAGAAAAAGGAAAGGACATGACAGGAAAAAGGAAAGGGAAGAGGAAAAAGGAAAAGGAAAAAGTAAAGTAAAGGGAAGGGAAGGGAAGGGAAGGGAAGGGAAGGGAAGGGAAGGGAAGGGAAGGGAAGGGAAGGGAAGGGAAGGGAAGGGAAGGGAAGGGAAGGGAAGGGAAGGGAAGGGAAGGGAAGGGAAGGGAAGGGAAGGGAAGGGAAAAGAAAATTAATTCCAGCTACTGTGGCAGGAACATGGATCACACTCATCATCACAGTTCCTGGAGGCACCATGCTGCTCTAATCATGAACAGTCACCAGGCCCATACTATGCTGAGACAAAGCATGATGAAGTTTAACCCGAAGCTGGACATCAGTACCCAATCCCACAGGCACCTCAGCCTCCAGCAGGCACCCAGATATTGCCCAGGGATCCAGACTCCAAACAGGCACCCTGATATTCTGCAAGTACCAGGGTATCCCATAGGCCCTCAGATATGCTGTAGGCACCAAGGCCTCCAGCAAGCACCCCAATATCCCACAGAAACCAGGATAGCCCAAAGACATCAGGGCATCCTGCAGGTTCCAGGGCATCCAGCAGATGCTGGTAATATATTTTTTAATTATCTATGATGCTACTTCCTAAGAAACAAGTACTTCTTCAATGCAGTGAGACAAAGGAGTGCAGTAGCAAATGCCAGAAAATAAAAGATTTGTGATCACATCATAAATACCATTGGGGATGTTTGTCCTCCCTTACTTGAGAGAGAATAATTATTATCCTACCAAGTGTCTTAATGTACCTTATATAGCTCATAGAATGATTCATTTTATCTCTGAAGCCAAACAAGCAGTTCACAAAGTTACCTGAACTAAATCCATAACAATTTGAAAGATAATGTTAGATTTTCTGTTTAGTCCACTAAATATAACTATATCAAATGGTTTCTTCCATTTAATAAGGTTTTCTTTCCAATCCAAGAAGACAATTTTTGATCAAACCATCATTTTTTTGTTACAGTAGTGAAATGTTTCGCAGCAGTTGTAGTGGTGGTAGTGGTAATGGTAAGGATGGGGTGATGATAGATACTTCTAGTATTAGCAATAGTTAAACTAATTGATAGCCTAATGTATCAAATATATTACAAATATGTTAGTTACCTCAGTTAATTTTCATGATAACCATGTAGAGTAAACTCTATAAGTATTAATGATTATAGATGAATTTATTGTAACTTTATGAAAGTCCCTAAGCTAGAAAGTGACAAAGATTCAGCCTATTCTTACTTTTATGAAAAGAAGCTTCAAAATTTTACATATATATGTATATAATATATATGTATATATATATATCATCTAATAATAGTCAAGTAAAGGAAAAGTAGGTTTAAATTTTTTCAACGAGAAATTCACAAAACAAATAAAAACCTACCATAGTAATTTCAGGTCTTGGTTCCTGAGTTTGTAAAAATTTTCCTATAACTCCTAAATATCTGTGCATGTTGTGGTAATTTATATCCAAGGTGGATTAACAAGGTAATGAAATAACATTTGACTGTGAACATCTTCTTTGTCACTCTGAAAGTATGATACTCACATAGTTGTTGGGGAGATTGATTAAAGAGTGCTTATACAATCATATGTCATTCGGGGTTGTGGATTTTAATGAAAATACAAAGTTTCATCTAAGGAGTGAATTTAAATGTAGCTGACAAAATTTTGCTCCCATGAATGTTAAAATTTTTCTAGCTATGCACTGTGAGGGATAGTTTGAAATTTATTTTGATGTTTTGCAATTTAGGCAACACACATGTATTAGTGCATTGAGACATACACTTACAGTAAGCCTTTTAAAAAATCAATGTTACATTTGCTGTGACTGCATGAATACAAGATGTTCTGAATATTTTACTATCCTAATTGTATTGTATATCTATCCCTCTGGAATTATTCTCTAGTGGGGTATCTTTAAGAATAAACTGAGCATTGATTTCTTTTTATTTTATGGATTTCACCTTGCATTTAAGTTTCTGTTCGTGAGACATATAAACAATGGCAGTATCATCTAAATGAGTATTGTCCCTATCCATCTATAAGCTTTACTTTTACACTTGTTATTAGAAACATTGTTATTTCATTATTGACAAAACATGAGGGAAGGAAGCTAAATTTATTGTTTACTGAATTTTTTCATTTTAAGATGCAAGGAATTTGTATAAGTTTACAGTTCTATGGAAGACTGTGTCTGTACCATAGCAAATAAGTGCACTTTCTTGAAATCACTCAGTAAGCACAGTTGCTCAATTTCTTTTCTAATGAATTTTATTTTATATGTAGATGTGCTAATTTGGCTCTCAGTTACTTTTGATTCTCACTTTGGGTAATATTGTTAAGTGGCTCCCAAGCTATCTTCAAATAATTACATTTAATCCTCAAAGTGTAAACTTAGGAAGCCTTGTTAAATTTGTCCCAGTCCAAAACTTTCTTTTGATCCAAGTCTTTCGACCTGAGACTCTGTGGAGACAGAATAACAAATAAAGAAATAATTCATCAACACTAGAATACTCTATCTCATTTGAATAATTTGGTGCCTAGATGCCCATAAAAATAGTTCACTAGGACAGCAATTTGTAATGGTAGTATTGGGGAAGCAATTATGACTCCTCTGCCTCCGCAGGTGGCATATTAGAATGGAGGTTGGTACACTTGCTAGGAAATCCCAAGGAAACAGGCCACTTCTTATATTCCTAAAAGTGATGTATACTGTTGCACCTGTTATATGGCAAGAGCATAGGAGGAAATACTAAAATAAAATATTTGACTTAGTAACTCCCTATTGGATATGACATATGTATAAATGACAAAGTGCACGTGTGTGCATGTGTTTTGTAATGGGTATTACTGTGACATTTTTCACATACATATAATTGTCCTCTGTTCACATTTATTCCCCCATTGATTTCTCCCATTTCCATTGGCCCTTCCCATTCTTGCTAGTCCCCTTACTTCTAAAATGCTCCTCTCCTGCTGTCATGAAACTCATATCCCTTTATGTTCTTGTTTCCTTTTTCTCTTCCTCCATTTAGACCTTGTTCTCTGATCCCTTAGTCTACATTCCTGTTTCCTCTGTTTTAACCACAAAACTGTTACTCTCAACACTGAATGTGGTGGCACAGGGCAAAGACATTTCAGGCCTTGATCATGCAAAGCAGTTACTATATCCTTTAAATAAAATACTGGTTATTTCAGAATGTCTTATTTGAGAAAACAATTTCTCTTAATCATTGGAAATTCTTTTGGTTGGCTCTCCCTTGCCTTGGAGATGAACTATTCCTAATGGATACGCTCTCAAATATTTAAATATCTGATTTTATCTCAGGGTTCTCTGTTTGATAGTGTCAGTTGGGTGTCTCATTAACATATCAGTTTTAACATTTCCAAAGTATAATTGTTTTTTTTTTTTTTTTACTTAATATAGACTCTTGAATTCGCATAACTTGATATTGGTCCATCCTCCCGCCCCCACTTCATTAATTATTTACACAGGTATCATTCAGTTTTTTTCATCATTAATGTTCCAACATTCAACTTAACAATCCATGGACTATACTTTTCAGATTAAGTCCTGAATCAATGCAATTTTCAACACAGTAATTAAAGTTAGTTTCTAATCAAAGTTGTGCCATTTTCACTTAGTGTATTGAAATAGTTTCCTGTGTCTATCATTGTGCTTTAATATCAACTCTCTACACAGCCACATGTAGGTTCCTTTAAACTATAAGTTACACCATGGCACTCTAATGATGAAGCACCACAATAGCATTACAGTGAATAATCTCCTGAGTCCCTGCATTCACATACTTGTAATGCTCTTATTGGGAAAAGAACCGATTTCCCTACCCCTTTCTTTTAAACATGTTCTTATGGCTTACATTTTCCAATGCCATGTAGGTAGAAGTTCAAGGTGTACCATTTTTAATGGTCAGGTTCAAAAGTGCTCATTTGCTTTTTCTCAAGATCCTGCTCCTGTACCATCTCCAGAACACCATAGTCAACTGGTTAGTAGCTCTTAGGAAGAGGATTGAATCCTTGTCAAGTGAGACCATTCACAAGCCACAGCCAGAAGCAAAGTGTTTTAGTCAACTCACAGGTCTGGTCAGAAGCAGACCCATCTCACTATGATCCCACTGGCTCACACTGTGTAAGTTGTGATAAACTATATAAGTCAGGGTACTACTCATGGAAGTATTCATTTGATATACATGACTTGTGAGTATATTCATTATCTTACTTCTATAACTTTTTGAATGTTCATCCCTACTGTTCTCTTTTCTCAGGACACATACACCTCACAGATGTCAAGCTATTTCCTGTAATAAGACCATTATTTTGTCTATTCTCTCTTTACAAAAAATCCTCCATAAAGCAATTTACAGACTCAGTATAATCCCAATAAAATTCTCTATGACATTCTTCAAAGAAATGGTAAAAAAAATCCTAAAATACACATGGAATCAGAAAAAATATCAAGAGTATCAAACACTCTTCTGCTTTTATGTGAAATATTTTCCTGTTTTTCTTTAGCGATTTCAGCATTTAAATTAAGGGCTTTGTTCCGTTTTCAATTAAGTTTAATGCAGAGTGATTTAATTTCATTCTTTGGCAGGTGGATATCCCACATTGCCAGCACTAACTGTTGAATAAGCTATCTTTTGTCCATTGTTTTTTATGTCTTCACATAAAAAAATTAGGCCGTCATGGCTGTGTGGGTTTATTTCTAAGTCCTCTGTTATATTCCATTGCTCTACATGTCTTTTTTTGTGCCAGTAGCATGATTCATTTGTTCATATTGCACTATAGTATAGTTTGAGGCCAAATATTGTAATATATCCACCAGTATTCTTTCTTCTTAAAACTACTTTCTCTATGTTTCCAAATGATTGATATTTAAAAAAATTCCAACCTCACAATACAAACTGAAAACAAAATTAAACTCCAAATGCTTACTTATTACATGTTAGGAAAGCAAAATAGAAGTAGATTTGTCATCAATTTATGCAATTTGAATGTTGCATTTAAAATGGTTAAAATCAATATTTATGAATATCATCATTTTCTGGTGTTGTTTACACGTAGTTAAATATTCATAATTTAATACTGTAAATTCAAGTACTATAAGCTAAAAGTAAAGATGTATCAATGCAAATTAAATGCGGAAAATTTAAACAAAAATTCACTCATTTCAGGACTATTTTGGAATTTATTTCCTTTTATTATCGTGTTAAACAAAGTATTTCATATATTGTATTTCATCTCCTTCCAAGGAATTTTTATTCTCCTTCCTTACACAAGCATACAGATGTATTTCAGTGATACTAAATAAGTGGCACTAAGCAACAGACATTAATACTTATTAGTCACAAGCCGACATTGTAAAATTTTTACTACATCTACCCAAGCACACATGCACTCATGCACATGCACACCAATAAACCCAAGCCTTCATATAATGACTTGAAGCTAAAGATGAGGAATTTGTTCTAGCAAACATTTCTAACTATAAATTATTGATATTAATTTCATCACTGCTGTCTTTCAATTTTTGTATCAAGAATGAATGAGAGTATATTTTCAAAATAGTTCCTTGTATGCACATTCTCTCAAAGTCTTCTTAGGAATACTTTCTGTGGTAAATGCTTTTTGGTTTTGCTTTTATTTTTCTTTTCCTGACTTCCAGTCAAATCACAGAACTCTGTGAGTTTGATGTTTTATTTTGTAGTTGATATTTTCTTCCACTCATCCTTTCTACTTTTGTAATCTCTCCCTGGGAGCTCTATAAGTAGTATATACTGGATGGATGTCTATTGACTGATACTCAACAGCTGGCAGTCTTCTTACAGTGGATAAGAGATAATGCAGTATACTGGCTAACAGCCCAGGCTGATCTTCACTTGGGAATTTAGAAAGCCTTATTCAGCAGACACTTTGGCTCTAGGTTTCTGTATAGTCTTCATGGCAAAATAATTACATTGAACATTACTTAAGAGCTCAGGCAGTGAGAAAACTGAATGCCTGCTCTGACTCTTACAGCTTACTGATGAACACCAATGTGGAAAAATTATGCCAGGCATATATTTGAATAGTGTTTAATTTATACTAAGAACTAATAATAATTTACATAGTAATATTAACATCAGTCTTACTATATCCCAAAAAGAACCATCCTTCTTTCTTTCATCTTTCCATGAATCAATGAACTATTGTACCATATCCAAGTATTCAGCACTAAAATCCCTTCTATTTATCTTAATAAGAAGCACCAAAATTCAAGTTAATGAGAAGTTGTCAAAACTGTACCACATAAAATGGGAAACTCTTATTTTGAAAGGATCAGATAGTATGAGCTTTAGTTTGATTCTAGGGTTTTTACAATGGTATTTTTTGGTTTGCCACATTTGGGGCCTTGACAGTCACATAGTATTTATTCTGGAAACATCCCTTCCAAATGGCTGAACATCAGTTTTGAACATCTTGATAGACTGAATTGTAAAGAATTCTAATTACTTTGTTAAATTAAAGTTCAGGCACATATTTCATCAGTTAGTATTTTTTTGAAAACTATGGTTGACTGCTGTGGAAAGTGATTGATTATTTTCATAATATGAAAAAATACATTGCAGTAATATCTAATTTTTAAGAATAGTGGCTCCATGTGACTGGTACTGTGTACTAGAGTACTTAGTGTTTGATATACAACATACAATGTTCTTACCAGGAAACTGAACAAAGAGGGCAAAGATCATGAGATTATTCCCAGAACTATAACTACTTTTCTCTGTGATGATAGACAAGACATTTCAACTTTCCTTGGCTCAGTTTCTTCAACTAATAAAAGATTGGTGACACAATCTGTCTCCTACCCAGGCTATTTAAGAGTTAATTAGATCTTGAACAAGCCTGTGCCAGTAGAGAGACAGAACTTTTCTATTCCTTGATTATAAATCTAGGATGGTTTGCTCACTTGGTTGGATTGTAGTGATAATGAGGGACATGACAAGTTATCTGCACATAGGGGAATAATGCATCCTGTTATAAAGCCACAAACTGAATCCTTCTCCATCTGCTAAATATGTTTCTTCAATCACAAAGGCTAAGGAGGAGCAGTCGAGTGAGCCCAGATGTTTTGGCATTGTCTATTGGGAAGAATAAACCCTTCTGAGGCTCTGACAGCTCTGGCTCTGTTAAATTCATCTGTGGGGTTCTGGCAAGTTGCTAACCTCTGTACTCTTCATTTATTTCACTTGGAAAACAATCAGTCTAATTCCTGAAAGTTTAGTCTTGATTTCTGCATTAAAGTGGAGTGACATGGAGCTGGAGAGATTGCTCAGTGTTTAATAATATTACTGCTCTTGCAGAGGGCCAGGATTGGTTCCTAGCACCCACAGGATGAATAAGAACTATCTATAACCCATTTTCAGTGGAATTGATGACTCTTCTGACCTCCTTGAGCTCCTGGAAACACACACAAACACTCAAGCACACACACACATAAAATAAAATACATAAGCATTAAATGGGTTAACATATGTGAAGAACCTTGAAGAGGTTCTCTTCTTACCTGAGGATACTTGAGAAACACATTTTTCTCCTGAAAGACATTTAGCATTATATATGTTTGTAATAATGTATCACATTCTTGAAGGTAGGGCACTGGCATGTATTAATGCCAAGAAACCAGAACATGACTCTACCATATGAGGACACAGGAATGCAGTAAGAAGACAGTGAGCTGTAAATCAGGAAAAGAACCCCTCTGGAAAAGGGCTTCAGCTAACTCTTTGATCTTGAAACAAGGTTCCAGAACTATGAGAAATAAATTTGTAAGAAAAATAATCTCATTTCTTCAATCATTGCTGACACTGATAGTGATTGTCACTACCACATCTCACTTAATTACATAAATGTCAGTAAGTTTAAAGTGATATATGGAGTGTTCTTTCTGAGAGTACTTGTTTCCTAATGATATATGAGGAACTCCCATATTCCTTGTCCTTTTCCAAATGGGCAAATGAACAAGGAATGATTTGCTATCTTTGGCTCCCTTGTTCATCCTGTTTTGTGATATTGATCCCACAGGTCTCAACAGTAAGCTCACTATTATTGCAGTCAAACTTCAATTATCTTAACCAATGCAAGTGACCATTAACAGAGATAACACAATTCATGAAATATCTGTAAGGAACTTTCTACATTTCCACTCTACTACCTAAGTTCCAGAGAGCTCAGTAATGATTGCACAATCAGGAAGTCAAACCAATCCCCCAAAGAAAAAGAATCAAGAGGTAGTGAATTCTGATGTTTTCTTCTTGCCTTATTTGATATAAATCTCCGAGGGACTTTCTCTATTTGATATAAATCTCTGAGGGACTTTCCCTGTGTAATTATCCCCACAGCCTGTGGGAGCTATTTCAATATCCTATTCAGTTTAATTCTAAATGCATTCATTAAAGGATGATGTTGTTAAAATGAGAGACAGACCAATAAAGATCATGGGGTGTGTGAAAGAGATTTGGCCTCTAAAATGAAAAATGGATGGTCAAAAAAGGAAACTAAACCTCATTTTCCTAAGATCATCCCAATATGGTCAATGAATAACAGAACTAACACTAGACCCACGGTGGAGACATTTATCTTTACTTCAATATTGCTATAAACTTGTAACTGCTATGATGACAATGGTTTATAGACTGCATTTATTCACAGCAAAACCTGGCGAAATTTTATATCTTTTTTCTATGTTGTATGACTTGGAATAATTTTTTTGGCCTTTCTGGTGATTAGTTCTCAGAGTCATTAAAAAAACAAAAAACAAAAAACAAGAAACAAAAACAAAACAAAACCTCACGTATTGAATAACATAATGTATGTAAAGCACCTAAATTAAATTATTTTAAAAATAAAAGCAATGTTGGATAACAGGATTATATATCTCACAGACATACTGCATTGCAGTGATAGATAACCTTGAAGCAAGTCTCCAACTCCAGAAGGTGTGTCATCAAAATAGCAGTGTTGAATCTGTTACAGTAATAGACCTAATACACTGCCTAATACCACAAATGCACAAACTGACCTAAGACCCTACTCTTATTAATTTTGTGTCTAATTACTTTTACAGGAACTATTAATGGGAAGCTTTGGCTATTTTTCTTGAAAAATATGTGTGCAGGAGTTCACACTATCAAATACACTGTGTTCTTCTTTTCCAAAACATCTTCTAATCAAGCTGATTCACCCTCTGTAGTGAAATGGGAAGCACATGTCCTTCCTGAGCATCTGGCATATCTTGTGATTTTTTTTTCCCTTCTTGTCAGAATGACAGATTCTTAATTACTAGGGCTCCTTGGTCTTGTCTTGTAGCAATGCATCATGACATTTTCATTTTCATATCATTCCTCCCAAGTCATTATTTGGTGTTCAATCAGAAATGAGTATATAGAACTGTAGTCAAGTGCTTTTTACATTTTAGTTTTGTAGATTTTTTCTTTCAGTCAGTGAAAACTGGATGTTTCATTGGTCTCTGGCACCTATATTGTAATTTTTCTGTTTTTGAGAGATTCTTACCATTTCTATAATGATCATGCTGGCTTTGTTTAGAGTCTATCCTTTGAAATGCTGTACCCACGTGGAGTCAAATGAGGATACACATTGCAAGTGAATGGAAGTGAAGGGTATTCATATCCCCATACATAAGGCAGGAAAATGTGTTCATATGTTATAGTTGTTAGGATTCTGTAGAGGCTAAGAAAAGAAGGACAAGGAAGCATTCTCAGACCTGTCAGGCCTCAGCAGAGGGAACTCCCATCCTGGCCAGCACCATCCTGGACAGTGGAACCCTGAACGTCGCAGCTCAGCTGTTTTTATTGATACAGAACTCCTCAGGTCTTCTACTGATACCATGTGCACAGCATAAACAATTAAACATCACTCTATGTAAATCCAACATTTGCAGACAATACAAAACACCAAGACTTAGGCAGTCCCCTGCCCAATAGTACACAGAACAATTATTTTATACATAACCGAAAATAAACTTCCACAACGTTTTTCTGTGAAGCATTTACATTATTGACATTTATAAGGGTGCCTATAAGCATTCTTTTTCTCAAGGCTTCACACTTGATTAAATTGAACTCCATTTATCCTAATATGTCCTGTGCTATTTGTAAGGAAAATAGTTTCTTTTTGACTTGATATCAAGTACCGCTTACTGAACTGCTCTTTAGAGATTTACTTCAATTAAGTGAATTTGCTTTCCATGAGATAAAACAGCAGATCTAAGCATTTTCAATGGGCTTTGACTTAAAGAACTCTTCATCTGTGCATTCCTTTATCTATTTCATTTTTAAGTTTTCAAATAATATCTCAAAGCCGAAGATGCCTTAGGATGCAAGTGCAATCACAATACTATTGACCTCTTTCAAACACCCAGCAGCAATGTGATCCAGGTGTCCCAGGGGCAGTGGCCGCTCTTTTTGTATTGACAAGGAGAAAACCCTTGTGGAAGGTGAATAGTGTACCTAATAATCACTCTTTGTCAAATTGAATTAATATTTAACATTTGAATCAATGGATCTGAGAATTTTAAAGGCCCGTGATAAATTTTGATGACACACACACTATACACTATACTGGTTAACATCCATATAAGCAATATAGGGGCACTTCTTGGCTCTTCTTTTCTAGCAAGTGATGGTGGCACTTTTATTTTCCTTATGTGATACAAGAAATTTGATACAGCTTGTGATTTCTATTTAAATCCAATTGATTGTCCCTAAAGGCTGCATATTTTTCTATCCACAGTAACAAATCTCTTTAAAAGGAAGGGGTGTGTGTGTCTGTGTGCGCGTGTGTGCACACGCGTGCATGCACGCACATGCATGTGGATACATGTACACATATCACATCTGTCTAAATGCTGAATAGAGCTAGAAGACTAAACCAGAGGCCCTAGGCCCAGAGTTACAGAGTTGGAGAGGATTGCAAGGTACTGAAGGAGCTAGGAACTGAACTCAGGTCCTCTTCTAGAACAGTAAGCACTCTTAACCTCTGAGCCATCACTCAAGCCCCAGAGTCAAACCCCTTAGTCTTTGATGAGTTTGTTTGTTTTCATTTCTACTTTTGCATCCCTGTATAAGTGATACAACATTCATTTTGGGGGTTCTACCAGACAAAAATAAAGTAAGTTACAGAGGAAAAGAATGAAAGCAGGACCAACATTGCCTGAATTCCCCAGACTATTGATCAGAAATTCGTCCTTCTCAGCCTTGTTTTTAGCATTCTGCAGGATCTACTTCTGAGTCCATTGTAGATCTGCTACTAGTTCACCTGTTCCTTTATCTTCAAGGAGATCGTCCATTTTTTATAAGTGATTTATAAGTGATTTTATAAGTGAGAGCAATATGTATTTCAAAGCAGACCACCTAAAATGACATAACCAGCAACAAAATTCTTGCAACTGATACCATATCAAGAAAAACATGAACAAAGCAGTAAACTGCATTCATAGTCAAGGAAAACACACTGCTTCTACAGATGAGCATTTACCTTTTAACATTTCATTTCTCAGTAAAACAGAACTATGAAATATAAGCAAGCTTATATTTAATGAGACCTCTGGATCAGCACATTAGAGTTTTAAACCACTTTTCAATGTACTTATACTTGTTATTAATCCTTTTTCTAAATCCTGTAGGATTCCATGAGGATTGCCTTAGTTTTTGCAAATAACTCTTACCTGAGAAGCTACTTGGTAGAAAACTGGTATTCAAAGTGTTTCAGGATTCTTTGTCAATCTTATCTTAATGGCTGCAAAAGACCTAGTCTCTCTACTTGGGGAAAATATAGTAGGTATTTGCAATTTATTATCTCAGTATATGTGCAAATACTCATTTCTCTTATCATTCACAGAATACTTGTCTCTCTTATTTACTATTTCTTGACAGAATGAAGCAAGTAGAGATTTTATCTCATTGTGAAATAGCACTTTCACCTCAGCAATATGTAATGCATTTGGAAATAAAATGAACAGCAAACTTGAGGGATCATTTGCTAAATTTGTAAACAAAATATTATTTATGTTGAATACTGAAGCTATTTTAGCTAGATATTATGATGGGATATTTATATACTTTGTATGTACATATGTGTTCTTAAATAAATATTGATCTAGATAATCAAGTCATGCAGATTTGAAATATATAAGCTTTTAAGCAAAATTAGTTGCTTAGTCTGAAACACACTTTAAGCTTGTGTTCAAATAACTACTGTGAGCAATACAAGTGATGGAAGTTTAAGAGATGGAGGAAAATCTTACTGAAATGACACTAATTGTTTTAAATAAAGATTCTAAAAGAGTTATTTCAGCTTTTTTGTAGTTCAATAATAATGGAACATTGAAATTAAATCATATGCTACTTGTAATTATTGGTTTATTTCACTTTGCCACAGTGAATTAATATACAATGTAAACTATACATGAAAGAACTCTGAGACTAGATGATTTAAAGGTACATCATGGATCTATGCTGCACTATTACTTACAAGTATGCTTCACACTATCCTTCCATGGATTAACATGTTGTAATTTCAGTTAGATAAATCATATAAGTCACACCTGCAGGTAAGGAAATAGTGTCAATAAAATATACATATCAAGAATTCTATACATATTTCTGAATTAATGATAGAAAAGATTTGAGGAAAATGAAATAAACAGATTATAGATTACCAAAATTAAGCACAACATGCTAAGTTGTTATTGGAAAGGATTGGTGCTTTCCTCAACTTGTATTTCTCTGAACTCTCAGTCTTTCTCCCTGATTTCATCATTTTCGTACTGAAAATGCATAGATTTTGTTGACCACCTAATGTTCAGAGACACTGTAGCATTGCTCTATAGGTAATGAGTGTATTCAAAGCAATGCAAATCTGTCCCCTGTTGTGGAAGTTTATTTTTAGTGGTGCTTAAAATAATTGTTTTTGTGCACTGTTGGAAAAAGGAATGCATAGGCCTTGATGTTTTGTATTGTCTGCAGGTGTTGGATTTCTGTGGGGTTGTTTAATTGCTAATGATCTGCACGTGCTATCAGTAGAATACCTGAGAAGTTCTGAAAGATTAAAAACAACTAAGCTGAGATGCTCTGGGTTCCATTGTAGATCGGGAGTATTATGCTGGCCAGGACAATGGTTCCCTTTGCGGAGGTCTGGAAGGGCTTGCACCTGTTTGCTAAGCTACCACAGCAGTGTACAGCTACAAATTTCACCTGCAATGTGGGGCAGGACATCAGGTAAGCACATCCAACATGGAGTCAGGAAAGAAAATAAATTCCACACATTGCAGAGTCTGGTAAAGTATGCTCGAGGCAGCTCCTAGAGGACAGAGATTATATATTTGCAAAAATAATGAGTAGAAGTCTCCTGAAGGAAGAGGAGAGAAAGGAAATAAGCCTCTATGAAGAGAAAAGGCTGTTAGATTAATAAATAAATAATGAAAAAAGCTCCAAAGTGAGAGCCGCAGAATGGAAGCCCTTAGAGATAAAGAATTCAGATGGGAGCAGGAAAAAGCAAAGTTCTTACTGCTTTTCCTGATCATGGAGCCAATGCTCCCTCCTGCTGCTGGTGGTAGCATACTGTTTCATGAACTGTGCTTTCTGGTAGCTCTGTTGTATGTGTGTGAAGCTCAAGATGTTGTATTTGACATCTATGTAAGGGGTCATATGTTTTCCCTTAGCAGTGGTTAAAAAAAAAAAAAAAAAAAAAAAAAAAAAGATCTCCAAATAGTCAGAATGCTTCAACCAGAAATTCTTCCCACAGGCCCAAGACCCCGTGCTGTTGTGGAAGCCCTGACTTAAAGTAAAAAAGCCACTTAGTTAAACTGACCAGTTTTTTTTTGTTTTTGTTTTTGTTTTCTGCAAACCCATCTAAGAGAAACACAAGCGGTCCAGGCACTGGTGATAGTGATGAGACCTCTACACACGAGGGGACTCTTACTACAGACAAAGTTACTTGTTATTTTTCCAGCAAACAAGACTCTATCTTAAAATTGGGAAAGTGTTTTCTCAGGGTCAGCACACAGAAACTGTCTTCCATAATTGTCCAAATTTGTATCTCATGCTGACAGCCTAATTGGTACTGTAAGAATCACCCAGGTGTTGTTGGTTTTGAAGGCATAAAGGGGTCATGGAGAGCAACTGAGGCTTGGCACTATCAGAGGCCAGGAGAGGCCATTGGTGAAGGTGCTGCCTTGGTAGTAGCTGAAGGCCCAGATGAAGGGGTTCTGTAAAGAAGTTGAGGTTTAACACCATGAAGAGAGCCCATAAGAGGCTATTCGTGAAAGTACAGCCCAGTTGCAGCAGAAGACCCCACTGTTCTGAAGATGTCAGTGCCATGGGAGACCACCAAGAACAGCAGCAGCAGTGGAGTGACGCCAACTAGAACCTGGAGGACAAGCCATGTGTATTGCCGAGGGCAGACCCAGTGAAGTGATCCGAGCACTTTGGAGGAGCCCAGAAGATCATGACTTAATTCCAGATAATTGTACATTGATAATATTTTTCTACTGTCCAAAGACATTGTGAAAAGCTTGATAGATGCTGGGTATCATTTGGTCTTGTGTCTTAGAAGCCTCATAATTGTTTCTCTTGTAAATGGTTTTGCTTATGTAGTGTTAAATTGTGTTGTGAAGGTAAAGCAATTTTTTACACAGAAAAGAATTGGGAATTATTGTGGAAGTTTACTTTTAGTTGTGTTTTTGTGCACTGTTGGAAAAAGGAATGCATAGGCCTTGGCATTTTGTATTATCTACAGGTGTTGGATTTCGGGGAGGGGAAGAAGGGTGGTGTTTGATTGCTAATGACCTGCATGTGCTATCAGTAGAATACCTGAGGATTTTTGAAAGAATAAAAACACCTGAGCTGAGATGCTCCGGGTTCCACTGTAGATCAAGTATGGCACTAGCCATGGCATTGGTTTCTTCTGCTGAGGTCTGGCAGAGTTTCCATGTATGAATATGCCCCCGTGTCTCCCTTGGTGAGCCCCCGTAGCAGCATATAGCCACACTCCCCCTTCTCTTGTCCTTTGCATTCTTTCCATTGTATTGCTGAAGTGTTCATGTGATTGCACAGTGCATTGTATTCAAAAGGGAGTTTTGCCTGCTTGACTTTGCCTCTGGATAACATGCAGATGGCATAACACTTTTTACATTGATTGATTTTTTTAAAAATATTATATGAGGCTGTGGCTTTGAGAGCATCTCATGCTGAATAAGAGAAGCATCAGGCAGTTGGTGCTGCTAGCCAAAGCAACATCACAGCTCCTAATGGATGATAAAATAATAACATATTTGAGCAGGAATGATAACTCTTGGCAACATTCCTTAACCACTATTTTTAAAAAGGAGATAGAAATGGTGTGTGTGTGTGTGTATGTGTTTTCATACAACATACTGCTGGAAAGCTATAATGTAACCAAGCTGTGTCTATATAGCACAGTAAAAGAAACCATTAAAACTGTTTCACCCACTCTCCCCTAGCTGCTCTGTGCTATACTGATAGTGAAGTAGAAAGTAATATATTAAACTAAACCTATTTCCCCTCGATTCTTTCTGTCTCAATAAAGAACCATAATTCTTCCATCTGTCCAGCCATGAAATCTAGGAGATCTCCCTGTCTCCTCGCCCTACCTAATTAATTTCTTTTAATACATTAAGCCATGATAACTGATTATAACTTTTAAACAAGCTCCCAAATATATTATTCTCTACTTTAATGACATATTTTAATGTAAGATAGTATTATTGTTTACATGGACATTGAAATAGCATCCTAGTTAGTCATTTTATTGATAGATTTTGTCGTTGTTGTTTACCAGTAGTGTTTGGTTTTACTCTAGGCCTCTGGGCTATCTACTCTCTGGTTCTTGATTATCCTAGCAATGTCAAGTATGGGTTGTTTTCATGTAGTAGGTGTTAAGCCAAATAAGACTGTTGGTTGGCTACTCCCAAAACTACTGTGCTACCAATTGTCCTAACATATTTTTTTTGTGGTTTTGTGGCCTGGTTAGTGTCCATGTGTCTCTCTATGTAGCCTGGAAACTACATTCTCACACCAAAACAGGACTTAGAGGTGGCGGTTCCATGTAGGTAACAGATCCATTTTTCCATTTACAATGAGTTGTGTGAATACTGTCCTTAGCAATGGGGCCCCCTCTTGGTTTGCAGAGAGAAGCACTTTGTTTTAGCAACAACCTGTGTTGTTTGAGGATTTCAGTGGCTCCTTCTTGGCTACAACTCAATTCAATAAATACCACTCCGCCCACTGGAAGCCTAGCCCGGCGACAAGAAACAGGAAGTTGGGACACTGTATCCCCCATACTAGGAGTCCTCATTAGGATCACCTTCATAGATTCTAGGCAGATTCTCCTGCACTAGGCTTCCACACCATCCCCAAGAAACCCCCAATGAAAGTGGTCTCTGCCCACACACTCTCTCCCTACGTCTTCCCTGCCCACCTGATGCCCCCTGCTCCCTTACATACTTGCTCTCAATCCATCTGTAAAATCTATTCGATCTCCCCCTCCCTGTCTTTCTTTAACTCTTTATCTAGATGTGATCTAAAATTAATACCGCTATTCCAATATCTCATATTTCAATATATGTCACTACTATTGACTCAGTTGTTAAAGATAGAAACATTACAGTTCCTATTTTTACAGATTCCATAGCACCTACATTACATTTGTCACAAAGCCATTCATTGATTTTTACTAAAAATATACTAAGTGTACATTTTTTATTCCTATTGCTATACACACAGTCTGAGTCACATAACTCTGATACTGTCTCATTTAATCATATGTTCTATTTTATCTTCTGTATTGTTCCTTATTAATCTATTTGCAGGTAAAATACAAAGTACTCTTAGAATATAAATCAAACATTAAAGAGAAACTGTTAACTTTATAATTGAGAAATGCAAAATGACTCATATTAACCAGGTAATCAAGATAACATCTGTATTGTTAGGAAGGTTTTGACACCTTGCACCTGCAGGTATGGGTACGAAATCACTTTGTTTCACATTCATGCTAAAAAGGAATAATTTCAATATAATCTGAAAGAAACATTAAACAATTGTAAGTGAATATTAAGTAAAATCATTGGCTGCTATTCTTAAAGCATTTATAAACCTCAAAATATAAAATGATATCAAGGAACTTACACAGAATGTAGAATAAGACCATGAGCATGAAGAAAAATAAACTGTGAAATATTGAATCAAAACAAATAAGACCTCCATAGTGCATAGAGGTTTGTATAGTTTCTAATGTTATCATTATACAGATTAATTTCTCAGCTTTTTTATTGACCTATGATTTTGTGTGATGGTAACATTAGAGGAAGCTGGATAAAGTGTGTAAAAGAGGTCTCTGGTTTAATTGTCTATAATTATTTGAAAAACATGAACACACACACACACACACACACACACACACACACACACAAACACAATCATTGCACTGATACTCTCTCTTACACCCTCACAATGACTATCATCAAATAAACACATAATACCAAATGATGCTGAAAAATATATAGGGACTAAGTGAATAAGCTATACTTTATTCAGTGCTAGTGATGTAGTTATCATGGCAACTGTGGAAATCAGTATAGAGGCTCTTGAGGAAACTAAAGATAGAACTACCATATTATGCAGATTTTCCACTCCGAAGTATATACCAGAAGCATTTTAAGTAAGCATACTAGATATGTATTTTATATTCCATGTTAATTGTTGTACATAACATACTTAAGACATATCCACCATCCTAGATTAGTGCCCAGCTAGCTACCTCCTTTCTATGCAATCTAAATCTCAAGTCCAGGGACCTTTGGCTGTGCCTTCCCACTTTGCTTAAGCTAATCAACATAATCTCACAGATATGTCTGGAAGCTTGTCTCCCAGTTGATTCCAAATTCTGCCAAAAATGTCCAAGTCAACATAAAACATTAGATATAGTTTGAACCAAATATAAAATTTCGAGATAATTTTCGCATTCTATTGATGATTAGAATTGTAAATTAAAGGGTATAGAAGTTTTGTGGAAGTTTTAAATCACCTAGCTAGTCAATTACTAGTAGAGTTTCACTGATTCTTCGAATTTGACAGTATCCAGATTAGTTCATTCTACCAAAACAACCTGATACAGAGTACTAAGAAAAAGAGGAATTATGTCAAAGTGTTCTTCCATTATAAATATTATGGTTCTAGGCATGGAGGTTTTGGCCTCACACCTGGTGAGAAAAGAGTCTTACAACTAAGCAGTAATCATCATTTTCAACCAACTGAAATGATCTTAAAGTATAAAAAACTTATATAGCAAACATAATTCCACTGTTTCCTCCTACTATTTTTGAAAGCAATGCTGAATGAATGATTGAATACATAGGCCTGAGGACAGAAGCATATCATTTAACTGTTTCAAAAGGAGAATTATAGTCACCTGTTCCATAAAGTACTGAAAACTATTCAACATACTTCTTCAAGGTGAATAAGGGGAAAATGGAAAAAATAGAAAGACAAGGATCTACACTCTTGTAGTCCTTTGATTGCTGGAAGACTGGGTTTTGTTGACATTTTCCTAAAGATTTTTTTTCACTTGTTAGAATTTTCTGTATGGCTTTATCTGTTAGTGACCAGGATATTAGGTCTAAAACAGAAGAAGGTGCAAAGAAATGGCTATTTAGTAGGTTAAAAATAGTTCAAGAGAATTTGTTATTGGGCTATGGGCATCCAATATTCAATCTTCTCCAAATAATCGAAATTCTAATCAATCACACTTTGCAGATATAGCTTCTTTTATGGAATTCTTTTTCATGGGACTGACCAGAAAAAAAACACATTTTTTTTATTCTGTTTCTCCACTCTTGTGCCAGAAAGGTGTCTTTTTGTAGTCTAGTAATATGTAGATCCTGTTCAGTTCACTTTATCCATATTAGTCATATTCAACATTTACTTTTCATTTGCTATCCTATCATTTGCTGAGATTGCTTTTCCGATATTTACTGTCTAAAGTCAGAGGGACATACTTTCTATGTTTTATTCCCACAGTTGCTTATATCTTTTCATTATAGCATTTAACTAATTTAAAAAGTAACACAAGTTGCTTACTACATACAAAGAAATAAAATATTTGACAATGATATCATAATGGCTAGGCAAGAATAAATATTATAATATCACAGGCTTCTTCAACTATATGTGAGATGGAATCATATCACTTCAAAGTAGTACTTCAAAGGTGTTTATGATAAAGATGGATGATAAAGAGTGTAAAGCTTTTTCTAGACGTCAGAGACAGATAAAAAGAGTATTCCTCTTACCTTAACAATACAAGAAAAAAGTAGAGAACCAAACACTGAAGAATAAATTATATTAATTAAGCATGATCTCTTCCAAAAAATCGAATAGGAAGGAAGATTTTCGAGCCCTCTATAAGAGACCATGAGCATTTAAATGTCAAAAGAGTCAAATAAACTACAAGAAAAAGAACAATACAATCAAGGCCTATTCTCTATCTATCTATCTATCTATCTATCTATCTATCTATCTATCTATCTTTGTACGTGTGTGTAAGAAAGAAAGTGAGAGAGACAGAGCAAGAAGAAGGAAATCTAATATCAGGTGCAATTTATCCAAGGAAGGCCTTAGTATTTGAAAGTCAATAATAATTCACCATGTTAACAATCCTAAAGGAAAAAAAAGCTCATATGAATAGATAAAATGAAAAAAAAATGTGACAAGTTTCAATGTTCGCACTATGTTGTTCTATTGAATATGATCCATATTCTTTTCTCTGCATAAAACATGCTAATAGTTTATATCCATGAGTTTTAGTGTGTGCTTCTGGTTAGAGGAAAAACTCAATGGAAGCAATGTAAACATGAAATCTACACTATAATTAATAAAACATTATACTTATATAAAATAGTATTTAATTTGATAATATGTCTTTCCTAAAATAACTGTCTCCTGTAAGGTTTATCTAAAGCACTCTACTCAGTTACTATAGAAATAACCCTTGTTGTAAAGTGAAAGTAACCATCTATTACCTTATACTAGTGCAGAAAAATGCAAATATTCTTGTGATCAAATATAATTTAAACTTGTCAGCACACAGTTGAACACTAGAAAACTAAATCCTAATTACTATGTAGAGGTGAATATTAATCACGATCAACTATGTATTAATTCAGGAATCAATTAAGATTTGAAAGTTTTTTAAGATGTATGATTTGTTGTTTATTCTTCCTCATAGAATACATCCCAGCACAGTTTCCCCTCCTGCCACTCCTCATAGTTCCCTCACCTAACACCTCCCTCCTATCCATTCCTCCTTTTCCCTTCAGAAAAAAGCAGGCCTCCCAGGGATATCAACTGAACACTGCATAACAAGACACAATAAGACTAGGCACAAATCCTCATATCAAGGCTGGATGAGGCAATCCATTAGGAGAAAAAGGATTCCAAGAGCAGGAAAAACAGTCAGAGGACTCCACTCCCACTGTTAAGAGTCTCACATAAACACCAAGCTAAACAACTATAACGTATGTGCAGAGGACCTAGCACAGACCCATGCAAACTCCATGTTTGCAACTTCAGTCTCTGTGAGCCCCTATGAGTCCTGCTAAGTTAATTTTGTGGGCCATGTTCTCTTGAAGACCTCTACCCCTCTGGTTCATATAATTCTTCCTCCCCATCTTCCACCAGGTTCCCTGAGATTTGTCCAGTGTCTGGCAGTGGGTCTCTGCATCTACACCCATCAGCTGTTGGAGGAATCCTCTCTGATGAAGATTGAGCTAGGTATACATCTATGAATATCTAAGAATATCATTAGAAAACATTTCATTGATTATTTTTTGGCAAGTCATGCTTAGTACTATCTTAGGTCTCTCAGATATGCAGCCTCTCTGGTTCTTGGCCATCAGACAGTGTTAGGCACAGGCTCCATCTCAGGGCGTGTGCCTCAAGTTAGACCAGACATGGGTTGGCCATTCCTACAAGTTCTCTGCCACCATTGCCCCAGCACCTCCTACAGTTGGCACAGATTGTAGGTTGAAGATTTTGTGGCTGGTTTGGTGATCCAGTTCCAACACTGGAAGTTTTGCCTGGCTGCAGAAGTTGGCTGGTTCAAGTTCCATATACACCATTACTAGGAGTCTTGCTAGGGTCTTCCTTGTAGATTCCAGAGAGTTTCCACTGTACTACATTTACACATCACTCCCCAGATATTCCCCAATTCCAGCTACCTCTCCTCATAATCTCTCCCTCCATTCTCCTTCATCCCTCCTACTCCCATCCCCACCTGCTCTCAGTCCACCCCAGAAAACTATTCTAGTTCCGCTTCCCAGGGAGATCCATGAATACTTCTTGTTACCTAGCCTCTCTGGGTATAGGGCTTGTAGCATGACTATACTTTACTTAAGAATTAGTATCCACATGTAAGTGATTACATACCATGTTTGTCTTCCTGGTTCTAGGCTATTTCACTCAGGGTGATATTTTTCTAGTTCTATCCATTTACTCGTGAATTTCATGTCATATTTTTAGCAGCTGACAAATATTCTATCGTGCAAATCTACCGTATTTGTTTATCCATTCTTCCTTTGAAAGGCACCTAGGTTGTTTTCAGTTTCTGGATATTAGACATAAAGCTGCTATGAATGTATTTGAGCAAGTGTCCTTGTGGAAGATGGAATGTCCTTTGGGTATATATCAAAGAGTTGTCTAGCTGGGTTTTGAGGTAAATTGATTCCCAATTTTCTGAGGAACCATTATATTGTTTTCCATAGTGGCTGTACAAGTTTGCACTCTCACCAGCAATGAAAGAGTGTTCCCCTTGCTTCACATCCTAGCCAGCAGGAGCTGTCACTTGTGTTATTGATCTCAGCCATTCTGACATATATATGATGGAATCTCAGAGTAGTTTTGATTTGCATTTTCCTGATGGCTAAGGATGCTGAACATTTTTAAGTGTTTCTCAGCCATTTGAGATTCCTCTACTGACAATTCTTTGTTTACAGCTGTACTCCATTTTTAATTAGATTATTTGTTTTGTTGATATCAGTTTCTTGAATTCTTTATATATTTTGGATATTAATCCTCTATTAAATATAGATTTGTGAATACCTTTTCCCATTCTGTAGGCTGCTGTTTTGTTTTATTGAAAGTGTCTCAGTTTCATAAGTTTCCATTTAGTAATTGTTGATCTTAGTACCTGTGCTACCAGTGTTTTATTCAGGAAGATGTCTCCTGCACCAATACGTTCAAGACTATTATCCTTCTATCAGGTTCAGTCTATCTGTTTATGTTGAGGTCTTTGATCCACTTGGACTTCAGTTTTGTGCAGGGTGACAAATATGGATCTATTTGCTTTCTTTTACATGGAGACATCCAGTTAGGCCATCACCATTTGTTGAACATGATTTCTTTGTTTCATTGTGTATTTTTTGGCTTCTTTATAAAAAAAAAAAGTCAGGTGTCCATACGTGTGTGGATTTTTTTCTGGGTCCTTGATTTGATTCCACTGATCACTATTTCTGTTTTTATGCAAATACCATCTGGTTTTTATTACTATAGCTCTGTAGTGCTTCCTGAAATTAGGGATGGTGATACCTCTGGATTTTTTTTTTTTATTGTTTGGGAATATTTTAGCTATCCTCGGTTTTTTGTTTTTCCATATGAAGTTGAATATTATTCTTTCTCAGTCTGTAAAGGGTTGTGTTGGAATTTTGATGGGGATTGCTTGAATCTATAGATTTCTTTTGGTAGGATGGCCATTTAACTATGTAAATCCTATGGATTCATGAGCATAGGAGATCTTTCCATCTTCTGCGATCTTCTTCTATTTCTTTCTTCAAAGACTTGAAGTTTTTGTCATATGACTCTTTCACTTGCTTAGTTATACTTACCTAAGATATTTTATATTACTTGTGGCTATTGTGAAGGGTGTTGTTACCCAGATGTCTTTCGCAATCTGTATGTCATTTGTATATATGAACGCTACTGATTTTTATTTTTTAGTTAATCTTCTATCCAGCTATTTCACTGAATGTGTTTATCAGCTGTTCCCTGGTAGAGTTTTGAGGGTTGCTTGTGTATACTATCATATCATCTGCAATAATGATACTTTGACTTCTTCCTTTCCAATTTGTTTTCCCTTGATCTCCTTCAGTTGTCTTATTAATCTAGCTAGGACTACTAGTACTGTATTGAATAGAGACGGAAAGATTAGACAGCCTTGTTTTATTCCTGACTTTAGTGGAATTGCTTTGAATTCCTTGTCATTTTATTTGATATTAGCTACAGGCTTGTTGTAAATTGCTTTTATTATGTTTAGGTATGCACCCTGCCTCTCTAATCTCTACATTTTTATCATGAACAGATGTTGACTTTTGTCAATTTTTTTTAGGGGGGAGAATCTAATAAGATAGATGATAAAGTGTAACAATACTCCTCAAATTATTCCACAAAGTAGAAACAGAAGGAACATTGCCAAATTCATTGAGGCCATAGTTGCCCTGAAACCCAAACTACAAAAAATTCAACAAATAAAAAGAATTGCAGACATAGATGCAAAAATACTTGCAAACTAAATTTGAGAATACATAAAAAAGATCATTCACCATGATCAAGTAGTCTTCATCCTAGAGATACAGGGATGGTTCAACATACGAAAATCAGTCAATTTCATACATCATATAAACAAATGGAAATTGAAAGTTTTAAAGTGAAGCTAGATAGCACTAAAACAAGGAAATGAATATCAAAAGAGACATCATCTACATTGTTTTAATTATTATATTATTATCAATTGCAAAGATTCCATCTGCATTTTATTATGCTTGTAGTTTTTCCTCATTTTGCTTTTTATCCATTAATTCATTCCATCTTAATAATATTATAAAATATAATATAAAATAAAGCAAAAACTATCACAACAAACTTGGACAAGACAAACAAACAGAAGAAAAACAGCCCAAGAGAAAGCACAAGAATCAGAGAGATACTCATTTTCATGCCCAGGAATCCCATTGAAAACCCTAAACTGGAAACCGTAATATAAATGCACAGGAACTGGTGGAGACCTGTGCAAGCCTTGTGCTTTCTGTTTCCATCTCTGTAAGTTCATATGAGCTTTACTCACGTTGATTTAGTGTGAATTGCTCTCCTGGTATCCTCCAAACTCTCTGGCATTAATGCTCTGCCTCCTCCTTTGAAGTGTTCTATGAGCTCTGATGGAAACATCCCATTCAGGGCAGAGTGTTCTAAGCTCTCTCACTGTCTGCAGATTGGCTGTGGGTCTTGGTATTTGTTTCCATCTACCATAGGAGGAAGTTTCTCTGACATTGGCTGTAAACAGAATATCATTAGGAGTCATTTTATCATTACATTTATTTTTATTTTATTATACCAGTAGTATCTGGTTTTACCCTATGTCTCTTTGCTATCTAGCCTCATGTTCTTTGTCACCCATGCAGTGTTAGGTATAGGTTCCACCTTGTAGAGTCTGCCTTACATCAAATCAGTTATTGGTTGGTTATTTCTTCAAGCTTCATGCCACCATTGCCATAGCATATCTTGAAGGTTGTACACCATTGTAGATAAAGGGTTTGTGGCTGAGCTGGTGTTAAAGTTTCTCTTTTGATAGTATGCAGGGAACCTTCCAGGATCTTTGGTACAGGAAGGTACTCATTTTTAATTTTTTAAACCTCACTTGTCCTTTAAGAGTTCATTTTTCTTATTTTATTCTGCCTTATTAAATTCTTTTAATTTTATTTTTGAGATTATGATACAATTACACCATTTCTCTCTTTTCTTCCCCCCTTCCAAACTCTCCCTTTTAACCCTTTCCACTCTACTTCAAATTCATGGCCTATTTATCCATCAACTGCTGTTGCATGCACATATTTATATATGTATACACATGTAGATCTGGTCCATATGATACTACTGATATGTGTGTTTTCAGAGTTGACCACTTTCTGTTTGTTTTGGTTTCCTAATGAAAGTTAGAAAGTTTCTTCATCTTTTTGCAACTGCTGAAATATTTTTCTTTAATTCTTCATCCTTGAATGATACTTTAACTAAATACTGAATTTGATTTAGTAAAATATTTTTTTCTCCGTAGGTTGAAGAAATTATGTGATGAGCTTGAGACACTTTCTCTGGCTGATAAGAAGTGTGTTGTGTGGAAGTAATTTTGTTTATTTGAGGCTTATCTCTTTCAATGCTCTGATTGCTCAAATTTTTTTCATGTGCATTTTTTCTGCCATCTTAATTCTATTTTTATGTACTAAATGTTATAAGCAAGCAGCAAAACAACCTACAGGTGACTTTGTTTGGTAAATTTTTTCTCGTTTTATTTTACAATGTGGTCAAAAGTTTACTGTGCATAATAATACCATCAAGTCTGAAATTTTTAGATAACATAATTACGTAAACACTTTTCATACTGTTATCACTTTTTAAAAATTAACATGCTGTCATGACTAGTTTTGGTTTTCAACTTAACACATGTGGAAAAGGAGACTACACTTGAGAAACTGACTCCATAGGATTTGCCTGTGGACATGTTTCTGGCTCATTTTCTTGGTTGTTAGTTGAGGGAACAGGGCCCATCCCACTCTGAGTAGAAATATCCCTAGGTGTGTGGTCCTGAGATATATGTAAGCCTGGAAGAAAGCTAAAAAGCAGTATTCATTGATTGTCTTTACTTCAGTTCTTCCCTTTAGGTTTGTGCCTTCAGTTCCATTGTTGACAGCTATCAATTAACTATAACATGTAACCCAAATGAACTCTGTCCTCCATAAAATGAGAGAGAGCATGAACATCTGCCTTTCTGGATCTTGCTTTCCTCACCCACTGTAATATGTTTAGTTCCATCAACTTACCTGCGAAGTTCATAATTTCATTTTTTAAAGGTAAATAATATTCCACAGTATAAATGAACTATATTTTATTATCCATTTATGGCTTGAAGAACATTTAGTTTGCTTCCATTTCTTAGTTGTTGTGAATAGAGTAGCAGTTAATGCAGCTGAGCAAGCATCTGTATAGTAAGATGTTCAGTACATTGGGTACATACCAAGGAGTGATCTAGATGCATCATATGGTGGATTCATTTTTAGCTTTTGGAAATTTCTCCACACTGGTTTCCAAAGGAGCTCAACCACTTTTAATGACAGTTCTGCTTTCCTCAGATACTTGCCAGCATTTGTTGCTGATATTCTGCTTGATCTTAGCCATTCTTACTGGGATAGGTGAAATTTCATAGTTGGTTTGATGTATATTTTCATAATTGTTAAGAATGATGAGCTCTTTTTAGCAATTTCTTACCTATTTCTTTCATAGTAATCCACAAAACACTATTCTGGCCTTGGGTTGTAGTTCAGTAGTAGAGTACTTATATAGCATTCATGTGGTTCTGTATTCCACCCCCAGCTCCACAAAAGGATATATCATCTTAAATGGATATTCATATGATCACTTTTTAAAACAATATGTGTGTGTGTGTGTGTGTGTGTATTATAAGCAAACTCATCTTGTGTAAAGTTTATTCAGCTTATAGCAGCTGTCAAGTACATAGGACAAAGGATTCCCAGTCTTTATCAGTGATCACTTCAAATATAGAGATATTTGCTAAGTGATAGCTATTAACAGTAAGATGTGTGTATGTGTAATAAATGTTATATCCTCCATATTTATGAATTAGTTTACCAAGCATCCCTAAAAATATACAATTCCTTGGTACATAGAGATTGTGCTTACTACTAGATTGTATGTGATTAACTTAAACTTGTTTAACTTAAAGTTTAACTTAAACTTGTATGTGTTTGTGTAACTTGTATATGTAGTTAAACTTACAAATGTTATACCTAAAACAGATTCTATATGACTCAAAAATAACATTTAACTCTACATAAAGGAGAACATAAATTTAAAATGAGTTAATGAACTTGTAAAAATAACCTCATTGATGTTTTAATAATTCTCCTTTGTTTGATAATAAGATAAAATTGAATTTCACTTGGATTCAGAATACCCTGTCCGAGGGTCTAGCAATATGGCTTAGCAGCTGCAAGCACTAGCTCCTCTTTCAGAGAACCTGAAGTAGTTTCCAAGCACCCAAGTGGCAGCTCACAGTCGTCTGTAACTCACTTCCAGTTGATTTGATGTAGTTGTCTGCCTTCCATGAGCACCAGACATTCAAGTAAACACATACATCCAAAGAAACATTTGTACATATAAAATAAAAATAAATGAATCTTAAAAAACACTGTGTTCAATTTACTCAAATATTATAATAAATAAAAGTTACTATTCCTTTCTTGTTCTATATTAGAAAAATATTACATAAATATTATCTAAGTACTTCACGTATAAATGTATTTCTGTATTTTGAAGTAATGACAAAATAAGACACCGATATTTCATGTTGGTAAATGAGGAAATAAATGTGGGCTTCAAAAAGGGTATTATATTTTTATTACTGTGATCATGGCACATGAAAGAGTTAGAGAAATAGACTTTTGGAAAAATGAGATTTTGCTTGGTTTATTGTAAAGTAGTCAGTTCAGATGACTAAGAAGGTAGCTTAATGAAAGTCAATGATGAGCTCAGTAATTGGATCCATATGGAATAATTAATAATAATAATAATAATAATAATAATAATAATAATAATAATGCAGTAACTAAAATAATTTTAGCAATAATCTCCTGAAGAAATAATAAAGCATTAAGAACCCAACACTTACTCATCAATGACAGGTCATTATCCTGAAGGCATTAATAAGCTTTAAAACCATAATGTAGATAAAATATAAGAGCAGATTTGTTGTTGTGATCTGGCTATTTGGAGTTTAGTAAAAACTTTTGTAAAGGAGTTGCTGTTTTGTTGTGTGCATGAAGGCATTTTCTTAATAAGTAAGTTTTGGGGAAAAATCTATTGAACATTGAAGTTAAGAGTGAGACTTCTGGGTTCAAAGCAGTATTCCACCATTTAACTTTAATTATTGATTAAGTAATAGGTGATTTTCATATATCCATATTCATTCAGAAAACTTCCATATGCTTAGTCATTATAGTATCACCAATAACCCATTCACACAAACCATTGGTGTCATAAGCTTAATCTTCGGAAAATCTAATTCTGAGAAATTCATAAATAATTACATTTAGCAAGAAGAAAACAACTGATATGACCAAATAAGATTGTCTCTGACTCATTAATTTTTCTATGTATTTGAGACCTAAAAAAAAAAAGACTCAGAAATTTAAGCAATTTACCTGCAGTGTCGTGGGTGGAAAATAGCAGAGGTAATTTCTCAAACCATACGTGATGTTGGATTCTGTTTACTGCTGTCATCAGTGCCAAAGGATAGTGAGTCCTGCCTTTAATCCCAGCACTCAGGAGACAGACACAGATTGATATCTGTGAGTTTGAGGCTAGCTCAGTCTACATAGTGAGACCCTGGCATCAAAAAACATTACTGTCTCTCTAGAGGTAGTAATAGTAGTAGCCTCTGTAGAAGCTAACATCTAAGCATTCTTCAACTGACAAGACTCTTTCACTTGCTCAAATGCCACCTTTTTTTCAGGGGTTAGATTTTTCTTGTCTTTTTTGAGTTGGTGCTTAGAACTACAAGGAGAATGCAGTTCGAATATATCAATTAGATAAACTACATAAAGAGACTGATGAAATGTCCAGCAAAATACAGATAATTTTTATCAGTTAAGGAATTAAGAAGAAGAATAATTTCCTATTCAGGGAAAGAGTATGTGGAAACGGGAATCCTAGCTTTTACTTCTGGGTTATCATCAGATGAGAGCAAAGACATTTACCTCACCTCTTCCACTGCCAATGGCTTCTGTTATGATATTTAGTTTTCTTCTCAGTGAAATGAGAGATTCTTTTCGCAATACCTGCTTTAACATCCAGAAACATTTGCTGTAAGGATTTAATCAAGGGATTATGTACCTGTAAACTTTGATGCATGTTTGCTGTGAAGGTGATCCCTAAGAATGTTTTGATAACACAACAGTTTTGTTGTTTACTGTGTTCTTCTGAAAAATCATCATGGAAATTAAGAGAGTACATTGAAATAAATCATAGATAGATGTTGAAGAAGGAGCATGCAACTTAAGGAAAAGAAAGATTTTTCAATTAGAACTTGCTTATTTTTGTAGATTGCGATTGCTATGTTCTTGAGATTGTGGAGTCTCTGAAGAGAAAACACATACACATTTCTCTGAATGATTAAAAGGATAGCTTCAAATTAATAAAAAAAAAACCTCAAGAGGCAGACATAATTGAAAACATGATCACTGAACTGCCTATGTTAGTATAAATATAAGGTGATAGAGGAAATAGAATTACAATAGGTAAAATGTGGTTTGGGATGACTGTGTGTTATATTAATTATGCTTCTTTGACATACAGAATCATTTTTCTTTAATAAAATCCTCTTGAATATACTTTACTTTTTTTCTATTTTTCCATTAAGCAGTACATTTTTATTATTAAATTTGTTAATACATTTTGTTAACTGAAAACAAGACATACCCAAGAAAATTTTCTGAATGAGGATTTGAGTGTAGAAAAGAATTTATTTCTCAATTTCATCAAAGCAAGTATATGACAAATTACCAAAATAAAAATGTACCAAGCATATCTATAGCACTGACAGCAATAACAAAAGGACCAAAATTCCTGCCTTATTAGAAATGTATTCACTTGTAATTTCACTCTTTCCCCATCATATCCCTCTTTCTTGGATTAGTCAATTTGTTTTTAGCCACAATGGATAACATTTAAATTTATAATAGAAGCAAAGGTCCTTGCCTAAGACTGAGCTGCCCTAGCATATTCTTAAAAGGTTATCATCTAATTCTTTCTGGAACCTCTTCACATCTTTAAACTTGGCCAATCACAAAAGACACTGGTGTGGAGCACCAGATTGATAAGACTTTCATATATGCCCAATAAGAATCACAGTTATTTTAAATTTCCGCTGCCAATACGAATCAAGATCAGTTTTACTGGGATTTTCATAAGTTGAATATTCTTCACTATTGATATCCATTTTAGCATAAGAACAACATTTATTGTTCTTCTGAGTAAACTGAATCAGAAGGGCTTGATGTAAAATGTTATTTGAATTCTGAGTTTTGATTTCTACATTAGACATGCAGATTCTGCAAAATTCTTATTTTCTTATTTAATGCACTCATTGATAAACATTTTACCCTTAAGATTTTTAGATCAGTTAGCAATGCTGAGGGAAGTAAGCAAGCATATATAGAATTCTAAAACTTAAAAAAAGTTTAGAATTTCTTCCACTTTTGCCAAGCCCTGTTTTACCTAAAGCATATTAAAATATGCATCAGTGCTTCTTCCTTTATTTCAATGTGCAAAGTCAAAGTGCTAAAGAGTTTCATGTCCAATTCTGTTCTCCCTGTAACATCATCTTTCAGTCAGGGTGTGGGTGGGCTTTCATGTCTGCCTCCCTTCTGAGGTCCAGACTCACATCAATCAGTTTGCTTGGATGAATAGCAATTTGATATAACAGAAAAGAAATGACTTTCAGTTAACCAAGAATATCTGACTGCACGACAAAAGACATCTAGAGTGATGAGAAAAGAGATCATCAAAAGTGATTTAGAAATGAATTTCTGAACCCAGGAGAAGCACATGCTGTATATAAACTGAACTATGAGATCGAAGATGGAATAGTCCTTATGTTCATTTCTAAAAATATTATGAGAAACTGTTTACACAAGAGTAAGTGATTAATAGAATATTAGAATTATTCTTAGGAAGTTATTTATCTTTATGATCATTTCTAAGCAGATATGATAGCATACTCCTATAATCACTGCTTTGCAATAGGCTGAAGAAGGATAACTATTTGGAATACAACTTAAGCAAAAAGAGTAATATGAATACACATGTATATAAACAATACATAACTAATATAGAGACAAGTGTGTGTGTGTGTGTGTGTGTGTGTGTGTGTTAGACTTCTTAATTTTCTTTGACATAAGAAATTTGTATTTGAAAAAACATGAGGCAAACCTTATCAAAGTTATGAGGAAATATCCAAGTTGGTAAATGTTTTCTGGGGAAATCAGTAAACCTGAGTTCAAATTCTCAGAACACATGTTAAAGTCAGACATAGACATGAGCATGTGTAGTCCCAGAGTAAGTCGACTGGGTGATGTGAAACAGAGACAGGAGATTCATCAGAAGCTATGGGCCAGCTATTCTGGGGTACTCAATAGTAAACAGTAAGAGAAAACTGTCCCAAACAAAGTAGAGACCCACAGACTGGAACACAAGGTTTCTTATCCCAACATGCACATAGTGGCCACAGTGCCACAATATATTCATGCAATTAAACATCATATAAATAGGCCAATCAGTTTAAAAAGCTAATTGTATATTAATGAATAATGAAAATGTAGTGCATATACATTGTTGAGTAATATTCAGCTGTAGGGAAAAACTAAATCATGAACTTTTACAGGTAAATGGATAGAATTAGAAAATATTGAGTGAGATAACCCAAACCCAGAAAGAAAAATGTCACATATTTTCTCTTATTGTAGACTCCTAGCTCCAAATCTTCGTGTGTGAATTTATACCCTGGAGTAACAGGAGAAACCAGGAAACAAAATGGATTTGATCATTGCCAGGAGACGTGATCGTGGAGCATGAGAGAGGGGAATAGCAGTGTCCAAATGCTCTGATCAGGGAGAAGAGAGGGGATCTTTAGGAAGTCTGGGGAAGTAAATGGAAAAGAAAGAAGAGGATAAAGGGAATAGCAGAGTTCAAGTGACCTGAGAGAAGAAATGGTGGCGGAATTACCAAGAACCCTTTACTAAACCAGTATAATCTGTAACTACATTCTAAATATGTGTCCTTGTACCCAGAGATGAGTGTAGTCCTCAACCCTCATCAAGGAAACTTCACATTGCAGCAGATAGACCACCATAAAAGGACACGGTCAATAAAAACATAAAGTTGTGGAACCCAGCCTCAGCAGATATATGTCCAAAACAGTCCCTCAACTATTGCTCAGGAAACATTGCTGAAGATGGGAGAGAAAGACTTTTTGAGCCAGAAGATCAGGGAATTTGCATGAAATTGTGTCTCCTAGAAATGACAGAAGCTCTCTCCATGAAGCATCACCAATATAACTGCATAGGCATAATTGAACAAGGACAGCACCACTGGACATGCCAAAGTGGAAGAGGGAAAGCCCGTAAGAACTCAGTCCTACATAGAGAAATTCTAGCAACTGGAGGATGTTGCAAATAGAAGAGTGGCCTTCCCCAGGGAGAGCACGCCAATTGATTAGCGAGTACCGAATGATCAGCCCTGAAGAAATGCATTCAGGTAGGATTGTTCAGAATGAGAAGGTGGTAGTTAGGAATATGTATGGAAATACACATATACATTTATACACATTGGCATATGCACATGAATGTGCATATATATACATGAATGCAATAACAATTGATGAAATTAGGTCATTGCTTGAAGTAGAGAAAGGAGAGATATTTGGGAGTAATTGGAGCGAGGAAAAGAAACAGGAAAATGTTGTAGCTATAATCTCAAAAATAAATAGTTACAAAGAAGTGAAATTCTGGACTAGGCACTGTTTTAAGTGTTTTATGTGCAATTATTTCTTTAATAACAATGATATGGTATAGAAGTTATTATTCTCATTCTCCTTTTACAGAAGGAAAAAATGAAGGCCTTCTGAATAGCAATACAGAAAATAATAAAAATTTACCATTATTTGGGGAGAGGAGTATACATCATTGATCACATTACACTGCCTTATAGTATGCAAATTCATAAAAAGATGAAAAAGAAAGTTATTCAAATACATTTTCATAAAACTATATATTAACATAACAGTGAAATACATTAAGCCAGCATTTGTGTTTTTCCAGACCCTGAGAACTTTCTATAAGTTGTCCCATTTAATCATTATCACAAGTTTATGAAGTACCATTATTAGAAGTCTAGCATGTGATCATTATCTATGGATTGAAAAAATGACCTAATTACTTTGAACCTTGTAAGTTATATAAGTTTGAAAATTCCTGCCAGCCCTAAAATAACCATACAGAGCATCAGACATCCAAACCTATGGATCCTAAAGGTACACATTCAAGCCATATCCAAATCAGAACAAGAATTAATTGATTTGCAACCATGCTCAAAGTATAAGCAAAAATATATAAGGGAAAGTAAAATAAGCAATTGTCAGATAATTGCAGTCAATATAATAAAGAATTGAAATCAATTTAAATAGTTGCCAGACAACAAAATTAGATTTCATAGAACAATCATGAAAATAAAAGAAATATGAGTTCTAAATGAACAGTAGTTGTCAAGATCCTATCCCTCCTCCTGCAGGATCCAAAGCACGTAGATAAGCAACGTTGACACACAAACTGTTAGGCTCCATGCAAATGTACTGAATGAGTCTCTAAGGCTGGTACCTGACAATCGTCTTGTCTGGCTTGGTGTTTTTGCGAAACTCCTACAAGCTGGAGTGAGGGTATCTCTGACCCTTTTGCCTTCTCTTGGGACCCTTTTTCTCCCACTGGGCTACCTCCTCCAGCCATGACGTGAGAATTAGTTTGGCCTTGCTCCATCTTGTTATGTCGTGTTTGAGTGTTAATCCTGGGAAGACTGTTCTGTTCTGAGGAGAATCTGGGGATGGAGTTGGGAGTGGGACAGGGTCAGGGATAGTTCTAGGAGAGAGGGGATATGGGGGAATTGGGAGGAGTTAAAGAAAGGGAGGAAGGGGATCGGGATGTATTAGACAAGATAAGAAAAATGCTTTTAAAAAATTTAACAAAAAAGAAAAAAAATCATCAGGTAATTCCATATCATGCTAATGCTTTTAGAAATAATGAACTAGAAAATAGAAATAAAAATAAAGAAAATCTTTATCTTTGTCAAATAACCAGTTAAATTTGGATGGACAGTAGAACATCAGTGACAGAGCAATGCTAAATTTAACCAAAAGATTTAAAAAAATCATTCAGGCAGGCCATTTAAATTTGAGTTTTAGATCAACAATAAGTACATTTATTTTAGTGTATGTCACAAGTGAGTGTTTTATGGAACATAAATTATTCGTTGGTTTTCTGAAATTCAAATTGAACTGAATGCCTGGCAACCCCCACCAACAAGGACAAAACTAAAACTTAAGTATGAAACTGACCAAAAAATGTGAGAGCCTCATATGAAGAAAATTTAAAAAACATTGTGTCCTATATGTAATTCATGCCATCTACATGTGAGTTTTGGGTTTTTTAAATTATTTTTAATGCTGGAAAATTTTGTTCAAGAACATAATGCATTTTATCAAATCTTTGCACTCACCTGCATTTCCTCCCATGTCCCCATCACTTTTCCATTATAACTTCATGCTTTCTTTTGCTAGTGCTGCCTATAGGTAGAATTATCTACAGAAGCAGGGGCAGACACTCATCAGGGCCAAATATCCATTAAGAAAACTGGCTTTCCCTGCCCCATCACCAATCAATTGCAAAAGATGAGACTTCATGAGTACCTTCCCCATCCATACTCGGATGTGGAGAGGCTTCATGTTCTGCAGATCTAGTGCATGAAATCATTTCCACTGTGAATTCATGTCTGCAAGAGCCTTGTAAGGTCCACCAAACAATGTTTTACTGAAGACATCTAGTGTCTTAGATGTCTAGTGGTCATCTAAGCTGTCCACCCCTCCTCTGTGAGGATTCTTGATGCTTGGAGAGAGGACTGTGATAGAGATTGCCCATTTGGAGCTGAGCACTGAACACTCTTATTCTCTGCACATTGATCAGTTGTGGATCTCTGTGTTAATTGTCGTCTATTATAAAAAGAAGCTTCTCTGATGAGGCTTGAGTGATTCTCTACTGTATGGGTATAAAGGTAAGAACTTGAAATTGTATATTCAAACTAAATACAATAAGTCTTTTGTGCCTCTGTTAACAATACTAAGAAGTGGGTGTATCCTTTATAGGTCATATAATTTATTCATGGAGATTTTAAACATAATATCTGGGTATCTTTACTTTCATTACCAGTACAGTTCTTAATTTCACCTTCAACCTCATTATCATAATTTCACTATCTACAATTCAGTGAGAATTCTGACACATGATTTGTTAACAGAATTACTCATCAAGATCTGCTTAGAACACACTAGGCTAACCCAAGTTCATTTCTTCAGACTTCCCCAAAGTCCTCCTATAAACCAGTTCAGTTTACTTATCCATATTATTTCAGCTTCAGCCCCAATAACATAGCACTTTCGATTTTCTGTTTTAGTTTCTTTTCTATGACTATATCAGAACACTCAAGGTAATTTACAAAGATGAACATTTTTTTTTTTTTGCTGAGTTTGGTGTTTTTCCTCAAATACCAATTCACTTTGTCACTTGGGGCATAGAGTAGCAGCATACAAGTTGGAGAGAGCTCATGATAAAGGAAATTGGAATACCTCATTGACAGCTGTAAAAAACAGAAGGGAAGGAATAAGGTCTTACTACCACTTCAAGGGTCTGTCCATATTAACCTAACTTCCTACCACTAGACATCCTCCCTATGCTTCCACAGCCTCCACATTATATCATGGCTTGGAGACCAAACCTTTAAGATATGGGCTTTTGGGAAACACTTTACCAAAGGAAAGCAACAGGAAGAACATGTGAATTTCATCTATGAAGCAAAGCCTACCAACAAACTCGAAGTACAAACTTTCACTGGGATCCAGATTGTATTCATTTTGAAAATCTTTTTCACCTAAAATTGCATGCATTCACAAAAGTGGAATACGCTAGCATTTTTCTGTTGATCTTTATTTACAATAGAAAATTCTTTCCAACCCCTGAGTAAGAAATAATTGCCAAATTTGTTGACACACTCTCTTTCAATGTGTTCAACTGTACCATGTCTCTGCGTCTAGCAGGAATTTATTTTTCCAGTGTTGTTTCAGACTCTCCTTAGAAACACACATTAAAATACAGCTAATCATTTAATTATTTCATTCTTATTTGTGGAAGCAACAAGTGTTGACATTTCTTTTTTTGTTCATTGTGATTATCATTTTAGAAATCATCATTTTGAACAGAGGGAATTTTCTACCACAATATATTACCAATCCAAACGGTCAAGAACTCCATAATACCTTGCTTAACATAAATAAACCTGCTATTGTGCAAAACATGTAATAAACATGTTCTCATTTAAGATTTCAATATATTTGTGATTGTTGCCCTGATTAGATATTCTATAGGTGAGAAAAAAATGAATAAAATTAAAGAAGTTTAGGGTGGTTAGATAACTTCAAATTTTAAATGACAAAATAGTCAAATAAAATCATAAAGTATTTGAGTTCTTTGCACATTCAGGATATTAATTATCTATTGAACTTATAACTGGCAAAGATTGTCTCCTAGACTTTAGGTTTTCTCTTTCCTTGACTGAGAGTTTTCCGCACTGCACAGATTGATTTGAGTTTTATGATATCTCATTTGTCAGTTGTTTGCTTTAATTTCCTAAGCAAATGGAGTCCTATACAGAAAATCCTCTCATGAACCTGTATCTTGAAGGGCATTGCCTATGTTTTCTTCTAGCAATTTCAGAATTTCATTTTTATTTTGTTTTTCATTTGAGCTATTTGTGTGTGTGTGTATGTGGGGGGACAGAGTGGTAGATAAGGGACTAATTTCATTCTAGTACATGTGGACATGCAGATATATATGATATATATTATATATATATATAATATTATACATAATATGCATTATATTATAAATATAAATATTTTTTCAGTAAATGTGTGTGTGTATATATATATATATGTACACATACATATATATAACTGAAAATTTCATGGTTTCACTTTTCTTTATAAGTGATAAATGCATAGCATCAAGAGAGCTGAATTCCTTCCTGGAGGCTTTAAGAGATAATTCTTTCTTTGTCCTTTCCAAATTTTAAAGACCTCCTACAATTTAAATTTGTGGATCTTGTCCTCCATTTTCAAAGCCAGCAATGGCAATCTGATTCCTTCTCATAAAGCCATCTCTCTAATTCTCTGTATGATCACAATCAGAAAAGATAGCTTACCTTCAAGGAATTATGGAAATCACCCAGATATTTCAGTCTAACATTTTTATTTCTTAAGGTCCTTTACTAAATCATGTCTTCAATGTCCTTTGTGTCTTATAAAATGCTATATTCATAGATTAGAGAATTGTTACATATAAAATACTAATTAGTACATTGTAAAGTATTTTACAGATGAAAATTTGAAGTGGTTTTGATAACTTATCCAAATAGTAAATACCTAGGCTATTGTTTTAATCTGGTGTGGCTCTACACACAGCATGAAAGAACCGTAAATTCAGTTATGTTTGGTACCATTGAGAATTATTTTAATTCCCAGTGGACTTCTTTGTATCTCAGTATTATAGTCCAATGTGAATTCAATTCTAGCATTACCTCAAAGATATAGGAAATTTCAGAGACATTCCTTGGAGACATTTGTAATCCTGAGATGATCTAAGAGGGTACAAAGACCTATCTGTTTAAGTTATTCAAAATAGGACTCAAGTTCCACGAACAACTAAAACACACACACAAACACACACACACACACACCCCCACACACACACATAAACACAGTGGCTCTAGTTCTGAGATTCCCAAAGTACTTATGTAACATCCTCAGTTTTCCTGGTCTTCAACATTGTCTTAAGTCCCTTGTTAGTGTTAGAATCCTGAAGTAGAGAACAGAATTCTGGAAAACACTTGCCTGATGCAATATTAGAAATATGTATTATTCTTCACATGCATCTTTCTATTTAGTATTTACTAAGGTCCTTGTGCCAACCAAGATGTAAACTCTTGGGTGTCTTCTGCATCCAAGCTGCAATTAGAATACTTAAGAATTTTAGAGCAATAAAGTAATAACTGAGTATCCAAAACTGTAAAACACACTATTTGCATAATAAAGACTTGTCTTTCACTTTCTGGGGAGCTTTTCTTGTATCTTGACAATTGCATTCCCTGGGGTCAGTCATCATTATAAATTTAAAGTGACTTTTACAAGAACTCAATTAAGAACAAATTCAGAATTAGTACACATTTAATTAATGTATTTACTTGGCTATATGAGTAGCATAACAATAACTATCAATGTATAAGTTCAAAAGATTCAGCACTACATACTTGTTAGCTGTTCAAGTATCTGAACAAATGTAAACAGAAATTAATCATGAACTATTTATCTAGAGATTCATTCTGAGCCTTTTTTATTACTTTAGGGTAGGGATTATTTGTACAGATTCATAGGTGCAAAAAATATTTTTATCATATAACTGAGTACCAATGCACAGAGGCAGTAGATGTCTACTTGGCTCTGAGAACTGGGTAGGGAAATATAAAACTGTATTGTATTTATTATAGACTGCATTAAGAAAATGCACTTTCAACGTAGGCATCTTATTAAAATTTGGATCCTCCCATTCGTTCTTATATAGTAACTATAAATTACATTATTTGTAAAAGAACTAATGGGTAAACTTTGGGGGTTGTTCTAAATTACCTTTAGTGACAAAGAAGACAAGGTTTTAATATTGTTTTTCACCTTTCTTTGGTGTGTTTTCAGAATTGGAAACACTTCTCTTAGAAGCCCCTTTTTCATTTTATTCCCCACAAACTTCTGTAAAAAACAGATAAGCATATGAAAAGTAGTCAGTGTTGATATCTTCATTATCATGAGTAGAAGAGGGTTGAACAATTAATTGAGTAAGTAATTGGCTAGAATTAGATGTGTAGACTTTCAATAACCACAGTTTTGCTTTAACTCCACCCAAAAAACTCTGAATAATCTAATACTCTCCATATCTTAAAATATCCCTTTTATAAATATGATAGTTCTTAAATAGTTTTTGATATTCATCTCTTTGTATGTTTTAAGCCAATTATCTACATAAAGGAAGAAGTGTGTGAAAAATAGATGATATTCAAAGTTTCCTTTTGAACATAAAAGTAGGAATATCAAGAGGGTTTCCCTAATATTAATAGTTTATTGCTTCTGCTTTTTATCTTACTGTTCTGGTGGAATAAATTGTAGATAGAGAGATTAAAATGAAAGTCTCTGACTCTCTGAAAAACTAACTCATAAATGACCAGCTGTAATATCACAAATGCTGTTGTGTAGCATTTTGCTTCCTAAAGACTGACAAAGGGAAATTCAGTGGACCAAAATGTGCCCTGCATAAATATGTTGCTTCAGAATGATTTTCTCAGACATACTGGTGGAGAATGAAAATCTTCCTTTGTTTTATGAACTAGAGTCATGAAGATTTCAAAGTCACAATTAGCAAGCAAAGTAAGTCACTTGCTAAAAATAACCACAGCATTTTAATTTACACATGTCAATGTTCAGAAGTATTTAGGCCTAGATCTTAGTACCTTTGAAACTACTGATGAGCAGAAGACAGGATATTCCTTTTCCTTTCCATTTTATGATGCCATCTTCCCTTATATCTTCTTTCTTTTTAATCCAGTGATGAACACAACAGTTTATTTAAAAAAATGATTTGCTTTTCTCTCCCTAATTTAGCAGGAGAGACAATGTCTCAACTAGTATTCTTTTTGCCATGTAGTGAAACACCCTGTGCCAAGAATGGGTTACATCCTGTTGAGTAATTGGCCAAAGAGATCTCATGGATGTCTAACACTAAATTTTCACACTATTGCCAAGTATATCAGTTGTTCTTCACAAACTGATGTTGAGGCCTTGCAATTGAAGACAAAACATAAATATCTCATTGAACACAGAGAAGTTGAATAGATGTCTAACTAGAGCCTTCTCACCTACAGAGTAGTGATCATGGCACTGAAATGTACTCTATATGTTACTAGAAGAGAAAGCTAAACACCAACACAGGTGTAAGCCCTATTATTTACAATGGTGTCAGGCTTATATGATATGCTGCTGCAATAGTGGCATAAATATTATAGGAGTAACCAAATACATCTGATTGGTTGTTTTTAAGATCCATTCCATGAGATAAAACCCATGCTTGATACTGCTCAAACATCTAAGAACTTGAGACTGGACAGATCATGTGCCTAGAGGAAAACCAAATGCTATCATTCTCTCCTAAAAAATAAAATGACATCTAATTACATTCTTCTATATCCATAGATCAGTGCTTTTCTCAGCCATTATCAGAGATATTTGCTCTTGCAGCTGTTTGAAACTAGCACAAAGACCTACAACATGTAGTGAGAAATGTTGGAATACTCAGTCCTAAATGCAATAACTTCATAAAACCTCTCCAACTGGGTCTTAGGGAACTATTTGGAAGAAGAGGCCAAAAATTCTAAGAGCCAGAAGGTATGGATGATTCAAGGAAACAGCGTCTTCCAGATACAACATGGCTGAGATAGCTATGAACTCACAGATATTGTAGCAATAAGCACAAGTCCTGTACAAGTTCAAACCAGATGGATTACCAGCAATGTGAGGGAGAAAGGGCACAGGCTACCATGCCTAACCAAGAAGCTATCTACAAAAGACATATGCTTTATATATATTTGTGTGTGTGTGTGTGTGTGTGTGTGTGTGTGTGTGTGTGTGTGTGCGTGTATCTAGTGATATATAACCTTCCTTTGGTGAGTTCTTAAAAGAATATCACGGCACTGCACACACACACACACACACACACACACACACACACACAACACACACATTTGTAAATCATCCAATCAATAAATTAGACAATGGACTAAACAAACTGTCCTCAAAAGAAACAAATAAATAGTCAATAAATATTTTTAAACAGTTCAAATTTCTTTGTGTCTGAGAAATGGAAATTAAAAGCACTTTGTGACTCCATCCTACTCCAGTTATTTACCATCAAGTTAAAAATGACAATAAATGTTGATGAGAATGTGGAACAGTAGAAATACTTATTCTTGCTGGTAAGAATATAAACTGTTATAATCATTATGGAAATCTATAAATAAGTTCATTAAAAAAACAAGAAGGAAAACTAAAAGTAGAATATGATCTAGGTTTACAATTCTTGTCTATATACTAGAGGATAGATACTAAATTAACACATCATGGAAATATGTTCACATCCATATTTACTGCTCCATTATTCATAATAGCTCATTATATATAATAGCTCATAATAGCTCATAAATATCTATTAACAAATGAATGGAAAATGAAAACATGGTACATATGAATATTTGAATTTTATTATTCCATAAAGAAAGGTGAATTTATTACATTTTCAGGAAAATCTGTAGAATTGGAGATTAGCATTTTATATCTCATATGCAGAGTATAGATTTAAATGTACACACATGGATATATCACATAAGAAGACTAGGGGGAGGAGCAAATCTTAAGGGAGTGACTGAAGGGATGAAGAAAACGTGATTAATGGAATACATGTAATATGAAACCAGAACAGTATTCGCTGAGAAATGAGAGACTAGCATGCTGGGGACAAGAAGGATGAGAAAGAATAGTATGAGAGAGTAAGGAATAAGAACTTTTAAAATGACATTCATGGACAAGAATGTTGTAATAAAACCTATTTCTTTTTTGTGTTAGCTTAAAAATGTAAATAAAAATATAATAAATTTATTTTCTTCAAATGTATACAGTTAAATATAAATATTTTAAAATGGTTGAAAGTAGAAATTTAAAAAAATAGATAAATAAAGTGAATGGTAACTAATAACATGAATTACATTACATTATACATGAATTACATTAACATTATAGTTTATCCGCAAATATTAACTTTGTCAAACTAGTGATCACATGTATGTGTTGATATTTTTCTTGATATGTATGCATTTTTCTGTACTTGATTGAGTCTATTATGTTTTATGATCTCATCAACATGATTTTATTAGTAACTAATGTGTCATGATCAATGTACTTACTGATAAGGTCACTGATGTGACCTCCTAGCTAGAATGCATAAAGTAACTTTCATTTACTCATTTGTTTCTTGTGTCTTCATAACTATCTCCTTTGAGTCATGCCTGAAGATAATCCCAATTTATTAAACAAAACTTGTAATCATTATTTTCCAGTTATTTTTTCTCCCTAAAGGCTCAAAGTTAGAGTGCTAAGGAGCAATGCATTATTCTCTACTATTTACAGATTACACTCAAAATATATATGATTTCAGATTTATAGATCTAGCTATCTTTTGTATCCATTGCCTTCAAAATTTGATGTGTCTTTGTAACTCCATACCTATCAGAGTGACTTTTTGGTCTGAATCAGTATTCTTATTTTCTCCCACAACTGGTTATTCATATGAGCAAATGTTAAATCCCCAGATGCTCATGATAAATGTGTTACCAAATTTGATTACTCTGTCTCCATATTCTGTGTGCTAACAAACCTTGTTGTATGTAGCATAAAAATATATTTCAAAGTATGCCCTGTTACCCAAAATTCAAACTTAATCCTAAGTTTTCCACCATTAGAAATTAATTCTACTGATACCTGACTTATTATAGTAACCATCATATTTCTCTAAAATTCTTGAAATATTTCAAAGTGAACACTTTATCAGTGTTAGTTTGTCTTTTCAATCAAATAGTTGCAGGATTGCCAACTTTAAGGGTAGTAATTTTTATTGGAAAAAATGTCTATAATATGTTCTGATCATGCTTTTCCCCTACCTCAACTCCCTTTCTCCATACCCATATTTAAAATGAATTCCCATGAGAAAATAAAATTCACGACCATTTAAACTAAGAAAACAAGGAATTTTAAAAAGATCCTTAAATGTAGATTTATTATCAATAAAATTTCAAAGCTGAAGACTTGTGACCAAATATGTGGTCATAAAGCAACACAAGGGTCATATGCTAAAATGGAAAGCATTGAATGAATATTGGAAAAACACTAAATTTCTAGCACATAGACCTGATAACTCTTCTCTTTTTAATTTCTTCTTTCTCATAACTCTCATGAACTCTATCTAGCCTGTGGAATTTCTGTACAGTCAGATTTAGGTTTTCTTAATGACTCATTCTTTCCTGTTTTTCCTATTTTATTTACCAAGAATAATAAGTATATCGGACAATCCTTTCTCTGCATTTCTTTTCTTTATGTTGCAGGCCATACCACAGTTTTCTCACTGGTCATTTTGTAGCTTAATGATTATCTATGTCACAAGATGCACAAGAAATGACAGAGGATGGACAAAAAGATCATGGCTACCTTGGATGGTACATTAATTAAAAACTGGACTGAATTATCTGCAAAGCATGGAAATCCGTGGTTGAGTTAGTAAAACAACAGGAAAGAGGTAGTTAATATGAGAAAGTCATCAAAAAATTCCTAGTGTAGCTGTATAACTGTCTCTATAAAACAAAATGAAAATAAGTTTATATTACACTAAAATTGCATGTATATACATAAAAATGCTTTATTTGTAAGTCTATTATTTGATAGAGCTATAAATAAATGAAAGAAAAACAAACTTATTCGTTCACAATAGTAGATAGTTCTTGGTGTATCCTGACCATTAAAATGCATTTTTCCTTCCTTCATTAATTCACCGAATATTTAAAAATTAGTTTCTCTGTGGTACATAACAAGTTATCAGTTAGAACAAGTTATTGTAAGATTCATAAGATAGTTTGCTCTTTAGACCAAAAAAAGTCATTTGCTTTATTTACTTTCAGACAACCATAACCACCTCTTAATTCATTAAAGAGAGTCTTCAATATTAAATTATTTTCTCATGATACTTCAAACTTATGCATAATGTAAAGGACATCATACTTCATAAAAAAACTAAAAAGATTAATTGAATCAAGGGACATTGCTCTGTAGATCAAAGTTGTCTTTAAATCTTAAAGTGTTATATAAATGTCCTATAAGTGTAGGGATTATGTTATATGCAACATTATTCCAGGAACTGAAGATCACAAAATTACAAAAGGCCTTTTTTTTGAACATTTACGTGACATAATGAATAGCTTGGTAGCTTTAGATATCCAAGAAAATATTAGCTTAAGATAAAGTTTATGATATCTAACAGGAAAATAAAAAAGAAATGCACCCAAGAATAAAATAATATTTAAGTTGACAGAAGGGATACAGCAATAAACCCTATCTTCATGTAAATTCCAATGTTCTAAAACTTATGCTGTGACCTTCTATTTTATTGCTTGGTCTTCAATATAATTCTAGAAACTTTAAAGGAATTTGGAGGTAAAGTCAACTACAGTCAGGGATCTGAGGAATTCGGTAAAATGAAGGTGGAAAAGCTGAGAAGAGAAATATTTTTTCATGGCTTATGGTCTGGCAAGGGAGAGAGAAACCAGGTCATGGAATGACATGAGACTCTGGGTTATTTAATTTTGGCTTAATATTTCCTTGTTTATTTTACTATATGTTGTGGGTTGACTTTTGAATACTCTCAATATGATTACCTTGAAGTCCTGCATTCTAATATCTATGCATGCTCCTTATTTGAAAATAAATAGTACTTTTGAAGTCAACTCATGAAAATGATGTTGACTTAACCCAATATTCCCAGTGTTCTCATTTAAAAGGAAATTTTACACCATGAGACAGAGTCACAAAGAGGGATCAAATAATATGAGTATGAAGGCAAAGATACAGATGATGTTTCTGAAAACCAAATGATGTCAATGAATACTAGGCAACCAATAGAAACCAAGAGAAAAACATATAATACAGTCTTTTTCACAGCCCTTTCAAATCTATCAAGATTCTGATTGCAGAATTCTAGATTCTAGAAAATTGAAATAATGTTTTGTATCTTGTTTTCCACCACTGAATATACTATTTTGCGATGGCTTTCTTATGGAAGTATATGCTAAGTATGATGAAATGTCTGATTAAATATATGTGCACATAGTTTTTCATAGCATATAGCTCACTGGTTATATGATGTAGGCAAACTGTCTGTATAAGGTAAAACTTGAACCTTGATATTTGTGAACTGTGTGAACTCAATCATGACTACACAGATCTCTTTACCATTGTGGTTTAAAATAATTTACATACAAAATTTAATTAGAATGATTATATTCTAATAAAGGTATTTATGAATACTGGAATTTTAATTTTATATATTTTTAAACTTTCAAAAACCAGTATTTTTAGTATTTACCCAACAAATTATAAATGTAAAATTCATTTTATATATGATTTTCTCCATTCTTTTTTAACTTTTTATTTGCCAGTTCTAAGATGGAACTGAAGTTCCAATACATGTTCAGCTTGTACTTAACCACTACACTGTATTCCCATAACTCTGTAAAATCCATTATAATTGCAGGTCAGATTAGGTCTGACGTCAATGCTTCTGAAGCTCTAGAAAAGGGGAACTTTTACTCAGGTAGACCAGGTTCTAAAGCTGCTTAGCTGCAGCATTTCTTTTTCAAGAAAACTTCAGATTTTAATAAAAATTTTCCTAGAAAAATTCAGGTGGTTTAAAATCTTTTTCTTTTTCTCTTTTTATTTTAGAGATAATAATATAATTACATCATTTCTGCATTCCTTTTCCCCTCTCATATCCCCCTCCCTACACTCTTTTATATCCATGGTCTCTTTGTAATTAGTTTTTATTAGATGCATATATGTACAGACATATATTCCAAATATAGCATGCTCAGTCTATATAGTGTTATTTGCCCATATTTTTAAAGCATTTTTGAGACTTTGTTTCTATCCTTGGAAAATAGAGATTTTTGTTGCTTCTTGATGAACATTGATAAAAAGAAACTCTTAGCAAGTCCACCATTTACTCAAGTGATCTATACATTCGCACACGACTTTGCACTTAGGAATCCTACAATTTGATTTTCACTACTTTAAAATAACTGGTTTTGAACAGGCCTTATGTCTGCATTCTCACTGAACCCTACACTTATTTTAGATAACCATTTCCCCTGGCACTGTCTAAAGATAAAAAAAAATAGATGTTTTTAATGACTATGTGTTGTAGTTTGTCTTAAATATAAATTGATGAAAAATTAATTGCTATCTTTGGTTTAAAAGCAGTCATGGCTTCACTAGAGAAACTTAAGTATATACTGTCACAGAACAAACATTTCTTACTGGAAAGACTGACAGATGAAGAAAATGACATGGGGAATAAGTACATCATGTACTAACTCTGTCTTATATAAATTAGTGAATAAAACTTTAAAGTGCCCCCATGATAGCAAGTTGGTGAGAAAGACCTAGCAGTTATCTTGCAGGTTTGTGCCATAAAATATCCTTCGAAATGGGAAAAATTTACAGGGTTTTGTGTACAAAATATTATAGCTATCTTGGCAGTTCAGTCTTGCAGCAGTCTTTATTTTGAGCAGTGACATCTAAGCATTTATCCAAGCCCTTGTTTGCATAGAAATGCAGAGGGCAGTACATTGCAGAAGATGCTGATAAATGTAAATCTTACCGTGGAACTAAAATCTGGGACTCCAAAGAACTCTTGCCAACATGGCAAAGAGTATGTCCTACTATTAGTTTCTTTTACATTGTTCCATGACTTAATTAAAAAACTCAGAGCTCCCAATCAGATGGTGTCCAAATTTTACTTCACTTTTAAGAACTTGTGGTTAGGTAATTTCATGCAGTATGAGATTACTTCCTTACATATGGAAAAACACACTGGTATAAACAAAAGAAAAATTCTGCTTGATATATTTCCATCTTTTGAGGGTGTATGTCAAAGTGTATGACAAAATATTTTGCCTTAGATGTTGGTATGATGGCTCAGCAGGTAAAGATCTTTGCTGTTCATCCTGATGACTTTAGTTTGAACATTTGGCCTTCTTGGTGGGAGCGGGTAATGAGTTCTTGATGCTGTTATCTGACCTCCACACATGCAACACTACAAGTTTATGGCCACCACGCACAAAAATAAATGAATGCAAAAAAGAGAAAGCTATAAAATATCTGGTAAAAGAGTTCCAATTCTTATCTTATGAGATAAATACACATATTTCTAGTAATTTTGACCTCTGGATAGGCTATTTAGTAAGAAGTAAAGAAGGCCTATATCAAAAGGTTCTACTTAGCCTCTGTTCTGTAATACTCTTATACACATTTTGATGAATGGCTTAAGCTGTTAACTAAATCATCAAGTTCAGAATAATAATCAATTCCTTATGAAATAAATTATAGTACTTAGCAGCATATATGATAATAATAGTAAGAAACAGAAACCTTACCAGTATGGAATGGGCAAGAACTTCTGTCTTCTACTGACTAAGGTATTAGTAAAGCTGTGAAATTACTTTGATGTGCAGCTTGTTGAAAATAAGCTTCAAAAGTTTATTTTTCTTTGCTGTGTCAGTGGCTGATGTGGCTGCAAACCACTACTGTCTTTTTTATGAATTTCCACTTCCATGTACTCACACATATTTTATGGGAAATAAATCAAAGCTTGCATCCTTCCATTTTGACCCAAGAAATATTGATGAGAAATACAAAACATGCCACACAGAAGTTCAGGAATTCATGCTGAGCTCATCTTCTGACCTCTGGTGGTTGTGTGGTGAACCGTTTTGTTGTTCTTTGGCACCTCCAACATGATGCTCAGCACAGAAAAAAAGGGAAAGATCAAATTAGACAAAAGCCTTAGTAATCGAGAGCTTGCAACTAACTAATGGTTTAAAATAAGAAGAAATTATCCATTCTACACCTGGCCCTGAAACTTGAATGGATACAAGATTAACCAATTTTCTCTTTGTTAAATGATATCCTAAGGGTTTCAATGGTTTGTTAGAAGGCATGCCTTTGATTGCATCTCTAGTGAGAAACTCATCAATTTTCTAGGAGTTACTTATGGTGTGTGTGTGTGTGTGTGTGTGTGTGTGTGTGTGTGTGTGTGTGTGTTTTCTTTATGTATGTGTGTGGATTAATCGATTTCATATGAATTTGTGTGTAATAATGTGCTTTGTGAACAGTCATCTAGTCTATTACATTTTTTTATCTTCCCTTCCCACAACGTGAATATCTCTCTTTTACTTCTATCTCCCCACAACTGCACCAGACTTCTTATAGGAGAGAAAACACTGTACCTGTTAGACTTTCAGCTAACACACTCAATTCCATCCATTTTCCTGAAAATAATAGTTTTGTTCAGTAAATTGAATAAAACTCATAGTTAGATGATTTCCTCTTCCACTTAAATAAAAATATCGGCCCACTCCAATAAATGACTTTCTACCCATGCTCATACAAGAAACCCTTATTAAACTAAGTGGGTCACAAGCACACCCACACACACAAGTACACACACAGAGTAAGGGGGGGCATGAAAGTAGGAGACGTAATTTTAGAGAAGACAAAAGATTTCAAGTGGGAAAAGAAAAATGGATATAAAGGGGCAGAAGAGAGAGAGTGCCTGCTGGTGGTGGGGGCCTAGAAAAAGGGATGACTGAGGGGAAGGAAGGGTGAAGGACAAGGTCTACTGATATGATTTTCATTCCTTTGGAGATGGGGGCAAAGCTGAAGGGAAGACAGTATGAATATGACTAAATGACTAAAATTCATTAGATATATGTACAAAACTGTGAAAGAATAAAATAATTAAAACTCTATCAGGCACTCCCTGTGAGTGCACAGACTGCTCATGGCAGGCAAGCAGGTAAGCTAACCACATATCTTCACCTCTCCCTCCTCTTCTCCAAATCCACTACTCAGTCTCATTTATAGTTCTGTAGCAGAGTGCCCGCTGAAACCTCCCCTTCAGCTCTGCCCCCACCTCCAAGGGAATCAGGATTAAATCAGTAGACCTCCTCCTCCAGCCTTCCTTCCCCTCACCCATCCAGTTCTCCAGGATCCCAACACCAGCAGGCACTTCCTGGAAAAGCACCTGCCACACTTGCCAGGGAGACAGTTAGGCAAACTACAGTCCTTCACTATGCTGCCCTTTCCTCCAAATCCAATTCCCTGTCTCATCCCCAGCTCCTTAGCAGACCACCTACTTTGTCCTCTCCTCCCTCCCTAACCCCAACTCCAGTGGATCATATAGATCTTCCCATGAAACACCCCCCCACACACATACACCCACTCATGGCTTTCTCTCTCCCCCAAACCAACAGGAATTCCCTGGGAGCCCACTAGCCAAACCTATCAGAGAAGCAAATAGACCAGCAAAGCATGTAGATAGGCTTCAGTTCTTCACGTTCCCTCCTCACCTCCAAATCCAGACTCGTCCTCAGCTCTGTAGGAAAATGCCTGAAATCTCTAGAATAGCTGTTCTCACCTATGGAATGTGACTATTTGGGGGGTTGAAAGGCCCTTTCACAAGGGACACCTAAGACCATCTGCATATCAGATATTTACATTGCGATTCGTAACATTAACATAATTACAGTTATGAACTGACAACTAAAATAATTTTAGGATTGGGGGTCACCACAACATGAGGAAATATATTAAAAGGGTCACAGCATTAGGAAGGTTGAGACCAACTGATCTAGAATAAAATGAAGAAACTCTGCCTAAAAGAAATAGATATCAAGAAATAATCATTCAGGTATGAGATTAATAAAATAGAAATTGAAAAATCACCCTAGTGAGGTGCCCCAGACACAGAAAACAATCATTTTATGTATTCACTTATAAGTAGATATCAGTTGTTAAGGAAAGGATAATAATGCTGCAGTTCTATAAACCCAGAGAGGCCAGGTAACAAGACAGGCTCTAGGAGAGGCACACAAAGCTCCCTGGTAAGAAGAAATAGGAAAGATTTAGAGTAGACTAGAATGAGGGCAGTTGAGGACAAGAGAAGGTATGGGGGAGGGATTGAGGAAAAGAGTATACAGAAAGACTACTGGAATTGGGGCAGTTGAGGGCAAAATATAAACCTAGTGCAGTGGAAACTTCTGGAATCTATGAGGGTAACCTTAGTGAGGATTCCTAATACAAAAGGATAAGGAGCCTGAGCTGGACATCTTCTGTAACCAGGCAATGCTCCCAGTGGTGGGACAGGTATACCAACTTAGCCACAGACTTTCAACCTACAATCTGTCCTGCCTGCAAGACACGCTGGGGCAATGGTGGCATTGAACCTGTGGGAGTGGCCAACCAATGACTGGCTTAACTGGAGGCCCAGACCAAGAGATGGAATGCATATCTAACACTGCCTGGATGGGCAGGAAGAAAAACTGGATAGCCCAGAGACCTACAGTGGAAGCTAATACAACTGGCATAAATAAATAAATAAATAAATAAATAAATAAATAAATAAATAAATAAATAAATAAATAAAATAAGTCCTAATGATATTCTGATATACTCATAGATGGGTACCTTGCCCATTTGTCATCAAAGAGCCTTTCCCTGGCAGCAGATGGAAGCAGGTGCAGACCCTCAGCCAGAAATTATGTGTAGAGTTTAAATTGCAGGTGTCCTATTTCGCCCTCTCCATCAGAGTTGGGTGAGTCCTGGAGAAGAGGGAGAGGAAAGATTGTAGGAGCCAGAGGGGTTTGAGGAGACCAGGAGAACACAGCCCACTGAAGCTATCGAGCAGGGCTCACAGGGACTCATAGAGACTGAGTTAGCAAACATGGAGCCTGCATGGGTCTGCACCAGGTCCTCTGCATATATGTCAGGGCTGTTAGCTTGATGTTTTCGTGGGGCTATTAATAGTGGGAGTAGGGGTGTCTCTGACTCTTTTGCTTGCCCTTGGGACTCTTCCTCCTATTGGGCTACATTGTCCAAGCTCCATACAAGAGTTTGTGCCTTGCCTTATCAAATCTTGTTGTGTCATGATTGGCTGATATCTCTTGGAGGCCTGCTCTTTTCTGAAGGAAAATGGAGTAGGAGTGGATCTAGGGGAGAGGAGAGGTGGAGGAAACCTGGGAGAAGTGGAGAGATGGGAGACTGATCCAAATGTACTGTATGAGAGAAGAATGTACCTTCAATAAACAAATGTCAAAAAAATAAAAATAAAAAACTGTTATCAAAATTAAAATAAATAACTAAAACAGAATCAAGCAAACAAACAACAATAAAAATACAAAGAATCAAGAAAACAAAGACTTGGTTGTATGAGAAAATCAATAAGATTGATAAACCTTTACCAAATTAACTACAAGTTGGAGGAAGAATTTCCAAATTAATAAAATTAGAGAAGGACATAACAAAAGACATAAAGGAAACACAGAGAATAATGACAGACTTAAAAAACTGTACTCCACCAATTTGAAAAATCTAAATAAATGGATATTTCCTCAGACATACCACTGCGCAAAGTTAAATCAAAATCAGACAAGCAATTTTAACAGCCAATAAGCCCCAGTGAAATGGAAGCAGCAATTAAACAACTTCTACCCTAAAGAAGACCAGGGTCAGATAGCTTTAGCATAGAATTCTACCAGACTTTCAAAAAGAGTTAATGCCAGTATACCTCAAATTATTACATAAAATAGAAACATAAGGAATATTTTCCAATTTATTTTATAAGGCCACAGTTACCCTAATACCAAAACACATAAAGACTCAATAAAAGAAAGAATCATAGAACAATTTCATTTATGAACACAGATGCAAAAATTCTCAATAAAATACTAGCAAAATGATTCTAAGAACATATCAAAAGGATCACTCACCATGATCACACTTGTGTCACCCAAGAGACATAGAGGTGATTTAACAGACAGAAATCAATAAATGTAATTCATCGTATAACAGACTGAAAGACACATGATCATATCATTCGATGCAGAAAGGTTTTGACAAAATCCAACACACTTTCAGGCTAAACTTTCTGAAGACAATAGGGATACAAGGGACGTAACTCAACATGATGAAGGCAATTCACAGCAAGCCCATAGCCACCATCAACTTAAATGAAAACTCAAAGCATTTTCACTAAAACAAGAACAATGAACAGAACAAGACTGTTCACTTTCTCATAATTATTCAATATTGTACATGGAATCTTAACTAGAAAGAGCACTAAGACAACTAAAGGATATCAGGAGTATACACATAAGAAGGGAAGAAGTCAATATATATCTTCATTTGCAGATGTTATGATAGTATAAGTAAGTGGCCCTAAAAACCCCACCAAGAAACTCCTAAAGATGATAAACACTTTGATCAAGATAGCTAGATACAAAATTAATTCACAAAAAACAGTATCCTTCATACACACACACACACACACATATGTACATACAGACTGAGAAAGAAACCATGTAAAAACACCTTTCTCAATAGCCTCAAATAATATAAAATAACTTGAGGATTATTCAAACAAGCAAGCAAAAGACTTATATAATAAAAAACTTAAAGATACTGAATAAATTGATGAAGATATCAGAAGATGGAAAGATCTTCATGCTTATCTATCAGTAGTATTAATACAGTAAAAAATGGCATTTCTTCTAGAAGCAATGGAAATATTCAATGGAATCCTTGTCAAATTTACCACATAATTCTTTACAGATCTTGAAATGATAGGTCTCAACTTTATATGAAAACCAGAATCCCAGGATAGGTAAAAAAAAAAAAAAAAAAAAAAAAACTAAATAAAAAAGAACTGTCGGAGGTCTCACAATTCCTGATTTCAAGATGCACTACAGAGTTATAATAATGAAAACAGCATGATATTGGCAAAACACAGATACATTGATCAACAAAATAGTATTGAATACCCAGACATTAAATCCACACACCTAGGACACCTGAGTTTTTATAAAGAAGCCAGAAATACACATTGGAAAACAGATAGTACCTTCAACAAATAGTGCTGTTCAAATAGGACAGCTGCTTGTAGAAGAATACAAATAGATGCATACTATGTGCACAAAACTCAACCCCAAATGGACCAAAGAACTCAAAATAAATCTAGGTACTGAACCTAAGAAAAGAGAAAGTGAGGAATAGATTTGAACTCACTGGCGCAGAAAAGACTTTTTCTTATATATTCTAATTTATTTTTTCTTGTCTTGTACAACACATTTTGACTCCAGACTCCACTCCCTCCATTCCTCCCAGCTCCCTCTATCTCCCCCCCACAGATCTGCCTACCCCTCTTCCCCTAAAAAAAGAGAGCAGGGTTAACATCTCACACAGTTGCCACTCAAATAGAACAAAACAAGATCGAATAGACTTTCTTAACAGAACACCAATAGCATGGGCACTAAGAACAACAATTAATAAATAAGACATCATGACACTAAAAAATATCTGTAAGGCAAAGGAAACCATCAATAGGAAGAAATGGTGGCCTATAAAATGGAAAAAGATTTTCACTACCACCACATCTGATAAAGGGCTAATGTCTAAACTATATAAAGAATTCAAGAGCATACATTGATTGGTCTGCACAGGATCCTGTGCATATTTACCAAGGGTATTAGCTTGGTATTTTTGTAGGATTCCTCTAACAATCTGAGAGATATGTCCCTAACTGTTTTGCCAGCTCTTGGGACTCTTATCTTCCTACTAGGTTGCCTCATCCAGCCTTCATATGAGGGTTTATGCTTTGTCTTACTGTATCTTGGTCATGATATCTCTTGGAGGCCTGCTCCTTTCTGTTTGAAAAAGTAGGGAGGGAGGGATGAAACAAGAGGTAGATGGAGCTAGAAAGAGTTGAAAGGAAGGAAAACTGTGGTTAGGTTATATTATATGAGAGAAGAATCTATTTTCAATAAAAATTATACTTAAAAAATACTAGATATCAAAAAACAAATAGTCCAATTAAAAATGTGATACATCTGGGTGTTGGAGACCTTTAATCCCAGCACACTGTAGGCAGAGGCAGGTGGATCTTTAAGTGTTCCAGGGTGGCCTGATCTACAGAGTGAGTTCCAAGACAGCGAGAGCTACACAGAAAGAGCCTGTCTTGAAAAAAATAAAAAAACAAAAAAAAAATGGGATACATATCTAAACAGAGAATTCTAGAAAGAGGAAACCCAAATGACTAAGAAATACTTAAAGAAAATTGTTAACGTCCTTAGTCATCAGGGAAATGCAATTCAAAGCTATTTTGAGATTTCATCTTACACCTTTCAGAATGGCTAAAATCAACAGAACCAGTGACAGCTCATGCTTGTAAGGATGTGGAGTAAGAGGAGAGGAGCACTCATTCATTGTTGATGGGACAGCAAACTTGTACAGCCACTATGGAAATAAATGTTGTGGCTCCTGAGGAAGATGAGAATAAAACTTCCTCGAGATCCAACTATACGACTTGTTGGCATATACACAAAGGTCACTTCATCCTACCAAAAAGACTCTTGCTGAACCATGTCCATTGCTGTTCTATTCATCATAGCCAGAAATTGGAAACAACTAGGTATCCTTCAATAGATAAGTAAATGAAGATGTAGTACAATTTCACAAAGCAGTATTACTCAGCTGTTTAAAAAAATCATGAAATTCACAGGTAAATGGATGAAACTAGAAAAAAAAATCATCCTGAGTGACTTAACCAAGACCCAGAAAGACAAAATAATATGTACCCATTTATATGTGCATAGTAGCTGTCAAGTCAATAAATAACCAAGCTACAGTCCATAGAACAACAAAGGTTATGTGTAGAATAAGGGGCTGGTGGGGGGGCACAGATCTCCCTAGGAAAGGAAAATAGAAGAGATAGTTACAGATGGGTTGGGGTAGGCTGAAATGGGATGATCAAGTGGGAAGGGGGAATGAAGAGACGACAAGGGAGTGAATACAGAGGGGAGATAGCTAAAATTAAGGGCCATTTGAGAACTAATAAGGAAACCTAATACAGTAGAAGCTTCCTAAAGTATATACATACAGGATAGCAATCTAAATGAATACTGCCAAGTAATGAGGGAAGCAGATCCACACCTGGACATTATTTGAGACCAAATGAATATTCCAGTGCCAGTATTGAGTTATATCTAATTGAGTTGTTGGCCAAAGGGGTCCCATGGGAATAACCCAGTCTGTTGAAAAGACTATGCTTTGCTCTTCACAAACTGATAGTGAGGCCCCATTGCTGAAGACAATACCTTCAGAACTCATTAAGCATGGAGAAGTTGAGCTGGTGCATATATAAAGCCTTCACCCCTACATTCTAGTGTCTTTGGTACAGGAAGGTACTCTGCATTCTACCAAAGAAAAAACATAAGCAACAGCCAATCCACTAACCCTGTGCTCTACAATGGTGCCCTGTCTGCAAAATATGCTAGTGCAATAGAGGCCCAAAGCTTGTGGGAGTATTAGTAGAATGTATTTTATGTTGCCTTGTTATTACTTTACAGTTTTGGCTTTAATCTTGAATCAACCATTCTGATGCTCATAAAAAGTTTCTATGGGATATTATTTGCACTGTATGTACAAAGAAATGAAGGATTACAGCTATAAGATTTAATAGTAAGTTCGGAAGTACTGAAATAAGCAACAGATGCACAGTAAAATAGAATCCTATTTGCTTCAAGACTGATTGAAGTTTTAAGTATTAAGAAGATGTATAGTGGACTGAATCTTGGAGACAGACGTCTATTTTAAGAACTAGCTCCACTATAAATAAATACACAAAGAATGGGTGCAGGAGAGATGGCTTGGTTGTTAAATACTTGCTGGTCTTGCAGAGGACCTGAGTTTGATTCCCATCACCCATTTTGAATGGCTCACAACTACCTGAAATTTTGACACCAGGTGATCAGACACCCTCTCTGGCCTCTTCTAGCACACATGCGGACATGTGTGCATACTTACACAGAGGCACAAACATATACACGAAATTATCTATAAAGAAAATGTTTTCAAAATATCACTAATGAGATTTCGGTTACTCCAAACCAGGAATGGTGATGCATGCCTACAACTCAAGAAATCCAGTGAATGAGATGGGATTCTTGCCATGAATCTGAGATCAATATGGGCTAAGTAGTGGATTTGTGGCCAGCTTGGACTACATAGTGAGACATAGTCTCCAAAAAATAATAAGTAGTGAACCCCAAAGCTCATACAAAGCAACAAGCTCATGTTTACCTTCTAATTTTTTGGAAATCTTTCCAGTAGACAGAAGGCATTAAGAAAGGCATTTTCAAACTTCTTCCACAGTAACTCCTTACTTGTCAACATTTTAATTTGCTCTGAATTTAAGTTTATACTGAATGCTGCTAAGCAGTTGCATGCCAAAGAAAATGGCTTAGATTGAAAATACAGAATGTATTAAATGAGCTAACATAAAGCACTTAATGTCTAGGGCCATGGATGTTCTGTCACAATACTGTAAATACTATGAATAAAAATTTTTTAAAGGTGAGAAAGTAAATGTATCTGAATCAAAGAACATAAAAATTGGGATTGTATCTTTTTTCACAACAGATTTTTCTATACATATAAACTTTGACACAGTATTTAAAAGAAAACAAATTGGCTGGGCATAGTAGTACACACCTGTAATCCCACCACTGGAGAGACAGGAACAAGAAAACTGTGAGTTCTAAACAACTATTGACTAAAAGAAAGATGAAAGTGAAAAAGTAGTTGATAATGTCCAACTAACCAACCAAATGTTCTTCACTGACAGAGAATAAACGAATTTTAGTATTTTGAATTTCTCATCATTCTTCCAAAAGAGTTCTCTGGACTACCTCATAATAGTGTTTTACGGTTTGTTTGTTTGTTTTTTCATTTCCCTACCAATCATTTATATCTCATAAAAGGTCAATAGGACCACTACTAATTACCATCAAACCTGATGCTACACAAGATGAGAAATTATAAGTGCTGTCAAGTGGCCACATGCTCTTATAACTTCAGGCCAGCTTTTGAAATAACCAAGAAAAAAATCTTTCCTGTCTTTTAACATCATCTCTTACTGACTGAGACTTCTCTGGATTATATGAACCTCTGTGTCTCATGCCCATTTTTCTTACATAGATACCTGCAGCCTATAATTACACTCTGCTTTGCTGTGCAGTGGTGTGATGCAAGACATAGCCAGCAACGTTGCATCGGGTATTAATAGTTAAGTGTATGAATCATTGGTCCCAGGTTTCAGCTTCTGATTTGTTCATTAGTAAAAGTCTATATAAGTTGTCTGATTCAACTGCTTGAATAAGCTTTCAAAAAGGAAGGACAAGCAAAATGAAAGGATGATTTTTCCTTAGAGTAACAATCTTTGGATTGTTACTAGTGTTGAAACAGCCTTACAGGAGATATTAAATCTACAAGAACATTTGTTGCAGGTAGCAATTTGTGCTCTTTTGGTATCCTTTTGGGGCAATAAACTTGGCAAAATGAAGACAAGTGCTCATTTCCGGGCAGAAACACATCACAACCGAAGATTTAACAAGATTGCCTAGTTATTGCATTGAACATTTTGCCTTAAAAATGAAACACTGTCGTTTAAAACTCTATTCAGCTGAAGTTTGTAGTCCTATTAAAGAGACAGCCCATTTATAAGTTAAGTCAGGCTTTGGGAATTGATTCTTAACCAATATACTATAAACTTTGATATTTTATGTCAAAATTCTTAGCGCAAAAAGTTAATATAAAGGAAAATTACAAAATAGATGCACTATAAAATCAATGTATATACGATTTCTTCTTCTGACTCCTAAGATAGAATTTAAATTTCTTAAAACAAATGTTTACTGCTGTAGAGGCTATCTGAGTTCAGGATGGAATTCTGAATAATTCCAATTTGTTTTGAACTTGGTAGAAACACGGGCATTTATGCTTTTTCTATCTTGGCTTTGTCACAGAAATTTCTAGCTTTTCAACAGTAACAGGATAGAGTAGTGGGGAGGCCCAAGTGTTATGGCTCCTAATTGACCTCATTTGGGCCATTATGGAGCCAGAGATTTCAGTGCTTTCAACAGAAAAATAAGTAGATTGATTTGTAGAAGAATAAACCGAGTGTTCTTTTTTGATGCTTAACCCATCCCTATATGGTTGACTGTTTTAAACTTTCTTGGCTAGACATAGTAAACATAATAGAATTGCTTAATAATATTTATGTTACTCTATGAAGTGGGATGGGGAAAAGCTGGTTTTAGTGTGAGACACTAAGAGTGGAGAAGAACACATGTTCAACTAGTAAGCAGGTGAAGGGAAAGAAGTCCAGATTATTGTTTATACAGTGAACAAATACCTTTTTTCAAGAATAGAACATTGAGAAACATTGCTGTAATTTCATAATCAATTTACTCACAAAGTAAAGAGAATTTGGAATTTCTAAATAATTTTATCAATCAAGAAATTTTTATTAGTTATTTCAGAATTTGTACAATGTGTTTGATCATATTCCTCCGAATTCTTCTCCTACTCCATAACTACTTTTCTAAACTCCCAAATTTCTGTCCACTTTTTAAAAACTCATCAAGCCCAAATTCTAGTTTGTATACTCTGGACTAAATGATCTTTCACTCGACTGTGGTTGACCCATCAGGGGCTGCACCTTTGAAGGAAACTAACTCTCACTCTCTTAGCAGTGATCATTGCTCCTTGGCTAGGGGTTGGATGTTGTGACCACCTACTCTCTCCTTGCTGGGAATTGCTCTAGCTTAAGCTTGTGCAGATGTTGTGCATGCTGCCATAACCATTGTGTATTCAGAAGATCCTGTTCCCTTGCCATCCACTGCCTCTGGCTCTCACAGTCTTTCTGAAATCTCTTCTGTAATGATCCCCGAATTTTGACAGGTAGAGTACTATAAAGATGTCCATTTAAGATTGAATATTTCTCTTATTCTCTTTATCTTGGCCAGTTGTGTGTTTCTGTGATAATCACTATCTACTACATATAGAAGCTTCCCTGTTGAGGGTTGAGACATGCATTAATCTATGAGTATTACTATAATTTTTCAAGAATCAATGTAATACTATGTATGTTTAGGAAACTTGTAGTAGTGAGTTCTTCTCTACGCTAATCGAAGATTCTTAGTCTGCAACTAGTAGCAGGCATGGATTTCCTCTTATGTAGTAGGACTTAAATCCAATCAGAAAGTGGTTAGTTTCTCCCATGATGATCATGACACCATTGCATAAGTGAACATATTTTTTAAATCCCCTACCAGATAATTGGAATACATTTTAGATATGTCATTTATATATTCTAGAACATGACTCTCACATAAAGCACAAATAAAATGGTTGGAAAAATTATAAAGACAATGATGATCTCATATATTCTCTTTTTTGAATAAAAATAAACTATTTAAAAAATAATGCACAAACATTTTTAACTCATTGGTTAACTCTTTTAAATGATCTAATATTTTACTCTTTTGTCCTTTATTAATTATATAAGCCCTATAATACCAGTGGGCTGATTTGAAATGGCATTTCAAAAAATTAAGCAAGCAAATAGTAAATTGATAACATACATTTTATTTTAATACTATCCAATAAATATGCAAATAAAGTAGTAATAGTAGAAAATTATTTATATTTGTAAACTAAAAATAAAGTGATATCATGTGAGACTATTGCAGTTAATGCATAATTTTAGTGGTGGGCAGAGAAAAATTTAGACACCATTTAATAAAGCAATTCAACAATACATCTAGAATCATGCTAAGAACTATTTGGTCAATAAATCCTGATCCAAGAAATTTAGCTCAAATAATTGAACTGGGTGAACATATGTATTCTAAGTCATTGATAGTCAACTAACAGCAATTTGGTCCCCAGGAGTTATTTGTCAATATCTGGGAATGTTTTCTGCTTGGCAGAGGTGAGGGCACTACTGGAAGAGGCCAAGAATATTGATACATACCCTCCAATGCACAGTGAAGCTAGCAACAGCAAGTAATTCTAACAATGAGAACCATGTAACCCTGGCTGAATGGTACTCATATGTAGTTAATTTAAATGTCAATCCTCCCATAAAGAAATTAATGTCCATCAATGTCCCTATCTACTCAATGCACTATTATGTTCATATTTAAAATGCTAAAATGCTTGAAATATAAAACTGGAAATGTAAACTAGCAATTAGTGAGGAATATGAACATATTGAATCTGGGGGAAACAATGAGTCAGAACCAGAAGCTGCTGTCATATTATAGATTTGCTGAGAAAAAAAAATTATAGACTTGTCCAATGGAGAAACATATATCATGTGCAGTCAGAACAACTGCATCAGGGCCATCTTCTTGACTCTCTTCCCTCCTTCTAATATGTCTGGTCAGAAAAAAAAAGCACTGATCAAAATGAAGAGACAGTGCATCAAATTGAGGCAAACACCATAAAAAATCTTTATGGATTTTGCTGACATAAAATTTATTCCCTTGAATTGCAAATTCAAAGAAGCTCACATCATTCAGTCTGCTCAAAGAACCAATTAGCAATAACTCATCCTCAGCAGAATTTAGGGCATTCAATTTCCTGTCATCTAAGACTGCTTTTTTAGATAATACTAGATCAGAGAATAGGGTAAATGATACAAAATCTGGAGTAGGGTTTGTACAGTGCTACAAAGAAATGATAAAAATGAAAAAGTATTTAAACAAATGTGTTTGTGTGGATTTGCATGTGTGCATATCAAGTAAAATAAGAGTTGTAATCATGTGTCCTTAAATTACGAAAAGATATGAAAGAAGTACAGGGACTATGGGCAGCCTCTAAATCATCTGTTCTCAATCTGTGGGCCCCAACCATTTTGAGGGTCAAATGGCCATTTCACATGAGTCACCTAAGACCATTTTCATATCAGATTCTTACAGTACAATTTATGTGAGTAGCAAAATTATAGATATGAAGTAGCAATGAAATTAATTTTATGATTGTAAGCCACTGCAACATGAGGGACTGTATTAAAGCATCACAGCATTAGGAAGGTTGAGAACCACTGCTAGAAAAGGGAGAAAAGGTGATAGATGCCCTTTTAGAGTCTCCAAGAAGAGCAGTCTTCCAGACCAAATTTAAACTCACTTGATTTGTGTTTGATATCTGATCTCCAGAGCTATGAGAAAACAGTTTTGCATTTTATAACATACTAAGTTTCTCATTTTCTGCTATATAAACAATGGGCGGGGGCAGAGTTACCCTTTATAGCTCTGTGAGTGATGTGTTTTGTTTATTCATGTATGTGTCATGAGTATGACGGTTTATGTTATCAACTTGACAGAATCTTAGAATCACCAGGGACATTGTCCTCTGGGCATGCCAGTGATTGTCTTAATTGCATAAATTAAGGAGGGAAGATCCACCCATGCTACTTTCTCTGGCTTGGATACTGGACTAGGAGAAAGGGACTTAAGCAGCAGCATACATCCATCGCTTTCTGCTTCTTGACTGTGGGTTTGATGTGACCAGATGCTTCAAGTTCCTACTGTCTTGATCTCCCCGTCATGATGAACTGTGCCTTGAAATATGAGGAAGGATAACCTCTTTCTCATTTATGTTGCTTTTGTCAATGTATTTTATCACAACCATAGGAAAGAAACCAAGACACTAATGGAGCATACAGGTATAGTTTTACATTTCGTTTGCTTGCTTGTTTGCTTGCTTGTTTTTTTTTTTTCAATCATGAAAGACAATACTCTAGGAGCCTTTGCAAGTAACCTTCCCACTGGCTGTCTCAGAAATAAACTGCTTCTCTAGCTTCTATGGATAATGTAAAATCTGACCAAGAAAACAAGGGAAAATTTATAGTTCTCTTTAAAATATATTTATCATATTCTGTGCATATGCACATGTAATGTGTGAGTGTGAGTGTATAGAGGTATGAGTCTGTGGTTAGAGGACAACTTGTGAGAGCCAGTTCTTTTCTTCTATGATGTGGAACATGGAGACTGAACAATGGTCACAAGGTTTAGTAGCAGGATCCTTTACCCACTGAGTCATCTTGCCCACTCAGCAAGCTCTTTTTTAAGAGTGACTTTTCAAGTGGTCAAAGTGAAAGGTATACTTATGTTTTGTAATGTATAATCAAAGGATCAAAGTACAGTGTCCTTAAAACTTTAGAGCTAATAGAGTTAGACACATCTTGCATTCAAATCCTGGTATGGATAATTTAAAGAATGAAAGTTTCTAAATCAAAGTTACTTTTTCTTACAATAATTAATAATAATTATTATATTATAATAATAATAAACAGACCACACTCTATAAATCTTGTTGTAGTCCAGACACGTATAATATTTACAGTATATGAAAGATTGCTATTTCAAGCATGAGGAGCTTAAAACAAGATTTATTCCAAGTTTGATTTTCATCAAAATTCACAAATATCACAGTTATATTGACATATGAAATAACAATGTGGTGAAGGCCTCTCTCCTAATTTGCTTTCTCCTGCTGTGATGAGACACCATGACCTAAAAAAATTCATGGAGGAAGAATTGATTTGGCTTGCATATTCCAATGACAGTACATCACTGAGGGAGGTCTGGGCAGAAAGTCAAGGCAGGAGCCTGGAAGCAAGAACTGAAACCAGGACTATGGAGGAGTGCTGCTTACTGGCATACTCTTCCTGGCTTTCTCAGCTTCCTTTCTTATACAACCTAGTGTTCAGTATGCTACACTCTTACCCTCAATTTAGGGAAGGAAAAAGGAAAGATAGAAATCTTCACTGCTTTTACAAACGGCCTTAATACAGAAAGAGAGAAAAGTAGAAATCTTCACAGCCTCTTTTTTCAGTTTGCAGTAGAACTGATTTCTGGGCATTATTCAGTTCATCACAGGATGTTAAATGTTAAAATGCTAAATGTCAAAAAGACAGGTGCTTGGGGTTCATAATAATAAATTTAATACATTTGGGGATTAATTAGGAGAATAGGTTTCTAATGAAAACTGGCTTGCATTTTAACTATGAGAGCCTGACTCTGAGAAATCCAGATGACTAATATGTTTCAGAGTACAGTTTGGCACATTGGTGTCTGTCTTGGTTTGTGCTACCATACAGTTTGATTCCCTCATTTTTCTTACACCATCAGTGAAATATCAACACAGGACAAAGGGCAAAAAATAATCGATGTCTTAATTGGGAAAGAGTTCTGGCCTTGTAGATGTGGTGAAATGGTAGAAAGATGTATAGATACCTGATGACCATACTTTGAGAAATATTCTTCTACTAGATATATTGTGCAATTCTATGCAGACCACGTACAACTTCCCATATTTCTAACTTTGGCTCAAAATTTACATCTTAGCAGTGGTAAACGTGTTAGATTTCATGTGCCAGTAATTCTCAAAAGCACTTAGTCCTAACTAAACTATGCTCATTCATGTATCTCTGATTTCTAATAAATCTCCAAAGCTCCTTGATGCAGGGTGATACATTATGTCATTTCTCTTGCTCTTCCAGACATTTTTGACAAATGCTGTAAATGCCAATTTCTTCAGTAAATCTTTAAACTCTCCTTTCCTAGAATGCATTGTCTGTGTCATCCTTCGTATCTCCTGAATATCTCTATCACTCACATATTCCAACTGCAACTGTTTTTTCTACATTATTACCTTGTTCTACTACACACAAGGCTTCTATTGAGAATAAATTCTATGTTATTTTTATAAACATGGTTATAAGCCCTATACCATTCCCTGAATAGGTTATCAATAATCACTGAATGAATGCAGTAATAAATATAAATATATAACACCCCAATAAAACATGCTTTGGGTAAAATTTCAACACCAGTATCACAAGGCAGAGTTTCAGCTTAACATAGTATTCAATTAAATAACAAAATTATATTTTTCTCATTATTCAACATCCATTCAGTAAACATATGATAAGCCTAATTTTTATTGTCTCTGTATTTCTTGATAGAGGAGATGAGATTCAGTGTTTGTAGCATGATAATTCAGTGTTGGTATGACAAGTAAATGTGTAGGTTTGGAGTCAAATGAATTTTTGATCTGACATCTTCCACTAATCTATGGGACTTTGGCAAAATCATTTAGTCCTTCTGATGCTCGGGAGAAACAATATAGAGACAATTGCTCAATTCTAAAACAGATGATTCAGTGTCTGATGTGAATACATCACCTAATTCACAATTGGTGGATTTCTCTAAGCAAATAAGAGCCCTGTAATCTTTTGTGTGTGCTAATCCCACTCAAAATCTAATCAATGCTCTATCCAAAGTCCTATATTTTTAAAAATTATTTCTTTTAATTTTTAACATTATAATATGATTACATCATTTTCTCCTCTTTCATTTTCCTCTCTTTCAAATCCATGGCCTCGTTTTTCACACACACACACACACACACACACACACACACACACACACACACTTTCTAACTGTAACTTTCTTTGTCTGCATATTGTTTCTTGTTACATTTGGTACTGGAACACCATTCAGCATGCTTTTCCCTAAGGACTATGGTTTCTCACATTCTTGGCATTTCTTAGTTGCCTATAGTTCTTTGTGTAGTGCTGAGGTTTCACAGGCTTTCCCCCTTCCATTTTAGTATGTCCGTTGTTCTTGCCTTTTCTCAGCTCATGTTTAGGCAGTCATGTTTGTGGGATTTTATGTGTGCAGTTTTGTACATTACTAAGAGAAACCAAGATAATTTCTAATTACATTCTAAACACTTTTCCTTATACCCACAGATAAGTGTACTCCTCCTCAGTAGGGAAACTTCTCTTTGCAACGGATGACCAACAGAAAACCACAGCCAATCAAAATGCAGAGTGGAGCTCAGTCTCAGTGGATACATCTACAAAACAGTCCTGCACCTAAGGCTCAGGGAACATGGCATAAAAGGGGGCAGAAAAATCATAAGAGCCCGAGGATCCAGGAGTTTCCTGTGATGTGATTTCTCCTAGTAAAGTCAGAAGTCCTACTTTTCATACCAACACATTTGAAGTGAAAATTTCAACACATGAATTGTCAATGACATAAGCATTGTAGCCCTGGCACTTGCTCAGATGAAGTTATGGTCCAGGTAAGTCTTCTGGCAAAAGACAGAGTTTTCCAGAGTTTGTAGTTTGATCTTTTAGAAGAAACTAATGGGTGAACATTCTTCCTCATACTGGAATAATAGACTTGGATTTCAATGTTTAGTTAGGGATTTCATCTAATGAAATGTGTCTGAATATTTAATAAAAACAAATGTATATTTACCAAAGATTAACTCTAGCATATAAATGTTCCTCTGATGTTGGAAAGACAGGTACAGGGAATGAATTTCATATTACTTTTCTTTATGACTAAATATTATATAAAATTACATTGACTTGTTAGACATTGCTACTCATTTAATCTATGAAGTATAATAAGATTATCTGACCATTGAGTATATAATGGGTACATTCACAATAAGAGAATATTCCTGTTTTATATTTTCATTCTACAAAAGGTGCTATTATTCCCATTTTGAAAACTGGAAAGTTAAAACACTTCTAGAAATTGTGTAAGAAAGATATGATGATAAATCTTGCTGGCTCTTTGAATTATGCCCTTCTTACCACTACATAAAAGTGTTCTTTAAGCTCAGTTAAAATCTTGTCTAGGTTACATTTTCTTCTGTAGCTATGGACAGGTACTCTGAAGAGATATTCATGAACATGAGTAGTTTTTGAGTTCTTGTACTTTAATTTCTGTACTATGATCTTGATCTTCGTTGCTTAAGGGATTTGACTAAGATTACTGTGGATATATGTCTCTCATTAAATTTCTTTCTATTAGTATATATTAGTTATACAAAATAATGGACTTCATCATAACTTTTTTAAGCACACATTTAACATACTTTTATAATACTCATGCCCTACTATTCTCTCTTCTAAGAAGAAATAGGAGCTGACATCCAATATGAGCCTTAACTCCCTTCTTTGGCTCTCTTACTCTTTTCAAATATTACTGTTGATGCATTTCATTAAATTATATATTTTTATTGAAAACATTTTTCATACAATATGTTCTGATCACAATGTTTCTGATAATAAGTGGATACATAATCATTATTAAAATGTTAGAAAATATTTACTTCCATGTAGCAGAATGCTTTTCCACGAAGTTTTCTATCCTATGGAGCTCTCCGTATGGTTTCATCCAGCTTGGACTTCTGGGAACAGCTTAGGATATAAAGGAGGCAGTGGCAGTTGGCAGTGAGAGCTGGTGGGATGGTTTCTGAGATGCTAACAGCTTCTTATATCTACACTATGGATAGCCACAGTGGGAATATGTTACAAGTTAAGGATCAGTTACAAGTTAGAAATCCATCACAGTAGCCTCTGGGGCATGAAAACTGGCTTCAGAATTCAGTTACAAGCAGCACTCCAGCGTGGGGCAAAATAGAAAAGCTTTCAGGGCAGGAGAAGAGAAGAATTCAGTTACACTTCCAAATTTTTTTTTTCTTTCTTTTACCGCTGACTCCATTTAGGTAAACTTGTTCAGAGATTTTCAGTATGTTTGGATGTCTATGAGAAACAAGAAATATCTGTAACTAGAAACTACTTTGTTGCTGAGCCCTAAAAGAGATCTTAAGGCTAGTAATTGCAAAAGACTGAAGTGTTTGCTAGAGAAAACAAAAACAAAAATACAAAGAAAAGAATGTCTTACTCATGGGTTAAATCTTCTACTATATATAGTAACACATAATTATACTGGGAGGGAGAGTATAATTTACCATTAGGGGACATACTGAGTTATTATGTTAGTCTGTTCTCTTTGTATAGACCATTATATTAAATTATTTGTATTCTTCCAAAATTTGGTTTTGTATCTTTATGTTTGCAGTTAATATGAACCAAATCATTTCACATGCTTTAAATATAAAGCAATTATGGATTACTGTCAAATTTATACAATTATAAATAAATATCTTCATATACAAGAGTTTGTATTCATTTTGACTTGTTTTCTTTCTGATTTTAGTTTTTGAGATAGTTTTATACATTGTGTAGACCAAGATGGCCTGGTGTTTGCTATGTATTCCAGGATGACACACAGAAATCCTTCTATCTCAGTCTCCTGAATTGTCTCATTGCAGATGAGAGCCACTATGCACATCTTGACCTATTTTCTTTAAAATTAAAACTTGTAATAAAAATATTGGGCCTAATTTTGTAGTTAATAAGATATGACAATTCTATACGTTTGGCAATACTTCAACTGTGTGCTTAATGCATTCTCCTTAACAACCAAATCTATAAGAGAAACTGGCTTTCCTATAAATATATGCATGGGTCTAATTGAGATGCAGCTTCAGAATATAGGTAATAAAAGTTTCAAACACCAGCTAGTCCAACAATGTGAGTAAAATGTGGGGAATGCATATTTGGAATCTAGATTAAGTGGACTTTGTGTACTTTCTCATTGTGATAAAGCCTGAAGGATGCTCAATTGTAATGGTGCACATTGGCAGAGTTGAACATCTGTAAATGATTAAAGAGGTGACAACACTACTGATTTCCTGTACCTATAACTGGTGCAATTTAGAGGAGCCCTGAATTTGGTTCAACTCTCTATTCCCACCATCATCTAATTGGCAATAATTTTGGAATGAGAAGATGTATATTTTCATTTTCCACTTGGTCCTATTCAGGAAAGAACTTTTACCATAGGAATAACCCAAGATCTGGAAAGCAAATGACTAGTTCTTATATTTTATAATCAAATGGTACTGTTTGAGTTACTTTTATATTGCTGTGATAAAGGACCATGACCAAAGCAACTTGGATATGGAAGGGTTTATTTGGGATTTACAGTTCCAGAGGGAGAGAAGTCCCGCACCATCATAACAGAGAGCATGGTAGCAGGCAGTTGGGCATGTCGCTGAAGCAGCAGCTGAGATTCAGATCCAAAAAGAGGCAGGAAGAAGTGCACTGGTTTATAGTGGTTGCAAGAAATTGGGGGTGAGGGGCATCTTTAAAAATCTTAAGCCCGCTAGGTGGTGCTGGTGCACGCCTTTAATCTCAGCACTCATGAGTCAGAGGCAGGCAGATCTCTGTGAGTTCCATGCCAGCCTGGTCTAGAGAATGAATTTCCAGGACAGCCAGAGTTACAGGAGAGAAACCTTGCCTGGAAAAACCAAGAAATTAAAAATTAAAATTAGAAAACAAAATCCTAAACTCTCTTCCATTGGCACATCTCCTTCAAGAAGCCCACATCTCCCAATCCTTCCCAAAAGGCCCCAAATGAGGACCATGACTTCAAATGCCTGAGACTTATGGGGAGCATCTCATTCAAATGACAACAAGTACCTTGTAAATTTGTAAAGTAACAAATAATGTAAAAACTATCTGTTGGATGAAAAACAGAGTAGTTGTCATTTCCTTATACCGCTTTAAAAGGATCAGTCCATTTGGCTCACAGCTCCATCATAAATTCTGTAAAGATCCTTATAATTTCTAGTTAGCTTATATCAAGCATTTTCCATTAGCCAGCTGTCGATGATTGTAACAAAATATTTCCAAGAAACTTAAAGGAGCAAGGAACTATTTTGCTTGATGTTTTTAGAGATTTCACCCTATTGGTACCTGAAAACATGAGATAAAGTAAGGGAGGGCTGTGTCCAGACACAGAATAATGGCAGGGAGTATATAGTAAGGTAAAGTTACTTACTTAACAGCAGCCAGGCAGCGAAGGGGTAGAGTTTTCTTAAGAAAGCACTTCCCCCTAAACAAATGAAGCTACTTATTTATGAATGGATTAATCCACTATTGATGTTAGAGCTCTCATTACTGAATCACCATGAGAAAATTCTTCTGTGCATGTTGCATTGAGTATAAAGATTTTAACACACGAGTTCTCACTTTTGCTTTGTTTTGATCTTCTATCTCTTTCTTGTACCTGATTTCTAGGAGTACTGTCTATAACATTATTAACTTGCCCTAGATTCCTGAGAATGGTTTGTTCATTCTTGTCAGCTCAAAAGACCTCGGATCTAAGGCCAGATGGGTGTGTGATAGAACCACACTGCCAGTATGGCTTCCCACCTCAGAACCGCCACGCTGATTCTGGCCGGCGAGAGGTGGCGCTGTGGAGCCACCTCACGGGACTGTGAAGCTGCGGCAACATTTTGTAGTTTTAATACAACAAATAGCTATCAGTTTTATGAAAGTGTTGTTTTAAGACACGATGAGGAATAGATTGTTCAAAGAGGTCCTTTTGTGTGTGGAGAGGGTTTAAAGTAAAACCGTACTTAACTAATATCTACACACCCGATTTTAGTCAATCACTTAGCCCACCGATTATTCAAATTTCTTCTACTCAGGATAGTAAAGATAACAACACTGACTGTTTTGAGTTTATTTTGTCTCTGTGAAAATAGCCAAAAGCACTGTGCACATTTATGTCTTCAGTCATAAAATGTCTGTTTTCTCAGTGATATTTCAATTGGATTTCCTGACCCTTTGACCCAAGAGCTGGTGATAATGTATTAGCAACCAAAGGACTAGTAATTGTGAATTGTGTGTGTGTATAAATGTGTGTGTGTGTGTGTGTGTGTGTGTGTGTATATATACATACACACACAAATATATACCAAATATAAACATTTTTAAAAATTGGGAAAGTTTAAGAACTATTAAGGATGTCTGAATGATATTACATCTTTTTCTCACTGTAAAAATCTGTATAGAAAAACTATGTAATTTATCTATGTCAATTTTTAATATTCACCTCACAACATTATTGCATTAGATAATCTAGAAAAGATGCATATTCTACCCTCCTATTACTCACAAACCCAGATTTCTGAAAGTATTCTTGCCACCAATGTCTTTGAAACTCTAATTCCAATGACAGTTTCCCAACTAGTATCTGCTTGAGTTCTTGACACTGTAATTTATCTTGTTCTCCGCACCCTTTCTTCCCTTGTCATCTCTAACTTATTCTCACATTTTCTTCTTACCTTTCTGCTGTTCTTTCATAGTTTCCTGCAGACATGTCTTCTGAAGATGGGAAAACTTAATCTTCGATTTGCCTTATGCTCTGATGTCTGAGCTGAGAAATGATAATAACCCAGGTAATAAAATCCTGATATCTGATACTGTGTGACACATTGAGATGAAGTGTGCACTTGCATAGCAGGCATGCATACACGCTTATATACGTGCAGACACACACACTCAGACACATTTATATCAGGAGGATAGTCTAAACTTATGTACAGATTTAAAGAAATCAATGAAATGAGTCCTAATGATATTCTGCTGTACTCACAAAATGGTGCTTAGCCCAATCATCAACAGAGAGGCTTCCTCTGGCAGCTGCTAAGAGCAAACACAGAGACTCACAGCCAAATATGTGGTGGAGGAAGAATCCAGATCTCCTTCTGACTTCTTCGCTTGGAGCTCAGTACACCATGCAAAAGTGGGAGGGGGGTGGTAAGATTTAAGAGCTGGAGAGTTCAAGGATACTAAGCGAAGAGAGTCCATAGAATCAATTAAGCAGAGTTCATAGGGCCTCACAGAGGCTGAAGTGTCAATTACAGAGTCTGCAATGGGTCTACACCAGGTCTTCTGCATATATGTTATGCTTGTTAGCTTGAGTTTTTGTGGGAGTCCAAAAGTGGGACTAGGAATGTCTCTAAGTCTTTTTTTGTTTGTTTGTTTGTTTTTGTTTTTCGAGACAAGGTTTCTCTGTTGTCACCCTGGTAGATGAGGCTGGCCTCGAACTCACAGAGACCCGCTTTCCTGTCTCTGCCTCCAGAGTGCTGGGGTTAAAGTCATGTGACACCACTGCCTAGCTGTCTCTAAATTATTTGCTTGCTTTTGGGACCCCTTTTCTCCTACTGAGTTGCCTCCTCCAGCGTTCGTTTGGAATTTGTGCCTAGTCTTACTGTTTCCTGATATGCCATGTTTGCTTGATATTCCTGAGAAGTCTGCTCTTTTCTGAAGGAAAGGGAGGAGGACTGGATCTGCAGGAGAGTGGAGATAGGAGAGAACCGAAACAGTGTAGAGAGGAAAAACTGTGGTGAGGATGTATTGTGTGAGAAAAAAAATAAATAATAATAATAATGATAATAATAACAATAAAGAATCCAACAGTTTGAGTGATGGTGACCTTGGCCATAACAATGTGGTTAGGAAATACATTATCAAAAAATAAAATTATTTATATTGAGTCTTTTCATAGCATCAAAATACTCTTGAAAACTTAAAACACTCCAACCATGTTCATAAAACTCAAGACTTTTTTATATAAAATTATAGTGCTAATTATAAATTACAGTGTCCCTCAAAATTCTCCAAGGCATTGTTTCATTAAAACCACTCATTTTTTAATCTCCATCTGTAATTATCAAGACCTGTCATGGCAGGTAGCATGTGACTACAAAAATATATACAATAAGGGAAAAAACTACAAATCATTCAACATATTTTATTTTGCGAATTTATTTCAAATTTCCAAGGTACCATATAATCCTGTAGTAGATTTGCATTACATATGTTTTACTGTGGTATTTTTTGGTTGTTTCTGAATTTTTATATAAGGTATTGCCAGAATATACATCTTACCATTTTCATGCCGTACATTTCTGTGACAGAGGGAAATGTCTCAGATAGGACAATGAACAAAGTAATCCAAGTTAGCACTGAAGGAAAATACTGAGGAAAAAAAGCCATGATCACCCTTTATGATGTTTATGTTAAAAATGTAGCACTGGACATAGTAGAACACACCCTTTAACCAGAGTATTTCAGAGGCAGAGGCAGCCAAATTTCTGTGAGTTCCAGTCCAGCCATGCCTACCTAGGAATCAGCTGTAGCTACATAGTGAGATCCAATCTCAAAATAAAACAAAGCAAGTAAACATACAAACAAAAATGTAAGCCTCAAATTTGACAGCAGAAATAGGACAATTATGCTTTCAACCTTGCTTTGAATTCTGGCTTCTGTCGTGGGATTATGATCTTTGACTCATATCTTTGGAGGAAGGAGAGGCTTAAGATAAGATCTGTAGAATATACATGAAGATTCATACAAGATTGGACATTCAGTTATACTGAGAGAAGCACTAATAGCAAGAGAGCCTTTGGTGGCTAGAATCTACATTGGAGTCTCCTAAAGAGCACAAGATTACAAATTGCTGAGAAATATACGAAATTCGTTGTGATGTTTAGTATTGTCAGTGTGGTGGGATCTATAATCACATGGGATGATGAGTATCTGGAGAATCCTGTGAGGGTTATCCTGATTATACTAATTGATGTGGGAAGATTTATGCGTTGTAGGTGATTCCATTCCCTGACTAAGATCAGGGACTATGTTAAATAGAGAAACCTAGCTGAACAGGAAAAAGTGTGTCTCCAACATTTTTCTCTGCTGCTTATGGATGCTAAGTAACCTGCTCCCTTAAACCTCTGCTGTGATCCCCCACTATAGAGTATAACCAGGGACCATAAACCAAAATTAGAGTTTTCCCCTAAGTTTCTTTTGTCAGAGTATTTTTATCATAGCAACAGAAAATGACATTAATCAAACTCACCATTGTGATGGTAAATACACTTAGTCTCAATGGGTTCACACTACTGTAGAAATCGTATCTATCTTTCCCATTCCCTAGGACAGAAAGTTGAATATGCAATGAGCGACTAATGTTCATTGCTTAGGAATTTAGGCAACTGGTGAAAGTTAGGTGTTCTGCTTTGAATAATTTATACACACATTTAAATATATAATGTGCGTATGCAGATGATGTTTTAATATATGATATATGTAATAGTTATATTTTTTTTTGTCTAGTGCTGACAATTGGCAACTCTGTCTTTTTCTAAGAGTAAGAACAGAGGATGGAGGATGGATGAATCTGAAAAAATTTTCATCATCACTACCTCCCGAGTAAGGCTATCTCTGAGAAGATCTCTCTCATTGTTAGAGGGCTTTACAAACTGTGTACAGGTAAATGAACACTTCATTGAAACAAATAGGAGATCTGCTTTACACATCAGTCCTATAGATGAGTATGTATCTGGGGTACCACTACTTTGTTTATAAATAGGGTGAAGTGAAAAAAAGCCTGAAGGGTTTCTATGGGACTCATTATCAAATATCAGACCTTCTTTGGTGATCATTGAAATATATTCTTCCACTTGTGCTTCAAATCTCATAGCTGTCTTTTCTCTTTTTGGCCTTGTCACGGAGATCTTCAGCCTTTCCTTTTCCACTGGCTTTTTTTTTCTACTTTTCTTTTATTAAAAATAGATTTTTATGCAATATTTTGATTATGGTTTCCCCTCCCCCAACTCTTCCCAGATCCTCCCTACCTCTCCTCCCATCCAAATTCCACTAGCTCTTAGTTCACATTCTAAAAATGTCCCTCTGGTTCTTAGAGAGCTGGAAAATAAATGAATAAATTTAGAAAGTTTCAAGACTAGTTTCTGAAAAGTAGTATAAAAATTTTTTGTATCGTGGGATGTGGTGGCTTATGCTTTTAATTGTAGCACTTGGGAGGCAGAAGCAAGCAGATTTCTGTGACTTGGAGGCAGACCTGGTCCATATGGAGTTTAAAGGCATGCAGAGCTACATAATGAGACAACCATCTCTCACAAAAATTGTGCGTAGTGGGTCATAGGAGTTGAGGCCTTTTAAATATAAGTAAGCTTTCTGTGAATAATTTACTAAAATACTTTCTAAAAAATTCAGATCAGCATATCTGTCAAAATTCAGTTTGGGGGAGGCAATATTTCAATGTTTTATATTCTATTCCATAATAATTCTCTTGCTTAATGTAGATTTAAAACTAGACTTAATCTTGAAGATTAGGTATTCTTCCTACAAACATATTGAATATTTCAATCTGAATTTTGGGATGATACTCTCAACTCTATTTTTAAATGTTTAAAAGTTACCACAGTGAATACTTTAGGAAAAATATATTAATTACCATCAATCATAGTATTAGATATAAGTAATATATACATACTCTTTATGTAACTGTGATAGGTCCCACTTATTTTCAGTTTGCTGAGTTTTTTTCTACTAAGTAGACATGGTTATTTCATTTTATGTAAAGAAAATGTATGAATTTAGCCTTTCATTAAATTAATAAACAGGATTATATTGATCAATGTTCATAAGCTGAACAATTCTTGTACTCTTTGTGGAAACCTCTATTGGACATAATGTGTTGTACTTTGTGTATTTGGAGGAATGATTTGCCAGTATTTGGCTAAATATTTTACATACATATTCTTTCCAGAATAATAATCATAATTATTACCATTATGTGTATGTGTATATGATACTTATGATGAGAATATTTGTGTAGATCAGAGGATTAATTTGAGTACTCAATTCTCTCCTTGTACTGTGGGTTCCAGGGATCAAAATCATATCTTCAGCATTTGATGGCAGTTATATTTCCTTCTGATCCATTTGCAGGCACACATCTGTACTTTTGGTCTCTAATCATATATTTTTTTCTTATAAGCATATATCTATAATTTATGAGCAATGTAGGAACTCTGTGCTTAATCTTTACAGCTTGTAGCCTCTGGGTTTTACTTATATTTTACTATATTTTCCGCCTTCAACATTAAGGTAAAATCATAAAACCTTTGGAGACTAAACTCTATTCTACCTCCTGAATGAGTTTGTACATAATCATTATTAAGCTTTCCTTAAGTGTTGCAGACGATTCACCAATAATGATTTCCTAGAAAGAAGTTTTCCTTATGGGAAGATTTTTTAATTACAAAGCCTATTGTTTTATATATACAGCTCAATCGGGTTTCTTGTTCTTCTTTTTCTTAATTGTAATTTAGTACTGAACTAATTTCAAGAGATATTCAATTTTTATAGCTTTACTGAGATATAATTTACATGTCATTATAAATGCACAATTCTAGTACAGAGTTCAATAGTTTCTAGCATATTCAGAGTTGTACAACACTGTCCACAAACCAATGTGGGCATTTTTCAATACTCTTGAAAGAAACGTCCAAAACATCATTAACCAATATAACTACCACTCCTACATTCTGTGCTCTCTATATCTCCCTGGGAGACAGGAGTCTACTGTGGCTCTCTGCTACATATTATGAACATCAATGAAAATCATATTAGAACATCTGTGGCTTCTTTCTGTGGTTCTGTTCGCCTGGCACGATAATATTGTTTTGTCTATGCTCTAGAATGTGTGAGAAGTCTGTTCATTTTATGATTGAAATGTATCCTACTTTACGTATATATACCATTTTATTCATCAATTCAGCAACTCAGAGAGATATGGATTTTTCCCTATTAGACTATAATGAAAAACACTATTGTGAACATTTGTGTCCAAGGTTCAGTGCAAATGCTTTTTATAGTTTTAGGCATATATCTATAATTTATGAGTTATGTAAGAACTCTTGTGTTTAATTGTTTTAGCATATAAGAGATTATTTTCCAAATCAACCAACATTGTACACGCTTCCTCTAATATCAATATTATATGACGGTTCCATTATTCTTTGCTATCAATATCATTATTGAACATCGTTTTAAAAATTTTTTTCTAGCTTAGAAGTGGTAATGATGATTCTGTAGTGGTGTCGTATTTTAGTTCACCTTTTTATCTCATAGGCATTTTATAAATTCTTGAGATGTTTAAAAGATTTATTATTTACTCTGTGTGTGTGCATGCTCACACGTATGTTGGTGTCCATGAAGGCCAGAAGACAACAATGGACCCTCCTGAAGCTAGAGTTACAAACAGTTTGGTGGTTAGCAGCTGATGTGGATGCTGAGAACCATCAAGGATCCTCTAGAAAAGTACCAAGAAACTTCTAGACAAGCTCTGCAGCCCCTGCTGACATCTTTGGAAAAATGGTTGTTTTTTCATGTAATAAACTGAAGTTTGATCACATACACTGTGAAAATTTTATTATATAGTTTGTTACAATTAGTCTGTGAAATCCTGAGGTTTTAAACCAAGTTCTGTAATTGTTCAAATGAAAACAAACTCTACAAACCATGAAGAAAAAACTGGGTTTTTCTCTAATATAGTATTTATAGTTTAATAATGAACAAGTAGATATTTGATAAAATGTTATCATTGGCTTCTTCCTTTAGGGGCTATCCTTCCTATCTGTTTCACGAATGCTGTTAATATTTATTGATATTTCAAGACAATTACATGGTGAATTTCTCCTTTAAAAAATCTTCTGTGATGACTCAGGATTGTCACAATAGAAAAATCCTATAATCATGAATCTTACCCAACATGCCGCCTTTTTTTTCTACCAAAACTTGAATACCTTCCAATTTCTGTTTGTTTTAACTCTTACTCTAGTACCTTAAAATCAATACACCTTAAAACTGGACATAATAACATGATTATTCTCATATAGAATAAACTATATCACCATTACCAGAACTAGAAATAATAACATAGTTATCATATATATATATAATATAATATATATATATAGTATACACACACACACTAGAAGACTTAGTTCTTGTGAAGCTGTAATTTCAAATGACTAACTGAAGCCCAGAGCCCTACATACAATGCTCCCACACACCTAGGCCCATCTGGAGATGTACATGAGTGTGTACCACCTGGGTGATTTTCACAGACTCACCTCATGTCACCACCACATGCCCAGGGCCATCAGGAGTCTCACATGAGCATAAGTCTTATCTATGAGTTCCCAAGACTCCCCCTGCACTGCCTTCGCCTTCTCAGTCCAATCCAGAGCTGCACCAATATGGCTGCTTTATGTATCAATAGCTTCAAAACTCCTCTACTCTTAGACCTTTCCAGAGGTCAAATCTACTGTAATCTCTAAGTGAATCTGCCTCAGTCCCTTGCCTTGCACCACCCTTCTGCGTCCAGATCCAGACAGGAGTCACAACCACAGACTCTTGGTGAAGCTGCCCCAAATCCCTTGTCATATAGCACTTCTCTACACTACTAACCACCTAGGAGCCATATCCTCACACTTTACTGGGTACCACTACTGACTTGTAATCAACCCAGTCTCTTTAAACTAAACACCAAATATTGGAAAGAGATTTCATACCTGATCAGATATCAATCAAGTTTAGGCAGTGGGAAAATAAAAAATGAAACAAACAAAAGAGCAACTTCCACTCAACAGAGGTAGACTAGACTCTCCTATAAGACAATCAATGAAGTAAGTCTTAATGCCTAGGTCATAGTCACAAAAACACCAACAATTTAAAAGGAAGTATACCCTACCAAAGGAACTCCAATAGACCTATTGATATGTTTTCTAATGAGAATAATCTAGATGAGTCCCAGGACACATAGCTGAAAATAACAATCATAAACATATTTTTTTAATTCAAGAAATTTAAAAGCAACAAATAAAAATATCTCAAGGAATTAAGGTAGGAAGAACAAGAAGTTAAATGAAATGACAAAGAAAATTCAGGATTTGAAACCATAATTCAATAAAGAGATGGAAATGTTGAAGAAAGGTGAATTGAAATAAAAATGGAATTGAAAATTTCAGTAATCCAATTAGAAAACTCAGGGGGAAACCTTACTAGTAGGATGGATCAAGTTGGACTATCAGGGCATAATAAAGGTGACAAATGCATAGATATAAAAAGAACAACAACAACAAAAAAATAACAAGAATCAAGAAAACAAGCAACTCATTTGAAAAATGGTCCATGAATCTGAACAGAAAGTTTTCAAGAGTAACTAAAAATGGCTATTGTATTAGTTGCTCTTCTATGCTCTGATTAAATAGCATGACTAAGACAATTCATAAACCAAAGCATTTAATTGGACTTATGGTTCCAGAGGTTTAGAATCCATGACAGTAGAGCTAAGTCTGATGGTAGATCTAAGGCATGCGAGGAGGAAAAGCTGAGAGCTCACAGATCAAACCGCAAATAGGAAGCAAAGAGAGATAACTTGAAATGTCATAAGCCTTTTGAAACCTCAAAGATGCCTCCTAGCATTCTGCTTCTTCCAATCAGGTCACACCTCCTAATCCTTCCCAAAAAGTTTCACTACCTGGGAACCAAGTATTCAAGAATATGCATTTGTGGGGGCCATTCTCATTCAAACCATAGCAGCAAAGGAATATCTTTTTAAAATGTACCACCTTTAGAAATCAGGGAGGTGTAAATTAAAATTACTTTGAGATCTCATCTTATTCCAATGTGAATGACTGAGACTGAAAAAAATAAACTGACAACAAATGCTGAAGAGGATGTGGGGAAAGGAGATCCCTCAGTTGCTCTTAATAGGGTTGCAAAATGGGCAGCTACTATGGGAATCAGTTTTTTAAAAGCTTAAAATTTATCTACCAGATGACAAACTACCAATCCCAGGTATATATAAAATTTTCAAGAAAATGGATGGAGCTACAGATAATTAACTTTAGTGATATAACCCAGACCCAGAATGGCAAGTGTCACATGTTATCTCTTATGTGTGGATCTTAACTCCAAGTCTTTAGATTTGAGTATATGATCTTGTGTGATGACATAATCCAGGAAATTATTAGAGGACTGTAGAGGGATAGGGAGTTCTAGAAAGGGGGATGGTACTATATAGTCACTATGTAGAGGAAAATAAAATGGGGGTATTTAGCTGGCAAGGGGAGAGAAGGTAACAAAGAAGAAGAGGAGGTATGAAAGATAAATAGCATTAAAATGTTTGAAAACACACAGGCCAACATACTTTTATAAACTTACTTGAAATACAAGCATATAAACATAGACATAATCTCTCTCTCTCTCTCTCTCTCTCTCTCTCTCTCTCTCTCTCTCTCTCTCTCACACACACACACACACACACACACACACACAAACACACAATGGCATTTCACCATGCCAGGTGATAATGCTGTCTAACAGAGCCATAGACTATGTGACAAAATCCTCATTGCAAGAAAAGGAAGTCACCTTTGAGTAGTTGATCAGGTGGGTATCTGAAACCTCCTAAAACAGTATAGCGTTTCATAATGTCCTTGGTTGCTTTCCAGACTTGAAGGTAAGACCTTGTTGCTGAACACAACACTTATGTTAGTAACAAGACTTGGAGCAACTTAGAGACTTGCAAGACTCTTCTTGAGTGCCTGCTCTCATATCACCTGAATGTGTAATTCAGTCTGCCAAGCAATAAACAATGAGTAGCCCTGACTAGCTGTAAAGCTTACAATACACAGTAAACAACCCAGAAAGATGGTTTAAGTGGTGCCGTATTGGCACTGTTATCATGTGGATAACCAACAACTCTCAGTTAGATGAAAGGCCTGCACAATAGGGGGCAACTGATGCCTGGTACTATGAACCCAGCTAGACCCTAGAAGAGAAATTACTATTATCAATTTCCTGAATTAATACAGCTTCTAATTATATTCTAAATACTTATTATTTTTATTGGGTGGGGATTTTCCTTAATTATTAGATTCCAGATGCACAGGACTGGATCAGAGAATCCCAGGGCATGCGATTTACATGGGGATATAGGAAACACATACAAGAAATACATGCAGAAGAAGATGAAGAGGTGCAAAAGACTGCTGGTTAATATATATGAGAGGAATATATATATTTATTTATTATATATATTATATATATACATATATATAAAGTCATTTCATCATGATACCATTATTAGAAAATAATGTAATCTCTTCCACATAGCATTTCTCTTTGGTGGCACTTCGGTCTCCTTGTCACAGTTTAACATATTGCCTTGCCACTTGTCTACCCATTGCAGTGGAGTCTAGAGGGAAGGACTAGGCACAGATAGCATAGACTCTCATCCTGCTAACCCCAAATGAGAGACTCTTAGTCCTCAAGTGACCGTAGGAATTCATTAATCTGTGTATGCAAAAATTGAGAGCCATGACAAAATCGTTCAGAACCATTATAATGATAATCAAGATAATGATAAGGGAGTAAAATAAAATCCAGCCAGTTTCACCTTCTCTGAGATTGGTTATGTGTATTTTTTTGGTTTAAAATAACCTGTATCATATGTAAATTAATGGGAAAGGGGGTTCATTCTGCACTTTCCAGAAACAGCTGTAGTAGGAAGCCTGCGTGAGGTGGGATGGTGTAGGGAGGCTCTTTTCACTTTTTCCTGTCCCATTGAGCACCCTGGCCTCATAGCAGTCTCTCATATGGGTAGGCTTTGGAACAAGCTGAGTTTACCCTCCAATGCTAGGTACCCAGGTGACCCAGGTTTCCCATAGATCACTCCACTGTCACTGAGGTACTTTCATTTACTTGTAAAAACAGCTTAAGTACAGTGGGTTCCATCTGGAGTCACCATGTTAGGAGACCATGAAAGAAAATTTCCCACTTTCTTAGCTGCTGCTTTAAAACAGTATTCACTCATCCAGCTGTCAAGATTGACTGCTGGTCAAGATTCAGAGAATAAATGACTATGGATGCTGGGTTTCAGCAGAAGTTGATATATTTAAAGCATAACCTAAGTCTCAAGAGACATTTTTGGAGAGGTGACAGCAAGATAGTAAGAATCAGAGGACCAGAATTAATGTCTTCTAGATATGATAAAGATACTGCTTCCATGATATTTGAATAGTATGGTTGCCTAAACAATGCCTACGTAATGACTACACATGTCTACAGGCAGATGTGGATGGGGAAAATTTCCTAGTTCCAACCCATACATGAAGAACTACAAATAGTCAATGGCTGTTAGATGAGGAAAAATTAGTTTTCTCCAGGGATGAACCCACAGGTAGGCTACCCATTCCCAGTGGTCAGCTTTAAACACATGCACATATAAGCGATGCTAAATGTGTGTATATTTTATTTATATTTTAACAATATACTTATGTTTAACAATCATATTGCCAGGAGCTATTAGTACATACCTTTGATCCCAGCACTCAGGAGGTAGAGGCAGGCAGATCTCTGTGAGTTCGAGGCTATCCTAGTCTACAGAGTGAGTTCCAGGACAGCAAGAGTTAGAAAACTCCTGTCTGGAAAAAAAATCAGAAAAAAATCATGTTTATTTGCACAATAACTATAGAAGAAGTCATGAATTCCAGAAATATCTGGTGAAGGACGTGGGAGGAGTTGGATTAGAGAAAAGAAGGGGTGGAAAAGTTATTCACTCTGAGTGATCATGTATGAAATTCTCAACAAAATGAAATAATTAAAAAATAACTGAACATAGATTATCAAAATGTGTAGCATGTTATTAGCAAAATGAATAATCTTAGTAAAATATATAAATTTATTTTGGCAACATGATTTCAGGAACTTAATTATACATATATATCAAACAGAATTATTGTGAAAAAAATCCAATAAAACTTCAATTAAGCATCTAAATTATACACTTAATCGTACTTTTAAACTGCACAAAACTGATTTCCATATATTTTCATTTGAAAAATGCTTAATGTGAGATGAATATTGCTCTTATGTGCAGTCTCAAATCTATTAGTTATTTCCACTGCAAAATGCCAATGAATTAATATATCAAGTTTATTTTTGCTGCATCTGCAATTTATTGTTAATCTAAGACTTTTTCTTTATTAAATCCTCAGTGCTGAAATTCAGGATGTTTGTTACTTTTACATTTAAATGCTGTATTTATGCAACAGACACTTTCATCCCCAGTGTCACTAGTATTGATGTGTGATTTGGCTGAGAGTGCTACTCAAAGGATCAAATAGTCATCAAGGACTTTAAGATTTTTGGTTTGGAAATCCCTAAGTGAACTACCACCTTTGATTTTTCTCTGCCCCCATTACAATCAGAATAGCAACAATGTTTTTAATATCTGGCGGAATTGAAATTTAAGTGAAAATTTATTTCCTTTATTACAACCAAGAATATTAGCCTTAAATGCATTATTTTTCCCTCAAATTAAGCTGCAGTATGAAGGAAATGGAAATTGTTATTGTTTAGGTTGTACATTATTATCTCATGGATAAAATTAAAGTAGTTCCTATTTAAATATTAATAGTAGCAGGAATATTAAAATTAATTTTGAAATAGAAATGGGAAGAAAGTTTCAACTATGTGTAAGTACATGTGTCTTTCCCTGGTGAGATTGTTTATGCTCTAATTCTGGTAACTCCTGAAAGGAGCTAGTGATTTTTTCTAGATAGAATATATCCACAGCAAAACAAAAAGAGAGTGCAAGGGGCTCACTGGTAACTTCTAAGTTCACACACTCGAAAGAACATAAAACATGACTCAAAATATAACTGTCTTGCTGAATATTACTCTTCATAAGGGTTCAATGTGGCCAAGTTAGTAGCTACATCTCTTGCCTTCTGCACTATTGTGATTGAAAGGCGTGTTTCCAAACTGAGGTCAGCCATAGGCTTTCTTTTTAATATATGTTTTTAATTTACTCTTTGAGAATTTCATACACATTTACAATGTATTATGATCATATCTACCTTTCTACTGACTTGCACATCCTTGAAATAATGCTTCCTGCATTCTTTTTGTTCAGGCAAGGTAATGAGTTCAATGGATTGATCATTTTCCTTTCCCTTTGTACCTTCCTTTTAAACAGTTGGCATTAGAGGTCAGGATTAGTCGATTCTCATTTCACTTCTGTCAGTGTCAGCTAGCACATTGAAGGACATATGTAATGGTAGGCGTTCCATAAACACACACAAAGCAAAAACAGAACTCTTTCTTCATAATGAATTCGTGAAAATGTGAACATGCTTTATGTAAGTATTATTTAATATTCACTCATTTGCAATATATCAAACTATTAGAATCATGAGGTCAGATATGGTACATGTTTATGAATCAAACATAGAATAGTAGATATTTCTCTCTTAAATGAACTTCACTTTTGGCAAATATTACTTTAACTTTTAAATTACTTTTGGTATATAATTTACCTAACTTAAAATTTGATCTCTGAATTTACAATAAATAATTTTAATACAGTCACAAGATAGAACCATCATTGCCACTTAAATTAGTTACTTTTCTACTGTTGTTATCAAACATCACGACAAAGGCAAAAGTTTGGTTTTGCTGTAGTTTCAGAGTGTTACAGTCTATAATGACAGGGAAGCATGGCAGCTGGAAGCAGGCATGGTTGCAGGAACAGAAAGCTGCAGCAAATGCAAGCATAAAGCAGAGAAAGCAAACTGGAACTAGGAGAGTTTTTGTTGTTGTTTTGTTTTATTTTTTAATGAAAATACGTCATGACAATATCTAGTTCAGATTATTGGTTTTCTAGTTTTTCTAAAAATAGAAAAGTGAATCATTTAATTTTTCCTATGTATCAAAATTATTTTGATACTTCAAAGCTAAATCCATGACAATATAAATATTGGGGTTAGAATTACAGCTTCTAAAAAAGTCCAAGTACTACTAGAGATTGTATTGGATTTATAAACCAATTTCCAAGTATTAATTACCTTATAAACAATGTTAATTATTCTATCCCATAAGTTTCAATATTTATGACTCTTTATTATCAAATTAGATATAGTAAACATTTTTGTAGGTTCTCATTACCAATTTATGTATATATTATATAAAACTCAATCCTGAGTATTTTATACATTAATTGCAATTTTATTGCTTTATTAATAAAATTATTTTCTTAATTTTTCTTTCTGTTATTTGCTCAGAGTTTGTAGATCACAATTTCATTGATATATTTTATTTCCATATTGTTTATTCTTTCATCAATATTACTGATTTTCTTATCCATTTTGCCAATATTTTCTGTTACTTTGCAGACTTTCCTCTTTACACTCAGGATTTGATTTGTCTGTGTATAGTCTCCTTGAAGTTACTGCTCATTTTTACTAGTGAACATTTGAAATCTTCACACTTTTTATACTTTGCTTTTGGGCTCAGTCGGTGAGGAGTTAGAGATTTTTTTTTCTTTTTTCATTTTTGGAGGAGTTATGTTGCATAATTTTTTAATAGCCATTGGATTTCTTTGATACACTTTGATCACCTATTGGATTAGATACTTCTCCTTCCTTTACCTGGAGATCCTCTTTTGATTAGACCACTCTTGAGGGCTTTATCCCCAAACCATTAGATGGCAACAGCAACATCAAACCATACAGGACATTAAAAATCACTTAAATTTGAATATAAGCCTACTAATATGTCACAAATAACAACATACCAGCAAAGGGGAACATCTTTTTCTTTTCTTAGAAATCTATGTACCTTTTCCTAAATCAAAGCATGTTATTGATTTCTCATGCAAAATTGTTGTATCTAATGAAACCATAATAAATTAAAACCATAAGACGATAATGAGGGAAATTCAAGAAATTATAGAAGTACTTGGAGCATAAAATAATACACTGAGACAACCAGGGAAGAAATTTTAAAATTTCCTTGGGATAAATTTCAAAAATATTAAGTGAATGTGAAAAATACAAGAGACACAGAAAGGGGAAACAGAAAAAATGCAGGTTTACATAAATGTAAAAAATAGAAGAGGGGTAGAGAGGGACAGCATAGAGGGGACTAAAAGGAGAAATAAATTAGATGAGATAAAAAGAAAATGAAAGAGTAGATAAGTCTAAGAAGGTTGATAGGAGACATTATTTTTGAAGCAACAACAAAATAATGTGAAAAGTATAGTAAAGAGAAAAATGGAAAAGCACATGAGACAAAAACCAAAAAGAAGAACAGTAAAAAAAGGAAAAAGAATAAAGATTATGAATAATGACTAAATGTATAGCATGAACAAAATTAGATGAAGGTATCAAGGAGAATTAGGGGCAAAATATGCTTATAAACATAGTAAAATGTAAAAATACTGCAAAGTTAATAAGGATATCTGGAGGTGTCTCCTAGTTGTGTGAGAACACTGGAGAGAAGCTACGGGAATGAAATCTATATTGGTAGAAAATCTGTCTTTGTAATTCCATGATCTCCTGATGTTGGATATGTGTGTTGAGTATGTTTCAAAAGTTTCAGAGTTTTCATGTTCAGTAGCAGTGAATGGCTATTGGGCTGATTTTAGGCTAAGTGCCATCAAACTCCAGTATTACTCTCAGTAGAGATTTGCTTCCACTAAGAATATGGCTCTTATCCCTTACACTACTTTGGGACTGAGTCTACTGTGGCATTTACAGGCTTATGGGTGTCTGTTCCCACAGTGGCAGTGGCATCCTGCAGCTGTCTTTCACCCTAGAGATGTGGCAGATTAGGTGTAGTGTCCTAGTCTTGCAGTTGTTTTTCCCTGTGGCTCCATGGTAGCTCTGTTTCTAATGATAACTTATCTTTCAAGATAGCAAGTTGTCCATTCTCTCCAAGTTACAGAGAATGATAGAATGGAATTTCTCTCCACTGCTGGTCAACCTGTAGAAGATAACTCTCTGGCCAAAGGCTGCATGCTTTTGGGTTTTTTAAACACTGTGGGCCTATTTTACAGGTAGGAATGAATGCAAGATACTTATCCTCAGCCCTTCCTGGTTTGTCTTTTAAAGGAATCTTTGCTGGGAAGCCAAGAATCTGAAGCTAAGTTCTGTTTGATTTTTGTTTTCATTGTTCACTGCTGTTTTTCTATACAGTTTTTAGACATTCTGTCAGAATCTTTGTAAATTTCTGAGGCTTTTTACTCCCCTTCTTTCTTAGAATATAGTCTTTTCAATATTATCACACTTCTATTTTACTGGGTCATGTGGAGGCAGCTTGTAGTCATCACCATTCCCAACTCAATCATGTAACTATTACACATTGTTTTATATAATGTTAATATATTATCTTGAGATGCTAAAATAAATATTTCCTTGAATAAATTCCCCTTATAGTGAACCAATCATTATTTATGCTGATGGCTAAAGTTTGATAGTAATCTGTTAGGACTTTTTGTTTGAATGTTAAGGAATTAGTAGTATATACAAGCTACCACCACTTCATTGTGCTGAATTTGCTCAAATTCTCTAGAGCTGTCTATTTCATGTTTATTCCCATGTGATGCTTCAGTAAAACACATAGTTATAATCTTATGCTGTCTTTGGGTATTTTCCTCTACATTTATGCAGTACGTATTTAATCAAAGAAAAGATGAAGGAGTGAATGAATACATGAAATTGAGAAAGGTCTCTTGTGCTGAATCAAAATGTGGAGGTTGGGCTCTACCTGGCCCTTTCACTTCCCTTGCAGGAAATTAAAATGCTACCAATGGTCTGTTCATTCAGCATTTCTATGGACAACAAGGGCATGGTGTCATTTTGCATGATTTCTCCTCCCACCTAAACATTTTCTCAAGTGTGGATCACACTTTCAAAAGTGTGATCCACAGACCTCCATATCTTCTACAACACCTATTTCTGTGAATATAACAAGGATCTGTTCTACCATGTTTTCAATCTATGCTGAAGATGTCTATACCTTGTGTCAATGCCTCAGTTACTATCTGGTGGCAACTTTGAACAAGTGACAACCTTAGAAAAATCACCTACTAGGGTGACCAACTCTACAAATTAGAGGGAGTATGCCTAAGAAAGGGACATCATATACCTATGTTGCCAGACACTTTTCTCCCAACACTTCATCAATGCATTCCCATTTCAATTCTTCATCCTTAAGCTGAACACTTTATTCATTGAACTTGCTCTCATTCTTGCCTGTTTAAATTACAGGCCATGTGGCCCTCACCCTATTAACGATTAACAGAATCCTAGCTGTCCATCAAGGAGAAGAAATACACACCCTCTGGTTAGTTTTAAGCTCATTTGAGAAACCACAGACACTCATCAGAGTAGTCAAGGAAGGTGGCTTACCAAATAACGCAGAAAACATAGCTAGTCCCTGACAGGACCCAGAGGTGCTGTATAGCAGCACACTGTACCTAGAATATCTTTGACCCACTCCTTTCTTGTACCTGACTGCTTATACCACAGTGAAACTTGAAGTTGGACTGAAAATTCAAGGATACACTAAGCCTAGTCAGGTAAGATATCCCGCATCACAACCACAGTCCTTACCAAGATTCCACACCCCTCTCCTTCTGGACCCTATTCCAGTCTATACAGAACTCTAGATTTAGGCCCCAGGGGCAGTGACATTTGAGCTCTGGATTGGTTTTTCATTTGGTCTTAAGGACTTCAGCAATTTTTCTTCTATGAATGCTTCCATAGCCTCTCAGGTCTTGTCTGTTAACCCACACTGACTCTAAATTTTCTGAGAAGATCCATGAATCTCCTGTTTGGCAAGAACTTCCTGTTGGTGTGTTGGATTTTTAAAACACATCCACAGGAACCCCTATAATCTTGATGATATTGCCTAAATCTAGCCATGTATAGGTGAGGATTAATTTTCTGATTATTTGAATGATAAATTGGCTCCGGAAGGTGGGCATTTCAAGACCAGTAAATCTGACACATGATGACAGCTGCTATTTTACTTCCAAGGACACAGTTAGCTATGAAATTTTCTGGCTATAAGAGCAAGAAAACCCTAGTAGTAACATCAAAATAAATTACAAATTTTTTATTCCCAATTATGCTTCGAATATTTGGACAGTTTCCTTTTGTCAGCTGAGACATTTTGTAATAACTAAAAAATGAAATAAAAAACCAAAGGTCTGCTTTGAGCTGCGAGGTAGGTAACAATGTGTGCTACAGATAAATTCTTGTCCCACCCTGGCATGTAGCAGTTGCATGATCTTTGAATAATTCCAAAGAATGTTTTGTTTGCTCTCTCAGAAACAGGATTGAGAAATGTGGCCACACAGTGAGAACACACTGACTGCAGGACACCTGACATTATGTCCAAACATATTGGTTATTTAATGAATGGAATTAGTTTGAATATCAATTTGAGTATACGCTCTGCCTTCCTCTTCCCTGAGTTTTGTTGTTGTCATTATCAGAGTATGTCAGAAAAGGCAACTCAATGAGAAAAAGAATACCCAATCAGAAAAAAAAAAGTGCTTTTAAATTAAACTCTTATTTTCCTCAATAGATGATGTGTTAATTGGTTGGGAAGGGGGGTAAATCTGTTATGCTTAGCTGATAAAATTGGAAACCTGTAATAGAGTTAAGAAAAAAACTAGCTTTCTTTTATTTCCTCTTGACTCTCCAAGTTCTGTATATACTTTGTACAATAACTCCACTGTCATTAGATACTTGTTCTTGCTTGAATTTGTACACATGACAGGCAAGAAAGTCTAATTTAATGCATTGTAAGAAGGATTCCCTGGACTCTCCCAAGCCAGGAGAAAGAATGATGCACTGATAATTTGTAGGCAGAGATTCAAAGATTCGTATCTTTCTTCCTAGGGTACCCCCGAACCTGTGGATATAAGATACTTAGCTTTGATTTACCAAGCCTGTGTCCTGTGATACTTTTTGTGGCTTAATGCAAACTATATCCCAAAGCATTTAGCATCCCAAAACAGAAAAATTTGCTGGCTCTGGATATTTTCATTTAATTTCTGATAACTGGAGCCCCACCTCTTCATTTGTTCCTTCTTTCCACTTGTTCTTTACAACTTCACATACATCTAACCATGTCCCTTATATGATAGCTGTTCCCAGACTCTGACATTCCCTCTGCAGATAAGTGTTTTACTTTCCTATGCAGTACCCCAGTATCATAGTATTTTCCAAACAAAGAAGATACACTCATATTTTGTGAGCAGTCTTTATTAAGATTTACTAATATTTTCCTGTTTTCTTACATAAGTCTGGGAAATAACTGTAACACTGCATTTTAATTTGACAGAATAGAGTAAAAGGTTAAAGCAATTCAAAAGTTAACTACATAACATAATTTTCCACTACATTTTTTGAAAAAGAAACAATAAGTGTGTTACAGTTTCAATTATAGATTCTAACGCTAATAAACTTTCCTTTATAAGAAACAGCACTCAAATGTTGAATTTTAACATTAATCCCAAAGGAAACCACTAAAAAAACCCCCAGTTAGCATAGTGATGGCTTCTATCTGTTCTACTGAGCCTAAGCTTGATTTTACCTAACTTAAAATCTTGACTGCTCTTTTCAAAATTAGAACGAACCCATGTGAAAACATATCTCTCCCACTGAGTAAGGGAATCTGATAATCAACGCTCTATAAACCCATTGATTGGGCTTCCATCTACAGAGTCATGTAAGGCCCAGGCCCTCTCTTCCTCATCTCTCAAAGCCTCTTCATACCAGGCTGAGAAATCAATTGCCTCACATGCATTCAGCTTTGCCAAGAATTCTAAAACTTTCATCTTGGTAGTTTCAGCAGTGGCTCTTGAACCCCACAGGAACTCAAAGCATGGAGGATTCCTATCAGGCACCTCCCGAAACTCCAGGTAATTTTGCTGCACTAGCTCTACAGTGAGGAACTCCCTAGGATTCCCACAAATAAAGTGTTCCTCCCCATCATGCACTCCTACCAATTTCAAGAATTCCCAGATTCTTTCTTCAGAAGCACAGTTCCCTTCTATGAATATCACACCTAGAATAACTATCAGAAAAGCATTCCTAGGCAGACTGTCATTGTCATTCAGCAGGTCCTCATAGGTGAGGTTCAGTGAGTTGACAAAGACATAAGCACTGTTTAGAATATCACTTTCCTTTACATCAATGCCAAAGGTCAGCTCCAAGCATCTAGAAGCTTCCATGAAGATGACAGGAAAATGGCTCTCATACTCTTTTGTGATAACCTCATTGATTTCTGCTACTGTGATAGGTTCCTTCACCCTATACTTGTAGATAAAAAGAAACACCAAATCAGTAGCCTTCTCTTGTATCACAAGATTCAGCAAGGCTTCGGGGTCGTCTGAAGCCTGATTGCCACCTGGACTATTAATCTGGTCACTAAGTATTTCATTTAAATTTATCCCTAAAATAGATGAAGGGAAGAAGCTTTGAGCATTCTGAAAAATGTTCAGCATCTCATTTCCCAGTAGGTCAACATCTAACAGAGAAAAGAGGGAAGAGGTAGAGGAGGCAGATGGAGAAGGAGGAGGGAGACTAGGTGTGGTATTAGAAGTTGAAAAAAAGATGGAAGTTATGTCTGCTTCTTCCTCTCCCTTCTCATGTTCTTCCTCATCTACTTCATCAGCATTCTCTTCCTTTTCCTCTTCCTCTCCCTTTTCTTCCTCATCTTCTTCCTTCTCATTGTTAACTTCCTCTTGTTCCTGTTTATTATCTTCTTCCTCTTCTTCCTTCTCATTGTTGTCTTCCTCTTGTTCCTGCATATTGTTTTCTTCTTCCTCTTCCTCTTCTACCTCCTTTGCTTCTTCCCTCTCCTCCTTCTCAGCTGTAGGAACTAGTGGGAACACCCACTCGTGTGTTTCAGTTAGGCTTTGAAAGCCATCATCTTCTTCCAGGCTAAGGCGTGGGTGCTTTCCGTAGCGATCCATTATTTTGCTTTCTGGGAACAGAAGACAGAAATGTAAACAGAAGTGAAGGTGATGAGATTCCACAGGCATGGGGAGGGAAGAGAAAAATAGAGTGAACAGTTTCAAATGGAAATAACATTTCTGCAGCCTCAGATAAATGCCAACTTACAGGTTTTCTCCAGGGGATATAGTAGAAGCTCAGATTTCTGTAGCCTTTCTACTTGGTTTGTCCTTTAGGAACCTGTCGAAAAACATGATAAAGGTTTTTAGAGTTCATTCAGAATGAAAAGTCTGACTCCAGGACATACACTAGAGTGTGTGGGACTTGGGTCCCTTGTTCTGCAGTACAATGTTTGTGCATATTTAGGTGTGCACCTCACTTTGACTTTTGATACTTTGGGGTCTCTTTCATTCTGTGATTTTGAGAACATGTAACTGACCCCAAGGTTCTCACTATAGTTCCTGGAAGCTTTGCAATAGGAAATTGGGAAGTATCCAGAGGTTAAGAATAAGAGTAGAACAGTGAATTCTCATTGTTAACAGATGGGGCTGAACTCTGATATCTTAACAGTCACAGGGTAAATGGCCCATTTTTTGTTAACCTTTATCCTAGGAATAACTGGCTTATACCCATCTCGTAGACTGAGGCCAGATTCACAGGACAAGTCTTAGCATTGCTAACACAATGAAGCAACAGTGATGGAACACCACCGCCAGTCTTCTTATGCTAAGCTGAATGAAAAGAAAATGCTACCCAAACTGCAGGGATCATAACTCACCTAGTTCAGAGGTACTTTGATTCTTTATAATGACAACTTTCAGAGCTCTCCCTCTGTTGCTCCTGGCCTGTTCCCTCAGAGCAAGCACTCAATTCTTTAAGCATAAAGATGAGGGCATGAAGCACATTTGATCATGTACACAGCGCCTCCAAGAGGTGACAGGACACAGTGGAGCTGAGTACCCCTTCTGTCCTCAAAGGAGGAAGAGGACTGTGTCCTCAGCCCTCATTCAGGATTCTTACCTGATCTCCAGGCAGAGGTTCTCTCTGCTGAGCTGCTATTCCACTTTCCCAGGTAGAAGATGCTCACCTCCTGAGAACAAAGACAACAGTGGGGAGATGAAGTACTGGTAGGTCAAGCTTTGTACTGATGACTACAAGTCTTTGTTTGTTTGTTTGTTGGTTTTTTTTTTGGTTTGTTTGTTTTCTGAGACAAGTTTCTCTGTAGTAACTCTGGCTGTCCTGGAACTCACTCTGTAGACCAGGCTGTCCTCAAACTGACAGAGATCTACCTGCCTCTGCCTCCCAAGTGCTGGGATTAAAGGAATACACTATGCCTGGCTTTCTCTTTCTCTCTTTTTTTTCTACAAGTCTTCTTTACCATCTCAGAATTGAAGGAAGGCATTCCCACTTGTCCAGGTAATTGCCCTGAGATGCCCCAGGTAATTCAGAACTGTTACAGATTCTTGCATTCCATGTTGGTACTCTGATGTTAATGAGACTCTTTTAGAGGATTCTGGACTGCACTCTGCAGAGAAGGAATTACGGCTTTGGGAAAGAAGCAGAAAAAGCCACTGAGAGAAGACTGAGAGCATTGGTTAGGATCATTCTCATACCCCACAGATGTAAAAGAACTGTCTAGTTGTCCATGGGGGCTCCAGAAGGAGACAGAAATGTGCTACTTCAATAATTTCGTTTTAGGAGGCCATTTGTGAAGAGACAGCAGAGGAGAGGCAGGTTTGCAAAATATCAATGAGAGGACACTGTGTCAGACTTTCCCAATTCTCCATCAATTGGGCAGTCTCTTGGATATTTTCCAAGGTAGAAAATCCTTCCCAGCTTTTAAGAATACTGTCCCCTTCTATTAAGACAAATCTCCCTTTTAATCTGAACACAGAATTATGGTTAAAAGGTGGTCCTGCTGAGACAGGCTAACAAGGCTGCCTGAGAAAGCAGGACTAACACTACTAATTTCTGAAGGGAAAGGGTGTCTCATTCCTCATCCCAAAGGATCCTGCTCCTCTTCTTTCAGGGTGTTCGCAGGCCTCTTCCAGTTTTGTTTTGGGTTTTGTTTTTTTTTTCCTGAGTGATCAATAACCTTAGTGGATAGAGCTATTTCTTTACTATTTCTCTGGATATCCAATACCCTGTTGAAAAGATTCACCTCTCTCAGCCTTTCAGCACAGAATAAGGGGAATGTCCCACTGCTTAGCCAGAGACAGGAGCTGAGGAAGATGGCGGCAGAGGTCTATTTCTGTGGAGGACAGAAAGACTCCTCATCTTTCCTCACTGTTTTCCCAGTCTTCTCTAGAGGTATGCCCCTGATTTTTCTCCATGCAGGAATTAAAGTGAAAAACCCAAGTCAATACCTTATGTCAAATTCTTACTTATCTTATTCTCTGAAAATTTCACCAGGGTAGCAAGACATTTCATATTGTGACATGGCTTAGAGCCTACTTAAGAAATTGCCTGGACACCAGGCAGTGATGGTGCACACCTTTAATCCCAGCACTCAAGAGTCAGAGGTGGGAGGATCTCTGTGAGTTTGAGGACAGCCTGTTCTACAGCGTAAGTAGAGAAGTAGCCACTGAGGTTCCGTCCCAATTTCTAAAGTGGAGGGAATGTCACAAACTGTTCTTTCAAGGTTGTTCTTTTCAAGGTTCAGATTCTTTCACATGGTGACCAGAGTCTTAATCTTTCCAAAAAAACCTTACCTCCCTCAACTTGCAAGATAAAGCTCTAGAAACTTCCTAGCGTCTGAAGCTTTCCTGGGACAATGCTGTATGAGAAAGTGGGCGAGCCTCTCCCTATCTGTGGGAAAGGGGTAGGACCCAAATCCTCACACTGCTCTCTTCTTGTTGCCTTGGGAATTTTCCCCTGCCGGCTCCCATAAAGCATCATCTCCCTTGAACATTGGGCATGGAAGGCAGAAACAAACAACATGGGCCCATTTGCTATGGGTGTTCCTGGATCTCTTACATCAACAACTGAGACTACATATGCCTCTTTCTGTGGGTAGAAAGGGTTTCCATTATCCTTTAGTATCTTTCCACTCAAGGCTGGGAACATTCCTCCAATGAGCCGAGTTTAGCTCAGTCCCAAAAGCCTCTCTCAACCTGGGAAGGATTCATAAGCCCCTATTATTTATGCTGGAGAGCAAGGCTCATCAGTGTCCTTCCAAGGCCCTTTCTTTTGTATTCCTCAGTATTAGGCTTTATGCCCTGCTGACCCAGTTCCACCCACTCTCGATGTCTTACTGCTTTCAGGACCTCAAATTAAAGCTAGAAACCACATACCACTTATCTTTCTGGATCATTTCTGAGATGAATACTGGACAGACCCTTATATGTATAGGTCCAATCGTCCCTCAAATTCTTATTTCACCCTCAGAGCTCTCTCCTCAATATTCCAAGAAGTTGGAACTTGTGCTCAACTAAGCCCAGTGCCCTCTCACAAAAGGCCTTACCTCCCTCAGACTTCAGATATGGAGCTCCAAGAAACAAACAGCAAGCTGGAACAGACTGGAGGCCTCTGTGGCAAGTCTGAGCAAGCAGGATTGACCACACCTCCTTTTGTACTGAAAGGGAAAGCCCCCACTATTCTCTGAGGCTCCTCCCACTCAAGGGTGAGACTGCCCCTGATAAACCAATTTTCAGCTCTTGTCAAAAACCTCAAGTCCCATAGTCCCTGATTTTGAACTTGTAGAAACAATGTTTAGACTTGCAACCTTGCCTAGAGATGCCCAGAGCCACAATCTGGTCAAAGGGGACTAAAGCCCTATTATTTCTTCAAGGGTGGGAAGATTAGGACTTCTCCTGAGTCCCGGCCTTCTGCAAAGGCCTACGATCCCACAGACTCCTGACACTGAATTTATGGAAGCAATGTTTAGAGTTGCAACACTGCCAGGTATTTCCCAGGACACAGCCTGGTTAAGGAACACTGTTACCTAATTATTTCTATAGTGGTTGGAGAGGTTTCCTTCCATTCTTCCTTCTAGAACCCTAGACTCTTCCACTATGAATGGGATCCTCTACCTTCCCCAAACAGATATAAGCTAGAAATGGTATATTCTTCCCCATCTCTGGATTCTTCCTGGTAAGAATTCTGGGAAAGTTGAAGTGATACCCCTATACATGGGGGGGGTGTTCCTAAAGGTTCCCCAAGCCCAGGATTCTCTATTCATTTTTCAAGGGGTGTCTCCTCAACATTTCCCAGTGCTAGAACTGCTTTCTTTACTGACCCAAATCCAGCCCTCTCCTCAAAATATTCATCTTCCTTGGTTTTGGCACATGGAATTCAAGGGAAAACAAATTATTTCATTCAAGAGTTGACATGGAACCTCTGAAGAGAAACTTCTTGGAAACACAGGATTGGAGACCCTAATATTTATGGGGAGAGGAACAACTGCCAAACTTTCCTCATTGTTTTTGCTTTGATATGTAACAAAGTTGGAACTATATAAACCAAAAGCCTCAATCCCACTAGACTATCAATAGGAAATCCAAGAAACAGCACACTGCTTATCCAGTCTGTAGTGCACCTGGGATGACTGCTAGAGTAGACCAGGTCAGGGCCCATTCTTTTTGGAAAAGGGATGTCCCTCAGCCCGCTCCCCCCCCATTCCCCCTGCCCACCCCTCTTAGTGCCCTGACATTCCTTCCTCACTTGAATATTTGCCCTGTCTTGGAATCCTTTTCAGGAGTCCTAAGTCCAATCCCTCCTGTGGACTCTAGTCATGACACTCCTGGAAAGCAGCCTTTCACCCAAAGCAGAGCACCCTGAAGTAATCTTCTAGACAAAGAGATGGGGGTCCCACTATTTCTCTGGGGGAAAAGAAGGCTCCATTCCCAACTCTGTTGTTCACACTGGAGGATACACATCAACAGGGAGTGAAGCCCTCTACCAGAAAGCCCCGACTCCCTTGTACTCCAGAAATAGAACACAGGAAAATGTTTAGAATGGTGACGCAGTCTGGAGCCTCAAAAAGAAGTACCCTGGCAAGTGGGCCTGGTATTCCACAATGTCTGTGGATGAGGTGAATGTTCATTTCTCACTCAAGTTCCTCAGGACTCCAACTCCAGCTCCCTCCTCCTCCTCCTCCTCCTCAAAAGCCTCAATTCTCTTGACCTATCAGCACAGAACCTGGGAAATCATACATTGTTTCACCTTCTTTCAGCCAGGCAGGCGTGGCTTCCTGGGAGGGCATAGGCAGTACAATTCTATCTGTGGGGGCAAAGAACACAGCAAGGTCTCCCAGGTTTCATTCAAGGCCTTCCAGATAACACTGGGACAGCAAAGACTTAGATGGAGATTAGCTGCAGAAAGCTGCAGCAGGAGCCTGGTAACTGAGTCTCCTGAAGGAAGGCACCTTTGTGGTTAAACATTCCTGAACTGAAGGGTAGGCTGTTGCTGCTTTATCAGAAACTAAGTCGGCAGAATATTTCCCTACACATGTAAAGGGACATCCCTAAAAGGCCCTAACTTCATATAACGTTATGGTATTGACCCTTTCTCACTTTTCTAGAGGCTTTTCTAGAGGATTAGGAAAGAAACACCCTAGAAGGGAGACCCTGTCCGCCATTATTTGTAAGGAAAAATTTTCAGTCGCCCTATCACAGGAACATGTCCCAAACCTCATGAATACTCATAGAACTTTTTTTTTTTATTCCTAACATGAACTCATCAATGCAGTGCTTACCTTTGGGGGAGCCCACTCCATTCTCTCTTTGGAGTTTTTGCTTTGTTAACCTTTGCTAAATAAACTTCTATTGAAACTGTCTATATTTCTTGAGTCACTGAATTTATTCCTTCAAGAAATCAAGAAACCAGAGATCTCTATAAAACCCACAATATTTTCCTAAGCTAGGGATTCTCCTTCAGCAATCAGAGTCCAGAACCCTTGTCAGAGAAGTTTCACTTTCATGATCTCCAGACATAAAAATCCGGGAAGTAAAATTGTGTGGGTTGTGGCTGGGAAGGGAGATTCCTTCAGAAATTGTCTTTGCTTGTGGAACCAATACCATCATTTTACTGTAGGGAAAGGCTCCAACTCCTTCCTCTGGTACAGTTTGCTATAATTCCTCACCTGCCGACCCAAGTCCAGCCCCACATCCAAAAGCCTCACTTCCCTGCAGCTCCCTGCACAGAACTGTAAGAAACATTAAATTTTCATCTTTGTGTCAAACACTTGATATCAAGCCTTGAACTCTCTCCCCTTTCCCCGTTATAGAATGCACATGCTCCCAGACTTGCTTTCTTCATTCCAGATAGATGCCCTTCTGTGAGAGGTCTAATCTTTTTTTCCTTTCATGTACCAGGAATATTTGAACAACTAGTATAACTAACTTTCCTTCTTTGTTAAAAGGAAATATTGGGCTGGAAAGATGGCTCAGCAATTAAGAGCACTGGCTGCTTTTCCAAGGACCCAGAATTCCCAACCCCTACAGGGCAGTTCAGAAGCAAGGGTTCGGAACCGAACCCCTCTTCTGACCTCCACTGGCATGAGGCACATACACAGGCCATGGATATGCGTGCAGGCAAAACATCCATACACATAAAAATAAAATGGGAAATAAAATACAAGGAATGCCTAGGCAGTGAGCACTCCATCCACCTCCTCTTCTTTTCTTTCCTCACTGCTTTCCCAAACCAGTCAGATGAGGCATCCCAAGTCCCCCCTCATGTTAGAGATAGAAAGTGGAGGCTGTATCAGCTCGATGTCCTTGCTCCACCATTTCTGTGAGAATTCATCAACCTTCTGCTCAGAAGGAAAGTTGCCCTAATCAAGCTGGATATCTCTTTCTTTGAGCCGCTAAAACTACTTCTAACAGAACGTAGAGAAATACATCATTTGGTAGATAGCCTGGCCTCGAGGCTTCCAGTCTGACACCTCGGGTAGGCAGGTCTTCTTGCACCCTATTTCTATGAGCGAGAAAATGGGCTCTATCTCCCCAATCCCGAACCCTTGGAGAAAGCCTTACCTTGGATTCCAGGCGCTGAACAGGGGCAAAATGGCTAAAGCATGGGGACCTGACTGAGCAGGTGGAACTGGTTTACCCTTAGGAGTATTTCTGTGGTCCCTCCCAGTCCTTTCTTAAAGACTTCCTCTCAGTGGCTATCTAGGCAGGGTAACCTCTGACCCAAATCAAGTTACCTTTCAAGTATCCTAACATCTTTCAGATTCCCCACACAAAATGGGTCAGGAAAACGGCTTCATCCCAAACCTGGACTAGACTCACTCCAGTTCAGTCACCTCCTGCAAAGTCTCCAGACTCCAGACACAGAACTCGGAAGCTGAGTTTAGACCAAAAATTTGCCTGGACATTCGTGGAACAAATACTTTGGCAAACTGTCTCAGAGCCACCCTATTCCTGTGAGGAAATTTCATGACCCCAACCCTCTTTCAGTCCCCTCTCCCCCATTCCTCTGATAACTAGAGTCTCTCTCCACATGAAAAGCTTCACTTCCCTCAGCTTCCCAAACAGAAACCCTGGGAGCAGTACTTACACTCCGGACTTTCTGTGGTATCTGTTGCACAAGAGAACTCCAGTCCCTCTGTAGCTTTGGGGGAGGCCAAATCCTCTAATCTTTTTTTCACAGCGCTCTCTGTCGACAGTGCTCTGTCTCCTGAGATCCTCCTCTTGATATCTCCAAGGCCCTGATTCAGCTCCCTGATATCCAAATTTCAGACCAGTCTCCCAACAATTGCTTCATCTCCCTTAGGCTTCCTATGTAGTGCTCCTAATACTTATAGAATCTGTGACAGGAAATTGAAGCTGGGGGTTTAACCCTCTAAGAAGGAAGGATTAGGAGCCCTATTTCTTCAGGGGAGAGGAGGTTACTCAGTCCTCACTCAAGGTCCTCCTTTTAATATTTCACAAACCTTAGACTGTTTTACTGCTGACCAGAGTCCAACACTCTCCCAAAACTTTACATCCCCAGACTCTAGACACTGAACTCAGCAAAGATTACAACCCTTATCAGATTTGGTGGCTCTGGACATAACTGCACTGACCCAGGGAACTGGCTACCCTGTACATCGGTGAGGAAAAAGGCTTCTAGTCCAAATATGGAACATTTTCTTCAGGATTATACAGGTCTAGATAACCTCCTTCACCTGTTGTGAAGCTATAAACCTCAAAATTTCCAAATGGAATTCAGAAAACAATGTAGATGGGGACCTTGAGCTTTCTTGATGGTAGCCAGAGCCCAGGGGAACTTTTATATCCTGTCTGAAGGGAGAATACCCTTGCTTTGGTTCCTTACTTGAGGCTTGGTTGGTCCTAGATGCCACTCTCCACTGAGTTGAGTTTGATCTCATCAGATGAAAATCTATCCCCCTCGAGCTCCCATAATAGGAGTCAGAATACAGCAAAGCTAGGAACCCTACCTTTCACCTTCCAATGATAATTCTTGAGGAAGAGCACTGACAGGGGTCAATGCGTGTAGAGTGGAAAAGCTCAATCCTAGATTAGTTTTTCTCCTTGTTTGGGGCACTGACTGAGCTCTCTGGGCCTGAGTTCTTGGGGTCCAGAAGCCCTTCCCCTTCCAAAGAATGTTAAGGTAGAAGCAAGAGAATAGACTTTGATCCCTCTGTTTCTGGAGGCTTGCCACAGGTGACTGATAATTGAGTACAGCTGGGATTGTAATCCTGTGGCCAGTTCTCTACAGGACAGTGAGTGATAGGTATGTACAAACCTCCTTAATGCCTCTTCTCTTTCCCTTTGTCCTTTTCTCTCCTGTGATTATTCTTTCCCTCAGGCTATTGCACTCTTTAATTTGAGAGCCAGATTCTACATTCCTCCAGCAAAGCCTCACCTGTTCTGTATTACCAGAGCCAGCATGTACCATAGGGAAAGATAATGTGGAGCTTCCAGAGTAACTTTCTGGGCAAGCAGAGCTGTCAACCCCATTTTTTCGGGGGGGGAGGGGGTATAAACTCCTGTGACAGGACCTCCTCCAGATGACCAGAGTCCAGTCCCCTCCCCCAAACCCTTACTTCCTTCAACTGTCCATTAATGAACCCAGGAACCTACCCGTCACTCACCCTGCCTAGAGCCTCCCTCTCTGGGATGTCAATGTGGGACTTGTGGCTAAACCCTGTCTCTAAAGGGGGATGTGAGTGGAAGAATGAATCTTCCCCCAAGAACCCCCTGGTGGTAAGCTCAGACTCCTGTGCCTACTGGGCACCAGCTTCCTGGGCCTCCCATGATGTAGCCCTGGAAGCCACACACCAATCATCTGGAAAATCCCAGGGAGGAGAGCTGAGGAAGGTAGGAATAGATCTCTAAATGCAAGGAAAGGAAAGGCTTCCCAGTCTTCCTCATTGTCCTCACTGGCATCCCTTAAGATCATCCCCTAGGTATTTGCAATGGTTGGGCATCGCCCAGAGCTACCTGAAGTTTAAGCCATATTCTAAAATGCCTCCCTTCCCTGGAACACTGGCTATGGAATTAATAGAAACAAATGTTTCAATATACGACCTGGCCAGGAACCTCCAGGGGCAACTTGCTGTGCAAGTAAGACCAACCCCTCCCCTAAGCATTTCTGTGTAAGATAAGGCTGTTCCCATTCTTCCCGCAGTGACCTCTGCCTTAGGTGTAGGACTTTACCCCTGATGGCTTGAGTTTACTTCCCCAACAAAGAATCAAGCAAAGAAAGAAAGAACAAAACAAACAAAAACCCTTACCTCCCTCAGGCTACCAAACGGAATCCAGAAACTGCACAGGACTCAGTGAGTTTGCTTCTGAAGAGACAGCTAAGAAATTCGGTGTTTAGCACCCTCCTATATCTGTTGAGAGAAAGGTCCTCAATTATCAGTTACTGCCAAGTCATTCTTCATTCAGAACCCCCTACCACCACCACCGTTGATATGTCCCAGGGCTGTGAGATCTTCCCACAAAGGCATGAAGTCTTCACACCTCACAAAAGCCGACCATTCTCAGACCACTACAATTGCACTGAAAGGCAGTAAAGTCTCGAAAGTCACTTCCCGCGGACTGGGTTAACATTCTGGGAAGCTGGGACTCTTAACACTCCCTGTTTATATGGCGGAATGGAAGGCTTTCTCCTTCCTCACGGTCTCCCAGCACTATCCCTGCCCCATTAGAGTTTGCTTACTGACAGGCCTCCTCCTCACTCACAAAAAAGCTTCACCATCCCGAAACTAAAACAATGACACTAGGCAGCCAGTACAAGCCAAGATACTGACTGACACCCCTTCCCTTCCCCCACCACTGGCCTAACACTGTAGGCAGCCCTACAGTACTATTTCTGTGCCACGGTGGAAGACGGATCTTCTTCCTCAGAGATGTCTCCTGGCACCTCACCCTACCCCATTAGTACTTCACAAGGCTCAACTTCCAGAAGCGAAGTCCAGCTTCACTCACAAAAGTCCTCGAGACCCTCACACTCCCACTTTGAGCCTGGCCACCTGTGCCAATAGAAAATGTCTCCTGAGCTGCCCCAGACTGGCGGCTTCCCCGGCCTTGGGATGACCGCCCCTTACTCCTGTGGTGGAAGAAAAAAGTCACCCTTAACAGTTCAAAGTCACAAAAACCACCTCCCAGACTAGGTTCTAGCCCCGTCACAAAACGCGCCACTTGCCTGAAGAAGAGCTTCAGAAAAGGAAAGTAAAAAGAAAGCCCGCAAGCTGCAACCGGCTTCCGAGGCTCCAGAAGAGAACAATGGCGGACGGGAAGCTCTGGCGCCCCCTATTTCTGACGAGAGAGAGCCCACACCCTTCTCCTGATGATTGGTCGGGCCTAGGACCACGCCTTCCGCAATCGTGAAGCCACACCCCCTTGAACTTTCCCAGCGTTCCGGAACAAGCGCTAGCTATCCTTGAGCACTAAGCCTGAGGGAGTAGCCTGCAGAGAACGAAGTCACAGGTAATCTGTCTAACTGAACTGAGAGCACCTCCTTTCCAACTCCTATTCCTGACCTGATGCTAGGTCGGGTCTGGGACTCCACCAACGTATTTTGATCGTATTCTTTCCTCTCTGCCAACTTCAAGGTCTTCCCCACCTCCCTACCCACACAACTCCATGCTCTGTCCCAGAAACAACAGGAGAAAACGGGAAAGAAAACCAAACAACTGAAAAAGCCGCAATAAAACAAAAAATACTAAAACAAAAGCACACAAGAATCATGAAGTCTGTTTTGTGTTGGCTAATTAGTCCTGGGCATGGGGCCTGCCTCGGAAAAAACAGATTTTTTTTTTTCCGTTCCCAGCAGATACCAATTGCAAACAGATTCTTTGCTAGGGGTGGAAAATTATGTTTATTTACCACTCTTCAGACAGAGAAGAGGTTTGAACCTGTGCTGGTCATGTGCGTGAACACTGTGAGTTCACATTTGTATCAGCCCTATTTTGTCTGGAAGATGCAATTTTCTTGGAGGCAAACACCACTTGTGGCTCATAAAATCTTTCTCCCTTCTCTTCTGCATAGATCTTTGAGGACTGAGGGCAAAGATTTGATACAGGCATCTCCTTTAGGACTGAGTGCTCCAAAGTTTCTAACTCTTTCCTAATTGCCCCGCTGTGAGTCTCCATATCAATATGTCATTAGGAGTTATTTTATTGCTATATTCCTTTAGCATACTAATAGTTTGTTTTCCCTTAGGGCCTGTTACCTACTTAATCTCAGATTCTTAGCCACATTAGCAGTGTCTGATATGGGTTCTATTTCATGGAATGGACATGGAAATCCATTTTAAAAAATGCTTTCTTCCATAATATTTGTGCCACTGTTGCACCAGTATATCTTGCAGGCAGCTCACTGTTGTAGGTTACAGGGTTTGATGCTGGGTGATATTGACGATTACCTTTTCAGTAGCACAAAGTGTTTTCTATTACTATAAAAGAGTTAATAATGGTAAGGCTTCTCGTTCGGTACAGGCTTTATTTCTTCGTGTTTGATGGCATGATTAATTGGTATCTTTAACAATAGGCCTTACAACCAGTTTGTAGAAAGTAAACAATAGCCTTGGAAATCCCATTTGGTGATTGGAGATGGCTGTAGAATTCCTTTGGCCAACCACCCCAGAAAATGTAACCCATTAATTGCACTGGAGATTTGAGTTGGTGATAAGAGCTCTACTAGGGGGCATTGTATCTCCTATTAGTACAAAGATGTTACTTTTTTGTAAACAGTCTCAGGATTGACCATTTAGATCCAAAAAACCACTTGCGTGTCAGGGGTCTTACTTCAGAAAGACCATATCTCCCATTCTCAGCACTTCCTAGTTTCCCATAATCCTTTGCCTAAGGTTCAGGCCCTTCAAGCATTCATACTTCCCTATGCATGAATGTCATGCTTATTCAGGTCTTGCTTATGCAGCCATGTTGATGAGACTTCTTAAATATAGCCTCTCTGACATTTCTAGGTGACAGTCTCACAGAAAACTTCCTATTCATCTGGTTCAGATAATCTGTTTACCCTATTCTGCAATGACCCTGAGCCATAGGTACAGGAATTGAGTATTAGGTATGTTGGTGGGGACTGGGCACCACATTATCAGTGGTTCTCTGCATTTTTATTGGTTGTGGTTTTCTGTAATGGTTTCTGTCTGTTACAAGGAGGAATGTATTTGATGCGGAATGGGAAACTTCTGAGTAGGAGGATAACTATTTAGAATGTAGTTAGGAATTATGCTGGTTAATAAAGTGGTGGTTGTAGGTTCTTCTCCAAGAGCCATGACTCCACTAGCCCCAGATAGTTGGTGAAGTTTCTAGAACTAGGCACAGTTCGTCTCCAGATGAGTGGGCCTTAAGTCCAACTAGAGAGTTGATGGTTAGTGCAAATGTGTATGTGTCACTATTGCACACTTAGGCTTACTGTGCCATGCTAGTTGTCATTGCAGTTCATGGGCATCATAGCTGGATAGGACTATTATTTGGTTCCCTCCTTTGGAAGCTTACATGGCACCTTTTGGTGCTTGAAAGCTAGTCCTTATCCAGGAGGCTTTCAGGTCAGATACAAATCAGGTCCTGTCGATCCTGTGTCTGAATATCATGGTGTCTTCAATAAGGACTTAACTGTCTACCTTTGTGAGGTAAACAGGGGCACCAGCAATGGCCAAGAATTCTTTAGGAGTCTGAAAAATTCTGACCAACACCTCAAAAGTGAGCATCTCATGCCTGGTGTTGGAGTTTTCATTAGATAGTCTGTAGATCTTGGGGAAGCATTGCTAGACCAGATAGAAAAATTTCATTTAAATTATGTATATGTATATGTATGTGTGTACAAAGACTTATATCTGTTATATGTAATTTTTGGTAGATAATATGAAGCCTTATATGCTTTTTCAGGCACCATTACTGTTATTTTACCTTCATCTCTCCTCATTCTTTTGTATTTATCTAAATGTCCTTCCTAATTGAAGCCCACCTCCCATTTTTCCCATTTCCTCATCAAATCCTTTGTGCTCTGTAAGTCCCTGTTCTATTGTACCTTTTGTCCCCACTGTCCCTTATACTTCCTTGCTTTCTGCTCCAGGCTGTATAGTCATGTGTGAAGATATGGAGCTAGGCGCCACGGATGGGAGATAACGTATGACATTAGTCTTCCTGGGTCTGGTTTACCTCACTCAACATAATGTTTATAGTTTATATGCATTTAACTGAATTTTTAATGATTCATTTTTCTTTACAGCTTTGCAGTATTTCACAGATTACATTTTAATTAGCCGCTCAACAGTTGTAGAATATTTAGGTATTTTTCCATTTATACCTATTTTGAATTGAGTTGTTATGAACATGGCTGAGCAAGTACATGTGGAGCAAGTTGAGTCCTTTGTGCATATGCTGAGGAGCAGGGTCATATGGTAACTCTTAATGAACAATGATAATTCTCCTAAATACATCTTTGTCATACTAATTTTGTCCTCTAATCAGACATGGAACAACTTTATGAATTGAGCTTGGGTCCCTGAAAATAAGAACCTTGGTTCCCTGACAGAGCCCAGGGGAAAGTTATGAACAATTATATTTTTCATATGGAGTTCAGCCTGCCTGAGCTTCCCAGGCTCAAAACAAGATAGGCAGAATTTTGTAACTGTCTATCTCTTTCATGCTATTTACCTCCACTGCCTCTCAAGGACTAAATTCCTTCTCTTCTTGTGAACTATGAATTCCCTTAAGTGAGGACTTCCATCTCCAAAAGATACATAAGAACTGAATAAATGAATGTTTGGTCTACTTGACCAAACATGCCGTTGCAGCAATTTTTTGTTTGTTTGTTTGTATGATTTATTTGAAATTTACTTTTAATCCTGGCCTCACATGGGCTTCTTCAGTTTAGCTGCTTTTTGGTTTTTCATCCTAAGATAAATGTGTACTTTTCTTGGGTACTCCAAACAGAGAAGCAATATGTATAGTCATCTTTTCCTTGGATGTACCAGGGCTGAGTAATGGACAAAGGAGAAGTAAGTTTAGCTCTGTGTGTTCTAGGGTAGCCTCTCATAATTTCTTCAATACCTTCAATGTAATGATTGACAAATTTTGGTATTACACTCACTGTTGACCAAAGGATATATTCTTTGTCACCTTGTGACTTATAAAATGGAAGTTATGAAACAAAATTTCCCAGACTCTACTCATTGATGCAGTCCTTTCACATCAATTATGTGTACATCACTTTTGTTTTGAGTTACAAGCCCCACGGACGCCCTGGTAACTGTTATTAGTGTTTTTGTATTCATTCTTAGAGATTTTACAACACATGGGATGAACAAGATTACAATATACTATTCTGTAAAATTGCTACACATTTTGTATTATAATCATTAATGAAAAATAGTTCCTTTTATCATTCATGTGCTATTACATTTAGTATTTTGAGATTTTTTTAAAGTCTTATTCTTAGCTACTAACAGGTGTTTTTGAGTCTTCGATGGTAAAGTGCTTTTCTAAAGGTATTTCCATGTTTTTAATTAATAGTTTTTACCCTTTAGAGCATTGTCAGGTTACTACAAAACATGGATCAGAAAACAGAGTTCCTACCAGTGGGCCAAATGTCATATGCCTATAATCTAAGTTCCTGGGAGACTGAGTCTGACAGATAATGAGGCCAGTCTTCGCTAAGTAGTCTACTCTAAATGAGCTTGGATCATAGAATGCATTGCTTTAAAAAAGAGATAAAGAAAGTAGAGTTCCCACATATCCGCTCCTCTCATCATACTTTCTTGATTATTTATATCTTCAAACGTGGTACCTGTGTTTAAAGGTAAAATGTCAAACTTGTATTTGAATCAGACTTCATAATATAATGAGAATTTCTATATATATTACTAATTCTGTAGATATTAACAGCTGATGCCATATAACTTAGTCTTCTACATTGTACAGTATGATTTATTAAATCCCCATTGGAGTTCCGTGTATTCATTCTTACATTCTTCCCTTAAATGTGTAGACATGACCCATCTTTGTACTGTAATCATATTTTCCTGTTTCAGAACATCACATACTTGGAATAACAAAGAACATAGAGATTTTCACCATTTGAAAACTCCTCTTATAAGAGAAAACATGCAGTATTTGTCTTTTGGGGTCTGAGTTACCTCTGTCAGGATGATTGTTTCTAGTTCCACTCATTTTCCTGCAAATTTATTTTCATTTTTTAGCAGCTGAATAATATTGTATTATATAAATATACCACATGTTTGTTATCTATTCCTCAGTTGATGGAAATCTAGGCTGTTTCTCATTTCCTGATATTATGACTAAAGCAGCAATGAACATGGATGAGCAAGTGTCTCTGTGGTAGGATGAAGCTTCTTTGGTTATATGCCAAAGAGTAGTGTAGCTGGATCTTGACATAGAGTTCTTCATCTTCTGATGAACCTCCATACTGATATGAATAGGGATTGTACCTATTTGTACTCCTACCAGTAAAGGATAAATTTCTCATTTCCTCATCAGCGTCTATAGTCATTTGTTTTATTTATCCTGACCATTTTGACTACATAAAATGAAATCCCAATGTAGTTTTAATTTATGTTTACCTGATGACTAAGGATGCTAAATATTTTTAAAGTGATTCTGACCCTTTGTTTCATCTTCTACAAACTCTCTGTTTAGTTCTATACTCCATTTTTGATTGGGTTATTTTTTTCTTGATGTTAAGGATTTTAGTTCTTTATAAATTGTATATACTGACTCTCTGTTAGGTGTATAATTGGTAATGATTTTTTTTACCATATTGTAGGTTGCCAATTTGCTCAAATGATAGTATCCTTGGCTAAAGAAGCTATTTAGATTCTTGAAGTCAGTTCTACTTAATTTGTTATTGTTGTGAAGAGACATCAAGACAACTTATATTAGAAATATTTTGTTGCAAGCTTACAGTTCCAGGGGTTCAGGGTCCATAACCATCATGGCAAGAAGCATGGCAGCATGGTAGCAGGCAGTCAGACATGGTCCTGGAGTAGTAGTTGAAATTTTCTTTATCAACAAGTGAGAGGGAATGTCGTGGCTTTTGAAACCCCAAAGCCCATACTTGATGACCCACCTAGTCCAACAAAGTCACACCTCTTAATCTTTCCAAACAGTTCCATCAACTTGGTAGTCAAACATATGAGCCTGTGGTGACCATTGTCATTCAAATTGCAATAAGGTCCTCTGATCTATTTTTGGCCTGTATTGGCAGCACCTTGTTCAGAAAGTCGTTTCCAACATCGAGTTCAAACCTATTCTCTACTTTCCCTTCTGTCGAATTCATGGAATCTGATGTTAAATTAAGGTCCTTAATTTACTTGAAATTAAGTTTTGTGAATCATGATAGATATGAATTTATTTGCATGCAGACATCCAATTTCATCAGCAACATTTGTAGATGCTGTCTTTTTCTCTGTAGGGCATATTTTGGCTTCTTTGGAACAAAGTGTAAGTGTGTGAAATTATGCTTGGATCTTCAATTCAATTCTCTTGATTAATGTGCCTGTTTTAAAGTCAATAATGTGCTGTCTTATTACTATTGTTCTTTAATACATGAATTCTGGGATAGTGATGCTCTCAGAAGTTCTTTTATTATTATTCAGAACTTTTTTTTAGCTATTCTGAGCTTTTTGCATTTCCATATGAACTTGAAGATTGTTCTTTTCAATTTCTGTGAAGAATTGTGTTGGAATTTTGATAGAGATTGCATTGACTGTGTAAATTGTCTTTGTTAAGATGACTATTTTCACAATATCAATCCTACTGATCCATGAGCATGAGTGTTCTTTCCATCTTTTGGTGTCTTCTTCAATTTCTTTCTTCAATCCCTTAGAGTTGATATTGCACAAATCTTTTACTTGCTTGGTTAGAGATATCCCAAAATATTTTTGAGGCTATTATGAAAGTTACTGTTTTATAATACCAATTTGTGTAAGACATTATTTATTGCATAACTTCTTTCTGGGTCCACTCGTCATTTATATGTAGAAGGCTAGTGATTTTTGTGTAATAATTTTGTATCATGCTGCTTTGCTGAAAGTCTTTATCAGCTGTCAAAATTTCATGGTGGGGTCTTAAGGGTCAGTGATACATATACATATACATAATCATATATTTGTAAATAAAGATACTTTGATTTCTCCCTTTCCTATTGGTATCCCCTTGATCCCTTTTGATTGTTTTGTAGCTCTCGATAAGACTTCAAGTACTACAGTGAACAGGTATGGAAAGAGTGGTGATCTTTGCCTTGTTTCTGATTTTAATAGAAATGCTTTGAGTTTCTCTTCATTTAGGCAATGTTGGCTGTCAGCTTATTGTAAATTTTTGTTATTATATTGAAATATGTCTCTTATATCCTTAAATTCTCCAGGATATTTATCCCAAGGGGATGTTGGATTTTTTTTCCAGAGGCCTTTTCTACATCTCATGGGATAGTGATGTATTCTTTATCTTTCAGTCTGTTTATGTGATAGCTTACATTTATTGTTTTACACATGACAAACCACTCCTAAATCCCTGAGATATAGTCAATTTATTCATGGGGGATAATTTTTGATATGCTGAATTCAGTTTTCAAGAATTTTATTAAGAATGTTCATAAGATCTATAATTTTATTTTTTCAGTTGTTGGATCTTCCTGTGGTTTCTCTTAGATGTGGAGGTGATCTTTAAGCTTTTAATATATATGTTTCATCCCAAACAACCACAGAGTTTAGGTAACTAGTAAGGGACTAGGGAAGGAGTCTTATAAGGGAGGGGAAATATGGCATATAAACTAGAATAGGAGGATTAGATGGGGAGTGAGTCAGAAGGGCAGGGTAGAGATGGCAACGTGAGGAATGACAGCTAACACTAAAGGCCTTTGGAAATGCCATTTGGACTCCTACTACTCTAGAAGTTTCCTAAAATATATACATATGTAAAAGGAATTTAAATTAAGTCACCATACAAAGGGGCAGACATTGTTCCAACTGATCATATTATGCCATCAAGTAAAACCTCCAGTGTCAGGAAAAGTTTGCACCTTGTTGGGTCATTGGCCAAAGGAGTTTCACAGACCCCTCGTAACATCAGACTGTTGCCACAGCTATTGGTTACTCTTTAAAACCTTATTGTAAGACTCTGTTGCCGAAGACATCACTCACATGTCATTGAACATTGAAAAATAGAGCTAGTTCCTAACCAGAAACTTCACCCCTACTGACTAGCAATCACAGTACTACAAAATAATCTGCAAGCTACTGGAGCAGAAAAAGTAATAATCAATATTACCCAGTAATATAACCTGCAACCTATAATAGCAACCTGCTTGCATGATATTATGGTACAATAGTGGCACAAATGTTACATGAGTGAGTAGCCAATCACTTTTTGATTGGACTTAAGTTTCACACCACTCCATGATATGGATCTTGTACCTGACACTGCTCAAGTAGCCAAGAACTGGAGACTAGATAGGTCATGGACCTAGGGGAAACCTTACTGCTATTCTTCTCCTAAAGTTACATAGCAATACAATGACTATTATTTAGATATTGCTGTACACATAGAACAGTACATCCCCCAACCCCCACTAGAGAAGCTGTTTCTTGCAGCAAATGGCAATTCATACAGAAGGTCACAACTCAACAGTGTGTAGGTGAAAGAATTTGGAGCACACAGTCCTAAATGAGATATCTTTACAAGCCCTTCCTGTGAGCCTCAGGGATCTATGACAAAGATAAAGTAGAAAGATCATAAGAGCCAGAGGTGGTTTCAGCTACAAGGAAATGGGGTGTTCTAGATGTGACAAGACTGAAATATGAATTCACTGAGATGGTGACAGCATGCACACAAACTGCACAAAGTCCAAACCATCTCTACATGGAGAGGGACAAGTAGACACAAAGTTCTAACTCTAATCAAGAAGCTATTTGCAATCGATAACCTACTAGGAAAGGGAAAATCTATTTTGGCAATGAAATTTCTTTGGGTGCATCAACCAAATCCCAAGATAGGCCTCATGCCCAATAGTGGTTTGCCAAAAAAGATGGACTCAATGTGGGTTTTTTTGGGGGAGAGGTTACTTTTGTTTTGATTGAAGAAAATAACTAAAATATAAAAATACTTTCTATGTGCATAGATTGGAAGAATTAGCATTGTGAAGATGGCTGACTGACCAAATGTAATCTATAGATTCAATGTAATCCCCATCAAAACTCAAGCAACTTACTTCATGGAGGTAGAGAAAAAAAAAAAGAAAAGAAAAGAAACAATCATAGAATTCATATGGAAGCATGGATAGCCAAATCTATTTAAAATGAAAAAGAATCATCCTGGTGGTTCCAGCATATACATAGCTATAATATAAATGTAGGGTTGGCTAGAGTTGAATCAGCTGTTATGTGTAATTACAGCGGAATAAGATTCAATTTCCAGTACTCACACGGTGGCTCACAATCAGCCATTACCCCGATTCTAGGAGATGACACACTCAATTCTGATCTTCAGGGGCAAAAGGCAACCACATGGTATATACATGCAGGCAAAACACTAATGCACATAAAAATAAAAAATCTTTAAATCAAATAAATCTTAAAAAAAGAAACATGATACTAGATATATAGATTTTTGGAACAGAAAAGAAGTTTTAGATATAATTCTACAGAAGTATAGTCACCTACTTTTTGACCAAGATGCAGAAAACACACAGTGATGATATATATATATATATAAGCTTGAGTGGTATCTATCAACAGAAGATTAAAACTAGGTCTTTATTTTCATGCTGCACAAAAATCCATCAAGACCCATAAGATAATAGCTGAACCACATAAAGTTTTAGAAGAAAAGAGAAATCATTAAACTGTTTCAAGACATAGGTATATGAGAGGAATTTCTGAATGGAATCACAGTCACCCAGGACCTGATGAAATTAAAACCCTTCTCCACAACAAAGGAAATAGTTAATGAAACAAAGAGACAGCCCATAGAATGGTAAAAAATTTACTAGCTATAGGCTTGACAAATGATTAATACCTAGAACATATTACGAACTACAAACACTAGGCAACAAGAAAAGAAAGTAATTATTCAATGAGCTTATGAAGTGACTGTATGTGTGTGTATATATATATATATATATAAATAATTGTCAATATGTGATGTATAAATGGCAATAAATTGTAAGAAATTCAACCTTACTCTCTGTAAAAGAAATGCATAAGTAAACTACATAGAAATCCCATTTTAATCCTCTCAAAATATTAGTCTCTAAGAAAACAAACAATAACAAATAGTGGTGAGAATATAGGAAAGAAGTAATCTGTTTATATCTTAGTCATAAATGTAAACTAATGCAACTCTATTGAAATCATTGGAGTGATGTTGCAAAACAATAAACAAAGACCTATTGTATGATTCAACTATGCCATCCTTGGCTATTTACCTGAAGGTCTTCAAGTCAGCATATCACAGAAATACTTGCACATCAATGTTTATTGCAGGACTATCCACAATAGCTAAGTAATGGAAGCAACGTGGGTATCCAACAATAGAAGAGTAGAAAAGAAAAAATTAGCTATATGTACACAATGAAATATTGTCAGCTGTAAAGCAGAACAAAATTATGTCATTTTCAAGGAAATCGGTGTAACAGCAGGCAATCATATTAAGCAAATTAAGCTAAATATAAGATGTTTTCTCTCAGTTGTAGCTCCTAGATTTTAAATAGTTACAAAATCATGCATGTATATATTAAATAAGAGTTGTTCTAGCTTGTTTCTACAGCTATAATTAACATCATGACCAAAGTAATATGAGGAAAAAAGAAATTATTTGGCTCATTGTCACCTATCATCAATGGAAGCCAAGGCAGGAGCCTAAAACAGAAACAAGTACTTTACTTTTGTTTGTTTTTTTGTAACTCTGGCTGTCCTGGAACTCACTCTGTAGACCAGGCTGGTCTCAAACTCACAGAGATCTGCCTGCCTCAGCCTCCCAAGTGCTGGGATTAAAGGTGTGTACCACTATCACCCTGCTAAGAAACGACTGCTTTTGTGATGGCTATTCATGGTTATCAAGTTGACATACTAGGGAAGAGGGAACCCCAATGGAAGAAATGCCTCAATTGTGCTAGTCAATGGGCACATCTGTGGGGCATTTTATTGACTGCTAATTAATAGAGATGGGCCCACTCCACTGTGAGACATATCAGCTCTAGACAAGTTGGCCAGGGCTGTTTAAGATATATATATATATATATATATATATATATATATATATATATATATATATATATATATATTTGTGTATGTGTGTGTGTGTGTGTGTGTGTGTGTGTGTGTGTGTTGTGTGCAAACTATAGTTACACTAAATAATGGAAGTAATTTGCAGCAGATTCCCATTTAAGAATAAACAAATTAAAACAAACATGCAGATTATAATTTCAACTTTAATAAACAAAATAGGATCCCACACCCTTCCCTCATGTGAGAATACATACATACATAGACTTTTATCCACATATATAACTTCATATGTATATGTGTGTACACTTGTTTCAGTTTCCTTCCTATTGCTGTGATAAAGACCATAACCAAAAGGCAACTTGCACTTAGAAGAGTTTTCTTCATTTACATATCCTGATCACAGTCCATCATGAAGAGAATTTAGGGCAGAAACACAAGGCAGGAACCTAGCTGGGTGTTGGAACTGAAGCAGAGGCCACGAAGGAACAATGCTTAATGCTTGATTCTCCATGATTTGCTCAGCTTGCTTTCTTATAAGACCTAGAACCACCTGCCCAAGGCTGGCACCAACCACAATAGGTTGGGCCCTTCCATATCACGCATCATTTAAGAAAATATCCAACAGGCTTGCCTACAATACCCAGCAGGCTTGCCTACAAGCCAGTCTCATGGAGGCATGTTCTCACTTAAAGTTTCCTCTTCTCAGATGATCCTAGTTTGTGGCAAGTTGACAAAAAACTAACTAGGATAACATGAGAATGAAGTAAAATTTGAAAGATGCATATTTTTAAAAGGCTTGAGTAGCATAACTATGGATGTTTGTATAACACAGTGATCTTCTCACACGTAAGTTACCAGGCAGGGAATGACTGAGTTGAGGAAATTGAAAACCAACTAACAACATGAAGAATTATGACAAGACTGAAAACAGGACATATGAATAAAACCACAGATAATGAAAGTGTATAAAGTATATTTTAAATTACTGTAATAAAGATTTGTAAAATATAAAACAGATTATCTGAAATAAATAATATTCTTAGACACTGTCACCATATGATGAAGCCACCCACTGAAAATAGTGTCTCCTCTTTGGTATTATGAGTGTAAAAAAATATGCTTTCACATGACTTTTATTATAATTCTATTTGTACCACAGCAATCATTGATCTCTGAATTGATATAAACTAAAGTTGCCAACCTGAGATAATCCTGAGTCTGCCTTTGCTGCACAAAATTGTGCATTTTTCAACAATAGTCTTTATTGCTGCTCTTACTGTTTTCACTTCTAATAAACTATCCAGACTAATATTTTATCCCAAAGGCTAAATAGTTGATTGCACAAAGTGTAACTATCACTCAGAATGTATAATCAACATGCTAGTTAGAATAAATCAATTAATATTAATAGTGCTGTCATGATAGTAGTAACAAATATACATGCTTTCATTACCCAATCATTTATTTTTGAAATGTTATGTTTAAAACCAATGTCCTTGGCAAAGACTAATGAAATCCCCTAACTTCCTTTTTAAGTTGTGTATTGCAAAAAAGAGTAAAACATTTATCTAGTTAGCAACGTATTAAAAATGAAAATCAAAGAAAAGAAAATAGTGTCAGAGCTGGGGGCTCTTCTGAATTGGCGATTTTGGAACTTGGACCTAAAGTTCGGTACAGGAAAGAGCCTTATAAGCTAGAGGAAAGAGATCCAAGTAGAGAACAGAAAGCACAAAGCCCTAGGGTAGAAAGAGTTTGATATATTCAAAATGCTTTAGCAAATGTCTGTGACTCTAAGTAGGAGACAGGGGCTGAGAGGCCAAGATTCTGGACTCAAGTTGTTAAAGGTAAACAGGGGCTCTCAGTGTAGAAACAAAAACCAGATTGTACTCCATGGATTAAAGTAAGTTACCAAAATGCCAAAGAAAGAAAATGCACTAGAGAAATTTATATTACAAAATACTATGTGTGCCACAGATAGGATTGACTAATTTGTTAGGATTTTTTTTTTTCATTTTAAATCATGAATTACATTCATGAATTCTTAAAAATCTATTTGTGTTTCGAAGGTGGAATGTATTTTGTGGAAACATATACTAAATCAAATGTCTGGGTTTTGGATATTTGTCTCTAAATCTGGAAGAGGAATGAAGAAGTTCAGAAATTATTTACAATGATGTTTTCTTTACTGTGTAAATGTCAGAGATAATTTACAATATAAACTCAAAATGCATATACTGAATTATATACCTCATGAATGGCATCCTATCGAATGTACATCACTTTCTGTTTGGTAAGGAGGTTGGTGCTAGAGGAGACCTCTGTGAATAGGCTAGAGGAGTACTTGAGTCATTACTACCTGTCAGGCTTTGCAGTGTTGTCTAAGCTGGTCTAATTAAGTATTGGGCCAGTGAGATAGCCCTGTATCTAGTCACAAGGAGCACAACCATTTTAAACAACCTCTATGATTGATTCAGTTTAACATGTTTTCTAGCTCAGACCCCTCCCCTGACAATCTCTGGATTCCAACTACCTACTGAACACTTTCACCAGATAATTCTGTAATGTGACTATTCCCATGCCCCATGTTAACCTTCCAATATGCCCTTCCTAATCTCTGCTCCTAATACAAATCACAATAAAATATCTCTAACTGAGCCTCAAGCTCAGCAAAGAAGAATATATTTGTGCTGGTTACTTTTTTGTAAACTTGCCACACACTGGGGCCATCTGGGAAGAAGGGACCTCAATTGAGAAAATGCTTCCATGAGACTGGCCTGAGGCAAGCCTGTGGGGCATTTTCTTGATAAATAACTGACATGGGAGAGATTAGGCTATCGTGGGCTGTGCTACTCACTGGTAGGTAGTCTAGTATATAAAAATGCAAACTGAGCAAGACATGGGAACAAGACATTAAGCATTGTTCCTTCTTGGTCTGTGCTGCAATTCCTACTTCCAAATTCCTGCCTTGAGTTCCTGACATGACTTACCTAAATAATAGAGCAATATGTAGAAATCTAAGCAAAGTAAACCCTTTCATCCCCAAGTTGCTTTTGGTCATGACCTTTATAAGAGTAACAGAAAGCAAACTACAGTAATATTCTATCTCATCATCAACCTTAGAACTCAGAATGTGTATGCAGTCCTCCACCACTTCATAAAACTTTCCTGAAGTTTTTAGTAACCCCCATTTTCTCACATACTACCTGAATTAAATATCTTCTGACTTAACTTTGCTTTGCTTATTTACTATTCTTATTATATCATATGTTCAGCAAATATTTGATGGAGAAAGAAGTAAACAAAAGTGTGAATCATTAAATCCAAACAGTGGAGAGTCATATTCAGGGATTTGAAAGATTGAACATGTCCTTTGCCTAGGCTATTTACCTACAAAGAAAAATTCTAATGTATACAATTACTTGCATAACTTCAGAATTCCCATGGGAGAATGCCATGGCTAACATAAACATGGACATCTTGCCTTTGGGTACAAACACCATCTTCAAGACAATAGTGCTCTCAACAACATTATGCTTTGCTTTAGAATCAGTCAGTCCCCATTATTTTCACAGGGTAGTAGGCTATCTTCATCTTCCTGCAAAAGTTTGTATCCTGGAACTAACCCAGGTAGAAACTAGTATAAATGGAGGCCAGTAGTCACAGCATTATGGCACCCATTCCTTAGGATACCAACCAGGGTGCCAATACCTTAAAATTAAAGGAAATGTGTGAATTAAGCACATCCACATGGTTCTACTTTTTTTTTTCAGAAATGTCCATCACCTCTTTTCTGCAATAACATTCTGATACTAAGTCCCAAGAAATTCCCAGCTCCAATTAATCCTATTAAGCTTCGTACTTCCTCCATTGTCTCTGTCTGCTTGCGTCATCTGAAGTCATCTGATATTCACCCTAGTCACTAACATAATTCCAGTCTATGGAGAAATTCCACCAGTGGAGGAAATCAAACACCATCCAGTAGGCATTAAGTATGTTTCAAGCCTCAAACATGGAGTACAGTACACTGGACCACTAGAGTGGTCAAAGGAGAAGTTTCAACCAGATGGATGTAGGCGAATGGGTGTGTCTTTGTGACTGAACACAGGGATGACTCACTGGCCCAATCCATCATTAAACCTGATTAAACCACATTGAGATACCTGACTGGTTGTGATGATTCAATATTCCCAAAGGTCTCCTTTACCACCAATATCCTTACCTATATTCTCCTTTTTATTTTTTTACATTTAGATTTTTTTCTACCCTATATTGAATTCTGTGTTCATGGTTGAGTGGCAGTTGCCACTCAGATCTCTCAACTGCATCCCCAATTAGTCTTTTTGTAGTTTGTGTAAACTTACTTTCCTTTGGTTCTACTCACTACATGATAATGTCCTGACTGGACATATCCCCTAGCTCCTAAACATTCTTACCAAGTCCTTGATTCTTTCAATGAAGTGAAAATGTTCTATCAGTGTTTCAGTATTTTAAGTCATGTCCACAGGAGTCTTATTATTCTGGACATCACTGCGTTAATCCAGCTCTCTATAGAGGGGGTTACTGATCTTTTTTTTAAGACAATAAGAAAATATTTTAGAGGCAGAATGGTCTGGGTCTAAGAAACTGGCAATATTGGTGTCTTGTTTGGGTGGTTCTCTCATTCTAAGGCCCCAAGCTGTAGAGTCATTCTCTAGGGAGGGTGAATGCTATTTGCTTCCATATAAAAAGGGACAAAAGAGCAAAAGAACTCCCTCAAGTATCATGCTTTCTATAATAGTGCTAATCTAGCCATGAAAGAGGGCCCCTCATAACAAAACCACCTTCCATTAAGCTTCCCTGTGAACTTTTGAAGGGAACACAATTGTCAAACCAAAACACAGGGAATCCAAATGAAATGCAGCACAGTTTAGGAACCCTTTACAAGGAATTGGAATCCTCTATGTCAAGGGAAGGAATAAATAATTCTGGAATGAATTCTGACACTAGAAGAGAGACATAGCTTGCAGAGGAGGGTGCAGTATTGATCTGTCAAGACATTAGAGTCCTGCTTTGAGGAGGAGTAAAAATTAAAAATACCAGAAAAATGTTGCTTTGATGCAAGAAAATAAGGTAATAGGAATGTATTTCCTGCATTCAGGGAAAGCCAGTGATGAAATGTCCTAAGGGATGGAGCAAGACAACTCTCATACAACAAAGACAAATTTCACATTGTGTTTTATTTTCATCTCTTGTTCCTTCTGCTTCCAGGACTTGGACACAGTGTTCTTTTTTTCAGCTGAGACATTTTGGAATAGGAAGAACTGAATTCAGAAACTGACGGTGCCCCAGGCTGAGTAGAGCTGGAACAATGTGTACTGTAGATAAACTCTTTTTGAGCACTGACGTAAACCAGCTATGTGACCTTGGGGGTAATCCTCAGGCACTGTGAACCTTAGATTACTCCCTCAGAATCAGGTTTGTGAGATGTGGCAGCACAGTGAAAATCTATTTACTGTGAACAAAACACCTGGTACACTGCCCAAATACACCGATAGTTTAGAGAATTGTGTGAATATTAATTAAGTCCTTGACCCTGCCATCCTTTCCCTTGGTTTTTGTTATTGTTGTCTATAACATCTCAGAAAAGATGCAGTTCAGCATGGTAAAGAGTATCATAACAGCCAAAAATTCAGCATCCCAAATAAAAGTCATGATATTTTCCCTATTAGATGATATATTATTTTAGAGTTGAGACTGAGCTTCTAGGTTAAAATAACTCAGGGTTCTTTGAAGTCAAAGTCCAATGTCTTCTTCCCTTCTGGCTGCTCATTTTTGTGGATATACTCTTAATTTAAATCCACTACAATCAGATCCTTGACATGGATTAGATCTGGACAAACAGCAGTCAAGATGCAACAATAATAGAGTGGATTCTGTCTCTTCCAGACCAGGACAAGAAACGACAGCCTAATTGTATCTGGGCCATGACCCAAAAAGTTCCCATATTAGTCCTTAGAGAATTCCTCCAGCCCTCTGAATACAAAGTTTACTTCTCTTACTGAATGTACCTGGATGAGGAGCAAACACCAGAGGACCTGCCATTCAGGGAGCTGGTGGGGATTCCTCACTAATTTAGCCCAAATTCCAGGGAAACTTCACAGTGCAATTTTCATTCAAGGGGTTTCTGTCTCCTACAAGACTCATTGAATGTATGGTCCCTTATTTGTTCTTTATGACCTTTACATTTTACATCCTTTACGTCCAAGACATTTCACCTTGTTCTTGATATAGTAGCTCTGCCTAGGCTCTACCATTCTCTGAACAGGGGTGGGTTTAACCTGTCCATATTTTCTGTACCAATAAAATGCTATATTCCAAAGATAAGGTGTTCAAGTAATATTTGGTAAATGAATAAGCCCGTGAACAGAAACTTTGCTAAGATTTACTGGTATTTTCCTGTTTTTGTTTTTTAGTAAACCACACAAATACAGAAACACAGGATTTAATTTTACAGAATGGAGGAGTATTATCAATCTAAAAATAAAACAGAACACAGTTTTTTTTAATCTGAACTTTCTAAAAATATAAACAACAAGAAATTTATGACCCAAGTCATTCATAAACAGCTAGTAAATCTTTTTCAATGAGTAGTAGGAGATTATTTATGCAAGAATAGAGTGGTCCTTTCAAACTTAATAGGAGAAGGTGAAATATTCACTCCACTTTTTCTTCCTGGGTAAGTCTTTCCTTTCTGCATCTGACTATTTTGAAAACATAATACCAGAAGATGAGGCGTCCAAATGCCACCACGGCTCCTAAAAGTGAGTTCTTTGGAGTAAATCTGAAATTAGGATAAACATTTGTTATCTTTCATAGGTCCAACAAATCAACACAAGATCTTCAACCTGTGTTTGGCATTTGGGGTCATTGTATTCAAGCAGATACTCCCATTTAAGCCGAGCCTTTGTGCTCAAGTACACAGCCTGTGTCTTTCAAGTCTCCAGAAATTCATACTCAGCTGGGTCAATGGTACTGGGGAGAGTTGCCAGGGGTGCAGGTTAATACTAATAATCAGACACCTTGGTTCCCAATGGACATCTGTGCCTGCTTGGCTTAGAGGTTAGCAAATCTTTTCTTACAAAAAAATCGACATTTGATAATCTATCCCAAATGAAAATTAGTAACCCCCAAAACAGCATATACAACACTGTTGTTCTACAATGTTTTCTAGTCAAGCTAACTTTGACCTCTCATTCCTTAGAATTGTAAATGTTCTTTTCAAACTCAGAGTGAGGACATTTGAAAACAAATCTATCACTCTGGGTACAAGCTGGAAATCCATGATCTGCAGTCAATGTGATTGGACTTAGATTTGGAGAGATACTTCAGACCCAGGCCCTCTCTTCCTCATCTCTTAAAGCCTCTTCATACAAAAATAAGAAAGAAAGTGGGTCACACACATTGACCCTTGCCAAGTATTCCAGAACTTTCATCTTGGTTGTTTCAGCATGGGCTCTTGGACCCCACAAGAAATCAAAGCATGGAAGATGACTGTTATGCACCTGCTGATATGCCAAATAATTTTGTTGCACCAAGTCTCTGGTCAGAAATGTCCTGGGCTCTCCATAGATGGGGTGTTCCTCCCCATCATATACTTCCAAAATACTCAGGAATTCCCAGACACATTTTTCAGAAGCACAGTTCCCTTCTATGAATATCAATCCCAGAATAGCTATCAGGAAGCCATTCCTAGGCATTCCCTGCCCTCCACTCAGCTTTTCTTCATAGGTGAGATTCAATGAATTGACAAGGATATAGGAGTTGCTTGTCGCATAGTCTTCTTTTATATTAATGCCAAAAAGCATGTACAGGCACTTAGAAGCCTCCATAAAAATCACCTGGAATTGTTTCTTGTATTCTTTGCTGACAATCTCTAAAATCTCTTCTCTTGTGATAGGTTCCTTCATTTGATACTTGAAGATTAGAGCATACACCAAATCAATCATCTTTTCTTTTATGAAACTCAACAAAGATTGAGTGTCTTTTGAAAATTGGATAATGCCTAGACTCTCTTCTTCTCCCATGTGGTTGACTTCTTCATCTAAATTTCTCTGAAATGTGGATGAGAAGGAGCTCTGAGCTTTCAGAGGCATTTGTATTCCTGAAGCATACCTCTCCTCCTCAGTGTCCTGAAACAGAGGTAAGCTAAAGAATGGTGTGGAGATGGAGTGGGAAAGAGAAGTCAACATAGGTAAGGGGACATGTACATAGGAAAAAGGTATGAGAGATGTGTAATTGTCCTCATACTCTCTTGTTTCCTCCTCATTCTCTTCACCTTCTCTTTCTTCTTCCTCTTCCTCTTCCTCCCCTTCCTCTTCCTCTCCTTCTTCTCCTCCTTCTCTTCCTCCTCCTTCTCCTCCTCCTCCTTCTTCTCATTCTCCTTCTCCTCCTCCTCCTTCTCCTTCTTCTTCTCCTCCTCCTCCTCCTCCTCCTTCTCCTCCTCCTGCTTCTCCTTCTCCTCCTCCTTCTCCTCCTCCTTTTCCTCCTCCTTCTTCTCCTCCTTCTTCTCCTCCTCCTTCTTCTCCTCCTCCTCCTTCTTCTCCTCCTCCTTCTTCTCCTCCTCCTTCTCCTCCTCCTCCTTCTTCTCCTCCTCCTTCTCCTCCTCCTCCTTCTCCTCCTCCTTCTCCTCCTCCTCCTTCTTCTCCTCCTTCTTCTACTTCTCCTCCTTCTCCTTCTCCTCCTTCTCCTCCTCCTCCTTCTCCTCCTCCTTCTCCTCCTTCTCCTCCTTCTCCTCCTTCTCCTCCTTCTCCTCTTCCTCCTTCTCCTCCTTCTTCACCTTCTTCTCCTGCTCCTCCTTCTCCTCCTCCTTCTCCTTCTTCTCCTTCTTCTCTTCCTTCTCCTCTTTCTCCTCCTCCTTCTTCTTCATACTTTTCCCACTCTTCCATTTCCTCCTCTCCTCTTTCATTCTCATCTTCCTCCTCATCTTCTTCCCCCTCCTCCTCTTCATCTTCTCCCTCTGCCTCTCCTTCTTCTCCCTCATCTTCTCCCTCATCCTCCCCCTCTTCTTCCTCTTCTTCATCCTCTTCCTCTGCATCTTCATCTTCCTCTTCTTCATCCGTCTCTTCCTCTACCACCTCTTCTTCCTCTTCCTTCTCCTCCCTTTCTTCTTCTTCTTCTCCTTCTCCTTCTCCTTCTCCTTCTCCTTCTCCTTCTCCTTCTCCTTCTCCTTCTCCTTCTCCTTCTCCTTCTCCTTCTCCTTCTCCTTCTCCTTCTCCTTCTCCTTCTCCTTCTTCTTCTTCTTCTTCTTCTTCTTCTTGTATGGGAACCAATACAGACTTCAAATCCTCCCTTTCATTTGGATCCTGGAAGTCATCCTCAAAATTGAGCTGTATACACTTTTGAGGGAGGTGCATGATGACTCTATAGAAGGCAGTGGTTAGCAGTATGAGAAGTTTTTATGTGGATGATGAGCTTCTACAGGCCTGGAAGGGAAAGAAGTAGTAAATGGTCTCAACTAAATTTCTCAACCATCATGGCTCTGAAAAGGAAAGCCAACTTACAGGTCTTCTTAGTAGGAGATATCCCAGACCTTCACTGATCAGCTTTCTTTCTAGTTGACTTTCCCTGTAGGAACTGGTAGAAACATGTGAGAGAGAAATGTATGCAAGGCACTGACAGTTGGCAATACTTCAGGCCCCAGGGCCCTTAATGATATGTGGGATGGCATGTCTTTTTGCCCTGCCTCTTTGGGGTCTCTTATACTCTAGTGGGTTTACACCCTTGGCTCCCATTCAGCACGTGTATATCACCTTGCATCCTGACACTTCACGGCACGTTCTTCACTGCTATCTCAGAGCATGTAACTGACATTCATACACTAATCAAACTTTATGACAGCTTTGTAACAGCAACTGAGAGACCTGTTGAGCTGAGGAATGCCAGCACAGATCCAAGCCCCTCAGATATAATAGGGACGGCCAGGTTCTGAGATCACCATAGTCTGTGTGGACAGTCCCTTTTGTGTTCACCTTTCCCCTAGCATGATCTGGTTTCAGTGCATCTGGTAGGCTAAGGCCAAATTCAATTCTCTGAAGAATACTCCATATTCCCAAGATAAAGAAGATGAAGGCATGATGGAGTACCATCTTTAACCACATCTGTTCAAGGAATAATGGGAAATGTTGGCATAACTTTGTAAGAATGCATTTCTCCTTAGAGAGAGGTGCCCTCATTGCTTGTACCTATCAGACTCCTTCTTCTGTTGTTCTTGGTCTGTACCCTCAGTTCATTTAGTGAGAAGACTGAGGGTAGGTAGAAACTGAGGATTCTCTCATGTCTCACATATAATCTTAATCTCTACTGAATACAGTGTCTTGGTCATTTCCTGTCAGCTAGGTATTGTCTCATTAGACCAGAATTAGACTAACTTCTTGAGTCAACTCCCAACCCTTGAAGAAAGTGACCATGGACCATATTCATTAAGTTCTTAGGAGAGCTCATGGTTGTAGTGAGAGCCTATCTTATCTGGCTACCATAACTTGCAACCTCCCATGTCTCTATAGTGAACTTCTCAGAACCAGATCCTCACCTTCTTGATCCCCCTGCAAACAATAGCTATATCTAACCAGCCTTGTTAGACACTCAGAATGTTCAACATGACAAGAATAGATCTGACTTCCCTTTTTGAAACTAAGTTATGCTGATGTTGGCCTATATCTTCATAGACCTAGGATAGGGAAGTATGTTTATTATTTGTTTAGGGTTCTCAACTTGAATCTAGTAAGACCTGGCCATGTTTCCTCTGTTCACCAGGGGATACATCTCTCAGAAAAAGCATCACTTCCCTGTGATTAAAGGTAGAATTCCTGAAGAGCTATATTTTCACATTTGTTCCCCAATGGCTAAAAACAAGGGAAAGAATTCCAAAAGTTCTTCACAATCTTTATAACCTTCCTTCTCTTCGATATTTCCCAATTCTAGGAATAATCTCCTGCCAACCAGAGCCTACCCCCTAAATGCCTCATCCTCCATAGAGTCTGACATGAACAAGGCTGAAAGTCATGGTTAGTGCCATGACCTTACATATAGCTTCCCAGAGCAGCTGACTGTGGATAAGGACTGGCACTCCACACTATTCTATGGGGAAGGACAAAGATCAGTCTTTTCTCTAGGACCTGCCAGTCAGTGAGGGACCTCCATCTTCTTAACCAAATAAGTCCGCCTCCCTCTGAAATAGTTTAACTCCCTCTGTTTCCAAGATAGTGCCTTTGAAGCTGCTCACCATTTAGTCTGACTGAATTCTTCAAGAGTGTCTGTTGTAGAAGACAATGCAACTTTTTCCACTACAACTCTGCATATCAGTCAGAGAAAGAAAACTTTACATCTTTCCATCATAATCCTCAGAGTTTATCAAGGATATCCCTCCAAATATTTTTTCCAGTCTGGTAACCTTTTATTATTGTTTGAAGAATAACCAAATCCCAAAAGACTCACCTTACTCAGACTAATGACACAGAAACAAATAGTTTTAACTGGGATCTGAAAAGAGAGAAGGAAAAGTGATATAATTGTATTTCAATTAAAAAACATGTTGTAGTGGTTTGAATAGGAATGCTCTCATAAGCTCATATATTTGAATGTTTAATCCATAGCCGGTAGAACTTTTTAGAAAGTATTAAGAGATGTGGCCTTGTTGGATGAGGTATATCACTGAGGGTAGGCTTTAGGGTTTCAAATGCCAGACCAGCCAAGTCTCTTTCTCTCTCTGCACCCATTCTGTAAATAAGGATATAAACTCTCCAGAACCATGCCTCCCTGCCTGCTGCCATGTTCTCCAACCATGATGGTCATGTCTACATCCTCTGAAACTGTGAACAACCTTCCAGTTCAGTGCTTTATCAAAAGTTGCCTTGGTCATGGTGTTTCCACATAGCAATGTAGCAGTAACTATAACTAAGTTACATTAAAAATTTAAAAAACTAAACACTATATTGCATTCTATGTTTTAAAAAAGGAACCCAGGGAGCTAAACAGTTCTCACTCTGTCTTTAATTCTACCAAATGTGATTTCTAATAATAGGCTTAAAAGAGGCAAAGGCTCATTTACCACCCCCTAAACTGTCTGCTCTGTTCATCCTCATTGCATTCCTCTTGATAAATATCCAGTCCATCCCACTCCCCCATGTCTCAAAAACCTAGAGCTTCTAACATACCACTCTAGGCAACAAAGAGAGCTCCGACTATGAATTGTCCCTTCTTGGGAACTTACAGCTATGTGTCAATAGTGTACCCTATTTCCGTGTGTGAATAAATTAGACCTACACATCTCCCTGAGGCTCCAAATCTTTATAAGACTGAGATTCCTCTCCTCATGTAAGAATTCTAGATCATTTCCTCAAAGCTACAACTGCCTCAGCTTCTTAAGATGGAGAACAGGAACCACACACTGTTCAGACTGTGTGCAGCTTCACAAGGATGACTATAAGGAAGGCAGTATATGTGGCACATGTGTGTGGTACGTGGGAAGTTCTCAAATACTTCTTAAGGGTTTTCCCAGTCATCTTTCTTAGCTCTTCCTGTCTCAAAGCATGTGCTCTCTCTGGACCATTCATTTCCCATTCCACATTGGTCTTTCCTCCATTGTCCTCAAGACAGTAAAAAATGATGAGAAATAATTTCTTTACTTTATGAAAAACAATGTTGATGGTACACATCCTCTTTTTTAGATGTTCTGAGGAAATGCAACCTAATTCTTCCTTCAAATGTTACTATGGGCTCAAAAAAATAGTGCTTTTTTTCTAGTTCCCCGATATGCACAAAGAAAGGGGAATAAGAGAGAGTAAAAGGAGGCAGGAGGTGGATTGATCAAAGGGAGGAAAATTATGTGAAGAGTTTTAGGATCCCAGCTACTCCAAAGGATAGGCTAGAATTCTAATGGTAATCTGTGCTCAAAATCAGATTTGTTCCATCCTTTGGCATGAACAGATTGGCTTTTTAACATAGATTAGCTTTAGATCTCCTATAGACTGGAATGAGGGGTGTCTGACCCTTTTACCTGCCTTTGGGACCCTTTTCCTCCTGCCAGGTTGCCTAGCCCACCCTTGATGTAGGAAGTAGTGCATGACCCTGTTCCATCTTGTTGTACTTTGAGCAGTAACCCTAGGAGGACTGCTTTTATCTGGGGAGAAGTGGGAGTGCAGTGGGGAGGTAGATCCAGGGAGAGAAGAAATGGGGGTATCTAGGGGGAATGGAGGGAGGGAAAACAGGAAAAAGAAAAAACAACACAGTTGTTTAATTCATATATTCTTTCCTGTAAGCAGGCCCTTCAAGAATTCTGCCACTGCTTGTTGAGCTACTTCTGGAGCCTAATTTCCTCATAAATTCCAAGTTCTCAAAGCCTGGGCTTTTCACAGGTACCTTCATTCTATTCAGTTCATTGTTTTTGTCAAGGGTTTTCAATATAGGGTCTTGGGTTGACTTAAATGTACATCAAGGTTCTTAGGTGTTTTATTTGTACCATTTTCACATTATTTTAAAAGTTTTCATCATAACACTTGATATATGAGCTACCATTATGTCCGTTTAAAGCATGCTTATAATTCTTTGAAGTAGTGAGCACTATTCCTTGAATAAATTGCTTGCCAAAATAGTCAGACATTCTGAGAGGAGAGTCCATGCCTCTTGTGAGGCTTTCCAGTGGACTTCTGTCCCCAAATACTGAAGAATATAATACATATCTATGGAAGATTCTTCATAGTCAGGGTCTTTATATTTGTATTCTGCTATCTTCACTCTTCTGGCACAGGGACTAACATACATTATAACATAATTTGATTTTAAAAGTGCTTTTCCATTGGTGATATTCAATTTATCCTGAATCAAAGTCTGAAAACAGGCTTCATCTTTTGGTCAAAACACTAAAATTTCTGGTCTGTTAAGAAAATATTTGAAACACTAGTAGGAATACAGAAATATTGTAGAAAATACTTAGGAATTATGAAAGGCTAATATTGCCTCACCGTAATCATGCTCAGGTTTCTTCAGGTAATTCAATTCCTTCAAAATATGTTCCAATGTCTAGTAGAATACTGCACATATTTCTTGGGATCATTTTGTTATTTTAATTTCTTAAGAACACAAAGCAACCAATAAAACTGGATCCATCTTGCAATAAGAGTACAAGATATATCTCTCAGAAAAATCTGGGCAAAAGGCACACTGGACTACTTGAGACTCTCTAGAGCTGCATGTTGAGCAATGTTCGATACTGTTTGTTATTAGTACAGATGGCAGCACAGGAGTTTGAAAGCTATCAGTGATAGTCCAGTAGCTGACATGGTATATTGCTGTAAAAAGGACATTTGAGAAAAGGACAAGAGGTGCGTCTTCTCCTCCCCACGTATTGGACTTAGAAGATAAACTAAAGCCTAAAATTAGCCAGTTTCAATTTATCTACTGATTCCATCCATGGTTCAGAAATTAATACTGGACTTAAGAGCAGTAGTCTCATGCTGTTCGTTGCATCCTATATGTGTGTGACATTAAAAACTTAATATCTTTAAATTTTTCAGTTGAAGAATATATCACTAATCAGACATTCAGACATTTTATAACTTTCTTATGAGAGTTTTTTTCAAATTCCATCAAATGAAATCTGCTGTTTATTTAATGTCAGTTCACATGAATTGGTGATATCCACCTTAATCATAGTGCCTTACACATATTGCTTAGTCTGACAAAAGGTTATTAAATGCCCAGTATGAGTAATCTGAATCCATTAGGCATAGATTGTAGCTAGATTCATCCTTTCTCTCCCCAAAAACAACACTTTCCTGTCTCCCATCAGAGATTTTTTTCTCATGTTTTACTGGATAGATTAATTAGTCACTATAGTTAATTGCATATTTTCTTTGTAGACCATATTAGGATTACATTATAGCTCTGAAAGATAAGAATATCCATAGGTACTTCTGAGTATAGCCACAATATCTAAGTAATCATCATTAATTAAATATGCTGTTGATATAAGAAGAAATTAATCGATCCATTTATGAGTGCATATCTGCATTTGATCATCAGGATATTCTAGATATAGAGTCTCAACTGAGAAACACTTAAAAATTCCACAAGCATTACAAAATCATTTCATTAACTGGGTTGGGCACTCCATTCCTCAAATTCATTTCCCCTTATTATTTAATTACAGTTACATACATGCATATGTATACATATAAATTAATAAACAAAACCTGCTGAGATATTTAGTGCTGCTCAAATGCATATATATGTTTATGGCTGACTACTTAAGACTGGATAACCTATCAGGGCTGTTTCTATCCTCATTCTTGGGGAAGACTAATTATCCCTCTGTCAGCAGTTATTAATTACCTGTAACTCTTCACTGACCTGTGGGAATTTGTGAGATGTTCCCCATCTTTATTGGTATGTCGAATGGTATCATTGTGAAAGGTAGCCATAATAGCCATGACATTTCATGGGTGTCATACCCCAGAGTGAACAGCACCTGCTAGTTGCCCAGATATAGATAAGTCTTCTTGCCTGACTTCCTTCACTTCCTTTCAGTTAGTGTATCAACTCTGTTGTTGAAATTGCTGTTGACAGCCTAGAGGCCTTTAGCACCAGACTGGTACTTCTGAAGTGTCCAGCATTGTGGACTGTACACGTACCAGATTTTCAGACTCTTCAGTATACAGCCAGCCACTATTGGACAAACCAGCCCAAATCATGTCAGCCAATCTAATAAATCCCCCTTTATACCAGTATTGTTCCTGAAGCAAACACTAATATGCCTATGAAGACATTACTGTAAACACAAAAAATAGTAGAATAAACTAGGAAAGGCACATGAGCGTGCATATATATAGTTTAATTTATATAGTATATTATATATAATATATATAATATTATATACATGATATATATATTATAAATGTAACATCATTTTATGGTGACAAAAACTACAAATAAAAGGGAACTTCCTCAACTTAACAAAGGATACATGTAAAACAAAATCCTACAACTAACATCATGCTCTGTGGTAAAAGACTGAAACCTGTCTCCCTAATATCAAAGGCTAAGGCCTATTCTACTCAAAATAATGCTAAATGTTTGACAAAACTATGATGTTATGAAATATATATCTATATTAGAAAGATAGAAATAATCACAATTTGCAGACTACGTGATAATATCATAAATAGAAAATCCTGAAGAATTTACACAAAACGTAATTCATTACATCAAATAAAAGATTTAACAAAAAAGCAAGGATACAAACTCAATACACAAAACTCTGTTGTATTTCCACATGCTAAGAAAACAAAAAAGTTACCCCCAGATAAAATAAAAAAAGCAATTTACTTTAAAAAAAAAACATCCAAATAAGAACAGAAAGTACTTTACATATACTGCAAAGTACTTTAAGACCCTTACATGGAGACCAAAGCAAATAGGTCTCTCTGATCTTGATATAGAACTTCCCAAACCATAAAAATTAAGCCGTTAATCTATCTCACTTAGTTCTTTGTAGTGATATAAACTTAAGCAATGTGGTACTTTTGAAGGGTTGTAAGATTTATGAGAATTTAAGCAACCTAGATGAAGTATTTTCTTTTCAGGAATCCATACAAAGATATACAAATTTGTTGTTCTTAAAGGAAGAATAATCATAGAGTATAACAGACACCATAGAGATTTTCACATAAGTAGCAATTCACCTAGTGTCTGTCCTAATGAGACAGTTTCCCTCCTAGGCCACTGAGTTTAGATTCATAATGAAGCATGACAGAAGGCCACTGCATATCCATGAATCAGCAAATACTTTCTCAGTTGGAAAATGTGTGGAACGTCAGGAGAATGCATTCATGAAGACAAAGATTTAAAAATACTTGACAACTTTCTATTGATTAAACAGTGTAAATCTCCATTTGAAATATAATAACTGCCAATAATCATAAAATGTAAAATGCAATATAATGTAAAATATAAATGTAATGTAAAATGTAATGTAAAAAATGGCCTTTCCTACTTTGTGTTTTCTATGTACCTCAGCATCTAGTATATCCAATATACTGCCTGAAGCATAATGTATTTTCAGAATATGATGGCAGATATTGTAATAGATGTGTTAACAATGATCAAATTTAATTTTTCCTGAATCTCTATCATATATGTATTATCATTCTCTTTACTGAGAAAAATTGCATTTCAAAAAAGATTTTTTATCATGCAGTTAATGACAGGGATACTATTTGATCAGAAGTAAAGTTAACAAAAAAACCTTTCAATTAAACAATTCTATAATCTAGAGCATTGACAGCATTGCAAAACTTACATATAATAGCAAAAATCAGTAGCTCTGACATAAGAATAACGTGGCATACCCAATGTGAAAATTATATCACATCAAAACAGTTTTTTAATTATTTTTATTTTAAATGTATGAGAACGTGCCTAAACATATGTATGTGTACAACATTTGTGTTTGGTGTTCAGGGTGGGTGGAACTAGAGCTTACAGATAGTTGTAAATTGCATCATTCGTGTTTGAACATGAACCAGGCACTTCTGTTAGATTAGCAAAGGCTTTTAACCACTGAGTCATCTCTGCAGCCCTATATCAGTATTTTAATGTGAGCTATGAGTTATTTGTGATATATGTATATATATACACACACACACACACACACATATATTTACTTGGAGATATATATATATATATATATATATATATATACACACACACATACATACATACATACATATATGCATATATTTACTTGGATACATTTTTCACCTCAAGCTTAAATTCCATGAATGCATAAATTATTGCACTGGAAATAATAAGTGAGCTTAAATGATGACATTTGAAAACTTCCATTCAGCAAAACTAAAATAGTTTAATACTGGCAAGTAAGATTTCATGCATAATTTATCATATATTTTAAAGATTTATGAAAATTTTTAATTTTTATTTTCGAGTTTTTTCTAACATCATAAGACTACTCTCATTTATCAACATGAACACAATTCTATAAAAGCAAACTATACATGCAAGTTTTGTATTCCAAAGAAAATATGCTTTCAATTCCAGTTCAATTTAGTCTTTTATTTCTGTCTAAATCATATCATAAGTTAATTTGCAAAATGTCCTTGGCATTCAGTGCAAAAGTCGGGATGATTATTTTAAAATTTTCTACATATCATTACTTTACATTATTCATAGCTTAACTGAAATAAGTATGAAGAAGTACCTCAAACTACTTCTGTATGTTACTCAAAATGCTGATGCAACAGAGTTCCCAGTGAAATTATTAATTAAAATATATAACTTCAGAAAATGCATATTATGGCCTAGCATTCCTAAAATGTTACCACTTAAACAAATCACTAATTCTGGTAAATAAAATAACATTGATGTAATGAAATAATCCAAACTTCCAAACTTTCTTGGAAAGTTAAATGTTATGCTTGAAAATGCTGATGCTGATTTATGTTACCTCTAAATTAATTTTTTTAGTTCATTGAAATACCATACAGGTACTTAAAATTAGAAAGAAAAAGTTGAAGAAGTTATACAAAATGGTAACAAAGAAAGAAATTAAAAACATAAGATACTAAGATGTATTATAGTGGGTGAGAAAGCTGAATGTGCACATGACTGAAATCTCAATAGATAATAGGAGTCAAGAAAAAAGTCAGAGATAATGGTATATGTTTTCACAATTTTTGAAGTACCAAACATCAAATACCAAAAGGACACATAATCTTGAATGGAATGAATTAAGTGAAACGTGCACAGCATACATCATAGTAAATCAGGAGAATATGAAAATGCATAAAGGACTATAAAGGCACATGAAGGAAATGATAATTCGTTGTAAAAATTAGATCTAAAGTTGCCATTTCTACAAGTAAGCAAGAAGGTAGTAGAATAATGACATATTCTGATAGAAGAATAAGAAATGGTTACCAAACAACTTAAAAATACCCAAAAGAACGATTTGGTATATCCATCTATTTAAATTGGTAATTTAAATTTCAAAGACATTTTTAGTGAAATAAAATTAGAAAAAGTACATAAGGTATGATTCAATACATCTATTTTCTAAATTTCTGAATGGAAAATGGTGCTCAGAGACAGGCAGTTGTGGTGCATGCCTTAATCCCAGCACTTGAGAGGCAGAGAAAGGCAGGTTGATCTCTGTGTATTTGAGGTCATCCTGAGCTACAGAGTGAGTTCCAGAGTTACAACAGAGAAACTGTGTCTCAATAAAACAAAAAGAAAAGAAAAAGAAAGAAAGGAAGGAAGGAAGGAAAGGAAGGAAGGAAGGAAGAAAGGAAGGAAGGAAGGAAGGAAGGAAGGAAGGAAGGAAGGAAGGAAGGAAGGAAGGAAGGAAGGAAAGGGTTCTCAGAAAGACATCTCAGGCCTATGATTGCAACTATTTAATGGGCTGAGGAAGGAATAGCTATGGACTTCATACTTTGGACAATAATTTGAACAAATATACAGATGACTTCTCAAAACACAACAAAAAAGGATAAATCAGATAATACTGAGGAAGTGTTTTTCTGACTAAAGTGATGATAGCTTATTACCATACACAGAGCTGAACAATAGATTCAGTCCTATTGCTTCTATATTCTTGATTGAAAACTTGCCTTCTAGTGGGTGTTAGACAGCCTGTAGTATTCCTGAATCCATATTTCCAATTAAGATCATCCATCTGTGCATATTTGCTCTAATCACAAAACTTTTAATAACTGCCCTATGTATAAAGTAGGTGATTTCTCCTATTCTAGCCATCTTGTGAATGGACTGAAAATCAGCATCAGCCTATTCATGAACCACCTGCTATAAGAACAATAAATTTCAAGAACATAGGTTTTCTCTCAAAATTATAAATGAAAGAAAACAAGCAACGATTTAATAAGCTACAGAGCATGTATATTAATCAAGTATGCCTTCTAAAAGTGAAGTTAGAGAATATATGGAGAGACGACCAGAATTGGAGGACATTTAGGGGGCAATTGGGAGACCTAGGGCAGTGGAAGCTTGTAGGGGGTTTCTACCTTGCTTTTTTACCCTCTAGGTCAGGAAAGAGAAAGGAAGGATGGAAAGAAATAAAGAAATAAAGAATGGAAGGAAGGAAGGAGGGAAGGAAGGAAGGAAGATAGATCTACACAGCCCTTGTGAGTAGTGGTCTGGAGAGAAGGAAGGAAGGAAGAAATATTCTAGCCCTTTCTGGCTGTCAGAAGCTGGGAAAGCAAGAACTGGTAGTGAGGTAGACTAGTGTCACAGCTCGATATTCCAAACCTAATTCTCTAACAGAAGTTCTTCTAGGTAGTAACCAACCAACCAAAAAACAAGCCCACCAACAACCACCCAATCCCGGCTCTTTGGGTTTCAATCCTTATATACTCTAAGCAAAGTTCCCAGAAGTCCAAGATGCAAGCAATCATAAGGACAAGCTATATGTGGCAAAAACAGCTGCACATAACCAAATTATAGCCACCTGTAACAAACAGTCTAAATCAAACTCATTATCATCCACTACTCCTGAGATGGGAACAAAAACATAGTCCAAATGTCATTTTGTGTTTTTAAGGAAATCAAAATCACAAAACTTCCCACTACAAAAACTCATTGGAAGCTAAGAGGGAGACCCTAGCAAGGCCCTCTAGTAATGAGGGATAGGGAGCCTATCTAGGCAGGGCTTTCAGTGGTGAATCTGGGATACCATCCCAGGCACAAAACCTTCAACATATAACCTACCCTCCACACAGGATCTGCTGGGACAATGGAAGGGCAGAACCCCTGATACTGCAGAGAAAGCCAGGAACTAGACACTGGATAGCCAGATGATTTCTAATGATATCCTGCTCTACTCCTAGATTGGTTCCTAGCCCATCTTCATGCTTCCTCTGCCAGCTGATGGGAGCATATGCAGAGGCCCACAGCCAAATATTGAGCAGATCTCAGGTAACCTTGCAGTGGAGGTGAAGGAGGGCTTGTGGGGATCAGAGGAGTCAAAGACATCAGGAGAACAAGCCTCATGGAGTCAACTAACCAGCACTCTTAGGGCCTCACAGAGACTGAAGCAGCAGACATGGAACGTTCAGGGTCCCCTTAATATATCGTATGGTTGTCTAGCTTGGTGTCTTTGAAAAACTCCTACAGGCTGGAATTGGGGGGTGTCTGACCCTTTTACCATCCTTGGGACCCTTCTCCTCCTTCTGGATTGCTTTGTCCACTTTTGATGTAGGGAGTTGTGCCAGGCCTTACTCCATCTTGTTGTGCCCTGTTTGAACAGTGGAGAACTGCCCTTTGTGGGAGAGGGGTAGGAATAGGTGGCTGGGGATGGAGATGGTAGATTTAGGGGAGAAAGGAGATGGGGGAACTGGGAGGAGTTAAGGGAGGGGAGAAGGGGGTATGTATTATATGAGATAAGAAAAATTAATTTAAAAATAAATACATAGATAGACAGGTAAAAAGTGAAGTTAAAATTACCTGTGTCACCCTAGAACAATTGCGATCAAAAAAAAAATTGAAGTAGAACTCCTTTATATTGGTATCGTTTTAGTAGAGAAACACCAATTTAGAAATATTTATGAAGTCAGAGTGCAAATTGAGGGTTTTTGTTCCTGGATAGGCCAGTGACTCACTGTTTGAACTGGAAAAATATCACTTTCCTGTGAATAATGTAAGTTTCTGTCTCTGTTTACAAGGTGTAATGCCTTGAAAGAACAATCAAGGCAGAATATATTTAACACAAGGGGATTCATAGAGGCCACGAATAAAAGGGAGCACACTATTTTGTCAAAGAAAATGAAAACACTGCCTGCCATTGTATCTTCTAAAATTTTTTTCACAACTGCACGACTCAGTGGAACAGCATGTTAGAAGTGGATTCAAGTTCAAAGTGTGTGGGGGAGAGAGGTGTGTACTGAGTGTATGTGCTTGTATGTATATGCTTGTTTCAGAGAGGTCTTGCAAGAGAAAAAAATAGTGCCAATAGTTAACAGAGACTTATTGCATACTTATATTACAAATACTGGAATAGTTTAGAAACAAAACCATACCATGAGCAAGTATAAGTCCCTTTCTTCACAATGAATATGAAAAGGAAAAAAAAGAAATCTACTGCCCTAAACCTGTAGAAATGGCGGTCAAGAAAACATGGTAATATTTGTGAGTCTGAGTTGTCATTCAGATAATAAGAAAACTTGTTCCTAAGAGAATGTGATTGTTTTGAGACCAAAAGACCACAAAGAAGTTATTGGATTTGATAATTGGGTCATCCTTGGTAATAATAGCTGTAGTTACATTGTAAGGACTGAAGTCAGAGAACATTTGGTAAAGGATGATTAGTAAGTCAGAAGAAACAAACAGGAAGTTGTGTTCTGGAAGCTTAACTTGAAAAAAGGAAATAGAGAGGAAGAAGCTGGGGGGAGACAGGTAAGGGATCATCTTATTGTTTTCTAAAATTCAGGTTTTCAGAGGTTGCTACTATTTTTTTTGTAAAAATTCTATTTCACATTGAATATATTTATGAACAGTGGTAAATTTGCCATCAGAAAGGCAGATGCTAAAAAGAGAAAAAAAAAGAACTAAACAACAAGGTTCACTCTCTAGTCCCTTGAATATAATTTTTTTCAAAACTTTATTCATCTATTCTTTGAGAAATTCCTAGAAGTATACAATGTATTTTGATTGTATCCACTCTCCCTCCAACTCTTTCTAGATCCCCCATGTCATTCTCCCAAATTCACATCCTTGATTCTCTTCACTAAATATTCACTGACTATTTGTGTCTGTTTTGTTTTTGTACTTCTGGCTTTTATTAGTGTAAAAAATTCACTGAACTGTTATTACTCAGTAATTCACTTTTCAGGAGGACCTCTGCTTACATATTTTACTGAATGTCAGTGAGGTCCAAATGGCTGAAGGAAAAAAAAAATGTATATACCAGTTCAACATGGGGATATTTTACTTGAGCATGGTGACATATGCCAATAATCACAGTATTTTGGAAATACAGGAAGAAAGGATAGATATTGAAGGCCAGCATTGGCTGTATTACTGGAGTGAGGTCTGCCTATGCTACCTGAATCTGTTTCAAATATTTTTCTACATAATTTATTGAGGGCAGACACTCTCTATAATTTGGAAATATAAGAAAATATTACCTGTATGAAAAAAAATCTTCTTGAAATAAGGATGGTGTTAGAACACCTAGTTTTTAAATGTTCTTAAAGACATCTTGAAAAATTCTATGTAGAACAAGTACCAAATAACATGCAAGTATGCATGTATATATTTCTGGCATCATATTCTTTGGAAACAAAAAAATGAAAAATCAGAATCCTATGATAACTTTCTGCAGGAATAACTATTTATGGTATTAGACTTAGGATAAAATATTTTCTTGAAAACCTAAATGAGGTTTTATATCCTGAGTATTACTCTCTAATTTATCATTTGTTAGATGACAAACTAAAAATTAATTAGGAAAGACTGTTCTTTAGCTGTAAATTTTCTCAGAGATTAAAGATCATTTTTTTCTGTAGTGGTTTATGATGCTAGAAATGAATACTTTTGATGCTGTGTATTTCCTATCTGTTAAGCATCTGTGAGATTTGTCCGAATTCATGTCAACATTCCAATTGCCATGCCAGCCATTTACTAGTTAGAGAATAGTATCCCAACACAAATGCCTCATTCTAATGAGATAAACACATACATGGAATTTTGAATCTAAAATCAGTTTAGTGTTATGGCAGCTTAAAATTGAGGTTTTTCTATCTTTACATGATTTATGTTTGAGATAGGATAATTATTTGGTGTCCTTGGTCCTATAGTATGATTGGAATCATCCTGGATTCTACATGAATGACAAGAAAATCCCATACTACCTGTCCTTATTAAATCAACAATTTAGATAAATATTACTAAATGTTCCTTAAATGGCAAAGTATACTATAGTTAAGAACCATTAACTTTAATATGGGCATTAATGCTCTAGAGTAGGTAGTTATAAAGTCATCGAGAATCTAATATAGCTTTTAATATATTAAATGTATCATACAATCTATTCATAGTTACAAAGTTATATATCTTCATACGCAGAAGATGTAATGAAAACCACTTGTTTTTCTTGTATAGTAGCTTGCTTAAGTAGTCCCACAAACAAAATAGAAAAATGACTCCTACTCTATAATTAGAAAAAGGTTTCATTAAATTCTCCTCAAATTGGAAATTTTTTTATAGGACATGTATTTGTAAAATAGTGGTTTAAGAATCAGAGATATTCAGCAACATAGATATTGGAACTTTACTTCCATCTATAACAATAGTGTTCATCCATTCATACCCTACGTAAGGCTACAATACACGGTGTGTGAATATAAAATTCCCTATTCTCTTTGTAAGCATCAATTCAATGCTCTAGCAGTATCAGCACCAATCAAGAGTACAGTCAACAATCTAGGTATCATTAAATCATTCAAAGGCAGTTAGTCATCAGGTTCTAGAGAGCTCAGGAAGAGGATGATTAATACTGCTGCCAATTATTCTCAAAATGATTAGCCTATTACTAATTGTCGAAGGCCAGTGAGTATACATGGTCTTAGCAGATGAATAATAAATTACAGGTGCATAACATCCACTACTGCAGAAATTTAGTTAGCCTCACAACATAAGGGTGTACAGAATGCTGCTTTAAAGAAGAAAACAGAGCCTTGGTGATTCAGTGCAAACCATACAGCCTGCAAAAGGACTTGTAATAACCTCATTTTCTGTCAGCTAATCCTGCCAGATAGTGACTGTGTCTAGCTTCCTCACTTGTGACTAGCAGTTCCCCCTCCAGATTTGCCAGCTGTATGAGAAAAACTGAAATCTAAAGCTCTGGAGCCATCAGACATCAGCCAACTCTTCTATGCATGCTGGAAATATGTCCAGAGCTATTGAAAAAATGTTTCTAAAGTTGTGTGCTACCAGTTTCAACAAACAAGGCCCGTATAAACCAGAGTCAGCATTTGAACTTTGTGCTAATGCACTTAAAATATTTGCCCAGATACAATGGAATTCAAGTGTTAAAACTGTGTAAATTGCAAGCCTAGGTCTCTAGTGGTTTTCAAACGCAGTAACATTTGGCCTTTGAAGTTTATCTAGCAAACAGTGGCTGCTCCAAAGCTTAGGGGGCATGGTGAATTCTATGTATATTGTATAATCTTTAACTCAAGAAACCAGGATGCTTTTCTATTGCTTTCATTGGTGCTGATCAAATGCCTGCGTTCTGGGTTCCTATAACACCTTAAACATATACTCTATAATGGAGTTTAATATCAAAAACTATTGTTGCATTTATGTCCACTTGGCTCTTGACCCTGTAGAAACAGAAGTTCTGTCTTTGTTTTGGTGCCTTGCATAGGGTTTGCTACCTAGAAGGAACTACTTAAGTCATCGTTTAACTGTCAAATCAATTTATGATTTCATGTCTGGATCCCTTGGCACATAAATTACTTCTCATTTTACACTTAACAAATTATATCTCTGTTCATACTCTCAGGGGAACAAAAATGTGACATTCATTATTTGCTACAATCTGACTGATAAGTATCATTTAGTTAAGGTAGCATAAGTCTATTCAGAAATATCTATCACATCTCTGGTTTATAGTCAAAGTTTCTGTGTTTATTTGAGAATGGCTCTTATTAGTGATTTTTCTGGCATTCTTTGTGCCTGCCAACATCATGTCTCTCAACTACAATAAAGATGATCCTTGTGTGCATAATCATGGCGTTCTTGCTCTCTCTCAAAAATAATCATTTTGCAACATCTAAGGAACACCAAAATCATAGCATTCCTTTCCAATATTTTAGAGTAATAAAAATTACCTCTGGTTTATAAAGCATTTTTTTCTGGAATCTGGCTGCTTCCAGAAGTCATACAAGAAAATGAAGTATAGTCATGAGAATTGCAACCCTCTTGCCCTTCCTTTTCCCCAGACTTAGATGTTTCTCTCTCCTCTTGAGAGCACAGAAGTTTTGTAAATATCTATAATAGATCTTCTCAAAGGTTCTAAACATTGTGTAGGTGCTTTCCATCCCCTGATACGGAAAGCACTTTCCTACTGACTCCTCCTTTTGGTTCTAGCATTCCTTCTGTTAGATCTGTTCAAAGATGTAAACAACACTGAAAGGTTTATGTCCCCATTTCTTGTTCCAAAGCAAAATTCTTCTTGTTTATTTAATAAAGCAGTGATCAGGGTATGTGTTTGGGGGGGCATATTTTGCAATCTCAAGATATTTATGGTTGTTACAAATGTTATGGTATATGATACTATTAGAATCTACTGGATGGAGAATGGGAATGTTCTTAAACATCCTAAATTGCACAGGACAGCTACTCCCCAAACAACGAACTATCTATATTCAAATGTCTGGAGCAACAAAAGTGAAAATCCTTGTATCTTATTCCTTAATAGGCTATCCCAAACTATTTAGGATGTTGTCTGCTATAAAATTTTCTGTATGGCTTTGAAAAATTAAGTTACTTTTTTACCATTTATGAATACTCAAGTGGGAAGAAAAATTGATCCAGTACAAATTATTCTGTGCCATATTCTGTCATTTAATATTTTTACATTCATTTGCTGAACTTGTGCATGTGTGTGTGGGCATGCACGTAAGGCTCAGAGGACAACCCACAAATATTGGTTCTCTCCTTCCACGTGTGGATCTTGAGAATTGAATTCAGGTCATCGGGTATAGGAATGGGCATTTTGACTCACTGAGCCATCTTGTCAGCCATTATCTTTTCTTTTTTTTTAAAAAAAAATGTAATACCAATTAGTTATCAAGCTTAGCCCCATTTTGCAGAATTACAAATAAAATAAAAGCTTTCTCAGAAAAATTAGAAACTGGTCTATCTTGAAGCAATGTTAAATCTCACAGCAGAAACCTCCTACACGATGCTATTTCCCAGGACTGATGCCATCTGAAACTCTTGAAGTCTCCCTGTTTTTGCATCTTTTACCCTCAAGCATTGCTTTATTTTACTTGTCAATTTATTAGTTGATTGACTGAGGTATGGTCTCATTCTGTTGCCCAGGTTGGCTTGAAACTCACCTTACAGTCCATACACATCTTGGATTTGTGATTCTCCTGCCTCAGTTTTCCAATCTCAGTTGAGATATATAGGCATGAGCCATCGTGGCAAACCCTGAAGCATTTTTCTTTTGCAGAATATTTCCTTTATCTAATTAATATTTAGTATTCACCAAGGAACACTATATGCTTCTGTTGTTATTGTTACTTCTTAAAAAAACACTTCAATATAATGAGTAGGCTGTGAGACATTCTAGGAAAACAAGCAAAAATAGTGTAGGTTTCTAGAACTGCTCACATTATCACTGATCAAAATTAGCTGGAATAATTTATCAATGCTTAGACTTAAAAAATTAGTCTCACTCAATATACCTCTGACCCAGCCAACACAAAAGTTAGCAATACTACTTACACATCACTCAAATTTGACTCCAGAAGGAAAGCAGATTTGAAAATCAATGTACAATCTTTATCACAAGTTCTGTCTAGATCTCACAATATACAGTAGAAAGAAACAATAATTGAGCAGACCTGAAATTATGCACACTGTACTCTGCAGCCCAGAAATGTCCTTTGTTGCAATCCAGCATCCATTTACAATAAAAATTTTGGAGAACCTAGTCATACAAGAGGCATATATCTACATGATATGATTAATTTAAAATTTTACAGCTAATATCATTTTAAATGGAAAAAACTCAAAGAATTTCCACTGAAATAAGGAACAAGAGAAGTATCCATTCTTCTCATTCCTGTTCAATGCAGTACTTGAAGTCTTATCTGGAGCAATAAGATGAATGAAGTAGATGTAGAGGATATAATTTGTAAAGGTAGAAGTCAAAATTTTCTTATTGGCAAGTGATATTATTCTACACATAAAATACTCTAAAAACTCTACCAAATAACTCCTGCAGCTGATAAACATATTCATTAAAGTATCAGAATAAAAAATTCAGAGAGAGAGAGAGACAGAGAGAGACCACAGTGAACTTCCTATATATAAGTAACAAACATACTGAGAAATAAATCAGAAATAATACAATTCACAAAAGATTCCAAAACAGAATCTTTGAATAAATTTAATTGAAGAAAAGAAAGGTTTTTGTAAGGAAAACTTTAAGATACTGAAAAAAGAAATGAAGACAGACACCAGAAGATGGAAAGGCCTTCAATGATCATGTATTATTAGGATAATTATTGCAAAAATGGACATCCTACAAAAGTAATTTATATATCCAATGCAATCCCCATCAAAATTCCAACACAGCTCATAGAAACTAAAAACAAACAAAAACGTTAAATTTTTTATGGAAGCACAAAGGAGCCAGGATAGCAGAAACATCCTAAATAATACAAATACTGCTGAAGCTATTAGCACACACGATTTCAAGTTACAGAGCTACACTAATAAAAACAGCACGGTACCAGCATTGAAACGCAACATTTGATCATAGGACTAGATGGCTTAATGTATACGCCCACACTCCTACAGCCACATGATTTTTGATTAAAAGGCCATCAATGCACATTGGATAAAAGACAATATCTTCATCAAATTGTGATGGTCAAATTGGATAGCTACATGTAAAAGACTAAAACTAGATACTTATATCTAACCCTGAGCAAAACTAAACTGAAAATAGGTGAAACACTTCAACATAGGATCTGATTCTCTGAATCTAATAAAGAAGAAAGTTGGTGAGAGGCTTAAACTCATTGGCACGAAATGGACTTCCTGGAAAAGGATCCCAGTACAGGACAATGATTAATAAATGGGACGTCATGAAATTAAAAAGTTTCTGTATAAGAAAGGACATTATTAATCAAGTGAGAGAGAAGTCTAAACAATAGGAAAAAATATCACTAGCTATTTTTTGAAAGAGAGTTGGTTTCTAGAACATGTTTATGAAAAATTCAAAAGTTGCCTTATCGGCCTTTTGCTTGTATATTATGGTAAATGGTTTTGTGTTTTTTGTGAGTGTATGTATGGGTGTGTTTTGTGCTTTTTTGTATTTTTAACTTTTATTCTGTTTTGTTGTTGTTGTTGTCATTTTTTGTTGCCTATGTTCTGAAAATATAGGAAAAATGGTGTGGAGTTGGGATGGTGGGGATGTTGGGAGGATCTGGGAGCACTTAGGGGAAGGGAAACCATGATCAGAGTTTTTGTGTGGAAAATAATTTATTTGTGATATAAAGACATACATAAACATTAAGAAAACAAACAGCTGAATTGAAAAATGGAACATGGAATCAACAGAGAGTCCTCAAAAGATGAATTATGTATGATTGAGAAACATTAGAAATATTCCACATCCTTAGCTATCTGGAAAATGCAAATTAAAAATACTATGAGATTTCATGTTACTCCACTCAGAATTACCAAGATCAAAAACAACAACCAAACAAACAAAAAACAAAAAACAAATGAACGGGAAAACTTAATTATTTTTCCACTGCAAATTATCAGCCCTGGCAATATAATCACTGTGCAAGATAAGGAGCAGTATCAACTCTGACTGATTGCTTAACTATCTAACTGACAGTTTATAGTTGGTCTTTCTTTGAACAGGTAGACTGTCAGAGAGAATGGAAGTATTAAGTGAGAAGATAGAAGATGACACCATACACAGAATTAGAATCTCTGGTAAACACACTGAAGACTTAGGAAGAAGCTAATCCTAAGAGGTGTGTGATTGAAGAAAAAACATCAGTTTCAGTAAATAAGGAAGAGAAACTTTGGGAAACAGAACCGGAGAAAGATTCAGCATTCATTCTAGAGGGTTCTGCCACTATTGGAACATGTTCTTCTCCCATGTGACTGGGTGTGCCAGGAGACACTGAAATCATGGCTTAAAATTAATTTTCAGAAAAGAAGCACTGTACATTCGAATAGAGAGTTTAGAATTGTGTATGTGTTATTACAAGCCTTGAACCTTTCCTTTCCTCAGGATATATCCATCTTGGTTTTTGAACAAGGTCTTCCACTGGCCTTGGGCTTGTCAAACAGGCTTGACTAGCTCCCTAGTACATGCTTCCATGTCCTGCTTTTTAATGTTTGTTCTGAGGATCAAATTTAAGTTCTTGTACTAAGGACCAAACAGACTAAGCTATCCTCCCAATCCCAGCCCCAATAATAGATAATTTTAAACTTTTTAGAATTTCTTACATGCATACAATGTGTTTTGACCAAATCTACTCTCACATTCTCCTCTGCTCCAGCCTTCCTCAGTATCACAAGTACCTATTAAACATTTTAAAATTAACACTAGCAACCTGGACACTCTCCTCAGCTACTCATCCTCCTTATAACCCCATTTTCCACCCCATTTTATCTATCTATCTATCTATCAATTATATATATACACATATATATACATACATATATACACATATATATATGTGTGTATATATGTATGTGTGTATATATATATATATATCTTCTTGTGCTCTCAGTATGTTCTATTCTCTATCTCTTACTATCTCGTTTTCTCCATCATTCTCTCTTGGTCTTCTGCTTCCCTAGCCCTGGCAATATCCAGTCTATTTCTCATTATCTCTGTTCTAGAGTCTTCCACATGCCTCTGGATATTTTCTCTGTCTTATTCACAATAAAAACATTACTCGAATAATGGAGCAGTGATGTTATCAGTTTCTTTATTGCACCCCTGTGCATATAACACCCAAGCCTTGAGAAGAGGGGGTAGTTATATAGATGGATCAGTCACTTAGGGCTTGGCATTCCCTGGACTCTTAATAGATCATTTGAAAAGGAGAGAGAAAGATGAACTGGCAGAATTTGGTGATGCTAGGAAAATCTAGCACCTGGCACACCATTGGAACAGTGACAAGGGGCCCTTTTGAAAAGGCCTCTGCTGAGTTTGGCAGCATGATATTCTAATCAAATGTCTGTTCACTCTTGAAATTCACAGCAAGTGTCAATTGCTTATACACTGAGATCCGCCTGCTGATTATCTCTAACTAGGGGGAACTGTTTGAGTTTGAACTTTTTAATTGTCTATAAGCTAAGAATCTGCTTAGAGCCGTAGACTTCAGTGAACCAACCACAGAAGTCAGGCACCTCCACCAATCTGAGAAACAGTTATTCATCATACTTCATGTAACTACCAGTTATTTTAGTCTAGTAAAATATAATTTCTACACGCTGCTATTGAAATATCTCCTGATAAAATGATAGAAGGTGATAAAATGAGGCCATTGCACACTGTTTGATATTTGGTTTTACTTTTCCTGTGAAATTCAGTAATTTAGTGTTCACATTTCATTTTAAAATGTTATATGAGGAATCTAAAATCTCAAATCACTAATATACCCAATTTTATACTGGCTATATGAAGATTTGAGTATCATAGTGAATGAATAAGGATGCAGTAACAATTTAGCAGCTGTGATTTCTGACTGATAAGGTTTATGAGTGACTTATATTTTGGTCTTGCTTAGTATTTTAATAAGAACCATGTTTCATGAAAAACTGAGAGAGTTTTTTTTTTTTCAGAACCAAATGTGTTGTTGCCAAGACTATAGGTTTCCCTCCAGAAAGTAACAGCAAGGCCCCATTTTGGAAGACAACACCCATATTAAACATGACAATGTCAAGCTGGTGCCTACATAGAGCCTTCGTGCCTATATTCCAGTGTCTTTGGTACAAGAAGTTACTGCATGCTATCAAAAGAGAAACTTAAACACCTATTCAGTCACAAACCCTTTGATCTACAATGCTACCCTGTTTACAAGATATGCTAGGGCAACAGTAGCACAAAACTTTTGGGAGTAACCAACCAGTAACTGATTAGACTTAAGGCCCACTCCATGAAATGGAATGACACTTGACACTGATTGGATGACACAGACCCAGATAGCCTGGGTACATAGCGTAAAACCAAATACTACCAGTTTTTAAAAAAAGGGTAATGATAAAATTACTCCTAATGATATTCTGTTATACTCAAAGATCAGTGCCTTATTCGTCCATCATCAGAAAAGCTTCCTCCTGTAGCAATTGGGAACAAATACAAAGACCCACAGCCAGACATTAAGCAGAGAGAGACCTTAGAACACTCAGCTCTAAATGGGATATCTCCATCAAATACCTCCTTCAGAGCTCAGGAAGCCCATAGAAGAGGAGACAGAAGGAGTATAAGAGCCAGAAGGAATAGAGGACACCAAGAAAACAAGACCCAAACAACATGGACAAAGGTCATATGAACTCACAGAGACTGAAGCAGCATATCAAGGGTTTTCATGGGCCATAGGAGGTCCTTTGTGTATAAATAACTTTCAGTTGAATATTTTTATGAGACTACTGGAAATGTGAATGAGTATGTCTCTAACTCTTGTATCTTCTCTTGGGGCCCTTTTCATTTTCTTAATTTGTCTTGTCTGACTTTGATGTGATGGTTTTTGTCTTAGATTATTATATTTTGTTTTGTTATATTTTCAAAAAAATGAATGAATTATCCTAGCTGCCAGGGTAACAGTTAACAATTGAGTTGTCACTTGTACCTGCTGGTAGAGGAAAAATCAGTTTTCTCCAATAGAATGACAACTATTGCAAGGCAGGCCTCATGTCCAGAAATAGTTTACCAACATATAATGGACTCCACAGTTTAATGTGTGTGTGTGCTTTTATTTGGTTACAGTTTTTTTTTTCTTTTGGGGCATGGTTTTATTTTGTTTTCTTGGTTTGAGGAGGTTCTGCTGTTATAATGGGATTTTGGTAGATTTTTAAGAAAGAACTTAAGGTTGAGTGAGTAGGGAGAGGGACAGAATCTGGACAGACTTAGGGGAAAAGAAAATATGATCAAAATATATTTAAATTAAAAAATAATTATCCTTATATATAAACAGGGTTTCTCTGTTGTAACTCTGGCTGTCTTGGAACTCACTCAATAGACCAGACTGGCATCAAACTACAGAGATCCACTTGCCTCTGCCTCCAAGTGCTGGGATTAAAGGCTTGAGCCACCACCACCCAGGTAAAAATATTTTAAATAATAGAAATAAAATATAGTAAAAAGGTTTTAAAGATAAAATATCAAAAAACATTTTTTAATTCTCTTTTAAATGTATTCTTCTCTCCTACAATACATCCCAACTCATTTCCCCTCCCTCCATTACTGCCCAGTACCTCCTCCTCCTCTTCTCCTCTTCCCCAGTGCCACTCCTCCTCTGTTTTCCTTTAAAAAGAAGCAGTCCTCCCAAAGATATCAGCCAAACATGGCCCAAGATACAAGACTAGTCACAAACCCTCATATCAAGGCCGGAAACAGCATATTTTAACTCAAGGGTTGCTTTAAAATTGCATCTTTTCTGAAAACCAACATATAATAGTAGCTGATTATTTCCTCCCAGTCTTTCTATCATTCAAAATTGAGTTTGCTTTTTCTATGCACTGCTAATTCTCTAGTATCTAAAAGTTCATGATGAGTAAATATTATCTTGTTGTTGTACGAATACTTGCTAGAATAAAAACACCCTAATGATGAGTGACCTCCAAAGGCTTTCTTGGGGAAAAAAACCTGTTTCCTTATTGAAAATAAGTACTATTGAAATCATTACAACAAAAACGTGGTGCTGCCTACAGCAAAGAAAGGTGACTAGTGGCTAGCAAATAGTAATCTGACTGAGTTTTCTAAATTAAAATAACCATTCAAGAATCTGAAGTTTGGAGGAAAATAGGCTGACCTATAAGAAATAACAATTCAAGTATTAAAAAAAAACCCAATAAAGCAATAAGGCAAATGGGTGACTTTGTATTTTACTGGCCAGGGCAGAGAGCAATATCCTCACAATTGTTGACTTATGTGATCAATTAAATATTCCTGTTAAGAAGTTGAGGTTAAATTTATTTAATTAATTATGGCCAGTGGAGAAGACAAGTATACTGAAGGTCTTCAACATTAAATAATTTATTTTAAGGATTATTATTATCACAAGGTGAAAATACCTATAAAGAGGACACACTATATTGTACACTATATTAGTACTAAAGTACTAATTCTGGTTTTTATTGGTAATAAATGAAGGTGTATGTCCCTGTGCAAACTTCCTTCAACTGACCAGAACTCAAGGGTATCATATATTAGCATGTGTTCCTCATGCAGAGAAAAGAAAAAGATAGAACTTTCTGAAACAAAATGAAACATATAACTACCAAAGTACAATTAAAACAAAATACAGAGATGAACTGCACCTGTAATACTAGTCCTAGACAGCTTGAGGCCAGGAAGATCATGAATTCAAGGTCAGTCATCCAATGGAATGAGACCCTCTCTATTAAAAAGGGGAAAATAAAGGCTTTCAGTGAGTTCCCTTTGTCCTATTTTTTTCACACATTAAATATGTTTGTTATTATCTTTAAAATACTACACATTTAGGAAGGCCTGCATTATAAATTGATCTATATATGTCCACATGCTTTTTATTTGAAGTCTTTCCTTTCTGAATTAATAAACAACTAGAACACATTGCCGTGCAAGTCATAATATAATTGTAAAGCAGTAAGAAAAAAATATTGAATCTGGGGAATCTATGATGTATATTCACTGTGCTTGTGTGATTGAGAAAACTATTTAGCAGAGTATTGGGATTTGGCAATTCATCTAGATTTATGATTTAGCTACAATAAGGCTTCTGAAAGAGCGGCCCATCACAATGGTGATGAAGATGAAAAGCCAAGCTGAAAGAACACTGAGTTAAACAAATTTAGATGGTATAACTGGTTCAGAGGTTGTGCGGTACTAAAAGCCCATGTCCAGAAGTATGCTAATGTTTTCTGAGCTCTGTGAATGAGTAATCACAAGAACTATATTTTGAAAGGGAAGGAGCTATGTTGTTCGGCACCATCTACTTTGTTTTACATACATTTACTTGCCCATTTTCCAGATAAGGCTCATATAAAATCCTACTATTTAACTCCAGATACTTGGAATGCTGCCACAAAAATGAACTGTGTGCCTCACCAAACATCCATGTATTCCATGTAGCTGTGAGTACAAGTGACCTTGAGAATGGCAGCAACCATTTTTACATATTCAATTAAATCACCTTTGTAAGTGCTTCCCATATCTCTGTTCTCCTCACTCATATCAGAATCAGTCTTGGTATTCCTCTTCTCCATGTACTGTAGCCTAGAACCTCTGTATATATGAAAATTCTACTGCCTTCTTTCTTCAGCGCTCATATTTGGCATATATCCTACCACATTATTGAAACCCAACAAAGATGGCTGACTGAATGCATGAAAACAATAGATGAACTGTCAAACTGATGTTCAAAGTGAGCGTTATTAGGAAGACACTGAGCATTCAGGGTTTTTTTTTCCAAAAAGTTTGTTCAGCAAATTCTTGTCAGTTTCCTGTACAATCATCACCACTAAACCAAGGAATTGCAATTTTTGTATTCCTAAGCCATTAATGACATACTTTGCCCTGTCACTCTGATCTGAATATTTGTAGTACTCTAGACTTTTCTCTTAAATGCCAGAATGGATAACTTCCAAGACACATAAGTTCTACATTCCCTTCAATAGCAAACTTATATAACACATTGCTCATAAAGCCTTCATTGTGCACAAAACAAAGAATGAATGAAATATTGATTTTAGTTTTCAAGATCACATTATAGATATACTATCTCCTCAACATTATTCATTGTTCTGTTCCTTATATTTCCAATGTTAGATCTGGCAGGAATTTCCAGTGTTAGATCAAATGATAAGTTTGTAAGAAATTATCTAATAAATTTTATACTATTTGTCTATCAAAGTAAAACATCTGTTCCAGAAAACACATTTTCAGAGTCAGGAAAAATATGTAACATACTATGTAGTCCCTCATTGCAATGAAAACAAAAAGTTATACATAAATAATTGATAAGTATTTGTTGACTGACTTACTTTGTATGGTACTTAAGAATATTGTTAGTCTAAGTGCCTCTGTTTCATAGCTTAAAATCGATGCCTTAGATGAATCAGGATTTCAGAATTTCAAAGCTTTACATGTGTCAAACTTTCCTGATGAGTCTTTGTATTTTTGTTTTAACATTTATCTTGCAATTTATGTTCTCTATTGTCAGCTAATTTTTGTTATTTCTTTTTCCTGCTGTTTTGGGATATATGTTTTGAGTGTGAAAGGGTTGAATTTTTATGAAAGAGTGCTGACTTCTGTTCTCACCCCAAAATTTATTGATTGTCCTGCCTTCCTATTGCAGAAATTTCTTGCCAGGCCCTATCGTAAAATGTTCTGAATTTCTGTATATAGAAGTTTACTCAGGAGTTAGGGAGGAGTTTACTTACATCACCTTTATAACTTCAAAAATATTGACTGAGAACTTACCTTGCCATTTAGGGATGTTTGGACGATTACATAAACATAATTTAAATAACACATAGTAACTACTAAGTGCCTTGTGGCTTTAGGCACCACCATCACTTTCATCTTTACAGAGATAGCCAGAAACAGAAACCATGGGTTAAGGACATGCACCAGTGGTAAAATGTGCATAGCATGTACAGAGATGCTATATTATCACTATAAGTGACATCCAGATGGTATGGTTATCTTTAAAAACATATGAAGTATTCCCATGTATTTAACTGAAATGTTATCAACTTAGTGGAATCTATACTTTAGTACTAGAAACAATTGTTGACCAACAAGTAGTTATATCTGATAACTATACCATTGTAAGTAATATCTAGCCCCAGCCACTATAAAATTACCCTCACCCTTGCTGGATTTGTAATAACAGTAATTGTCCTTGTAGAATATTCATTGAATTATTCAAGTACAGTCACTTCTATTTGTTTCTTGAATTTTACAAAATTATGGCACTAGAAACATTTCATTGTAATTGTTACTTCATGCCCTGATGGCACACATATTTGTCCCTATATTTTCACTACAAATGCTACTATTTAGGTGGTTAACAAAAAGTAAGGATCCACAAAGGTGCCACATAGGAACCTACTACTTTTTATAAACTAAAATAATATTATTTGAAAATTGAATAAAAAATAAAAAGAAACCAAACAGCATTTGGAACAGAGGTACTCCCCATGGGTATATAGTACTGCCCCTCAGAAGTAATAGGCTTATAAACAAGCATCTTAGTGCCAAGTGCATGATACCTACCTATGATTCATTGAACTGAAATGTCTCAAGGGTCTCCAAAAGAATGCAGGATGTTGCTGTGGCCTTTGATTTTCTACCAGAACTATACAATAAGTCCCTATTGCTGAAAATATCATGGGCTTTGGTTACATGACAGAGACAGAAGTCCCAACCAGAAACGCCTTCCCTCCTGGCTAGGATTTGTAGTGTTGGAAGGTGCAGGCACTGGGGGATAAAGCTCAACAGTCTCATCTATCTGTAGATCATATCAGCCTCCATATCAAAACAACATGCGAGATACACAACTATTTTGAGTTTAATCAGCCACTTTGTAATAATGTTTGAAGACACTCCACAGGAGGAAATATACACTTTATACTATGAATCTAGTCAAAACACTATGGATGGGAAAGGCATAAATCCATGTTGGTTACATACAACTGTTGCTTCTTTAAATGGATGTGTCAAGCTGTCTTCTAAATATTTATGTTTATATTCACAAGATAATGTGGCTTGCAGCCCAAGGCAGGAAAGCTCCTTTCCAGTGAGTTAATCCAAATTCTTATATCTGGTCAAAGGACTAAGAATAAGTTACTGATGTTTTCATCATTCATCTACATTACTTTCCACCTTGGAAAAGATGGCACAGGGAACATGACAACAAAGGGGTGGGCAGAAAAAATTTAAGAGACAGAGAAGGGGGAGGAGCATCATGAAATGTTCTCATCCAGGTATGACATTGCTTTTACAGCCATGAGTATACAACAGCTGGACAAGATTGGGCCCTCCAAAGTTTCCATGTGCTCCCAAGGCCCTACTGTTTCCTGAGGAGCAAATGAATGTTAAGGGTTCCTGAGAAGAAGGAGTCATTTTGTCTAATGGGGAACAAGAGAATAAGAAGAAGGAGCTCAGACAGAAAGGAAGGGTATATTTTAAAGTAATAGATGTGGATATAATCACAGTAGATTGTAAATATAAGTGAGACATAATAATATAATGGAAAAAATAGCATAATGAGACTTATTAATCTTTACAGTGATATTAAAAATAAAAAATTATATAAAACCAAAGAATTACTGTACTCACTAAGGACTTTGACTTTATGTGCATGCTTACGCACAGACCTGTGTGCATATATATGTATGACAGAGACATAGGGGGCAGAGACAGACAGAGAGACAGAGATGGAGAGAGCAAAAGAGTGTGTGAGTGTGCACATGTATGTGAGAGAGATGAAGTAAGAAGAGGGACAGAGAGAGCGAGAGGAAGAGAGAGAGGGAGGGGGATGCCAATAGTGTTCATGATTCTACAAATGCTGGACAAAGTACACTATTACTGAGCTATCTTCAACCAAGATTTCATACTTTAATTTGAGACAACATCTTGCTAGATTGTCCAGGTTTTCCTTGACCTCATCTTGATGCCCATCTCAACCAAGCTACATATTTATAGTTGTTTTGTCTCAGTTTTCCAAGTAGCTAGAATTACAAGCTTGTACCACAAGGTCAAGTAGACTTTTACTTTTCTAATATTAGGCATTTGTTTATTAAACAAAATAATTTAAATAATATAAAAATATCTGGAGAATATATATATATATATATATATATATATATATATATATATAAGATTTATTTCTGAATGATATTTCAGATTTATGTGAGAGAAACTAAATAATCATATACTTATCTCCCATTCAGCAAAACATGAACAAAATCAGAGCATTTAAAATAATAACTTAATTTCTCAATCACAGGGTTTCCGAGTTACTCCTTATAGATGTCTGGAAAAGAAAGAACATAAATAGGAAAATTCAGATTGGAAGAGTGTGAGGATAAGAAAGCTGGAATCGGTGAGAAAGTAATCAAAACATAAGGGAAATTTAAAGGGTGTAAGGGAACATGGAATAGATTATTTGGTAAAATTCAACCTTGTATTCACTACACGAACTCATTAATCTATCTACATTAAATCATGTATATATCCAACAAATATTAAATTACCTGTTTATATGCAGGACAGCATAAATGTTATAGTCATGGCACCTCATTAAAAAGAAAACCAAATGATTATAAATGATATACAATGAAGAACTTGGAAAAGTCATGAGAGACTTAGGATACATATCTGACAATAAAAAGATATAATAATATGAACTATAGGAATCAAGAAAGGGTTTTGAAACATAGAATTTGAGTTTAACCTTAGAAGATTGGATTTATACCTCAGTTACTGAAGGGATATAGGGACTACTTCTAAGCAGAGAGTACCATGAAATTACTGGTACAGAAACATACAAAGAAGAGACTATATTCAACAATGAGGGTGATTAAACATTTATAATGGAGGCTGGAAAGACAGCTAGGTGATTAAGAGTACTTGTTTTCATAGACAACAGTGTTCAGTTCTCAGTAACTACATGTTGTCTCACAATCATCCATCACTTCAGTTTTAGGTGCCTTGATACCCTCTCCTGATCTCCTTGGGTACCAAGTGTTCATATATCCATGTACATAAGTACATGCAGACAAAATACTCATATACATGTAATAACTAAATCTAAAAGTTTAAAAACTTTATATTAGACCTGGACATGGCTGTTCATTTAATTCTAGTACATGGAAGGCTGAGGCAGGAGGATTTCCATGACTAAGAAGCCAGTCTGAGCTATAAAATGAGACCCTATTTCAAATGAAATTAAGGCTGGTAAATCATTTTGGGGGAACTACACAAGTTTTCAAACACTATAGCCTTTCACTTTATTGAAAAGTTGAAGGTAATTACAGTCACTGCTCATTGGAGAGGATCTGGTTTGACAAATACAGATTGAAAAGACAAATTATCTCTGATTTCTATTGTTCTGTGGAAAATTAAGAAAAAAAATTAGCTTAAAGCAACACACATTTATCGTCTCACGGTTTCTCTCAGTTGTGAGTCAAAAGATAACCTGACTGGGTTCTGTGATCTGGGTTTCACAAAGATTGAGCTCTCTATGTATGCTAGTGCTGTGGTCCTTTAAATTTTATTCAGATTAAGACAGATTTTAATGATTTTCAGGAATGAGATCTGCCTTTTCTTGCTAGCTGTCAAACAGAGCCATTCTCAGATACTAGAAGCCAACTAATCTTTTTACCTCCAGTTTTAAATGTACAGTATAAACTTGTGTTCATTTTACTTGTTGATTCTCTGATTCGTTTATTTTATGCCTGTAAACATAGATTTAAATTCTCACCCTGCTAGACCAAACCTCAAAGGCATTTCCCATATCTCAAATATACCTAACTAGATATTTCAGCTTTCATAAATGCATTTATCGTTTATATGTAAGGTATATCTATAAAGTTAAATAGTTACAACAATGGGACAATGGGACAATGGGACAAATTCACAAATGCATCATCTGGTAGATAACCCTTACACATGCCATCCATGAGAAATGAAGCTAAAATACTTAGTGAGAAAAAATAGGATCTTTAGTTACATCTAAAATATTTCCATTAAAATACCTAAGTTGTTGTATGTATGCTAAGGGCCAGAATGCTTCTTGGGAAGCATTTGGGAATTCTGCCTTTTGTAGTACTCAGGCCATTCATTGACATAATTTGATTTTGCCTGGTTAAATTGATCATCATAGTTTGCACACACACACACACACACACACACACACACACACACACATATATATATACACATATACTACATACAATACATGCACATTAAAGTACTCATTATATTGTAAGTATTTCTGATAGTTACAATAACAATAGAATGTATGTCATTGTTCAGATTATACTTTCACTCAGGCTTAAATTATGTATAAACTATATTTTGAGCATATAGCATGAAGTTATTCACAATTTCCTACCTTTTCAAATTAATCATGCCATGTTAGGCAAACACCTCTTTTGGAATACTGAAAATGTAATATATGTAATATGAACTAGTACATGATTTGCATTGGTTTAAGAATATAATATCATAGAATACAAAGACAGCTAAATTGTAAGAGGTCTTTCTTGGGCTTGTCAGACTTGCAAAAATGTGATGGTCTTCAACAATAAGTGTCAATCAGTATCATAAAATAGGTGATTACACAAAAGCAATAATTGTAGGCACCTGTACGTTTGTTCCTTCCAAAGCAATGTGTAACCATTTTCCACTGTATATATTATGGCATCATTTGTATCCATATTTATGTTGTAAATTATGTTCATTCCTTATAAAAATCTATTGTCCTATAATATTTATTTTCTCATGAGTGAAAAACTAAGTCAGAGGCATATGTAAAGAGGTAAACCAAATCTCTATACCTAAATAAAAGAGAGTGAGTGAGGTTTATGTCCCTCAGGAAGCACACTTTTGTTTTGCAGACACTTTCTTGTCACCAATCCATCCTAATTTATTGATGAACAGTTGATTTAAAGCATGCATTTCATTTACAACAATGACCATACATGTAATTACTACCCAAACTTCACTTACCTTGAACAGGTAGCATACATGTAACACTTACATGAACAGCAAAAATAATCACAATCCTCAGTCTCTGTTTTTTTTTTTTTCCTTTGCTATAGAACTTTGAACATCGGTGTCATCTCCCTTCTTAGTGTACCGAGAACAGATCATGACCTGGATTCCTATTTAAGCTGTCCTAACACTCATCTCGCACAATAATTGGACAAATTCATTTTCTTTCATTTCTGCGAGTTTGGTGATCAGTAAGAGGGCTTCAGGGCATCTGCCCCCACAAATCTGCTGATGGTTGAATACATCAGTAACTGCATGCACTCAGGCAAAGTAATCAGTGACCAGAATGGCCTGAGGATATAATAGTCTTTTTTCTTGAGATTTGAAGATCTGAGAAACATCATGATCCTCAGTAGGTGATTGTGATCAGAGGTGAATCGTTTGGCCACAGAAGTCTGCCTGTGAGAAGGCGCCCACTTGTCTGAGAGCACTCATTTCCACCATCTGCCCTTATGTCAGCCTCCAAGCAAGAAAGACCTTTAGAGACAAAGATTTCTAACGATTGTCTGATCAAGTAGCTTATTATAAACTTATTTTTCTCCCACTACACAAAAAATAAATTGCTACAAAGTTCTTAGCCATAGAAACTGACATCAGTAATAAAAATGAACAATTAGATAAGTGGCAGAAAGTTATATGTTTTACATGTGGACAATATTTACACACTATCAAATAAATTTCAACATCAGTTTGAAAATTGTGGGTACTTATGCTAAGATATATCTTTACCTTGATGATAAAATACTAAAAATGTGAAGTGATTATTTAACCCAACCTTACATTCTAAAGGTACATTACATGGAAAAAATTTATTTGGCTTCATTTTTTTAATGCCTATAAATGTTTTTGTGAATATTTATGCTACGGTTTTGTATTCAGTGATGAAAAGACATTGTTTTCTATTCTAACTTTTTCCATTATTATATTAATGGACCCATAAACATTGTATATAAATCAAAAACATTAACACACACATATGCACACAAAAATAAATAAATAAAACACTGCAATTGAGGGTTTAAAAATAATTCCCTAGGTTTAAATTATTGAGAATATTCATTATATTGAAACAAATAAGGCTTTGGATGAATCACTTAATTTGAGCCTCATATGAACATCTATCTTGTGTATTTAGGAGAAGGCAAGACTGGAATAAACATGTATATGAAAATTGCTTATAAGCATTTTATCATTGCTAACAGACATATAACAAATCTGTTTTTCTTAACTCAAAAGGCAACTGGCTATGATTCAACGACTAATGGAAATGAATATGGTGTGTTTAGCTACAGTTGAATTGTGGAATATGAGCAAACTGAGAACCAAAGGTATGACAAATACACAGAAAAAATTAAATGTACATATTGAACACCATTAATCATCATTCCATGGAAGTATATATGACAAAATAAAGAGTTTGGTGGTGTTTCTGTGAGACTCCTAACAGTGGGAACAGTGTCTAACTCTTTGTCCTGCTCTTGGGACTGTTTTCCTCCTATAGGACTGCCTTGTCCAACACCAATATGAGGGCCTTTTCCTTGTCTTATTACTGTAGCTTGTTTTGTCATGTTTGGTTGATATCTCTGGGAAGCCTGCTCTATTCTGAAGGGAAAGAGAGGAGTGAACCTGGGGGAGAGGAGAGGGGAGGGAGAGTTGGGAGGAGTTGCGGAGGGGAAACTGTGGTTGGGATATATTGAATGAGAGAAGAATCTATTTTCAATTAAAAATAAACAAAAAGTGATATCTTATTTTTTTCTGATTTTAATGCTTTGTTATAAAAATAGTCTTCTCGTTCCCTTTATTTATTGCATGAAAAACATAATATTTATATTTTGAAAAAGGTTTAAGATCAACTGTTGCCTAAGAAACTTTAGCATGTTAATGATATTGGTCGTGTAGGTTACTTCACCAGTTTTATAAGGATTTCTGAAACTACTCACTTCTGATAGTAGTTATAAAAAATCTACACACAAAATTCTACTTATGATGTTTTCAACATTAAACTGATATAACCAAATACTGACTAGAGAGAGAAAGAATGAAATATTAGGAGATTTGGGAAGTGGAGGGGGGGGCATGATCATAATGTATTATATGACAAAAGTTACTTAAAGAAATAAAACTATAAAAATATATGGATTAATGAAAAACATTTATAAGACTATCTTCTTGTTTGTTTGTTTGGTTTGGTTTTTTCGAGACAGGTTTTCTCTGTTGTAACTCTGCCTATCCTGGAACTCACTCTGTAGACCAGGCTGGCCTCGAACTCACAGAGATCCTCTTACCTCTGCCTCTGCCTCCTGAGTGCTGGGATTAAAGATGTGTGCCACCACCACCTGGCAATCCTTTTTATTTTTAAGTTAATAAAATTTGGCATATATATTATATTTACTTTAGATTTATTCATTGTATTTTGGAATTTTTCAGACATATTTTCAGAAAAACAAATTTTATCTGTTATGCAAACTGATTTGTTAGGTATTTAATTCATTTTCCACAGCTTATTCTACGTTTTGCAAATCTGTTTATTAGAAACCACAAAACTGACACTGAAAATTGCAGGGCTTTTCACAAAATTCAAATGAGGGTTATAATGCTTCTCTCACTTAAGATTATACAACATAAGCAGCAGACAAGGAGAAATTTAGAATGGAGAGGACAATAAACACCCTGAACCAAGTCCTAGATGAATAAGTTATCTCTAAGCATTTATGAATTATGAATCTATATTTAAAACACTGTGATTATATGTTGTAAATAGAAACATTTCAAGTATATGCTTAATGATTTCTATAAAATAGAAAAACTATGTTACATATTAATACCTTTTTATTTATCATCATTTCCATATTTTAGCCATTCTCATTCTGTATTTTTAGAATACTGTAAAGTTTATATTGTCCTGAATGTGCTTTGTCAGAAAAACATAAACGGACACATTTGTGCCTTTACACAATTTCTGAATCTGCTGAATAACAATCAATTCACAAAGTATAACAATTTCAAAGACACCAATTTCCAAACACTCGTACTTTCCTTATTAACCCTGGCTGAGACAAACGCAATTTACTTTATTTAAATTTTCCTACCATTATTAACTCTGTGTGTGTGTGTGTGTGTGTGTGTGTGTGTGTGTGTGCACAGAAGAGTTCAAGGGGTTTTGGGAGACTGAGAAGCAGGAAGCTAATAGATATGCAATCTAGGAGGTGAGATAATCTACCAGCTGGGGGTCTCTTGAGAGGAATTCTCTTCCTGTTGGTCCTCAACTTGCCCACTGTATAGTCAGATGACAGCTAAGTGGGAGCCATCACCATGGTACCACTATGTATCCACATCTTTACTGGGTTCACGTGAAAGAATTATACATTTCCTTGTCTCGATGTGTCCAATTAGTTCACAAGCTTGGTTTATCTCATATGATTTTAAAACACACAAGTGAACCAATATGTCAGTTCAACCAAATAAATTTAGAGTCGCATTCTCTCCACTCCCAGGAATATGTCATTTATTACTCCTGCCTTTACTGGTGGTGCCAGATAAACAGTGTCATCCATATGCCTACCCAGGTTCTAAGTCATCTTCTCTGCACAAAATGGAGTTAAAGCTCCTTGCAGAATGGAGACTGTTGGGGCAAGGCCCAGACCAAAATACCACTGTTTTTATATGGAGTAACTTATGGCAGAGTGATCTAAACATATATCACCTACTGATTATGTTTACTTTTCTCTCTATTTATCCTTACATATGCCCTGAACATTTGTCTCAGTTGCACCAGAAAATTTCCACACACAGCACCACTGGCATTGTCTGAGAAAGAAATGCACACAGTGTCATCCTAACTTTTGTTCTTCTGCTAAAACATATTTAGAATCAAGGTAAATGCAGCCTGAAGAAAATTCAAATTTTACTTTGGTGGTCTTTCAGTGTTCTAAGCTATAAAATATGAATTCTGACTTATATAACAAAAACAAGCCACAAAATATGGCAGTAATATTTTTCAAGGATCTAACAACTATTTCAACTGGAAGCAAGTTCTTTGTTGTTAGAAATATTTCAGTAGGCTATAAATAATATCACTTATGTAAATGATAAATTTGTTATGTTATATAAGATTAATTACATAAATGAAAAGAATCATAAATATTATATAAATTAAGAATATATATATTTATTTGTATGCATGAATAGTCAGTTTCCTTAGATCTTCCTACCTATAAATGCAGATACTGAGATAGTAGCCATTCTATACATCAAAATATGGGCATAAAGTTTAATTCTGCATAGGTAACCAAACCAAGTCAAGACCTTTGTCTGCAAATGGACTTGGAAGGCAAAAAATAAAGTTAGATTCTCTTGAAGAAAGTTCTATAAAATTCAAGAACTACAAAGAGCCATTTCTCAATCATGTGGACACAGAACAAAGTCTATTAGTCAGGAAAAAGGAGAGATATAAGGTAACAAATCCTGGAAGCATTTGTGTCTGTTCCTTGAGCCCAGTTGGATTATTGTTGTCAAGTCTCATGAAATTCCTCACTGTCCTTGTATTTCCCTATCATCTTGCTACTATTTTAGTTGTATGTCTTTTGCTTGAAATCCAGTAATTACATAAATAGCATTGACTATACATAAAAGTCTTTAAATATAGATGAAAAACAGAAGTTAAGTTCTATAAACTGTATGATTCTATGACTATAAATTTGTCGTAAAATATCTTTCTGACAAGCAGGTATTTATGTGCTTATTTTAATTTGTCATACAGAGGATTATTTGTTATAAATGAAAATGGATAATGAATTATTAAAACTGCATAAGATTAATGTTTGTTTATGAACAGATATGAGATATGGTGAACTAATGGGTGTCCGTGAGGATAGAATGCACACCTAAGTCTAGAACTATCAGTTATGTGAGGATGAATTGTTAAATGACTTAGATTTAGGATTATGGAAGCATAGATAACAAGAAAAAAAACTCAATTTGTGGAGATAAATTATTTTGAATTCAAAATCAACATATGAGTTAGGAGTACAAATATCAAACAAAAATTTTAAAAGTAGTATCTAGAGAATAGTTGGAGGTCTAGAAGGCTGAGGAGAGGAAATCTGAGAATGTGTGGTTATGACATATGGTCAATGGCTCAAAACAAGTAGATCCACTCCAAGGAGCAAAACTCTATTTTCAGTATTGGGATGGTAGAAAAATGTTATGAATCAAACAAAAAAGGGATGATGGACCAGGTGTCTGGAGACAGCAGTACTCAGACCTGAAGAGGCAGAGAGATTTCCACTAAAAAGGATAATGATTGTGGAGTTATTTGTTTAATAAAATTCTCTCCCACACTGCCAGCTTTGTCTTTTTTGCAGACATGTAATATTTACTTTACTGACATGAAAGAGGTCTACAATTTAGAGGGAAAATTAGTTCGATATGGCTATTCTTTTTCTTTACCACTTAAGCCTTACAGGGATCTCCTCCACACACAAGTGTCATATCTTGTTGTCCAGAATATATTTGGAAAAAATATAGGACAGAAGCCTAAATATGAGTCTTCAATATCCATCTCTTTAAAAATAAAGGTTAGGGATGCCTTGTGGGTTGTACAGGAACTGCACAGCAATAAAGTGAACCAAGTTGATGATTTCACAGGTACTCTTCCAAGTTTTCTGTAGAAAGGCCTTTGAGAATCCATTTGCTCTCCAGTCTTTCTCTTTAGTCTTTCTCTTTCTGATACATCTGTAAGAGGAAGAGTCAGAGAGAAGAGCATAAATCATGGGAAACAGACTGAGTTTGCTTTGGATTTCCAAACACTTTTCAAATGTATGTGCTTTAGTTTTCCCAAGGACTTAAATATGAACAAATCCCTCTGCCTACTTAAAGTACAATTAGCTTCAGTTTACTCCTATTTGATGGATTTAAAATTGAAGAAGCTTAATTCCCTTTCATCTCTAAAACCAGTCAAGGACCAAATGTTCTTTAGTTGTTTCATAGGTAACTGATTAAGATGAAATCTCTCTTCTTCATTGTGGCTTCTTGAAGAAAACAAAGCCAAGATGATAATTTACAGTATCAGCAATAATTCAAAGAACAAAAATAGTTCTATGACTATATCTAGAAATGCCCTGGAGAGACAAAAACTAAGGATCCATCATTAGTCATTTTCCATATTATTTTACTTATTTTAATGAAAATTACTGTTTCTTGAGATGATAGTGCACTATTTTCAATTGGGGAATTTTGAAACTACATGCAGAAAGGAAAGTTATAACTTATTGGTTAGAAACGCTGATTGAGGAACCAGATCTCAACTGCGTGTCTGTTTCAGCTCTATAACGTGAGATATACCAGATGGAGTATAATTTAGATGGGATTGGATTGAAAAGGAAATCAGCACAAGGTGGGAAAAATCTGTTATGAAAATAGAAAAAGGATATAAAAGATAATGAGTATGTTAGGTTTTAAGCAGTATGCCACAGAACAGATTTTTAAGGTTTAGTTAACTAACAGTATGACTTTAAGATTGCCTAAATTGAATCAAAGCCAGCAAGACAACTCTCTCCTACAATCCCTATACTCTGCCCTCCTTCCTTCTCACCATTTCTAATTTTTTCTCTTCCAGACAAAGAATAAGCAACAAGGATTTCTAGCCCAAGTAAAAAACAGTAAACAGTTTCTTTTAGTTATAATTCAGATAAATATAATGCAATACTTCAGTGGGAAAGACATTGCCTTGAAAACATGAGAACTTAAATCTAGATCTCTGATACCCACATAAAAGAATAGCCATGGCCACAAATTAGTGCTTCCAGAGATGGGGAAGCAGAGACAGGAAGATCTCTGGGATTCTTTGGCCAGACAGTTTAGCCAATCTGAGTTCCACACTCAGAGAGAGTACCCATCTGAAAGAATAAGGTGTGGACAAATGATTGAGACTCTCAGTGTCAATCTCCAACCTCTTATCTCCACATCCTTGTGTAAAGGAATACACACTGAATACACACACACATGAACTACACTTGCACACAATTATTTTATATGCATTTATATGTGTAGGAATTGTGCTTCTCAAATTGCACATTTGGAAGTCAGAGAACAACTTTCAGAGGTCAGATCTCTCCTTCTACAATGTAGATTCCAAGAACTAAAATCAGGCTCTCAGTATTGATAGCATTGTTTTTGACCTATAAGCCATGTTACTGATATCACAATTAAAAAAAACAACACAGATAAATGAACAATAATACGAAAGACAAGGCATAATGCAAAAACCAACTCACTCATGTGTTCAGTATCCCCCTATCCAATAATCACTTAGTAGTGGTGATGATGGAAGACATGTAAAGACAAGCTCCCAAGGATTCTGAAACACAAAGAATAAGTGTAAAGAATCACCAAATTCAGGAAAACAAACTACACAGATGCTTGTAGTAATGGAAGGAGATACATGTTAGCTAAATATGGGTAGTAGGAAACATGTTTAAGTGTATATATTAAAATGTTAGGGGAATACTTGAAGAATGTAATTATACTTATAATTTCTAAGGCATAGGAGTAAGGCATAAGAAAAATATACAACTAAGTAAAGGGTCTGAAGGGAAAAACTAAAACGAGTGTTAAGTACAATAATACAGATCAAATGTTTAATATATTATTCAATAAAGGGGAGTCATTTTGTTGGTTTGTTTATTAATTGTTATAGTTTTGAGTCTGTTTCATATTTTTCCCACCATAATGTAATTATCTTTGTTTTATATCCATTATACTTGGCATAAACTAGTCCTTTTTTTTTTTTTTTTTGCTCAAACTGAAAAATCTGTGATCAGCTGACATACAAGGTTTTTACTCTCAGGGGCACTGTCTTCACACATACACAGATGCATCACAAGGGTAAGAAATTAAAAATAAGATTCCTAAATGTATAGGAAATACTAGATGACTGATATAGATTATGAAATGGATAGACCTTAAAGTTCAGTGTATGAACACTGCAATTTGTGTATTATAAATCCTATATGTGTCAACAAAACCTGGAAGTATCTTAAAATACATTAATATGCAGATGATCTTTTCAAAAAGATTACTGAAAAGTCTTCATATTTGTTTCATGTTTCCAACTAACAACAAAGTACATATACTATTTTATCCCCCAAAATAACTGTGGCATACAGCAACATGAATACTTTAAAAACAATATTATTAAATGAAAGGTACTTAGCATAAAGTCTATGTATTAAAAGATGCCGCTTGTGTAACATTTCAGAAAGGTCGAACTCATAAAAAAAATCAGGCTAAATATAGACCAATTTCTGGCTGCCAAAAACTTGGTGTAGGAAGAGAGGATTAAATACAAAGGGACATGCAGGAACTTTTTGGTATGATAGAAATGTTCTAAAAGTGTACTGAACATGTCTTTCAACTCATAAAATTTAATATTCCAACTGGGTAAAATATATTGGATATACATTATGCCTCAGTAAAGCCATATTATACAGATTATACATATTATACATTAGTTGTCCCAATGTAGGATGCTTAGATGCCAAAATATAGCAACACCAACATAACTTCAAAATTGCTTGTCATTTGTTTCTTCAAGACTGTAAACTATTTTAGAACTTTTCAACCAACCAACCAACCAAACATAGAGATAAGAGAATAAACATTGGTTTAGAGGAAAGGCATTGCTCCATGACAATATCTTTAAAATTATACATTAGCTTTAGTTTTTTTTTTCTCATGTTGGCTTTTTCTTATGCCTAGGCAGTGTCTTCTTAACACACCATCAATTCCATTTTCTTCTCCCATTTTGGGAATGACAAGTTTTAAATTTAAATTTTTTAATTTTTTTCCTTTTATTGAAAATGCATTGCTTTTCTCACATAATATCCTGATTACATTCCCCCTACTCCTCCCAGCTGCTCCTCACCTCTCTTCCCATCTAGATCTACTCTCTTTCTGTCTCTCATCAGAAAACAAACAGGCCTCAAATTAAAACAACATCAAACACACAAACAATAACATATATAGAAAAAAACTGAACATGTGCCCATGTTTATAACACTTAAATTAAGAGAAAATAAACACATGGTGAACAAAACAATCACCATAAAATTAGTTCACACAAACCTTCCGAATTCTGAATTATAGGTGAACACTCATAAACAGCTTACCTGGAATACAGAATGACAATTCACACAGAGTTTGAGATGAATGGAGTGTTAGAGGGTATGCGTGTGTGTGTGTGTGTGTGTGTGTGTGTGTGTGTGTGTGTGTGTGTACATATATGCATGTTCATATGTGCATGTTTGGATGTATATATATGGGCAAATGTAAGTCCTTTGGTTTTCATGTCTCTTTTTGTTTTGTTGTTGTTCCTGTTGTTGTTGTTTTGAACTTGGAAGGTTGTTGGGAGGGGCAGAAAGGAAGAGGGATTGCTGAGAGATGACTGTGTCCCACACAGCTTCAAATAAAATCCATGGAAAATTATTGCATTTATGACATAAATACTTACTTTAAAACGTTGTTCTTGGTTTTATTTTTTGTTTTTTAAATATTTTTTCTATTAAGAACTTTTACTTGTAGGATGATAAATTTAATTTTTTAGGAATAGGGCCATCATATGGAGACGAGGAAAAGAGAAAAGTATTAAATATAGAAAAAGATTCATTTTGTGTCCTTATTTGTTTTTGATTGAGCTCATTTGAAATGTACTAAAAAATTTCATAGCTGTATTAGATGTCTGTCATAGTTGCTGAAAACAAACAAAACAAAGAAGAAAAGAAAAGGAAAAAAAGAAAAAATAATTGTGACATTCTTTTATAATTACATAATTTTTCAAATAACATTCAAATATTGAAATCAACTGGATTTTGCTTTGATAATCTGTTAACAAAAAGAAAAAGAAAAAGAAGAAAAAAGAAAACAGGCTTCTAAGGGAAAATTATAAAATATAGCAAAATAAAATATAAAATAGAATTGGGTTTGGACAAGGTAAACCAACAGAAGGAAAGAGTCAAGAAAAGGCACAAGAATCAGAGATCCACTCATTCACATACCCAGGAGTCCCATAAAAACACTAAACTGTAAGTCATAATGTATATGCTGAGTCCCTGGTGCAGACTCGTACAGTTACTGTGCTTACCCTTCAGTCTCTGTGAGTTCATATGTGCATTGGTCCAATGATGAGAACTGAATTCTGGTCCTCTGAAAAAAGGACCATGTGCTCTTAACCTCTCTGTCCTCTCCAATATCTAGTCTTTAAATCTTTAAGGGACAGCAGAAAAAAGGAGATTGGAGCTATGCTAGAGTGCTGGGAGACCATGCAGTGTTTTGGAGATTATGACACCAACTTTGATAGGGATCACTATTGGGAGGGTTTTGAACAGAGTAGTGAGATGATTTGAGTTCCAGGTTATCATCAGAAAAATCATTCTGGGCAATGCGTTCTATAGAGAATGTTGAGACAAGAATGTGAGCAATGGGAGGGGAATATCAGAGTGCTGGAATCACATGCATCCATCCGCCACCGTGCTTGCCTCTGCTTCCTCCTTTTTATGACTAATCTGCTTTTATTTTATGTGTATATGTGTTTTGTTTACAATCATTTTGTTTTGTATGTCTGTGTGCCACATGCATTCGGTGTCTGTGGGGGTCAGAAGAGAGTGTCAGATTTCCTGACATTTGAGCTAGAGATAGTTGTTAGCCTTTATGTGGGTGCTGGGAACTGAGCCAAGGTCTATTTCAAGAATAGCAAGTACTCTTAACTGCTGAGACATTTCTACAACCTCTTAATTCTTTTAAAATGAAGACAGCCATCTATAAATATGTTATTTCATGTGACTGATCGTCACCCTGCATGTTCTAAGCTCTTCTGTAAAAGGCTATAGTATTCATTAAATCATTCCAAGAATATATGATAAGATTTCCTGAAGTTCCTTCATCTGTCAACACTCTATATATCTGCACAAAAACCAAACTACAAAGAATGATATAATAGGCATACAGTTAAATTTTAATAGTGCTAAATTAGGAATAATCCACTAAACGGAAGTGAAAATTTGTGTCTACTGATTTCTCTAGTCCTTGTTACTACTATGACTGCCATGATTGTATCAAATGCCTTCTCTCTTCTTGCAGGGAAATTTTGTATTAGTTGTGTGGCAACTTGTAAGGTATTCAATATCTCACCATCTAGCAAAAGCAATATTTGTTCTTCACTACTATACTGGAAAGCACTCAAAGGATAATAGTTTTAAGAGAAATCTACAAAACTGAAATTGTCTCAATATACTTATAAAGCAATGCATAGTTACACATAAGGAATAAACTGTTCACATGTTACTCATGTGGTTTTTTAATTAAGAAATGGGTAGGGAAAGACAGTACTGTTCTTCATTATTAGAAAGCAAATTAAAATTTCAACCTAATGCTAGTGCTGATTTTCAAGTTTGCATTATACAATTCGTTTTTCAAAATGCAAGCCAATATATTTATAATGTCATAATTTCCTTAATGATAAATTTTATGTTTAGGCATTTAGGTTGAAAGTCTATATATACATTTTTTATCATTTAACTCATTTTAAATACCTGGAGTATTTAAATATTTATTTAAGTATTTAAATAATGGAGTTTAACAAAGTCAGAGACTTTAAAAATCTCATGATGAGCGTTTCCATTTGTGTTACCATGTTCACAATTTACTGAACTTCATGGAAAAATGTAAGGGATAAATATTCTTCGAACACTTCCATTAAATAGATGGTAACCTTTGTTACAATATGGTTTGATCTTACCTATATTTTTAACATGTCTGTTAGAATAAACTGATTATAAAACTGTGGTTGCAAATTAGAAATACTTATATGCTTTTTAGTTCCTATTCACACAGGGATAAAACAAAGGTGTGATATACTTCCTAGTGCCTTATGCTTAGTGATACCTAATTACAAAATGTTCTACCTTGGTATACCTATTTCCTCATTTGAGAACAAGGGAGCAAAAATTCCTTCTAAAACAGCAAAATAGCATTCCTCTCTCTTTTAAAAATCCATACCAAAACAAATAAAAAAGACAGATAAAATACATTCATATCTTTCCATATTCAAATTGCATTTCACTGAAATAGAGCAAGGAAAAGTCAGTATTACTACATTCAAGCTATCAATTTATTTCTAGAAAGAAAGTGGCATAAAAAGTATAATAGTAAAGTTATGAGCACGTGGCAATTATTTTGCCTTTTAAATTACTAATATAGAATAGGAAAGTGGGAAAGAATCCCTAAAAATAAGGGAAAGGATTCAAGAAAGACAGAACAAGCTATGAAGTTGACAGGATGTAGTCTTTTCAAAACAGGCAATGCTTAGAAATCCCTGTATAAAACAGCTGGGCCCCTTAATTATAACTTTTACAGGCTGCCGAAGCCCCTTCTTAACTTCCAGATGAGATAATTAACATATGTTGGGAAGATTTTAAGTGAGGTGAAATATTTTATTCTTCATCTCTCCTCCTGATACGTACCTAAAATATTGTCAAGAGTAAAAACTGAGGAGTCAAAGGCAAGACTTTAATTTGCAGAACTATCAAAGGAAGCTTCAAAATCCTCAAGAAACTTTTTGGCTCTATAAGAGCACTTTATCAGGCCCTATATGATATAGAACACATGGACAGGACTACAAAAACTGGCAGTTCCAACAGAGAAAGGGACACAGTTCCCAGATGCAAAAGCATTCTCATTTCAAGTGAATGAAAATGAGGGTACCTGACAGAGAATCATTGTTCTGTGGTGACAAAAAATTACATATATTTTTTTCTGGAAAAATACACCACATGTTGGCATTCAAAATCTTTAATTTTTCAGTGCTTGAAGTTCTCATTGGTTCACAGGCAAAATCACTTAAAGAGTTTTCAACAATTGGGCCTTGTCTCCTCTGGAGATTTGTTAGAGAATACAGTAAGTTTTTATTACTTATAATATGTACTTTAAAATGATACAACTCTTCAAATGGCAAGTATTACTTGAGTTTTGATATAATAGAATGAAAAAAAATGTTTTCAAGGCAATTTAACAGTGTCTTCTGGAGCCATTCCTGTGAACAGTGTCTTCAATGTGCTCATTTTCACTAAGCCTATGGCAACTGAGAAGTATAGAGGTAACAGATGCCATACCATTTAGGATAGGACATAGAATATGAGCAGGAGTTTCAATCTACTAGTGAACGTAAGATGTTTTGTTTCTCAGCACTTTATATAAAACCACTTTAAGTGCACAGATTTTTGACATGAACTTATTGGAGCCTGAACTGAGACCATATTACATACTTAGGGGTTTTGTTTTTCTTGATGTTTTCTGCATATAAAGTTTCCCCCATTGAGGCTCCATTTCCACTTAAACAGATCTCTGGGTGAGATGCTATTATCACAAACATATAATAAACAAGCACATTAATAAGTAACAAGTGTTTGTGCCTTGACAGAATATCACTAAAATTTGTCCTTCTGAAAATTTTGTAATACATGTATATAGGTGTGGGGATATGTAACCTTACTACACTCCAAAATTAAAAGAGAAAGAAATAAAAAAAACCTTGCTTGGCCTGTTATCTTACAAGTTTGATAAGTCAATGATCTTTTATAATTTTGGAAGAAAATCCATTTCCCATGTTTGAACTGCAAATTACTTTTTAAAGAAATGATTTAATTAGACTAGTGTCTAAACTAGTGATTTTCAAATCTTGAGATATATAAATTCATTTGTTAGAAAAGCAAGTCTATGTATTCCATTGCTACACACAGATCCAGTTAGAATAGACTTTGCTGTCTGAGTCTCCATAATAATTATAGGACATCTGAGTTAGATGTTCTTAAACTACACTCTGATAAACATTCTATATAATAAAATAATTCCCTGAGCAAAAAGGTCCACAATTATATAAGGAACTGTCCAGAAAAAATGACACAAAGAATATAAGAAATAAATTCTGTAAATTTATTATGCTCTGTCAAAAAATAGCAGGTGAGAAGCAAATTTCTATAATATGCATTTTTAGCATTTATCATAAAAATGAAATTCCAGTGACATGAATTTATACAACCATGTCCTGATCAATTAACTGAGGTTTTTTTTTTCATTTTATCTAGACAGGGTTTTTCTGTTGTAACCCTGACTGTCCTGGAACTGACTCTTTAGTCCAGGTTGGCCTCAAACTCACCGAGATATGCCTGCCCCTGCTTCCCAAATGTTTGGATTAAAGGTTGTGCCACCACCGCCTGGCATTAACTGAGTTTTTAATAACTGCAAAAAGCTTAATATAAACTAATTGATTTAGATTTCACAGCATTGGGCTTTGTCATAACACAACATTAAATATAATGTCCTTATAAAATCATGAAAGTATACTGCAACTGTACAGTCCATACATTCAAGGTACTTGATTTGATTTAGCAGAAGGAACTGGTAGCCACTTTGCAAGATTCTCTGTAATTATGGGGGTGAGTTCAAGAAGTGTGTGGGTAGTGATAGTGTCACTTAGCATGACCAAAAGGAAAATAAAACCAACTCAACTCACCTGAGATTTTAGAATCAATACATATGGGTGATAATAGTGACTTTGCCAATGACACTCCCCGTGGAAAATATTCCATTAATCTTAATAGAATTTTTAAAATTCTATTAAAAGGTCAAGGTAATTTTTTACTATCTATATCTCTAAATAAAGAAGTTATTCTCATGTTGTACAGTATGACCGTTAAATTGAATCTAAACACATTCAATCTTTTTACATGTAAGCATTAGTTATCTTCTTTACTGAGAATATCACTTTTCTATTTTTAAAATATTTTCCCTCATAGAATCATCACATCTTTGAAGAAGGAAGGTAGGAGCTATCTAATTCTTCAAACTTCCGTTGTCCAAAGATTACTCTTCCAAGAAGCAACACACAAACCATTGCAGGTTTCAATTTATTTATCTGTGTGAAAGATCCATTTTGAAGAGCTGTTGTAACTTGGACTTTTAAAATGACATTATAACTGTTTGCTTCACTAGATTCTGAGCTCACCAGGGACAGCATACAGTCTGCATTCTTTGTCGTGCTGGATGGTTGTAAGTTATAATATGTACTTAACAAATGATCATTTTTGAAGCAAATGAGGGAAATCAAGGAAGTAGAATGAATGAATGATGCCTTAAGAGATTCCAAGCAACCAAAGCAAAACTTTTGCCAGGGATTGTTGTTGTGGTGGTAGTTGTTGAAAGATATTATATTGAATTTTTTTTCTCTACTCAGCCACCTGGGATGAAAATTCTGTTTGGAGTTAGAACTATCATGGTGAAGTCAGCATGCCCTCAGCAAAAACAGATGAGGGAGAATGACTTTCCCTCAGGAGTGACTGCTGAGGATGAGCTGGTATGCCAAGCAAAAATATGAGAATATTCTCAAAAGTTAACCAAATGAGTCTAGAGTAAAGTGATTTAACTTTCCTTTGAATGTTCTTCAAACTCACTCTAGAGTGACAGTTCAGCTATACTGAGGTATTGTGGTGCATGTTGTGAAGCCTGCAGAGAAAATTCCTACAATTGCCCTGCTTCTGGAGAGAGTAAGAGTTAATTCAGCTGAGACTCATTTAACTGCCACACAGGTAAACATTTAGCAGCATGGCTCTGACAAAGCTCTTTAACTATACTACTCATTTCTCCCAAACTGAGAAAAGAACTATTTTGGTGCCCAGGGGTGTTTTTATGGTTGCTAAAGTATAAAATATTCAAGTAATGTTTTTATATATTAAAGTGTAATCTCACCATGAATGATGTATTTAGCTTTCTCTGCCAAGTAATAGATACAAAATATTATGAATAAACAAAGTCAAGAGAGAAAATAGACCTACACCCTACAGCATAATTTTCCCTTTATAGGATTTTCAGTTTGTAGACGACTTTGGCTAATACCCCTCCCTCCTTCTTGCTTTCCTTCCCTTTATTTATTCCCTTCTGCCTTGCCTTTTTCTGTTTTAAGCATGTGCATGTGTGACACATGTGCCCACACACACACACACACACACACACACACACACACAAATATAAAACAAAAAAGAATTTTTGAGATACTGGCTGTAAACTCAAGTCGAAAACTGAAAATGTCAGGTTTAAAAAGATTAGAAAATGAAATGTCGATCATCTAACATTTGAAATAAATGTATGAGTATATATTCTGGAATTTATGTAAAAGTATGCCCTGTAGGTTTTCAGGATTTGAATGTTACTTTTTATGTGTATGTAGCAAAATTTCCTATAATCTTGCTATTTTGCAAAAAAGACAAATAAAGCTGAGATCAAATACAATTTACTGGTGCTCTACTATACAAGGTATAAATGCATGCACACGTTTATTAAGCAAACTAAACTAGGTTTTAGCATTTATTTGTATGCTATTTTACTTCAAGTAGTGAATTCATTTTTCTCTTTTAACATTAAATATAGAAAATAAATATGTTTTAGTTCAGTTGTGAACCTAGCATGTTGGTAGAGACTGGGAAAGTTATTCCCTGAAGTTAGTCATTAGAAGAAAATAGCTTTAGAATAAATTCAATACAATTTCAATTTCATGTGTTTTATCTTCAATATTTAAAACTACTTTGATTCAAAAACTGGGATAACAGTTAGAAAAAAATCTGAAACCCTAGTGACAAGGACCAACCTGATGACTCAGAGTAGAGTCTTTAAGGAATTCAAATAAGTCCTTATCCCCGGCTAGAATATTACCTCAAAACGGTAATTGTTGCCTTCATATTCAACCCTTAATTGGTAATTTTGAGTGAATGAAGAAATACATCTGAAAAAATACGAAGAACCCACAGTTACAATTTATGGTGACCCTAACAATTATCTGCATTATTATTGTACTAGTAACTCTACTGTATTAGGAACTAGGAGAAAGATTATGGGACTTAATGAGTCCATAAGTATAAAGATCACAGATATTATATATGTACATATGTATTACATATATAGTTATGATAATAATTGGATACCTAGTATTTGTCAGGGAATATAATAGAATGTACAGAGTCAGTAAGGAACAAAATGGTCAAACTTTGCTCTCATAGAATTTGCAATAGGGTAGGAAGAATTGATATTAATCATTACAGAGGAGAATGTCAAAAGAGCATGGATGCTTTCAGGAAGGAAGATTTATGAATATCACCTATATTTTTAATGTTGTAGCTATCAACACAATCTTATTCTTTATACAAAATCCCACTCAGTCTCCAAGCACATATAGAGTATGCATGATTGTTTTCCTGCGGATGAGATAGATTCCCCACTGAACTACAATCCACAGATGCACATATTTACAATCCTAGTGCTAAATTAGGTTGTGATAGAATGTGAACACAATTGTGGTAGCCCAAAATTAGATAAGTAACTGTATACCTTTGGTTCAATCAAAATTTAATTGAGTTAATTACCAAATACCTGAGTATGTGGTCAAATTGGGCAACCTGAGTTATTATCTCCAAGAATTTTCCTTCTTCAAGTCTGCAAAAAGTCTGAAATATGATGATGATGATGATGATGACGACAATAAAATAAACAAAAGCCCACATACTATCGGCACCATTTTATGGATGAGATAGTCATATTGCTTAATTAATCCGAGACAAAAAGAAAAAAAACATGATTTAAGAAGCTTCCCTAATAAGTAGTAGATTTTTATATGACTCCTCAAATATCCCTCAGTGTTAGTTGTCCTTCTCTGCATTTCCTTCCTTACCCTCCTCTTCTTTCTACTTCCTGTTTAATTCTCCTGTTCCAGTTACCCTCCCATCTCTCTATAACTATATATTCCTTTAATTTTCTTGCTCCAGTATCCTCCTGTTTGTCTATAACTATATATTCTATTTCCCTTTCCTTAGGAGATCCTCCCCTCTCCCCTAGTTCCTTATTCTATACATAACCTTTGTGTTTGTGTGGATTGTAGCATGCCTATCAAAACCTTAAAAGCTAATATCCACATATAATGGAATACACACAATATTTGTATATATTAAATAAATCTAAATGAGGTCTCCAAATAACACAAGACAATGCCCCTACTAGACATATTTCACAACCAAATTAATCTAACAGTGCCATAAATAGGTTACATCTAGTTGAGTCATTGGCCATAGGAGAACCAAAGAAACCCATAAACATATCTGTCTATTTCCAAGGCAAGTGGTTGTTATCCACAATCTGTTAGTAAGACCCTATTGCTGAAGACAACACTTAAATATCTGACTGAACATAGAGCAGTCAAGCTAGTACCTAACTAGAGCCTTCAGCCCTATGACTAGTGTTTATGGAACTGAAAGGTACTCTGCACACCATGATAGGAGAAATGTAACCATCAACCAAGCTACAAATCCTGAAATCTACAATGGTGATCCCTCTGGGTGATATACTGGTGCAAAGTGGCACACTGTGGGAGTAACCAAACAATATTTGATTGGATATAAGGCCCACTCCATGGGATAGAACCCATGCCTGACATGGCTCAGGTGGCCAACAATCTGAGACTAGAAAGGTCAAATACTTAGGGGAAAACCAAGTATTACTGTTCTGCTAAAGGAACATTGCAATAAAAAGAGTTCTAATCACATACTGTTATACTCATTGATCAACGTCTTGCTCAATTTTTTTTAGACAAGTTGCTTCTTGTAGTAAGTGCAATATTCAATCATAAATGAGATCTCTCTATCAAATCTCTCTCCTCAGGACTCAGGGAACTATGTGAAAGAAGAAGCTAAAAGATTGGAAGAGCCAGAGGAGATGGTTGACATCATGGAAACTGTCTTTCAAACACAACAAGACTGATGTGCAAATGAACTCACAGAGATTGTGGAAGCATGTTCAGGGCCAGAACAGGTCCAAGCCAAATGGGGTCCCAGCACTAAACAGGGGAAGGGTACATTGGTTTCTATCCATAACCAAGAAGCTATCACCAATTGGTGTCTATTTGATTTTCTTCAATGCAGCCTCACTGGGCATATTAACCACTCTTAAGAGTGTGCCCTTTTCCCAGCAGTAGACGGGGAGCATTTGTGTCGTGGAAGTTTATTTTTAGTTGTGTTTAAAATTATTGTTTTTGTGCACTGCTGAAAAAGGGGACGCATAGACCTTGGCCTTTTGTATTGTCTGCAGGTGTTGGATTTCTGTGGAGAATGTTTGATTGCTGATGGTCTGCACCTGAGTAGTTTTGAATCAATAAAATACCTGAGCTCAGATGCTTGGGATTCCACTGTTGATCGAGTATAGCACTGCCAGGATGGTGGTTCCCTCTGCTGAGGTCTGACAGGGCTTCCGCATATGAAAATGCTTCCTTGTCTTTCTGGCTGAGCCCACACAGTAGGCTAACTATTACACATTTTGGAAAAGTTGGTAGAGGAGAAACCATGAATAGAACATATGGTATGAAAAAATTATTTTCAATAATATGTAATATATATATATATATATATATATATATATATATATATATAACATTTCTAAGTAAATCTTACACATGTTCCATTAAAGGCATAAGATGGAGCTGTATCAGTTCAAACATAAATATTGTGTTTCAATACATAATCTAGAGACATTTACTCACAGGTGGTTATGACTCACCAGATATCCATGGGCTACATGTTTGTATAGTATTTGATAGCTTGATAGTATTCATAAGAAAATAATAAAATGATGGTTTCTTGGATAAAATTCTACTTTTGGGTCTATAGAGCAAATATCAGTTTAAATGTACTTTCCTTCTTGCTATTATAGAACAAAAAGTAGTCTCAACATCTCAACAGCAATATCATAGACTTGTGCTATGGAAGTATATGCCACAAGTGATACTGAGGTTAGATGATGAAAAATATCTCCAATATTGATATTAATAATATATACTCCCTATAAAACAAAAGACAAAACAGAAGAGATTCATGTAACAAAAGATAAGCAAGCTACATGAATAGTTCCAACTCAATAGAGAATATTGCTCTCATTTGGGGTAGATTAAGCTTTTCACATAATTGTAATAAGCAATTTCATATGATTCTTATGTGCACATGAATAAATACACACATATATGTTCTGTTTTGTTCGTATCTTTACTAATAACAATGTTAATCACTTGAGGAAAACTGGAAAATAAAATTTTAAATTAGAAAAAAATTATCAGGCCATGGTAGTCCACACTTTTAATTCCAACATTCAGGAGGCAGAGGCAGGTAGATCTCTGTGAGTTCTAAGCCAGACTGGTCTATATACAGAGTTCCAGGAGAGCCAGGATTACATAAAGAGACTTTTTCAAAAATAAAAAGGAAAGAAACGGAACAAAAAAAATAAAAATTAAAAATCATGTAAGCAGGAAGCTGGAGGCAAAGCTCAGTAGTTAAAAGTACTTGCTAATCATCCACAAGACCTGAATTTGGTTCCCAGAACTCATATCAAGCAGCTCACAATTTCCTGTAAGCCCTGCTCCACTCTAGGGGACCCAACAGCTTCTTCTGGCCTCCATAAGAAACCACACATACAATACGCACATGCACACATACTAACACACATATGCATAAAAATAAAAATTAAAAATATAGCTTCAAAAATAGTTTGTCACTCAAATATATTTGTTGCTGCAGAGTTTTCTCTGCATTTCCTCATAGAAGATTATGTATTTGTTATTTTTCATGTGTGTTATAGTCTTTATTAATTATTCCATCACTATAGTATAGTTTTATTAATCATATTAATAGTAAGTAGTATTATGATTTTTGTCATGTTATCTTTACATATATTTGTCAATTTGATAACTTAAAACTATAGATCAATGATATAAGTTTTACTTCCGTATTAGTGAAAAATGAACATTTTCATAATTTTTGACTCTTTTTATTTGTAAGTTGGTTATTTAAGCTTGCTGCTTTTTATTAAAGAGAATATAATCTCTCTCTAAATTCAAAATTCTATCAAAATCAACGGGAGTGTGCTGAATACACATATTCATAATGTATTTGACAAATAAAATATATGATGGCCTCATTACAGCCCTTTAACTTTGATAAGTTAGTCATGTTCTCTTCTGCAAAGGTCTTAAAGAGCAAACGTGACTTCAAGTAACTCTGCCTCAGAAGAAGGATAATATGAATATACTTGAGACTAAAGGATGCAAGGAAAGGAAAGTTATCACATTCAGATCCAACAGAAAAAACAATCGGCCAATGAGAAATAAATAAATAGATAAATAAATAAATAACTAGAAGTTTGTTTGTTTGTTTGTTTGTGAGTAATCAACCATTCAGCCAGCTGGCCTTTCGTGTTCTTATTAACAGCTAAACATCTCTAAACCCTGCATGAAAGATGTATGACTTAGAGTGTGATCTTTATATTAATGACTCATAAAAAATTTGTTCTAACACTACAAGACTTATATTCCAGAAAGGAACAAAGCAAATCCCTTGTTTGACATAAAGAAACCTAGAAAACTGGGGGGAGGGCATTTTCCTACTACCCTTATAAACAAAGAAATTAGAATCCCAAGGCTATTGAATAAGAAGCCACAATCATACAGTTAATTAATAGCAAAAAGGCAGGCTGCCCCCTTCTCCCATGTTAATCACATTTTTCCTCAACAGTGCTGTTCAACATTCTACATTATTCTTGCATTGCCAAAGCTCTATAATTTGGTCTTATCCTGTTGAGTTTAAAGGTAATGTTCAGGTATATGTTCCTGTTTAACATCAAACTTTGAAGGCCACTGCTTCTTCTTAATACACAAAAGAAAGGTATTTTTCATTTGAATGCTTCTTAGAGGAACTGACAATATAGTAAGTTGTTTTCAAATACAGTAACTGAAAGGTAAGTGGTGGTTTGACCAAAAATGGCCCCTAGAGGTTCATGTATTTAAATGTCTGAATCCCAGTTGGTGAACTATTTAGGAAGGATTAGGTAGGGCGTGGCTTTGTTGTAGGAGGTGTGTCACTCGGGGTAAGCTTTAAGGTTTCAAAAATCTACATTCTATGCTAGGCCCACTCTTGATCTCTCTTTCTCTGCTATGTGCTTGTGGATGAAATGTAAGCTCTAAGCTACTGCTTCAGCGTCATATCTGCCTGTTACTATGCTCTCACCATGATGATCATGGAGTAATCCTATGAAACTATAAGCAGGCCCCCAATTAAATGCTTTATTTTATAAGTTGTCTTAGTCATGTTGGCTCAGCACAGCAATAGAAGAGGAAGTTAGACACCTGTCATACCCTAATATAGTCATAACATCATTTATACAGCTCCTCGTGCCTAGAGAAAGTGTGAACATTTTTCCTTTTCCTTTCCCTGCACTAACTTTTACAATTCATTCTCCAAGGCCTACCTTATATGTTAACACTTTCTCCCATTATCCACTAAAACTTGAGTATGATAGTTCTTGCCTCTGAACAAATATAGCATTTTGTGAATTTATATTATACTTCAGACTTATATAAGATTTTTTTTTACATTCTTATCTGTATCTTATCATTTTTTACATTCTTATCACAAAATGCTGTATATTCATTTTTGTATAAGTAAACACCTATGCTATTAAAGGAAATACATGTAGATTTAAATATAAGAAGGTACTGGCTCAGACACTGATATAGTTATAAGCCCCTAAAATAGATTAAATTTATAGTCCCCAAAGTTCCCATAAATATTAAGCCAAACAAAATACTTGTTCTTAAAACTAGAAGTTACGGAAATCAATCTCTCATTGCATAAATAGGACCACTAATATGGTCCAGTGGGTAAAGGCCTTTGACAAGCTTGGCATACTGAGTCTGATCCCCAGAATCATTGTAAAAAATACATCCTATAATTAACATGCATATATATTAAATACATGTAGAATTTGTTGCAGTGCAGCATTTCAGAAATTGACTTAAGCTTAAAGAATTCTCTAAATCCACTGGAACTGTAATCTTCTAATAGGAACTTTCTGCCTTGAAAGTAGATGGCAATGTAAATTACAAAGGCAACAGTGATAGAATCAGAAGACACTTCGAGCTTGTATTGAAATGGCATTTGAGAAAGGTCACATTTTTTCCAAAATTTACTACATTGAATTATATATTAATTTTATTCAATATTGAATTGAATATGAATATTGAATATATATGGATTATCTCAGAATTTTCTACATTCTTATATTTGAAAAAGATATCCAACAGATAGATAGATAAATAGATAGATAGATAATAGAGATTTTTGGTAATATGTATGACAGGACTGTATCTGAGACAATTGGTAATATTCTTTATGCTGAAATAAATACTGAACACAATTAAACATGTGTCCTGGTAACAAGAGTGTTGACATGTATTCATGCAGTATGCCATTAAATTCTAGCAGCCACATATAGCAATTCAAAAGCAATAGTTGTCAAGAATGAACATAATTCAAAGAGAGAACTCAATTTGAAGTTAAGCAAAATTTGAATATAAAAGTTAATTAGAGCTCTCACTGTCTAAAAATGGCACAATTTGAGCTATGATGATTTTGATGGATCAAAACAGAAAAATGCATAAATTCTTGATGATTAAATCTCATTAGATAACATCAAAAGTTACTGAAGCATTAAAACATTGATCTGAAAGCATAAAAAATGAGAGAAAAATTTAAGCATTTATCCTCTAATCTCATATAAACTATATATTTTAAGGTAATCAGACAAAATCAGTGAGGTAATTTTTTTTTCTTTATAACAGTCTCAAGTTTTAATAATTCAGAAAGAACTTCAGAAGACATCTACTATCTCTAAGAGCATAGTATACCACCGCAAAAATAATCAATTAGTGGAAAAACATTTGGAGAAATGTTATTTAGAAGCATAATAGTAGAAGAATCAGAGAGACAGCACTTGAACCCACAGTAATAGTTTACATTATTGAAAGTAAGACGTTCTACAATTAAATATTATGTGCTACCATATGGGATGTAATAGAAAGTATACACTATCATTCACAATCTATTTTTGCCAAGAACTGAAGCAAAATGCAATTAAGCCTCTCAGAGCACCTATAAGCATATGGGAAATACAAGGGATACAAATACAAAGGATAGAGAACTTCAAGGAAAGTACTAAGAAAGACATCTGTCAAACCTATAATGTGGGACAAATGACCTGGTTGTTCCCTCAATGAAATGCATGATGTGAGTTATGATCAGTGGAAAACACTTAGTAAAAGGAACAAGAAACGTGACACTGAAGTGCAATGATTGACCTTGTTTGTACCCTAACTTACATAAACCAAAGTTTTGTTGTTGTTGTCTTGGTTTTGTTTCATTTTAAAGTATATTTGAGAGAATCTAGGAAACTTAAGCATATATGCTATAGATATTAAAGAATTTTATAAGGTTAATTAGGTAAGGTTAGGTGTAATGGTGGCATGGAAATTAAATCTATTACATTTTTATCAGATATTCTTATGCATTTAAGTATTTTCTGGCAAAATAAAATAAGAGTCTGTGCTGAAGCACTCTTTAAAATAATATTAAAAATAATAGGTGGAGCTAGAAGAGCCCAGATTCTTAAGTAGTGTTAGACACTAAAGGCAAATAGTGTTTACATAGTAACTGTAGTATTTTTTATTTTTACTTTTTGTTTTTTTTCCTTGTTATTGAAAACAGACTTTTTTCTCACATAATATATCCTGATTATATTTTCCCCTCTCCCGACTCCTCTCAGTTCTTCCCCACTCCCTCTTCCATCAGGATCCACACCCTTTCTGTCTCTCAATATAAAAGAACAGGCTTCTACGAGATAACAACAACACATATCAAAATAAAATATCACAAGATGAAACAAAAACAACACATGGAATTTGGACATGGAAAACCAACAAAAGGAAAAGAATCCAAGGAAAGGAACAAGAGTCAGAGATCATTGAAATATTACCATAATGAAAGTCTTAGATATAAATATAGGTGGAGATGTCAGTGTGCCCAGAATGGTTTGGTAATAGATACCTAAAGATGCTAGTGAGCAGTGAATAAAAGATTTCCCTTTAATTTTCTCTCCCATGCCACAAAGCATCTCTAGCATAGCACTGATCACTCTGTTTGTATACACTTAACTACGTACATACTAGCTCACAATTATTAAATGCAAGCTGAGCTCTATTTGTCTCTATAAACGGAATCCTTGTCTTTTTACCTCTTGTTTTATTTTCTCACAAATCTGTATTAATTGATCATCCTTTACCAAAAGAAGATGTTGGCAAGCTCTTTGAAAGTAGAGAGAGACTTCAGGTTCAGTTATTTTTGCCTACCTCCTTTATTTGCTGCAAGTTGACCTGGAATATCTCTCTGTAAACAGCTTCTGAGTTTAAAACTTTCCTACAGATAAGTTTTCACAGTGAGTTCCCAAAGCACTGCCTGTCCTTGTTCCTTCAAGCATAGGAATAGCAACACAGTTACCAATCTTGCAAGCTCAAAGATACTTTCACATCATTTACTGGTTTTTCTTTTTCATCACATGATTTATTTAATAAAAAGGTCAAATGAAGACATAGGAGCCAGAATTTAGTCCTGCACGGTACTCTGTTTGAAGTCTATGACCTTGCCCACCTTTTTGTAAATAAGTTGGACATCATAATATCTTCAATTATGCCTTTTGAATATGCTATCTGTTTCTTGATATGATGCCTGACTAATATAAATTATAAGCTTCGTTAAAGTTTTGAAATTCTCATACTCTGTTTTGGTCATTTTGATGCTTAAAATACATGGCTAGCTTGCAACTCATAGGTGTAAGATAGTATTAGTTAAAGGAAAAATAAAAGTAGATTAAAAGGTATAATTAAAAATGACATTAACTTTTAAAACTAAGAAATAAAATAAAGAAAATATGATATGTTTTATTTAACATCCCAATCATTAATGGCAGACACCAGAGAAGTAAAAAGGGACCATTGCATGGGGTACAATAGAGAGAGAAATAGCAGGGTGCAAGTAATCAGAAGGAAGAAATGGGAAAAAAGGGAGAGGCAGTCTTGGTACCATAAGGTACTATACAAGCTTTCAAAGGCAGAAAGCAATCAACAGTCCTACCTAGTTAAGATGATTATGAACCACAACAATGACCATCATGGCATCATAACCCTGAGGGTACAGAAGTGGCATGTGTACCGTGGTGATAAAAAACATCTCTATTAGACTTAAGATCAATTTAACAAAAGGGAAACCATGCCTGGCACTGGAAATGAAGCCAATCACCCAGGGCTAATGAACTTGTCTCTACTGGAGTAGAACCTACAACCTCAAACTTAGCAAATCAGCAGAATCTTTAACGTCAACCTAATTATTTTCCCTCATACCCACAGATCAGTGTAGTCTTCAGTCCTCATCAAGGAAACTTCTCTTTGCAACAGATGGAGACAATTACTTTAAAACACAACCAATCAAAATCCAAAGTAACGGAGCCACTCCCAAAGGATACATTTATAAAACAACTCCCACATCTAAGATTCAGGGATCATTGTGAAAGATGAGGTGGAACTATTTTAAGAGCCAGAGGATGAGGAAGTTGGCTCTGAGATTGTGTCCTACTGGAAATGTCTGAAGGTACACCCATGAAGTCTCACCAACATGACTGTTTAAACATGACCTGACCCAAACAAGGACAACACCAATGGCCATGCTAACATGGAATAGAGAATACTCATGGGCCCTCAACCCTACACAAAGAACGACAGGCAACCTAAGAATGCTAAGAGTAAGAGAAAGAGTCCTCCATCAGGGAATAACACATCAGCTGCTTATCCAATATTAAATGCTCTGTCCTAAAAATGTACATACAAGTAATATTTCTAGAATGTGAAAGTTATATTTAGAAATATATGTACATGCATATATGTGTATTGTGTAACAACAATTAATGGGGAAAAAGAGGATTTGGATTTGGAAAAGAACAAGGAACAGGGTACATGGTGTTAGGATTCTGCAACAAGCAGAGTCCCCAGCAGGGCTCTGTGCTGGAGAGTTCTGCCCCCTACCTCTGACCACAGACATAGCCCACAGCCCAGGTCTCCCTCTGAGGTGTTCTGCCCCCCCAATCTACAGCATAGGGCTCTCACTTCTGTGAAGAGCTCTGACATGCCTTTTCACATCCTTCTATGATCAGCCTCCACAGCCCTATGAAGGAAGCTCTGCCTTAGCTCCGCCCCCTTGCCAGGCCCAACCCCCAGCTGGCTAACTGTCAAATGGAAGGAGGACCTGATTGAGGACTGCATTCGCTCCTTGATTACCCCTCCCCTCACAGATGGAACCCCATGGCCATCTGCACTCCTGGCTGACACCCCCCCCTTTCCAAGATGAACCCTCACAGCCATCTGTGTTTCTTCCAGGAAGCAAAATTAACTTTACCAGCAAACCTAGCCCCTCCTACTGTCCAACTGCTATTCAAGACTAATGCTTGCCTCCCTTGCCACCCTGCTGGGAACACTGGGGGCCCAGCCACCATTCCTTGTGCCCACCAGGAACCCCAAATGATGCCAAAGGCCACTGAGGAGCCAGCATATTTCCTTTTGGGGAGAGTCTAGCTCTGCAAGGCTAGGGGAGCTCTGGGACTTAAAACCCTTCATAAGAAAGCCTATCTGGGACTATCAGGGACCCCAATCCCATCTGGCTAAGGGGTTCCCCAACCTGAAAGAACAGCACAGAAGAGATCCCAACTAACACAAATGACCCTGAGCTGGGGCCCCTCCAACCCTCTCTAGACTGAGAATTCCACCAATCATAGGCCAAAGAAACTCCACCAATCACAGGCCATGTTGATAGCTCCACCCCCTCCAGAACCTTTTATAAAGGACTGAGCAACCCTCAGTTTTTGCTGTTTCTCCTCGGAGCAGAAGTAGTCTCTGGCCTGCTGAGATCATCAGACAGAAGAAAGAACAGCTTGCTTGGGGTATTTCCCTACAGAGCTGCATGGGAAGAAGAAGAACAGCTCGCCTGGGATATTTCCCTACAGAGCTCCAACACTGGGGACACCTGGCCGGCCAGAAGCTCCTCAGTCCTGTTGGGATACTCTCCCTTCAGAACTGCATCATCTCCAGGAGGCGAGGTGAAGCAGAGGCAAAGCAGAGCTGGACACGTCACCTCAGCTCTGCTGGGCTGAGCAACTCATCAGTCCTGTTGGGATATTCTCCCTTCAGGACTGCACCACCTCTACAGGGAGTTTTCTCCCTTTGGCGTTGTGTGGTCCCTGGACCATCACAAAAGAGCTTCCCTTCTCCATCTATCTTCTATTTCTGTTCTATCTATTTATATCTGTTCTATCTCTTTCCATCTATTCCACCTTTTATAATAAAATAAAAAACCCTTCCCAACACATGATACAATTTGGAGAGAAGAATAGGGAGGGGGAATGATATACTCATATTACAATCTAAAAAAAGGAAAACGTTATTTTAAAAAAATTAGAGGATAGATATCCAATAGTTCAAATATAGTAAAATAAAACTCCTTTAAGGGAAGAAAACTGAAAAGGGGTCCTTTTCATTAGCCAGTTTGATACTCAAAATAAACAACTAAAGATATATTCTATATAAAATCTCATAAAGAAGATAAAAATAAATGATATGATAATTGGAAACAAAGGCAAATTTATCACTATATTAAACTCATAAAGCTGCTAAAAATGGAAAATGTAGTAAAACAATGTTAACTATTTATAATAAATAGATAAATGCAATAAATACAATTCAATTTTGTAAACTGAGAATTGTCCTTTAATTCATGTAAAGTAATCGATATATAATGTACAGAATTAAAAGAAAATCAACTGAAAAGTGTGAAATTCTTTTACAAAACAATAAATTTTAATTAAAGCATAATTTGACTGTTCTGGAAAGATAAAAATAAACTTATGTGTTAAAATGTTTCCACAGTTCTTTGCAAAAGTAAGTCACCAGGCCCAAGCACAGCTCCAGATACCAAGTAGGGGGCCTCTGACTTCCCCTGTTAATAGGCAACATCTATGTTACCTATTAACTTCCTGCACCAGACCCACAGAAGAAAATGGTATCCTACTCCTACTAAGACATAGTCCTCTCCTGAACATTGCAAATATCTCCACTAGAAGACGGAAAGTGACCCTGTACACAAAAGAAAAAGATGACCGACAGTCATCTTTAGACAAGCACTTCCTTCTGCTGAACACTATGCTAAATGCTCATTTAATCCTCAGTACCTTACATAACAGGCACTGTTCTTTAACAATGTGAGAAAGGGCTATGGTTAATCATAATTTATTCCTGGGCTCTTATTTTGTATGTGATGAATATTGGGTTTAAATCCATCTGTTTCTATTAAATTAATTATATTGATTATATCTCATATGAAGAAATGTTTGTAACAACAGACAGTATCTTTTTAGGGTTCTGTCTGGAATCCTCATGACTATATGAGCTTAGATCACTATCACTCCACTTTCTGTTTCCCAGGAAACCAGGGAACAGAAATAATTACGCAAAATGCTTGTCAGTTGATCATGATAACTTAAAGGAAAAGAATATCAGCAGTGAAGTTGTAGAATTCTAACTATGTTGGAAAACATTCCAAAAAGTTTTTTTTTACAACATGGAATATTTCTAGCAAAATATGCAGGCTCTGAACACAAAGACTCCTGTTTCATCTAGATGTGGGAATCAGGGATTAACATTCTGTTCCTCTATGACAAATCCTGTTTGTGGATTCTGAGGTAAGAATGTTTTATACTATGAAATGATGAAAACTCAAAATATGAACAGTATTTTTGTAGCATGTTCGAAATTACATGAGATGTGGGCATTGTTATCCATAAATAAAGGTGTACTTGAACAGTGACGTTGATACATTACTATATTGCCTGTGGAGGCTTCTGGTCCACAATCAGCACAGCTGGGTAGTTGACAAAATGATGTGTTCACACCACATCAGTAGCCCTTTACAGAACAACATTGTTAGCATCTAGTCAAAACTGTACTCATAACATCTACTGTGAACAGAGCACCAAAAGGAGAACTTGCAGGGGATGCTTGATTCTGGACCTGCAGCTTTTCCACACAGATCAGCATTGTAAAGTATCAGAAAATACCCAACACAACATTAGTAAACTTATTTTTCCATAGAATACCTTCCTTTTGTTTTGTTTTCCTACTGATTATCTACTCTGACCCCTCTTCATCCTCACCCTTCTCAGTAGCCTCCAAATACATATATGATAAAAGAAAAGAATGAGTGGATAAAAACTGAATATTGTTGTTATTGATGGCATTTGATTCATAGTAAATCTCTAGTAAGTCTTAAATATAAAGTTTTAGGGGGTAGATTAAATACTGTAACAGCACTGTGCCTCTTCCAAATATTTTGTGAGTCATTTGTATGAAATATGTAATATATCTGTTATGCTATATCTAAAATACTTGTTTTTAGTATGGCAATGCATAAATAAAAGATATTGCTCATGAGATGTGATAGTAAATGAGGAGTTTTGAACAGTATCTTAATGCTAGAGCAATGGTTACTTAGAGAGAGCACACATCAAAGCATAATTTAAAGGTCATTAGATCTCATGTATAGAACATTGAAATTAAGCAACATGGTTCATTCATTCTTTATGAAGAACAATGTAATTATAGCAAGGTATGACTAATTTATTGAGATCAGCAGATAATGTAAAAAATGTTGCCTAATTTACATCCTTTTTATCTATATGAGAATCCTGTGATAAACTATATGAGTCTCACATTCAAGTGTTATGTAATTTTGAGAGAGTGGTTTGTTTACGATAATTGACTTATTCTGGCTTATACAAGAAAGGTCAGTGCTACAGTTCTGGACACTCTTCTCCTTCCAACTTTACAATTAATAGACTATAGAATCTGTTATAGGTCACTTCTGGGGTCCACTTCCTCTGTTTGGAAGTGCAGAGGAATTTACACAGGAAACAATATTCCCTTCTGTTTATGTTCTTATCTGTGGTGGTTCCCAAGTTTTCCTGTGTGAGTAGCTTCTAAGTTGAGAAGGTAATATCACCTTAAAATTTACCCAAAAAGAGAATGATAAGCACAATGACCATCAGAATGAAATATTATAAGTAAAAGAAAATTTCCAATAGTGTATAAAAAGGAAAATGTTTATTTTGGTTGGGGTGGTGTGGACAGACACTCCTACATTTGAAGAATACATACAAATAATTTTAAGAGGGGAAATCTTTTCATCTGTAGACAGCATGTGTTAATGTATTCTTTATACAAAGTCAGGCAAATATGAACATTTGAAGTAAAAATAAACTCAAGTAATGACAAACACGCCAAGGTAGGACTTTTAAATTTTTTTAAATATAGTGATTAATGCATAATCTCTGCCATCAGGCAAAATGGCTATCGCATAAACAAGCTATTTTACTTTTGACAGGTGATGTATTCTTCTCTATTTTGTGTTTCTCATTTCAATAATAGAAACTACTAAGAGAATTGCTGATATGAGTAAATTATATATCTGTAGTGTATTTAAATGAGTTAATGGGACATTGTAGGGAAATATCTCACATTAACTCTTATCATCATTAGAATTATTATTTAGATTGAGATTGAAATCATTGAGGGCTGGTGTGATGGTTCACAGGTTACACAAGACTTATGACCTCTATAAATTCCAGGAACCCATGACAGAAAAAGGACTAACACCTGAGACTCGCCCTCTGATGCCCACACAAATGCCATGGCACAAGCATGTATACAGACACACACACATACACACACACGCGCACACACACACACACACACACACACACACACACATGTACAAACAAATAATGAGCTGGAGAGATAATGGGAGGGTGGCTCTGGATGTTAAGAGCACATGCTCTTGCCCAGATTCCTGGTTCAGTTCACACTGGTGGTTTACAATCATTTGCAAATCTAGTTCAAGTTCCAGGTCATCCAATGCCCTCTCTGGCCTCCGTGAGTACTGCATTCACTTGGCTACCATATATATAAGCAGGCAAAACATTCTTTAACAAAAAATCAATACCTAATTAAAAATAGAATATTTGAGAGTAAAATATAATTGACTACAGATTGAAAGAAGTCTGTTCTTGTGCAATAAGAAAGTATTGATTATTTGAATGAATATGGCAAGGGAAATAAAATGATAAAAGAAATAGAAAATTAGATAATTTCACTGAAGCAGTGCTTAACAACTACAAAAAAAAAGTCTATTCTTAGAGACTCAACCAGCCTAAACATGTCTACAACAAGAAACTCAATTTAAATATTAAAAGAATACCTCACAGGTATTCATTGCTCAAGTCTCATTTTATTGTTTCTCAATTACAATCTGACTTCTAGACCATTCCCATGAAATTTCATTCTTTGTACACCTATGGTGGTTTTATAACATGAAAATATGGTAACAGAAAACTTGTCACTGAAATTCAAATCAGGAATCCATAATGGTGTCTAGGACTTAGAATACTTGTGTTTTCCCTGTGAGCCTCATTGACAACATATTTAATCAGAAATTCATTTTCTTTTTTTCTTTTTTGTTCTTTTGTTTGTTTGTTTGTTTGTTTTGTTTTTCAAGACAGGGTTTCCTGGTTGTAATTCTGGCTATCCTGAAACTCACTCTGTAGACTAGGCTCCAGGCTAACCTCAAACTCACAGAGCTCCGCCTGCTTCTGCCTCCTGAGTGCTAGGATTAAAGTCATGTACCACCACCTTCCAGCTAGAAGTTCATTTTCTTAAGGGTACTTCATGCTTTACACAATGAGTGCTCACTGATTGTCTATGTCTTAAAAACTCTTGTTACATGCACATCATTTATTTTTGTTTTATAGTAGGTAATTCCGTGCTTCCCCCCACACACATAGTTTTCCAGATAAGGTGGATTACTGAGCACCATTCTTAAAGTACTGAGATAACAAAATATATGTTTTATCTTCCATATTAAGCATACCTTATTACACTGATACTGAGAAACTATCTGTGGGCCACAGAGACAGGGATTTCAAAGTGGCAAACATTTACTGCAAATGAAAGATCAAAACCAGTACTGGAAACAAGCAAGGTGGAGGGGGCCTGATGTCCTTCCACATATAGCAAACTCATCCATTAAGTAGCTGGATACCAGAATCAGACTTCCTTATGAAGCTGGGACCTAGGACTGTACAAAGCCCGTATATACAGAGGCAGAATGAATGTGCTACCAAGGCTGAATGTGACACAAGAAAGAGATGAGAAGCTACCAGAAAATTGGGAACACAGCCTGTACTGCACAGACATAGTGACTAGAATTATCTTATACATGTGAAGAGTCCCGGAGTCCTAAGATCTGTGATATCCCACAGAGGCAAAAATAATGTTGCTTAATGTGAAACAACAGGACGATTTAAAGCAAAAACAGCAGCAACCTCCCTTAGTGAGCATGAAAGCTCACCACCAAAACTTGTAAAAGAAATTCTGATTCATACGGTAATAGATAGACTTAAATCAAGAACATAAGAATGCTTGAGCACAAACAGTCATATGATTTAAATTTATATTTAAAAAAGAAAAAATTATTATTGAAAGAAAATACCATAAATATGATAGGTAAATTTTACGGTACAGTCCTTTTTTAAATATTTATGGGATTTAAAACCTGGCCACTACTTACTTTCATTAAAATGCATGGAATTAATGTGTTATATGTGCTTTTGACATTTGTAGGAACTACAGGGGTAATAAATATGATTCCAATTTCTCTACATCCTCATCAACATTTTTTAAGTTTTTAAATTATCATTATCTTAGTCATTCTAGTGAATGAAAAATAGTATCTGATTGTAGCTTTGATTTGCATTTGCCTAAGGTCTCATAATTGAGAGAATATTTTGTGCTTTTGCTTGATTCACATACAGTCTTTGAATGAATATCAATTCAAATAATTTTTCTAGTATTTAATTTGGTTTTGTTTTTTATTATTGAGTTATACAGGCTTGGGAATATGACGGTGCTTTGTTAGTTTTCAGTTACACTATTTAAAAATATTGCCTCTCATTCTTCAGGTATTGTATTCTTTGAAGTTAAAAAAGCTATTATTTTTTATTTTAATTTTTTGCTCATGATTTGGTGCCATATGCAATAAAGTATTACCTAATTCCCAACCACAGGACTTTTATCGATACATTCTCCTAAAAGTGTTATAATCTTAAATCATCCATTGACATTTGTGACATATTTTTACTTGAGTATGATGTGTTTTTTGTGAAATGAATCCAACTTGGTTGATCTGACATCAATATTCAGGTGCAGTAATAATTTTAGACTGTAGTTAAAATTATAAGTTTGTAAGAATAGAGTGTGAAACTATAATAGAGCAGTAAATAAAAAATGCAACGATCTGGTCTGAAACAAAAAAATTAATATATAAACTGTCAGACATGAAAGTATATACAACAAACAGGATGAGGAAATTGCATTTATGTATTTAAGAATACACACACACACACACACACACACACACACACACACACACGGTTTAACATGTGCAAGAATGAATGGAGGGTGCACAAACTTGAAAGAGGGAAAGGAGGAACATATAAGAAGGTTAGTAGGGAAAGGGGGGAAGGTGAAAATAATGCTATTATATTATAATCTCAAAAAATGAAAGAAATATTTTTAAATTAGCCAATGACCTCAGCAAGCAGAAAGAAATTCAGTATGTCTATTGAAAGGCAGATAATCAAATCAACGCCTATGAGATTCCAGCTATACAATAGTTTCGATTCACATCTAAACAAAACAACAGATTATGATATTAAGTAAAATCCTAAGAAAACAAATCAAGCACTATAAATATTTAGCAGAAAAAATAAAAGGAAATGGAAAAGGCTTTAATGGGAACGAAGGCTGACATATCACTTTGATAAACAAAACATCATGAAAATATTTATAGTGTCCTGTCTTTTCTGTTATTAATTCATTATACTTGCCATATTAGGTAAGATCTAGAAGTCATCAACTTCATTGTGATATTGTGGCATAAAGATATATTTAACTAAATGCATGTGAGGCAAATTGTCACTATAAGATATGACTTTATCATGCAATAGGTAGATGATTGAAAGGTGAACAAGAGAAATAATTCTGTGGGACACTCATGGAGTTCCAGGTCAGGCTCCACATGGCACCAATCCCTGCAGTGGGAAGGGTGGGTGGCAGAATAGGTCCTCCTTGAAGATTTTTAAATTGATTTTGAAATTAAAATATTCAAATGATGCTACTAAAGTACTGAGTATTGGGGCATGAAGCAAAGGTAGCAAATTGACCCTATATTTGTTGAAATCTTATTAATTTGTTCAATATAGGGATTTGCAATAGTTATTGTATTTAAATGTTTAAGTTCTATCCAGAGCAATTGCTTCATCTCTACTAATAAGAATCGATAGACTTTGATTTTGTTATTCTATATTTGAAAGATGAATTTAACTACAAAATGATAAAATAAAGAAGAAAACTTGTTTTTTTAGAATAAATCTTGATTATAGTATTATATGAGTAAAGGAGTAAAAAAAAAATCACATAAGAAGATAGGAAATTAAAGATTTTTTTTTTTATGGATGATGAACTAGCTCAGTGAGTAATAAGCACTTGTTGTGCTGACTACCTGAGATCAACCCTCAGAGTCCATATAAATGTAGAAACTGTCTTCATTAAATTGTCTTCTACTTCTACATACATGTCTTCTAACTTTTACATGTGTGCACACATTTACACAACTCATACACAAAATAATATAAAAATTGAATATAAAATATAATATACAGCATTATTACATATTATATTATAATATTACATAAATAATAAATATAAATAAATATAATTTTATATCATAATTATAGTATATTATCTTATATATTATAATATTATATTATTATAATATAATATGATATATTATACAATAATTATATAATCAATATATTATTAATATATATTATATAATATTTATAATATAGTCAGTATGTATAATCTATGTATAAATATAAAAATTATACAAAAATTTTAAAGATATTTTCAAATTAGACCAATACGTTCATAATCAAATAAACAATCCTGGGAGGTACTTGCAACATGGGCTGTAAAAGTTGGGGTTTTATGGGGAAGAGTGGATGAAATCTACCTAGAGAACACTTTAAAGGAAACATGTAAAGAATTTCGAGGTTCATAAGATTTGTAAGATATGGCCATGTTATATACACATTTAAATATCTGTACAAAAGATTCTGTAGCTAGCCTAAAGTCAGATATATGAGAAACATTATTTGGAATAAAGTTCAATTTAGTTTTAATAACTTTAAAGAGACTTTTATATATGAGGGGAAAAAAACATAAAACAAAACAGAAAAGTCCTTTTATCTTATGAATGAGAAAATGAAATCCCAGAGTGATATAGTCTAATATAAAGTCAATAATATATAATAATAGAGACTTATATAAAGTCAAAAACCAAAACTGAAACTCAAGTCTCTCAGTGCTCTCTACTAGTCCTGGCTGGATTTTCCTGAAAATGAAGTTTGTCTCTAGATAGAAAATATAACAGAGTTTTTCAAATTCCTATTTTTTGTAAATTGGCCATTAGAGACACAGACATACCAATATTCATTTAAATCTACATTCTCATTTGAGAAACAATGCACAACATGGCCCAGTTTTCTAGGAGAATTTCAATGGAATCCATTCAAAAATATATTTCTTTACAAAATGTATATATTGAATAGCATTTGATAGCACACAACTCTCTTTAAAACTTTGATAATGAAAACACTTTTAAATGATTAGAATGATCTCTTGATTCACATGCTAAAAATGAAATTGCAGGATGCTTTCCAGAACATCTGCAAATCAGTGAACACACAAATGGAATACTTAAAATGGCTCTTCCAATACTGGTAATTGTATCCACCATATGCTAGCATTCTGTCTGCTATTCTGTTCATGCCGACTGACCCTGCATGACTGCCTATTTGCCACATCTGCTGACAATCTAGGTGGAAACATTTTATTGCATGAAGGTCAAAGGATGATTCATAATGAGGAAGTATTCTCAGAGCTGCAAGATCACAATCAAAACTACTGGAGATATTGTTCAATTAAAAGAATAACTCTTGGAGAAATGTGATAATTAAACTTGCACTGGGTAACTTGTTCTGAAGTATGCATGCAATTTTCAATCACCAAGAGAACTTTTGTGGACTACAATTTCTGTCCCACATTTATTATGGGAGCGGCTAGTTAGCCTGTTGAAATGGATATAAAAGAGCAAGGTACTCTCCATATTTTCCCTGATAAGATGAAATTGCTATGTAGTACTGAGTGCTGAGAAATGGGTGTCTACTCATTCATTGGCTCAGGAAATATTGTCTGTTCAATGACAGTTAATATGCAAAAAAGTATGATTATAGCCATGAGCAGGTAATTTTTTTTGCCTTCATGTGCATTTGACAACTAATGTGTCTCATCTTAAGTAACTAGAGTATAATGATATTGAATTTTACTGAATATAAGTATACTCATACAATTCCAAAATTGGAATGAGCTAGACAGTTGCAAGTTCTATAGATGATGTTAATTTTGGAAAATTTTAAATCTCAAAATCTACAGTTTCAATCAGGTCAGTCTCCATTTTGACTAGTCATATTTGTAACCTTTGTTTCATGCTATATATCTAAATTAATTTATAGTGTGGCCATTCTAACTGTCACACTAGAGGAATGATTCTGAACAATGTTGAAGTGCTATTTTGCTTCATACAAGTTTATTTCAATGTAATTTGAAAAGATTTTACTTTGAAACTTCACAGCTTTTTGATAAGTCACTATGAATACTAGTAAAACTAATCTATAGAAATACATTGCACAGTTACTGCCACATATAAATGATACCTAAATTTTAACTATTAGTATGGGATTTAGGTTTACCTCTAAACAAGTTTAAGAACATCAGGCTGATAGTACCACTAGTGAAAGTCAGGAAAATGATAAGAAAGTCTATTTAAAGTGAGTTGATTAAGTAATAATTTATATAAACAATTAAATGCTGTTTTGAAATGATGTGAGAGGGAAAACATTTCATAGAAACTTAATAAAATATTTTATTCATTTCTGTCAAGACAGAATGTGACATTTCACACAATATCCAACACATGGAAAATATATATCTGAATATATATTAGTGTACATATATGCATATACATATACACATGCAGTTTAAATGAAATTCACCCTCTGGGGGTGATGATGCTCCTCACAAGAGTTATAGACTAACACTAACCCCCAGTTCTGGGCATGGGAAACATCCTTTCAAGCTGTTGGTCAGCATCATCAAAGAGACTCTCAAAACAACACTTACTATCACCATTGCCCTTTGTTGTCTCCCAAACTTGAAGGCAAGAGTCTATTGTTGTTGTAAAATAAATACTATAGATGAAGTAACCTACACAAAAGACAATTTCTACTTTAAAGGTGATACAATGAAAATCAAAGAAAAGTGAAAACTCAATGAGACTTATTGACTGTGTGTGTGTGTGTATCAGAAGTTTAAGTTTAACCATATATTCAAGATATATATGCTTTTGATTTATTTTTCATTTTGTTTTGGCAGCCTTCTCATCCCTGCTAACTCTTATCTACATGAGCTATTCCTTATTACATCAGGTCCTGTGTCCAAGTGAACTGGCTTCAGAAATGCAGTTAATTTAGAAAAATAAGTTGGTTGTCCTGATTCTTTTTTCCCAGCACTCTTCCACACTGATGAGCAACTTCAATTACCTTCCCTGTCTCATTGACTTATGAATACACATTTCCTGCCATGACATATAAGAATATATCAGAACATTTCTAGTCCTACCAGCCTCTCTACAGTCTTCCACATTCCTAAATGCACGAGGAGTATGTTCTCCATAATGATTTCACCTCACTCAGTTTTTTCCCCTCTCACCCAAAGCTGTTATTTAAAATTTTGTAGCATGGTGTAGTGTCTGTTTATATAGTTCACTCTTTCAGATCTTTTGTTTCATATTTTTTAAATCTTCCTAAGAATTTTAATGTTCTCAGTTTCTAGACTTGATTACTTTAGAATTTATCAGCACTATTCTTTCTTAAATACTATGTCCATTTAATTTAAATCTTTATTTATTTGAGACATAATAGAATAACAACATTTCTCCTTTTTCTTTACCACTTCCAATCCCTCTCACACGTGCCTCCCTGCTTTCCATCAAATTCATGGTCCCTTTACTCACTGATCATTATTGCATGGATATATACAAAGCAATTCTTACTTATACAGTATCCATAGAAGCTGTGCAATGTGGAAAGCCCAGTTCATTAAATTAAAATGCTTTCTCCTCTTTCTACCTTTAAGACCTTGAATGAAGTTACTTAGCCTCTTGCTTTGCTTTATTTTTTTCTCCTTACAAAGTGATGATAATGAAATGGCCTTTGCAGAAGGAATACAAATAAAATATCTCTTTTCCATCATAAAATAACCAACATGGCTTTATAAGTACATATTTGTGGGCAACAGAAAAATGTTTCCTAACTAGTATATCATAACACTCTGCATGGGGCCACTGGGACATGGGATTTGGCCTGCAAAAACCTGTTAGTGATTTCAAGCACTTGCAGGATAATGAGAAAATTTAGACATTCTCAATAATGTCACTCAATATAGTGTACCTTCATTTCTTTAATAAAAAAGGAGGAAATTCCTGCTGATCAAGTCATTACATAGCTTAAGGCTCATTTGGGGGAAGTTATGGCAATGCCTAATTTATGTTCTTAGAGTTCATCTCAATATTAACCTTTTATGATTCCAGTGGGTTACACTCTTAATAGAATGAGATGAAGTTATTAAAACATATAACTCTATAATGTACATGTTTTTCACTGCTCTCTCTAGAGTGCACGTGTTTCTTTTAAACTGAAGAAGGCAGGAAATGATTTACCCATGTGCTCCTCTCAGTTTGCATTTATCTGTAATGAGAACTTTGTTAGTATGCATTTGTATTTAACTATGCTTTGCTTGAGAGAAAAAAAATTAATGTCAATAAAAAAATACAAAAGTGTTTGTATGCAGAATGTTTGTGTGTGTGTCTGTGTGTGTGTGTGTGTGTGTGTGTGTGTGTATCTGTGCTTTAGAATCATAACTTCTTTTTCCAATGTGACTTACTAAAGAACTTTTGCTGAAATTCTGCCCAATGATTTCTGAAGGTCACCTGAAAGTGAGTTTGTGGCATGGTCAGATAAGAGAGCACTGCCTAGAGCTGTGTTATTCACATCATTAATCAGAAAAGGAAAGAACTTAGAAGAAAGCAGCCTGGAAATATGAGTTATGTGGGCCAGAGAAGAATGTATAATCCCGTTCAGTAGAGTGTGAAAGTTTCCATATATCTGCTACTCTAAATCAGTAATAGTTGAGGGTGAAGCTTTATGAGCTTTAAAAATGGTATTCTTCATAATAATATATGCCAAACCTTTGTGAAGCAGGCTCCAAGGCCACAGAAAGTTGGGATTCTGAATTGTTTTAGTAAAGGCATTGTTCAAAATTTTGAAAGAACTATATAGGTTGCTCCGTAAATTTCTCTGAAGTTGAGTCTTTCATGAAAGTAGTATAGCTATACTTTGTTCCTCTGAATTCTTGCACAACTACAACTATTTAGATTGATTCGGCTGGTTTGGGGTAGTAGGCTAAATAAAAATATAGTTCCTACTGTGTACCAGATTGCTTTCATGTAATAAACACAAAAAGATATGCAATTATGGAGATACAAGTTGTACTCATTTCCACTTTATAGAGAAGGAAATTGAAACTTTAAAATAACTTGTTCAAGAATGAAAAATATTAGGACATAGTCTGAAGTCCTTAGTAATAAAATTTTAACATTATTTATTCCCTAAACCTAGCTGCTTCGTATTAATTACACATGGGGAATGTTTATTCTGAATATTTTTAGTAATAAATATACCTTGATCCGAATGAAATGTTTTGGACCCAAAGAGAAGTATCTTCATACTGTGGGCCAACTAACCCGGAGTACACTGTGCTAGGAAGAGACAAGTATGACCCTACCTCAAGAAGATGGAAGGAGCGAACTGACTTCAGAAAGCTGCCCTCTGACTGCCACGTGTGTTCTGAGGCATGCCTGCAGCTGCGTTCACACGCATGTGTGCATGTGTGTGTGTGTGTGTGTGTGTGTGTGTGTGTGTGCATACGCACAAGGAAATAAAAATCAAAGTGTTTTATAAACATAAAAGTGCAAGCTGATAGAATGCTTGTCTTTTAGCTATTTTTACAAGCTACTAGTAAGAATAAACTGATTAAATATGTACCCCAGGCTGAACTAGAATCCTCCACATAGCCTAAGATGGGTTTGCACTCATGCTCTTCCTGATTCATCTTCTTGGTTGCTTGGATTGCAGATATTTATAACTATGTTTAATTCTAATTCCACATTTACAAACAAAATATTGGATGCATTTTTCCAAAAGAATCAGAAAGCAGGAGTGGAGACCTGGAAATCTACCTGCTCTAAACACATACTTTAATAGTTCTGTCTCCCCACTAACTATCCTAATCCTGTCTTCTGAAGACACTTATTTAAAATCTGAGTATTTGTGTTTCTGTATGGCAATTCACCATAGCTCTTTGTGTGTGTATCACATGCTGGTATTTTTTTGTATCGTTACTACGTCTACATTGCTAAGCCAGTCATCATACTTCTATAACACCTAGACTTCTCTTGAAAATATACTCTGTCCAGAAATATTGGCTAAACTGCAGTAAAAAAATTTATCCACTTGGATACTGATTTATTCTTGGTCCCAACTATATAGACTGATAGATAATAGGCACTCAAGATACATTTTTTTCTTAACATTCCTTAGCTGCATGTAGATCTTTGTGTGGGGATGAGGCCTTTTTGACATTTCCCCCTGTGCACACTGGTATGTCTATTGGTGTTGTCCTTGGTCAGCTCTGAAAACATACATACAAGTAACATTATACATAGCAATACAAATATATGCATGTAACAGCAATTAATGAAAGCAGGACATGAGTTTGAAAGAGAGCAAGGAGTCATATATTGGAGGATTTGAAGGTAGGGAAGGAAAGAGGAAATGATGCAGTTATATCATAAACTCAAAAGTAAATGAAATAAGAAAAAAATTGCCAAGAGTGAAATTAAACATTCTGAGTGATCACTATCAGTTAGTCACTAGCTCATTAACAAACATCATAGTTCTTCTTCCATGGTTAATTATTTCCAGGAAAATGGAAAAGTAATATGAAGCTAGCAAAACATATTTTTTTTTCTTTTAGATATATCCTATTTCCTCCAGTGCAATCACATTGCTGTTTCAGTAATTTACTATGGAGCTTAAATGAGATAATGCAAATAAATTGAGTTGACAGCATTGTGTATTTTAAGTGACATTCTATATATATGCCGATACAATCAATGAGAGAATATAATTTCAAATATGACTCCTGGCACAAGGCCTGCACAAGTTCAAGTCAGACAAAATCACAGCATAGGTATGGGAGGAGCTTACAAGGCCCTACCCCTAGCTTAGGAGCTACTAACAACTGACACTTGCTTTGAAAGGGAGAGTCAGCTTTCTTCAAAGGTGTGATCATTGGTACGTTAACCATGTTCCAGTGGATAACTAACTAACCTTAGGCAATTGGTCTATCATTTCAGCCCTTCAGTCCCTTTTGTCCTTAAAATATAGATAATAGTAGAAACTGCCATTGAGTTTGGGAGGAATTAACTAAATTCATTGAATCATGTTAAATGCTTTGGATTAAATCTAGTATATGCTGCTAATGTGCTCTCCTTGTAATAACCTATCTGTATAATAAAGAAACACAATTTTTAAAATGATGTTCCATAGATTATTATAATGAAAAGATTATTCTTATTAAAATTGAGCTAATTTTTATGTATTTCGTTCATTAGTGGGGTTCTTTATCATAATGCCTTCTAAAGAGTGTTCATATGCATTTTGATAGTTGATTGGAATATTAAAGGACTTAGCTTCCCACATTTTACATGTGATAAATTATTAAACACAAATGACCTAATTCAAATGTTTCATCACAAAGATACAGTAGACATTTTCCCATACACTTTTCTGTCCATTTTTCAGACCAAGCAATATTTATGAGTATGTGATACACACACCCTTGAAAAGGGATCACAATAGTGACACCAATGGATGCCTCTCACAGTACAATGGAGTCCATATCCAGAAAAAATTGAAAAGCACAATGGAGCAAATGGAAATGGCTATAAATGAGCACTTGTACATCCATACATATAGGCAGCTATTCTTTCCTTCTTTCTTCTGGCTCTCATAGAGGCCTGCATCTCTTGAGTAGGTAATGGCTGTTTTTTCATCTTCAACCTTCTATGGGAATTTAGGTTTATAATACCTACTCTTTTTAATCTCCATAACATCACTAACTAATCTTATTTGCGCGCGCGCACACACACACACACACACACACACACACACACACACACACACACACACATTATATCCTTACCATGAGAGTCTTTGCTTCCCTCCAAGTTCCACTTAGCTATTGCCCTTGTCCCTCAGCTGCAAATTAATTCACAGGCAACTTCCTATAGTAGTTAGAATTCTGTTCCTACCAGTCCTCTGAAACTGTTGTTATAAACTAATCAATAATATTTTCATATTTCTCAGTTTTCTGATATATTGCCACTTTTCATTTTGCCTAGAGAAATTTCAGTCACTCTGGTGGATTTGATTATCATTGATGAAATAACTTCTCAACAAAGGGCACCTAGAAAATATTATCAGAACATTATAAGAATTTCAAGAAAGACACAGAAGGGGGAAGAATAATTACTTGAAAACACATACTGCAAAAGAAAAATGTTGACTAGAGACTAAAGAATGGAGAAAATAAGGCCAACTAGCCTACAGAGGAGAACAGATGTTAGGGTCAGAGCACGGGTTGGAAACATAGTAGGCTCACAGATATTTGAGGGGGCAAGAGACCCACTGGGAGGTCAGGGAGCTATGGACAAGCATGAAGTCTGGGCAAGAGAACAGGATTCTCAGGGTGAGAGGAGTAGGCTTCAGGAGGTCTTGAGGGACATAAGCAAGGGAATAACTGGGAAGGATATCAGGAGGGTTGGAAGCTGGGCACAGGGGCCTAGTGCTCTGGAGGAGGTAGGCTGTTAGAGGGCAGGAGGATGTTAAAGTTGGTATGGGAAAAATGGAGAAAGACAGAGAAAAGCAGAAGACCAGGGAACATGGAAGGAGAATGGTGGGGAGGAGAGCAAGATCCAAAGTTGGAGAACAAGAAATTAGGGGACACTGCAGGAAGGACAGGGGGTCAGGAGTGCTGTGAGTAAGGGCAGGAAGCTCTAGGTGACAGCAGAAGTATGGAAGATTGTAAATATTGATTTTAAGGGCAAGATGTTTGAGGAAGAATAAGAATCTTGGGCAAGTGAGACGAAAGGGCAAGTGGGAGAAAGGATGGTAGTTCCTGGAGAAAGTAGGACACTGGCTTCCAGATGCAATCCTAGGATATGTAGGAATCTGGGTACCTGCCAGGGAGAATCAAGGAGAGGCTTAGCAGATAGAGGACAGGAGGCTAGAGAGGAGGTAGGGTAACTAATGGCAGTGTAGCTGGCCAGGAAGTGGTCAAAGTCTTCTGTGAAGTGGAGAAGTCTGAATGGCAAGGAAATGGCTGGCGAGGAAGCAGGAAGCTCAGAGCTGATGCATAGGAGACTGGGATGAGGCAAAAGTCTAGGTATCAGAGCTGTGTAGGGAGACTGGAAAAGAGGGCAGAAGTCAGGAAGGGTAGACAGATTAATGCAGAGGGCAGGAGGCTCAAGGTATACCTAGGAAGAGGCCAGGCAAAAACAGGCTATTGAAGGCAGTGGGCTACTAAAATGGAAGGCTGACAGGATGGCCATGATGAATGTATATCCCTAGAGTGGTATGCAAGAGGCTTAGGAGTCTATGTGGAAGCACAGGATGTTCATGGGAGGGTGGAAGCCTGTGTGGAAAATCAGAGACTGTCCAAGGGCACAATGCTGCTGACAGGGCAAGTAACTCACATGGAAGGCAACTGACTGGGGAGTAAGGCAGGTCTGGAGAGTCACCAGAAGGTTAGGAAGCCAGAAGGGCAGGGAAGAGAGAAGAGGACAGGTAGGAGAAGAGAAAGCAGAGGAAGGGCAGAGTACTCAGAGGAGATCAGCAGCATGCTTGGCAGGATAGCAGTAAGACAGGGTAGCAGATCGTAGGATGACCAAAGGGAGACAAGGGAAGAAGGCAAGATTTCATGTTTCCGGGAGAATCAGAAACCAGGGAGAGTCAGCTGGGATGGGATAGGACAGGGTAAAGGCTGCAGAGGAGGGTTCCAATGTAGGAAGAAAATCAAAATGGAGGAGGAGGGGCTGGAAACCTGAGAAGAGGCCAATAGGAGAAGTGATTTTATATGCATACATAAGTGTATGTATATATACATACACACACACACACACACACACACACACACACACACACACATATATATATATGGCTAGAAGGGACAGAAAGCTAAGCAGAAGGATAAGAGCATGTGGAGATAAGCTGGAGGTGATGTGTGGGGGGAGTAGGGTGGAGGATGTAGGCAGGGGAATGAGGAGTGTAATAGGAGGCTGCATTTGGCAAGAGGCTTGGAGGAGCAGGGTGAACAGTGAAAGAGTAGACAGATGTGAGGGGCCAAATAAGGCTCACAGAAACTGGTAGCCTGCTATAGGAAAGTGAGCTGGAGAATAGGGACACAAGTTCCTCTGGACCAGGAGGGTCAGGGCTGGACATCTGGCTCGGCACACAGGAAAATTGCCTACTATTCCACAGATTGAAGTTCCATTCTTAATGCCCACATGGCGATCACAACAATATGCACCTCCAGCTCCAGGGAAACTGACATCCTTTTCTGAGCACTCTGGGCATGAAGCACACAGAGTGCACTTACATACATGTAGGCAAAAACACTCATACACTTAAAATTAAAATAAATATTTTAAAGAACTAGAAAAACAAACTATAATAGCAAAATAAAAATGAGTGCACGAAAACATTTCAAAAATTCTGATGTGTTTTTAAAGGGTGACAACTGCTAATATTAACAAAAATTAATCAGCCTAAGTGTATCACCATTTATACAGTTTTCATAACTTTCAACTTTTATGCTCAACTGCCTAGCAGTTGAAAATCTCAGTAAAATTCCAACTTAAGTTGAGATCAAGAATTATTTTTCTCTCTTGTACCTGGTTTTCCTAACATGTTGCTCACTCTGTGGATTTCAGCAGGACTGCTAGATTATTCTAGACAGAAGCCAGGTTCTTTCCTATCCCTCACATGAAATTGTTATCTTCTGTCTTCCATTTTTCTTCCTTTCTTCCTTCTGCCTTTTCTTTCTTTCTCTCTTTCCTTTTTACTTTCTGTCCATCTGTCTTTCTTCTTTTTTATTTTAAACTGTTTTATATAACCCTGACTTTAACATTCCTACTGAGATATATTAATACATTATAATATATAATGCATATGTATATAATATGTGTGTGTGTGTATATATATATATATATATATATATATATATATATATATATATATATATATATAATTAACGCATAATAAAACTCACCAAGTTATAAGTTTACAATTAGAGGACAGTAAACTTAATTTAAACACTTGTGCAGGCATCATAATATTATAGATGTAGAGTGTTTTCATTACAGCAAAATTATTCTTTTGATAGTTTGCAGTTAATACATGCTATTCCTTCTCCCAGTCTCAGGTGAAAACTAATCTGCTTCTACTCATAAATTTCCATTTTCTGAGTATTTGAATGAATGAAATCATATACTGTTTATGATTTGGGATCTAGTTGCTTGTAACTGGCAGGATGTTTTTTAAAGAACTGGTAAAGTGTATCCTTTGTAAATGCCGTTTCAGGTTTTTCCTCCATTTTATTTGTGTTTATCTTTTCAAATAAATAACTATTGGCTCATTTATCTTCTCTATTTTTTCCTGCTGCTCAATTAATTAATTTCTGCTCTGATCTTAATTGTTTTTAGTTTTCTAGTTTTAATTCAATATTCTTTCTTAATTCCAGGTTTACTCCTAGGAAATGATTCTTTTTGAGAGCTTCCTTCTAAAGCTATATCTAAGGAATGCTTTAGCTTCAGGGTAACTTTTTTTCTTTGAATTTGATGATATTAAAAATAGGTTTTATTTTTGTTGGCAATTTAATATTAGATGACATGCATTATTCACTAGAGTTTTTGATTTGTGAGTTTAAAGTTTTCCTTTCTTGCTGTTATCGTCTCAACTCATTCTGTTGTGTCTGGTGAGTATATTTTGAATAATTTCTATTCTTTTTAAATTAGTAAGATTTGTTATGGGGTCTAGAAAAAGATGGTATATTCACATAATTCCCTACCCTCAAATCCATTAAAAGTGTTCTACTCGTGATAGATTAAAATATGAGTCATTTTATATTACTATAAAAGCCCCTGATGACCTGACTGCAATTATCAGCTGTTACCCATCCTATTCCTTTCGTAGTCCTATGCTCACTCCCTAGTGGGCATTCATCACTCTTTTATACATTCTTTCTGGATTACCATTTTTGCTAACATTACTTGCCTAACTTCTTATTTTCTTCTTACATCTCACATTAAACATCACTTCATCTCAGTACCTTCTTAGCCCTCTTAAGGTAGAGCTCTATTTGTGAGCAAATCACCTATTCTTCACAATGTATCTTTCTGTTCTGATCATTAATTTTAAAAGCATGTTCAGAAAGGAAGTCTGGCTTGCTTGCTTTTGCTGTGTAGTCAACACATGGTAAAGTAGCTGGAGGACAAATGAACTAGTATATGAACAAAGACACAATTGGAAAACTTTGACCTAGTAATTCAGAATGTAATATAACAATTAGAGTTCTAACTGATTAAGTCAAATGAATATGGGGGTCATTGAAAGTTATAAAAAAGTATTGAAGTAATCATAAAAAAAATATGACCAACAAACAAATGTGCTAACCCCATCTGATAGGAGAGAGCAAATTGTCCTCAGCTAATATGTTCCTTAGAAAGATCTCTCTCTCTCTCTCTCTCTCTCTCTCTCTCTCTCTCTTTCACACTCACACACACACACACACACACACATACATGTATACCACAATAAGAAATATAAAAAAGTTTAAATAGAATTAATTTAAATGCATAAAATTATCATAATAAACATACTCTGATATTAAATTAAAGTAAGGTTTACCATGTTTAAAATATAATGAAGAATGAATGAAACAAAGCAATATTTGAATATTCTAATTTATAACATTCACACCATGACATGTTAAAGTAGGCATGACCTACTTAATTATATGGACCATGTAATTAAACAAGCAATGTTTTAATTGATACACAAAATACATTCAAATTACATGCACTATAACAAAAGATATACTCCCAATCTTCCTATATACAGAAAACATTTTTTAAAAACAGAATGTTTGAGTTATAAGTAATGGTGAAAGCCTTTCTTAAAACTATAGTAAGACAATATTAAATGCCTGTGGTGTTGTAAAATCAGAAACAAAATGTACAAAATGGTAACATAAGAATCTCTGGAACTTTCTTTACCATTTATAGATACTTTATAGATAAAATATCTCTAAAAAATTTATATTTTTAGTAAAATCTAGAAATTAACAGAGAATTTATTATCCTTCTGTCATATGCTAAAACCACATTAACTAAAGCAGATATGTATCAGGCTTCAGAACACATAGTAACCCCTACCTTGGTATAGTTCCTATAAAATCCAGAAGATTTTATACATACATTGAAAATGTTCTGCTATTTTTAAAAGCCATTCATTCAGAAATGATCATTTATAAGATTGTGGAGTGATCACATAGGGTGATCTATAGAAGCGGAAAGCAGATTTATAACTGCGGGCTAGAAGATGGTTCCGTAGGTAAAATGTATGTTGCACAAGCATAAGGACCTGAATTGAGATCCCCAGCACTCTAAGCCAAGTACAGCAATACCCATTTGTAATCCTGGCACTCAGACGTAGAAGAATCGATGAGATTTGCTAGCCAGCTAGTCTACCTGAATTGAAGATTTACTGCTTCAGTAAGGCTATGTCCCAATAATTTAGGTGGAAAGCATTAGATAAAGACAACAGATCTCAAACTCTTGTCTCCATATGTAAACACACAGGCACATGCACAAACTCACAAGCACATAAATTCAAATACCATATACAAACTAGTAAATAATAGTTCAAGACTGAGGAGATGAATATTTGGGGATTTGCTAGTCAATACTTTTAATGAAAATGTTGTAAAATTAACTGCAACTCTGTTAAAAATCTATGACATTTTGCATAGTAACAAACAATTGTACAGTGGTAGTCTTACATTAATGAAGCTGAAAAATAAGGTCAAATGATCAAATGAATAGATTGATATGTAGTACTTGACTCTATTGAAACTATAAAAGTTGAGTGGCAAGAAATACAATATAAATCAAGTAAAATGACATGACTCAAACACAAAGAAAATATTTACAATGCAAGTGACTAATAAGGGCACTTTGAAGGAAGAGAAGACAAAGAATATTTAAAGATAAAACTAAAAGACCCTAATATGGAACAGGCCTATCAAATAATGCTCAATTTTATTTAAAATCAGGAAATGGAAATTAATACAATAAGTAAGACTGGCAAACTCACAATATGTGATGATACCAAGTGTTACAGCATGTGGAAATAGTAATTTTTAGTGTAGTCCTAGCATGTTTATACAGTCACATAATCACAAAGAGAGTTATTTTGTGAAGATTTAATATATGTATGCATATATATGTAAATATATATATATATAAAACCCTATTATAATCTAATAATTTAACTTCTATAAAATTTATCATATATGTTTACAAGGTATAAAACAACATACCATTATTATTAACAGTGTAAAATTAAAATTAAACAAGCTTCCATTAATAGAAGAATGGTTAAATGGATCATGGTCTGCTCAGTGTGACACTAAACAGAAAAAAGCAGTTATAGGAACATAGATCACATTAATAATGTTAAGTATAGAACACTGCACAAGAATTACAAGTTGTGGAAGTATAAAAATCTTAATGGCAAGTATGTGGAAATATAAAATATGCAAATTTTACTTTTTGTTATTTATGGATTCATTAGTCAGGATGGTCTAGATTGTGCTGTGGTAAAATCAAGGACAACAAAATAATCTCAGAAGCTATAAGGAGCACAAATCAATTCCTTCCTTGTATTGCATATCAGCTGTGAGTTTACACAAGGTTACTTATCCAAATCATCTTCAATCAGTGGCTCAGGGAGCTAGGATAGTCACTGTCTATAAAGCTGTAGGATGCCATCAGTGATGGAAATAGAGCTTTTGACAATACCATATTAATACCTAAAGAATTTGGCCTGGAAATGGTATCACCCCCAATATAAATTTAATTACTAGATATAATCATATATTTCTACTTAACCATGAGAGAGCCAATAAATATAATACTGTCATGTACACAGAAATCTAAGAGCTAAAAAATATTTTGTAAATAGAATTAACTACCAACTTGGGAATATGTAGGTAGCTAGTACAGGGTACAGCTTAGTAGCACAGAAAAATTAAAAATCCTTTGTAACTGGTGGCTAAAAGGAAGGTTCCACAGTATGCTTATTTTTATAAGTTTGTGGGAAACTAAATGAAGTATAGTAAGATACTGGTATGTTTCAAAGCACTATGGTACATACATAGCTGTTTGTTTAACTGTACTATGTAACTGTATGTATGGAAAAACTGCTAAGAACTTTTAACATATAAGAAGAAAACATGAAATTAAATTAATAGTAATTTATATTTAAGAAGGAAAAGGATCAAATATTAGGAAAGAAAGAGAGAAGCTATCTTCAATAACAGTAACTAAATATTCTCTGATTGGATTTAAGGCTTACTCCATGAGATGGGACCCATACAAGACACTGCTCAAGGAGGTCAAAAACCTGAGACCACATATGCCACCGGCCTAGAGAAAAACCAAATGTTCTTATTCTGCTAATGGAACATAGCAATAAAATGACTCCTAATGACATTCAGCTAAAGTCATAGGTCAGTGCCTTGCTCAGCCATCATCAGAGAAGCTTCCTCCTGCAGCAGATAGGAGCAGATAAAGAGACCCACAGCTGGACAAAGCATAGAGAATGAGAGATTTAGTAGCACTCATTTCTAAAGGATGTCTTTATAAAATCCTCCCCCTGAGAGCTCATGTAGTTATGCAGGGGAAGAGGCAGAAAGATTGTAAGAGTCAGAGGGGATGGATGATACCAAGGAAACAGCGTCTTCCAGACACAAGAGTACTGTTATACATGAACTCCTAAGTGCTGTGGCAGCATATTCAGGGCCTGCACAGGTTCAAGCCAGATTGGGTTCCAGCACCGAAAGGGGGAACTGAATACATGCTACCCATCCCTAACCAAAAAGCTATTTCCAATTGGTATCTGTTGGCAAAGGAAAAATGTGTTTTCTACAATAGCATCTCACTGGGTACTTAACCACACTTCAGAGTAGGCCACATGGGCAGGAGTAGATGCCAAGACAAAATCAACTCAATGGTCTTTTGCAGATTTATTTTGTTTCAGGCTGCTTTATTTAGGGATTTTGTTTTCTTTCTGGTCTTTTGCTTATATATTACGACTTCTGTTTTCTTCTCTTGTTTCCTTTATTTTCAAATTCTGATTTGTTTGGGTTCATTTTGTTTGCCTCTTTGTTTTCTAAAGAGAGAAAAGAAGAAGGTATGGTAGTTATATGGGTAGGGAGTATCTAGTAGGACATGAGTGAAAGGAAATCATAACCAGAGTACACTGCATGAATTTTTAATAAAAAAATAAATACTAAAATTAAAAAAAAATATGTTTATGTAAAAAGAAGGGAGGCTCTTAGAGGAGCAAGCAAGACAACCAGCAGGAGGAGGACAGAAGAAAAGGGGTTAAGAACAGGGAAGAAGTATCAACAAAATCAGTAATGCATGAAAATGCCATAATGAATCCCATTATTTGAATATACATTTTAAAAAGAGTAAAAAGCCACTTTAAAAATTTTATAAATTATATATAAACATCTAAAATATTAATATTTCATGAACAAAATTGTATGCCATTTTCTCACTGTTGTAGGTATTTAGACAAAGGAACCAGATAAAATTTTATGTATTTAATATGCAAGAAGTTATTACAAAATTAATATACAATGATGAACATCTTTTTATATCAACAAAGTACTAAATGCAATGAAAAAGTCCATTTATGCAAGTAGTCAAAAATATGAAGTAAATTCTAAGTAATATATTTAATAAGGAATAAACAGTTTCTTCTAATTGAGGTAACCTATTGCATAAAACTTTATTGAGAGTGATTAGCCACAATTAGCCTGAATATAAATAGAACTCATGGAGCTGTAATAATGTACATATATGTCTTTTCTTTGTGCTTGTAAAATGTACCTTCAAATTAACTGTTTTTGTTCATATTTGTAGTTTGAATGAGAAATGTCCCACATCATCTTGGACATGTAAGTACTTTGTCTCCATGGCACTGTTTGGTGAAGTTTAGGTGATATATAGCTTTGCTAGTGGAAGTATGTCACTCTGAGTGAGCACTAAGATTAAAAGCCTCCTTTCCCTTCCATTTGCCTGCCTCTGTCTTGTGCTTGCATTTGAAAATGTAAGCTCTCAGCTTTCTGCGTCTACCCTATAACTTCTGCTTGCTGCCATGCCTCCTCACCATGCGGAGCTTCTCCCTCTAGAACTGGTAAACCCAATAAACTCTTGTCCTGTAATCTCCCTAGGTCATGGTGGTTTTTTCACAGTTAGAGGAAAATAACTACTAAGCCCTTTAAATTCTTATCAATTTGGTAACAGAAAGGATAAGACATGAGGAAATCTGTTTTGAGGAAAACTATGAATATGGGTTTTTCATATAAAAGGTTGTAAAAGCAAAATATCTAATTTTGACAACCAATAGAGTAAATTCTTAAATAAAATATATCACTCAAACTAAACACTCCATGTTTGATCAGAAATAAAAAAATTAAATTAATTCTATGAATAAGAGAAGTATACTTTGTATTATTTAAAATTACTTTGAGAGTACCACATGTTTTAAAAAGATATCAAAATACTTATTATATATCAGAAATGAAGGTAGTTAGTTTCAAAATCAGCATGCAATTAACATCATTTTCCTACTAAAAAAATCAGAATAATGTTGAATGAGATCATTTGCATTTGTATATGAATCTTAACTCAGTAATTCCAAAGTTTGTCTGAGCAGAAAACATGAATTGTTAGCAAATATTGTATAAGATGAATAATAATAGAGTCTTGTCACAACAGATATAATAAACTATTTTAATTCTTTTATCTTTGTAATTATGACATGGATATGTCAGACAGAACAATTGAACTAACTAAAGAGTTTAGACATGCATCTAATTATAGACTGCCATCAAGTTTGTAATGAAAGCATAATTTTCAATCTTTACTAAAGGAGAACTAATCAATAAATCCTGTGGGAGGGTGGTTATCTACTTTGAATGATAAATAGTTGTAAGATGAAGCTAAACTAATAGAAATTTAATCCAAACAGTGTTTCATATTTTGTTCTAAATTCTTTGAACCAATTCTTTAATTTTAAACACAAATCTGTGAGCTAAAAGTATGATTCTTCATTTTCACAGAAAAAAAAAAACACAAGGATCCAAGAGGTTAAGTGATTTTCTCAAGGTCATTTGGCAATGAAGCGGTAGAGCCTGACCTCAATATTCACCTTCTTAGAAAAGCAGCCTAAGTGTTCAGTGCTAAGCTTGATCACTGCACTGCAATGCCCTCAAAGAAATTCCACACATCGCATATTTAAATGCTAAAATTTAAATTGCAGTCAAAGGACACATATGAAAATGACTGTATTATCTTTATGTGGGTCAAATTTTTCTAAGCCTTCCAAGCATATCAAGAAACTATGAAAATCAATAAAACATACTGACATAATCTTGAAGCTTCTTTGTAACTAAAAATCATCTAACTGAAGTTAAAAGATAATTGGGAAGAAAGTATTTGCAATACATTTGAAATTAAGTTTCTTTAATAGTCAAAGGATTTTAAAAGCTAAAACCATCAACAACAATATTTTAAAGACAAGGTGGGTAAATAATGCAAACAGTCAGTTGATAAATACTGAGAATAGCTATGAAAAATGAAATATTGTTCCTCTTCACTTGTTATTTTTTTTAGTTTTTTTTTCAAGACAGGGTTTCTCTGTGGTACTGGAACTCACTCTGTAGACCAGGCTGTGCTTGAATTCACAGAGATCTGCCTGCCTCTGCTTCCCAAGTAATGAGATAAAAGTGGTGTGCCACCACAATCCAGCTTGTTATTAAATTTGTAGATGAAAATGTTTTGTTTTTCCCATGACATTAGTAATGAATGGAAATATTAAGGAAGATATAAAAAACAAGGCTAACTGATGTGGGAATATTTGTGCATGAATGAGAATACAAATTATACCAGGATTTTTAGGAAGGTGCTTCAGTTAAAAAATCATTAACAGATATTCTATTAATATTTCCTAAGGTGACAACAAAAAGGGCATATATACTACTATATGCTCACTGTAGAGTTGTTTGGTTAAACAACAAGCAAAATAATTAAATGATCTTATTTGTTTAAAATTAAGTGTGTGCATATGTGTTTGTATGCATATATGCTTTCATATATAAATGATAAATGGATGGTTTTAACCTTAGTTTTCTGTTTTTCTCATTGATATATATCTAGGTTTATTTGATTTAAAAATTCAACAATATATGATCTCTAAAACTCAAAAGGCAATGCAGCATGTACTTTCTACTCTTCAAAAAGAATCACTGTGGAAAATACAGTCATAAAACACAAAAATCTTATTGAAAAAACTCTATTTCTCCTAGTATGTCTCTTTCTAATTCTCCAAACTTTATTTAATCCATGTCAGAGGTAGTTCATCTTTAGAAATATCTTGTGTATCATTTGTTACAGGTTTAGTAGCCATACACTTAAAAAAAGAAGTGATATGTGTATTCTTATTCCTGGTGTCAATTCTTCAATCTCAAGTTCTAAGGGCCCAGGCATGAAAGCCCTATCCCCAAGTTGAGATGGACAGATATAATATATAAATATAAGGATATATACATATATATTTAAGGATAATATAATAAAACAATGTAAGTTTAAGAATACACACACACACACACACACACACACACACACACACACACACACACACAGAAACACGATGACCAAGCTTCTTGGCCTTTTCCCTAGGAAAAAATATATTAATTTGGTTGTATTTCACGGCTTACCTCTTATAATATTCTTGATGTAAGAACTGATTCTATACCATTAGGCAAAAATCTCACAGCACTTTCTTGTGTACATTTTCTTTTCTTTTTTTTTTTTTAAGGAAGAGAAAGTTTATTTTGGCTTAAGGTTAAGACAGAATAAGAGTCCATCATAGCAGGGTGAAGGCATAGCAGCAAGTGGCCTGTATGGCATCAACAGGAAGATGGAACATCATTTTTGTTTTTAATATAAGAAAATACGTTTAAAAATATTTTTCTCATCTCATATAATACATCCTGAACACCCCTACCCGCCCTCCACTCCCCCCAGCTCCCCCATCTCCCCTCTGTAGTTGTAGATGTAGATGTTGATGTTGATTCACCCAGATGTAGACATTGGTTGGGGGCAGCAAAGGACAGTTAATTCTTTGGTCTAATTAAATCACCATTTCTTAGCCTGAAGCCCTGGAACACTTTGTCCTCTTTACAATCTACTCTTAATCCTTGAACTGGAAGGCTTCAGCTTTTGTACAATCTAGAGCATTTAACCTGCTAGTCAGGCTCTAGAATGCTTAGCCTTCTGAAACCTACTGTTGACTAAGCTACTCTGACTAGCTCCTTCAGAACTCTTACTCTTCTGGTTCAATTCACTCTTTGTTCTGGGCTTCTTCTGCAGAGCTTTTCTCTATCTGTGTCTCTGTGTCTCTCCCTGAACTGATTCTTAAACTAACTTTGCAACTACTCAATTGACTTTTTAGCCTGCTTCTCAACTGACTGTTAATTGACTTCCTCAACTGACTCTATTAACTAACAGGATGACTTTTTTTGTAGTTCTATCCATTTGCCTGCAAAATTCATGAAATTATTTTTACAATACTTTTATTAATAACCTGTGTTCCATATAATGTATCTCAATAATAACCTCTTCCTCTTCCCCTTCCTCCCTGCTCTATCCTCCCACCCCTGTGCCATAAATAAATAAATAAATAAATAAATAGAAATTAAGTTGAGCTTTTGTGGTAAGAGCATGGATTATGGACATCACCATGATCTTTGGAGGCAGCATGCTCATGAATAGTCACGTGGTCTATACTAGCCTGAGACTAAGAATGATGAAGTTTGACCTGAAGTTGGGCCTCATTGCCCAAACTTGCAATCACCTGGGCCTCCAGCAGACATATTGACATCACTCAGGCACCAGGTCAATGAGCAAGTACCCTGATATCCTGGAAGCACCAGGGCATCCTGCAGGCCCCCTGACATCCTACAGGTACCTGGGCATCCCACAGTCACCAGGATCTCCACAGGCCCCAGGACATCCCACAGGTACCTGGACATCCTGCAGGCACCAGGATATCCTGTGGGCTCCCAGGCATCATGCAGGCGTTGGCTCAACCAGCAGACACCTGGACATCCTGGAGGTACCTGGAGATCCGTCAGGTACCAGGGCATACCAGAGTTGCACAGACAGCACACAGGCACTCGACCATCCTACAGATACCTGGGCATTACTCAGGTACCCAGACATCATGGTGTCCTGGTCCTCCTGCAGGTATCATTCATCCTGTATGTACCTGCACATCGTGAAGTGTTTTAGACATACCAAATACACCAGGAATCCCACAGGTACCTGAACATCACATTAACTCCCATACTTCAGGTAGGTGCCCAGATGTCACCCAAGGCCCTGGACTACCTGCCAGAGTTGGTACCTCAAGAAGTCAGGGTTCAGTGTCTGGTGAACTCTGGTGGTATCAGCAATGCAGATGGAACTTTAATTGTCCTGTTTCACATGAGCATCTTAAGGTTTTTAAAACCCCTCCCAAAAGGAGGACATACTGCCCCACTGATGGAATATTCTTCAGCTGAGACATCTTGCTATTGCTCAAGATATGGGTGCTCCCAAGGTTTGGTAACATGTTCCAGGGAAGGACCCACTGAAACAGCAGACAGATGGGCCGGGCCCTCACTGTCCAACCATCTTGATACCTCCTGCTCTCCCCCACACCATCAAGAGGGCATTAAGAGTGGCACTCACAGCCATAGGTCTGGCTGCTTCAGTCTGGTAGGCAGTGAAGTGGCTGAGTGTGTTTAGTGGTAGCCCAAAGGCCAGTCACTTGTGTGGCAACCCAGTCCAGAAGATGGAACATTTTGCAGCTTGGACATTTTGCTGTTGCACAGGATCAGAGGGATCTTGTGATTTGGCAGCATGTTCCAGGGACAGGACCCATTCAAACTCCAGGCTGTTGGGAACCACCCTACCTTCAGCACCAACCATCTTGCTACTTGGCCTCTGAGCCTGCATCCCATGGAGAGTGCTCCAGCCTGTACTCTCCCATACCCTATCAGAGGAGGCACTAAGAGCAGCAGCCATAGCCACTGGAACAGTAGCTCCAGTCTGGCAGGCAGTGAAGTGGTCTTGTGTTAACCAAAAGGCTGGTCCCTTGTGTGGTGACCCCGCCTAGGAGGTGAGATATTGTTTTAGCTGGGATATCTTGATAATTGCTCTGGTTCAGAGTGATCCTAAGGTTTGGCAGCAAGCCCGTGGGCAAGACCTGCTCAAACTCCAGGTTGCTGGGCCCTGTTCTGCCTTTAGCACTGTTCATTTTGCTACCTCAGGGCTTTGTGCCTGTAGCTTTCAGCCCATGGCCAGCACTTCAGTCTATGCTCTACCCCACCCTAAAAGGGAGGGCTTTATAAGCTTCAGCTGCACACACAGGAGCAGCAGTTCCTGTCTGGTTGCCACCACCTCCAGTTATGTATTGCTTAATGGTGCTAGCTATTGTTCCCCTGCCTGCAGAGGCCCCAAGTTTTTGTCACTCCCTCCGCACCCCGAGTTCCTTTAGTTCACCATCTTGGTCATGCCACCACAGCTACTGTGCTTCCAGTTCAGATTCTTTCTGCCTGAGGGGATGGGAGACAGTGACCCCAGCCTCCTAGGCATACCCCCTCATCTGTCTCTACCACAACTCTAGCTCCACATCTCTGCTGTGTACCTTGCTTTATTCTACCATCTTTCCTCTTTCCACTCACTAGCAGATGATCTTCCAGGTCTGTTGTCTTTCCAAACACGTTTAATTCTCAAAGATTTCCCCACTGGAGTTGGTAAGAGAATAGCTACTCCATGTCCACAGAATGAGTGGCTAGAGGCTACTTTTTTGGTGGGGCAGCAGGACAGGTGGCCAGAGCCCTATTGGGCTCTGCAGACTGCCCCACCACCATCTTGGAATTTCTCAGAAGTCATTTTTTTGAGACAGGGTTTCTCCATTGTAACTCTGGCTGTCTAGGAACTCACTCTGTAGACCAGGCTAGCCTGGAACTCAGAAATCTGCCTGTTTCTACACCACAAGTGCTGGATTTACAGGCTTGTGCCACCACCACCGGGCTAGAAGTCATTTTTTTTAAATAGCTGAGTATACTCCACTGTGCAAAAGTACCACAATTTCTTTATCCATTTTTCTGTCAAGGAGTATCTATGTTGTTTCCAATTTCTGGTTATTATGAATAAAGCTGCTATGAACATAGTTGTACAAGTGTGCTTGTGGTAGGATGGAGTGTCGTTTGGGAATATATTCAGGAGTGTTATAACTGGGTCTTGAGGTAGGTCAATTCCCAAAATCTTAAGGAGTTGCTATATTGATTTCCACAGTGACTGTATAAGTTTGCATTCCCACCAGCAATGAAGGAGTGCTTCCCTTTGCTCCACATCCTCACCAGCATGAGCTGTCATTTGTGTTGTTGATCTTAGCCATTCTGACAGGTGTAAGATGGAACCTCAGACTAGTTTTATTTGTCTTTCCCAGATGGCTAAGTATGTTGAACATATCTTTCAGTGTTTCTTACCTATTAGTGATTCTTCTTTGGAGAGTTCTTTGTTTCGATCTACACTCCATTTTTAACTGGATTATTTGTTTTGTTGATGTCTAGTTTCTTAAGTTCCTTACATATTTTGGATATAACCTCTCTATTGGAAGTGTGGTTGGTGTTATATACTTTTCTATATGGATTATTAACTTGTATTATTTTATAGGCCTCTCAAAACATACAGAAATGCTTAAATTATGAGCATTTTAACACAACTTAGAACAAGGTCAGAATCTCTGAAACATGTCACTAGTGATAATTTTGGCTAGATGACACTTTGTACATTCTGGCAGAAATGTGATTTGTAAATTGTAAAAACCTTAGAAGCATTCCTAGACTGCATTTGTTAGATGGCAATATGACTTCCTATCTTCCATTTCACTCCAGGTAGTGACAGTAAAAAATATCTCCAAAAGTTGCAGAATTCACCACATGTAGAAAAATATACCTTATTTAAAGCCAGTGAGATCACTGATAGCTCCATATTGAGTAGAAGATTGCATGCAAATATGCACACACATGTGCACATCTAAGTACATATAAGCCTGGCATAGTGTTATGCATCTGTAGCTTCTGCTCTCAGTATATAAACACAGGAAGATTGCTGCAATTGCAAATCTAGCTCTAGCTACTAGGCTACACAGCAAGTATCACACAAGCCAAGGTATACCTACAAAGCAAGACCCTGCTGCCTCCAAATAAAAAGTAAAGATAACATTGAACTTCATACACTATATAGATTCATTCAAGGAATGGGGACTGGATAATAAAAATCATGAAAACGTCTCAAGAAAAATAGCACTGATAAACAGGCAAACAGAAATAAAAAATACATCTATTAAAAGTAAAGAACTGATAAAATATAGCCAAACGAAATTAGACATATTCCACCAAAATGCAGAACTATTCAAATTTATGCTATTAGTCATTTTTCTTTCTTCAAGGCAGAATGTGCTTAAGCTCATGCTGGGCTTATTTCTGCATAATTCTACACTGATGGAATGAATCAGAACATTGTACAAACTCCCTGGTGAATTCACCATCTGCCTATGCCCTCTGAATCTTTTCTACAAGGGAAATCACTGAGCTAGTGAAGTTAAAGGCATAACTGAATAAAAAGAAACAATGGAAATATAAAAATAGAATGTAAACATTTTAACACTCCTGATTTAGAAGCCTGTAGTGCAAATTTGTTTTAGAAAATTTTGTCAGTGTGCTCTTGCTTTCTTTTCTTCCTCTTGTTTTCAAATAAATTTATTTTGATGAAATTATTTAGCAATACATTGGCATAATATTAATTTGTAGCAACTATAGGAGCTACTAGCATTAAACAGCCAAAAGAAAAAGAAAGAAGTAGTAGTGACTATCCCTAAATTTCAGGAAAAAATGTATTTTATAATTTAAAATGTACTTCAATATACATATCAACATATTTGATTGATTTTGTATACGTGTGGCACAAATTTTTTTCATATATTGATGAGCTTATAATTGAACAAAAGAGACATGAGTGCAATATTAAGTCTATCCTCTTACATAGCCTATTTATTTGGATTTTCTGTTTTTATTGCATTCATGTATGATCATTTGTTAGCGAGCTGCAGTTCTTAATTTGTTTCAACCAAAATTCAGTACATTATTTCTCCAAATTACCAAATTAAGCAATATTTTTAAAAAGTAATAAGATTGACAAACTGTGATCCACTAAATATGAGATGTTATCAAACTATATATACTTTCAGTTGCAAGGTGATTTTATCCAACCACATGTCTTTATACATGCATATGTAGATGATTCTAAGAAAGAAAGAAAGAAAGAAAGAAAGAAAAGAAAGAAAGAAAGAAAGAAAGAAAGAAAGAAAGAAAGAAAAAGAAAGAGAGGGAGGGAGGAAGGAAGGGAAAGAAAGCAGGCAGGAAGAAAAGGGAAGGGAAGGAAGGAAGGATAGATTGATAGATAACATGGAAGTATAAAAAGGATCTTCAAATTAACACATACAAAACCAAAGTTGTGACAGCGCCTTTCTTCATGGTATATACTTGTTCAATTAACAATTCTCTGAATCATAGCTTGTTTAACTTGTACAATCAGGGTCTAACAAATCCTCACTTTCTAAGCTCCCATCATAGTGTTCCACCCATCATAATTTCTGACCTACATTATTGACTGTAACAACCAAGGGGGTTTGCTTGCTCCCATGTTCATCCTCCATGGTCTTATTTCAGCATTAAAATTTTAGTGATCCTTTTAAATATCACAAAAATCACAATTTAAATCATGTTTTATTTCCTCTATAATCATTATTGACAGATTCCAGAATGCAAAGTATCATAATTCTATGCTGGTATTTTAACAACTACTCAACCCCGGTTCTATTTTTAAAAGTGTGTGTCACACTTTCATAAATACATAGATGCTTATTCACACACATTTAAATGGAATATACAATATAATTATTTTCCAATAAGTTCTACACTAAGTTTATAAATCCTAGCATTCAGTATACATAGGCAAGCAGGTCTCTATGAATTTGAAGTTATTCTAGTCTACACAAAGAGTTCTAAGCTATCCAAGACTGTATATAGAGAAGGGAGTTAAAATTGAGCTACCCTATAAGAGAGCAACAATGTCCATACTAGACCCCACAGGATAACAAAAATCAAGTGCCAGCCATAGGTTACTTCATTTTGAGTTGCTGAGCAATGAGGACTTATATAATCCACTGTAGCACTGCAAATCCAACAAAGATAAGGCTCTACAGGGAAAAGGCACTTTGACCATCCACACTTCCCACCTGATGAAATGTCTTTTGTAAATGAGTAGCTCACATCAAAACTAATTCTTTGTGACATGTCAAAATCAGGGAAATTAATAGCTTTATTAATAAAGTAATAAAAATAATTAATAATAAAAATAATAGAAATAAAAAATTAATACTTTTCAAAAATCATTGGAAACTATTAAGAAAAATACCACCAAAAATAATAAAATAGTACAAATAATAAAAGAAAATAAGCCAACAAGTCTTACAGAGAACAGCATGACTTATGGGAATTTATTTTAAACTTATGGATTAAAGTCTAACTGAAAATAAACTGTATGAGAACAGAATAAATCAATAAATTTTATGTATAATATACCATTGTCAAGCATCAAAAATGTTAGTAATCTTTTCCTATGTGTTAGCTCATTATAAACTCTTCACAATACATTCTTGATATAAATATTATTATTCTCAGCAGATAGATTTAGATAAAGGTACTGGAATTCACAGAGGTTTTCTGCTCAAGCATATTGAGAAAAAAAATGAAGTATTTAGTTTTGTCATCAAAGTTTGTCTGATTTCAAAGTCTGTACTGAGATGTGTTACCTGTCAGGAAATTGTGTTTTGTCTCATTTCCCTTTGAGCTCACATATCGTCTGATTTTGTCTCACTGTGTGATTACTCCAGTGAACACTGCGCAGTAACTGGATTGATTGAATACTTCTAAGATGTCTCATTGTATCTTGCTTGTTTTACTTCTATCAACAAGATATATATTCATTACACATTCTTTAATACTGACAATTACATTTTAATTTCTTGGACAGCCTGGATCTAATGAAAACTAAATGCATTGCATTTGTGGACAGTTGTGAGCAACTGCATTCAAGATTATATTAAGAAACATTAAAATATTCTTTCATTACAACCCCACTAAGCATTTGAATCACTTTGATGCAAAATGAACAACACATCTCATTATCTTTGTCTTGTTACCTGACAATCTGTCTGTAACAAATGGTCTCCTAAGTATGAAGCAATGTTTGCCTGCCTAAAGCTGATAAATCCTACTGGTTCAGTGTATCATCCAAACTCTGCATATCTCCACTAGTAAAGCACATCTGTCATCTTTAAAAGCACCACTATTTATCTGTAATATTCTGTTTATTACACTAATATGTAGCATGAATGCATTGTAAATGGGAGGCATTATATTTTCTATTTAATTGACACATAATATCTATATATACTTAAGTGATACAATGTAACATTTTAATGCATTTTATAAAATTTGGGAGATTTTTTAATAAGTTATATGATTAGCAATTAGTTGACAGGAATCACCTTAAATGGTTCATAGCTCTCTAAGAAAATAAAATCAACTGTGTAGCCCAAGCGAGCACAAGGAAAGTACTACAAAAATAAAGCACAGTTTTTCAATGTTTGTTTCAGAGTTCTAGTCATGCTGCCTAAACAGAATTTGAAAATGTATGTGAGACAATGGAATTTCCATGGGATAAATGCCAGTAACCCTACAGCAGGAAATGTCTACCTTAGTACTAACACTCTTAGTTGGATAATTGTTCTTGTAAGGTATTATGCTATGCATTTTAAGATAATATTATATATATTATATATATTTATATATAGAATATGTATATTATATATATACATGTATATATGTGTATATTATATATATTCTATATATTTATATATAGAAAATGTATATTATATAATGTATATTTATATATTATATGTATATATATTATATTATATATAATACATGCATAATATATATGTATATTTATATAGAGAATATGTATATTATATATAATATATATACTGAGTAAAATCCATATATAGATTTTACTCAGTAGGTCAAGTAGCAAATTCCATTCTCCCAGATGTAGAAATTTCAAAATGTTGTTAGATAAGAGTATAATCACTTCCTTTCATAGAACAAAGATTTCTGTAGTCAGTGCTTAGAAATAATACACAATTTTTCTTTGAAAATGTAGTAAACCAAAACAACACTCAATCCAGTATGATCAGATAGATACAGTCCTCCCAATAAATGGAGACATTGGTACAAATATTATATAGGTCAATATTCAGCCAATATTTATATTATTCTTATTTATGCTATAACCCTTCTTAAATATATTTAATATATTAAATAATTTCTAATATTTGAAGGTCTGAGGCTTAAAGGAGAATCTCTTGATGAGAAAGTACATAAAGGAGAGTATTTTCAGTTAACTGGGTGCCACTGATCCATAAACTGTTCCATATTACCACTGGGCTTCCTTCATTTCAATAAAAACCCCAAACCTGAAGACAATTTCAAACTGTCACGACAGAATTATTAATGATGACTACTTTGTTGGCATACATCCAGAATCTAGCAAGTTCCTTACACTAAGAGAAACAGACTTTGAGCAGAATGGGTATTAAATGTTAAAGAGTTTAACACAGTTCTAAGCAAACACTTAAAAAAAACTTTTTCAGATGCTGTCGTATCTATTAGCTCTCTTTTTCTTTTGAACTATGGCCATGAACAGAATATCCGTATGGAATATCTGAAGAAATTATGGTACAAAAAGAAAGAAAACTATTAGATATGACATAGACCCATTAAGGATTTTCCTATAAGGTAAGAACACAGACCACTCAGAGTGTTGAAGGGTTCTCGGTCATCAACAAGTCTGAGGCTTATGCTATAAACATAGTAAGCAGTAAGCATATAGCTCTCAATTCCATGGTCTTCTAAGTAGTCCTCAAAAAGGTAAAAACTAATCTGTCACAACTATCACGTACAGGTATACTTGTTTAAGAAGCAGAAAGCATATGCCTATGTCACAGACTTATAGACTTGGCCTTTTGAATATCTTATACATTACTTGTTTTCTGGTTCTGCAGAAAAAATGAAGTGAAGATAATATAACCCATATTTGAATTGTGTTTCTTACCAAACATTTAATCAATCAGTAGTATTGCGGCTTGGCATATCTTGCCCCATGTATCTACTACATTCATTTTCCTAAAAATATTGTGTGTCACAATCTCCCTAGAAGGGAGAATATATGTCACAGGTGGGCTGGGGAAGGATGGGAATTGGAAGAAAAGGGGTCTGGGAGAGGGACTGGGGAAGAGAATATAGGGACAGACGACTAGCATTGGGGGACACTCGGGAGTGATCTGGAGACATAGTGCAGTGGAAACTCCCTGGAATTTATGAGGATGACTCTAACAGAATTAGGGGTACAGGGCGCCTAAATAGGCCATCTCCTATAATGGGTAACAGAGAGCCTAAACAGACCATCTCCTATAACCAGGCAAGGATTGTAGTGGTGGGTCTGGGACACCAGCACAGCCACAATACCTTTGACCTATAATTTATCCTGTCTAAAAGATCTGCTGGGGCAATGGAAGGGCAAATCCCACACAAAGGGAGGAAGTCCATTATGACACTGCAAGACTGGTCAGGAACCAGAAACTGGATCCCAGAGACAATTCCTGATGATATTCTGCTATGCTCACAGATTGGTGCCTAACATAATCATCATCGTAGAGGCTCCTGAAGGCAGCTGAGGGGAACAGAAGCAGAAGCCCAGGGCCAAATATCAGGAGAAGCTCCAGGATGAAGACCAAGAGGAGGGATTGAGGGGACCAGAGAGGTCAAGGACACCAGGAGAGAAAAACCCACAGAGTCAATTGACCAGAACTCTTAGGGGTACAGAGACTGAAGCGGCAGACATGGAGCCTACAGGGTCCCTTACATATATCTTATTGTTTCTGGCTTGGTGTTCTTGTAAAAGAGCTAAAAGATGAATTGGGGGATGTCTGACCATTTTATCCACTCTTGGGACTCTTTTCCTCCTGCTGGGTCCCTCATCCAGCCTTGATGTAGGAGCTTTAACCTGGACTTGTTCCATATTGATATGCCTTGTTTGGGTGGTAACCCTGGGAGGCCTGCTCTGTTCTGAGGAGAAAGGGTGGGGTGGATAGAGGGGTAATGGTGGGGAGAGACGGGAGGGGAGTAGGGAAGGGTAGCTGGGGTCGAGATATATTGCATGAGAAAAGAATTTAATAGTAAAAATTAATGTGTGTCACACTCTAGTCAGAGAGGCAGGAAGGCTAACTAACTGTAGATCTTTTCTTCACCTCCAAATCCAGTCCGCTAGTCTCATCCCCACCTCTGTAGCACAATACCTGCTGTGGCCTTCCATTCCTTTCTGCCCCCATCTCCAATATATCACATAAATCTGTAATACCAGCCTTCCTTTCCCAGACTCATCACATGATCCCAGTTCCCAACACCAATAGTCATTCCATGGAAACACTCAAGTCAAGTCAGATCTTCACTCTCCCTTCTCTTCCCTGAATCCAACCGCCCAGTCACATCTTCATCTCTATAGCAGACTTCCTGTTGCAGCCTCTCATCATTCTCTGTTCCCATTCCCAGTAGGCTAAAATTTTATCCCTTATTTTATCTCTCCTTTAGACCCCTTAAAGAAAGAAAAGAAACACAGAGGTGGACAGAAATGAATAAAAGAAATCAAGACCTAAATGTGGAAATAGAATCAATAAAGAAAACACAAACTGAAGTAAATCTGGAAATGAACAATTTAGGAACTTGAACAGACAAGCCTCACTATCAGAATACAAGAGATGGAAGAGAGATATTAGGCGTTGAAGACATGATAGAAAAAGGAGATAACTTTGTTAAAGCAAACATATCTAAAAAAATTATAGCACAAAACATCTAGGAACTCTGGGATACTATTAATAGACAAAATCTAAGAATAATAGGAATAAAGGAAAGGAAGAAACACAGGTCAACAGCACAGGAAATGGTTTCAACAAAATCATAGAAAAAAATTTTCCTAACCTAAAGAAGTAGAGACCTATCGTGAGGTATAAGAAGCATACATAACACCAAATAGACTAGGCCAGAAAAGAAATTCTTCTCAGCACATAAATCAAAATACTAAATGTATAGAACAAAGAAAGAATATTAAAAGCTTCAAGGGAGAAAGTCCAAGTAGTATATTTAGGCAGACAACCTATTAGAATAACACCTGACTTCTCAATGAGATTCTGAAAGCCAGAAGGCCCTACATGGGTGTTCTACAAACTCTGAGAGATCACAGATGCCAGCCCAAACTACTCTAACCAACAAAACATTCATTACAATAGATGTAGAAAATAAGGTATTCCATTATAAATTCAAGTTTAAGCAATATCTGTCTACAAACCCAGCCTTACAGAAGGCACAAGAACGAAAACTCCAACATAAAGTACTCAACCATATCTAAGAAAACGCAAGAAATAAATAATCCCATGTGATCAATCAAGACAGAGGAAACACACACACACCACCACTACCACCACCACCACCACCACCACCACAACAACAAAATAACAATAAGTGAACATTGCAAATTGATAATTCTTAACATCAATTGTCTCAATTCTCCAATAAAAAGACATAGACAAACAGAATAGATATGAAAACTGGATCCATCTTTCTGCTACTTCCATGAAACATACCTTATCATCAATGATTGATATCATCTCAGGATAAAAGGATGGAAAAGAGATGCCAAGCAATTGACCTAAGAAGCAAGCTGGTCTAGCTATTTTAGTACCTAACAAAATAGACTTCAAACCAAAACTAATCAGAAAAGATACATACACAAAAAAGGAAAAATCCAACAAGAGAACATTGCAATTCTTAACATCTATGCACCAAATGCAAGGGCACCCAAGTTAATAAAAGAAATGCTACTAGCTAAAATTACATATTGCCCTCCAAACATTGATAGTGGGAGACTTCAGTACCCCATACTTACCAATGGTCATCCAGACAAAAACTAAACAGAGAAATGCTAGTGCTACCTGACATTATAAAACAAGGGGACCTCACAAATATTTATAGAACATTTCACCCAAACACAAAAGAATGTATTTTCTTCTCAGCATTGCATGAAATTTTCTACAAAATTGACTACATACTCAGACACAAAGCAAGTCTCAATAGATACAATAAAATTGAAATAACGCCTTGCATCCTATCTGACCACCATGGATTAAAGAGGATCAACAGCAACAGAGAGATTATAAACTCATGGGAACTGAATGACTCAATGCTAAATTTAAAAAAAAATGTGTCAGACAGAAATTAGTGGAAAGAAAATATATTCAAATGTATAGGACACAATGAAGGCAGCTCTAAAGGAGACATTCATAGCACTAAGTGCCTACATAAAAAAATGGGAAGAATTTCATATAAATAACTTAAGAGCATATCTGAGAGCTCTAGCAAAGAAAGAAGAAATCACATCTAAAAGGAGTAGAGGGATGGCAAAAATAATCACACTGAGGGCTGAAATTAATAAAATACAAACAAAAGCAATGCAAAGAATTAATGAAACAATAAGTTGATTCTTTGAGAAAACCAATATGATTGACAAGCCCTTATTTTTATTAACTAAAAAGTAGAAATAGAAGATCCCAATTATCAAAAATTAGAGTTTGAATGTGGAACCCTAACAACAGACACTGAGGAAATCTAGAGCATCAAAAGGACACATTTTAAAAGCCTAACACACCAATTTTCTTAAGAACATAGACGCAAAAGTTCTCAATAAAACAAAGCATAGCCAAGAACAAGTCAAAGAGATAATCCACCATGACCAAGTAGGCTTCATCCCAGAGATGCAGTGATAGTTTATACATAAATTGATAAGTATAATCTGTAATATAAACAAACTGAAAGACAAAATACCCATGATTTTATCATTAGATGCAGAAAATGTCTGTGTGACAAAATCCAAAACCCCTTCATGACGAAAGCCCTGAAGAGTTTAAGAAGACAAGGGAGACACCTCAACATAATGTAGGCATTTGTAGCAAATTCATAGCCAACATCAAATTAAATGGTGAGAAATTCAAAGTAATTCCACTAAAACCAGGAACAAGACAAGGTTGCCCATTCTCTCCCTACCTACTCAATATAGTATTTGAACTCTCAACAGGAGCATTAAGAATACTGAAGGAGATGAAGGGAACACAAAGTAGAAAGGAAGAAGTCAAAGTTTCATTACTGGCAGATTATATGATAGTATGTATAAGTGACCCTGAATTTCTACTTGGAAACTTCTATAGCTGATAAATACTTTCAGCAAAGTAGCTAGCTAAAGAAATTAACTAACAAAAGTCAGTGACAAATGGACTGAGAAAGAAATCAAGGAAACAACATTTTCACAGTAGCCTCAAAAATATATAGTATCTTGGGATAACTCTAACCAAGCAAGAGAAAGACTTTTATGAGAAAAATTATAATACATTGAAGAAAGAACTTGAAGAAGGTATTTAAAAATGAAAATTCTCACAGATTGGTAGAATTGGCACAGTAAAAAAGGGCCATCCTACCAAAAGCAATATACAGATTCAATGGATTCCCCATCAAAATTCCAACACAATTCACAGAATTTAAAAAGACAATTTTCAATTGCATATGTAAACACAAAAATTCCAGGATAGCTAAAAACAATCCTGAATGCTGTGAAGTTCATTTTTAGTTATGTCTAAAATAATTGTTTGTGCACTTTTGGAAAAAGGGCTGGCTAGGCCTTGTCCTTTTGTATTGTCTACAGGTGTTGGATTTCTGTGGGGGATGTTTGATTGCACATAATCTGCATGTGCTATCAGTAAAACACCCGAGGAGTTCTGAATGAATAAAAATACCTGAGCTAAGATGCTCAAGATTCCACTGTGAGTATGACACTGGCCATGATGGTGGTTCTCTAGGCTGAGGTCTGACAGGGTTTACAGATATGAAATATGCTGCCCTGTCTTCTTTGCTGAGACACCCTAGCAGCAGCAATGTACTACAGCACCTGAAAAATTTCAGACAAATGGATGGAACTAGAAAAATCATCCTGAGTGATGTAACTCAAACCCAGAAAGACAAAAATATGGTATGTATTTTCTCATATGTGGATATTACCTGTTAAAATCAATGGTAACCAAGCTACAGTCTATAGAACATCAGAGGTTAAGTATAGAGTTAGGGGCTAGGGGGCCAGATAGATCTCCCAAGAAAGGGAAATAGAGTAGATATTTATGGGTGAGTGAGAGGAAGCCAAAACAGAGGGATCAAGAGAGATGGGAAAGAAGAGGAGGCAAGGGAAGGAAACTGGGAAAGATAACTAAAATTAAGGGCCAATTTTAACAGGTATCATCAAAACTTAATATCATGGAAATCTCCTGAATTATATACATATATGAAAGTGATCTAAATGAAAGAGCCAAATAATAGTAGTGACAGGGTCCTAACTAAACATCTCTTGTCACCAAATCAAGCTTCCAAATACTGAGACTGGGTTATATCTAATTGAGTTGTTCACTATGGGGTCTCATGAGAAACCCCCTAAACAAGCAAGTCTGCTCCCAAGACTATAGGTTGCTTAAGACAATACCTACACTATTTACTGAACATGAAGAAGTTAAGCTTGGATCTACATAGAACCTTTACTGCTATGTGCTAGTCTATGGTCCAAGAAGGTACTCTGCACCCTACCAAATGAGAAACATAAACACCAAGCCAGCCACAAACCCTTTGATCTAGAATTGTATCTCATGTGTAAGATATGCCAAGTGCAACGGTGGCACAAATCTTGTGGAATAACCAACCAATATTTATCTGGTATGACTTAAGGCCCACTCCACAAGATGGAACCCATACCCAACACTGCTTACATGAACAAACTCCAAATATTAGCTAACACTAGATAGTACAGGGACCTAGTATAAAACCAAATATCACTGTTCTATTAAAATAATATAGCAAAAAAATGAATCCTAATGACATTCTGCTATGTTCATACATCAGCACCTTCCTTGCTCAGCTATAATCAGAGAAACTTCCTCTTGCAGCAGATGGGAACAAACACTAAGACCCAGTTGTTGACAATATGCAGAGAGTGAGAGACCTTGGAACACTCATCCCTAAATGGGATGTCTCCATCAATCCTTTCCCTCAAGGCTCAGGGAACCTTGTGGAAGAGGAGGCAGAAATAATGTACAAGCAGGGAGTATGGCAGACACCAAGAAAACTAGACTCTCTAAAGAGAGCGTGATCAACATACATAGGAACACAGAGAGACTGAGGCAGCATGCACAGGGTCTTCATGTGTCTGCACAAGATGGGGTCCTATAACAGAAAGGAAAAGTAGACGCATGTTCCCATCTCTAGCCCAGTAGTAATCTCCAATTGATAACCACTTGCAAGTGAAAATTTAGTTTTCTCCAAAGGAGTCTCACTGAGGAAACAAAGCACACTTAAAGGTAGGTTTCATGTCCAGCAGTAGATGGCCACATAAAAATGAACTTCAGAGGTTCATTTTCAGAGGTTCATTCATTCAGAGCATCTTCAGAGGTTCCATGTCTCATAATGTGGTGTCAGAGCTTTTTTTTGTATATAATTTTACTGTATTTTCATTTTTACTTTTATGTCATTTATATATTTTCTTTCTTTTTGCCCTATAGGTTCTTTGGGTGTGTGTGTGTGTACATATATCTTCCAGTTTTGCATTTTTATGGGATTCCTGAGTGTACAAATGAGTTGGTCTCCGTACCTATATCAGTTTCTTGTGCCTTTTCCTTCTGTTTGTTTTGTCCCTATTTCAATGTGTAAGTTTTTAAATCTTATTTTATTTTATTTTATTATTATCCCTTTGAGGCCTGTTTGTTTTTTTAATGAGAGACAAAAACAGGGTGGGGAGGGGAGGTGGGGAGGAAATGGGAAGGGTAGAGGAAGAAGAAAACATAATCAGGATATATATGTGACAAAAAAAACCCTACTTTCAATAATAGGAAAAATTCAAAAAATAATAAGACAATGTGTGTCTACTGACAAAAACAAGCAAGCTGTTATTCATTTAACAAGGCAAAACAAACCAAAGCTTGCCATTTGGAATTATCTAGATGACACAATTTAGCCAGTAAATGTGTTTGGTGTTTCTCATGTATTTCTTATTTTATCTTTTAGGTTTAGGTATTTAACTTAGAATTCACATCTGGAGTGAAGGTACATGAGCAGAATTTTTATTTCAATGGATAAATAGTACTATTCTTTTTTTAAGTGATCAATGTTTGCCGATTTCTATCATGAATGGACGAAAAATTAAATCAATTTTATAACATTAATTACTTTTACTCAAAATTCTTTTTTCCTTTAAATAGGCAGTGATCTCTCATTGATACAGGGGAGTAAAGCCTGTGAGCTCATGTATTATAGGATGTCTACATTTTAACTTCCTGACTGAGTAGATGCTAGAAGCTTACCTTGTCCAACCATTTTGCTTTCCTACCATAATCACAGTCACAGTAGACTTTTTATCATGTCATTACTAGTGATTTTTCGTTGTCCCCAATAACTCTTAAATCAGCATGATCACAGCTTGCCTGTAGCAATGAAAATCAAGTCCAATATGCTTCTCAGAGTTGAGCCAATAAGCATATTAATGACTGCTAGGGTGTACTACATTAGCCTTTCCAGAATTTATGTCCACTCCAATATCTTTATGTGTGACTTGGGTTTTATTCAGCCTTGTTTAGGAAGACGCATTTAATACATGACTGCTCTTTTTTCTGTTACGTAATTTTAATATCACTGTATACCGTGGAAGACTTGAATAACTTTATCCTTAGGTGCTAATTGTTTGAATTTAAGATGTTACTATTAGTTTTACCATGCTTCCACATAAGCTTGATCTCCACAGCTATGTTGGCCAAACACTTTGTGGTCAGGCCAGGATCTTGGTGGGCCAACTTCCCAGTAGAGCAAGAATTCATCAGAATTCAGAACTCTGTGTCCTGTCATCTAATTTTCCCACCAGCACATGCGCTTTGTTACAAATCTTGGCAGCAATATTTTTTTTCTAAAAGAGCCATCAGAAAATTTGACCTAAAATAATGGTTTTCTGTTGTTAAGAGGTGAGATTTTTGGTGACTGAGTTGGCAAGCATTTGTGCAAAGGAGTAGGTGATAAGGATATGAAGCTTTGCAGGCACAGTTTTTGTGTTACAACTACTCATTATCTGATTACTTGACCCTCACAACTGGATAAATGGTGAAAAGACTTGGATACTCACAGTCCATCACAGGACTGTCATATATAGTACCAACTCAGCCTTCTTTGAGTTAGAAGAAAAAACAAGAAGAAAACAAATTTCAGAGAAAATATTAGGAGAAAGAGGTTAGAGAACTTGAAGCTACCCGAAGAGAAGGATGTTCTATCATGGCTGTATGCCATTGTATTATAATCATTTTTCTCCCTAGCAATTGATTCTTATTAGTTAGTATTGTTCTAACTTATTTTACCACTCTGTATTTCCTTGGCCATATTGTACAAGGTCAGGGGATTCTTCTGAGCTCTTTGGCTTCTCACCTTCTGATTCTTAGACCAATATTCCCAACTGTTTGCATTCAAGGTCTTTCAGGATTTTGTAATCCCTGAGGTGGTCTGGCCTATATAGCTCTGTACTAAGCCTAAGATAAATTTGAGGTTTACACAAAAGTTTTCAGCCTCCACACTATAAGCATTTGGGGCCTGATAACTGTTTGTTTGGAGTGCTATCTAGTGCATTGTGTAATACTTATCTCCAAGTTATAAGAACCAATGCTATGTTAAGACATTAGCCAATCTTCCTTAATATGGGCAAAAGCAGGAAATCACTCCCAGACTACAACTCATTGGCAAAGGCTAATAGCGAAACATCATGGATGTAGAAGCAGAACTTGGTGCAAGACAATCAGCATCTTGGCAGTACTCAGAGCACCAGATCTCCTTTCTGCCAATATGCAAGTATGTATACTGGATACAAAATTCCCAGAAGAGATTAGTAATGCTCAAAGCTCATAGAACATGTTGAGAGAATGTTGAGCCAAAGCCAGGGATGTCTAGAGTATGAACTGTTGGCAAACACAAGTGATACAAACAGCAGGTAATAATATACACAGAGATCAGATGAAGGGTTTTCACTGATCCATCCGAGTTTCTTAGTTATTACCTGACCACTTACCCAAAGCATATATACTTTAAAATATTATATTAAAATATTATTAGTTTTGTTTCTTTTGATGTCTTTTGAGATAGAACATGAAGTTTTGTGGGTAGAAAGGTGGGAGGGATCTGAGAGAAATTGAAGGGGAGAAAAGAACATGATCAAAATACTTTGCATGTAAAGAAGAAAAATCCTTAAAAATTCAAAAAACAGGCTGCGCAAAGTACTTATCAGCACTCACCATGGCCTCTGCATCAGCTCCTGCCTCCAGATTTCTGCCCTGCCTGAGTTCCTGACTTCCTCTGATGATAGACTGTAGAAGTATAAGCAAATTAAACCCTTTCCTCCTCAAGCAACTTTTGGTCATGGTGTTTTCTTGCAGCAATGGAAACTCAAATATGACAGTGTTCTTACAAAAAGGGTTTGTTAATTTTTTTAGGTATATGAGTGTTTTGCATGCATTCATTTTATTATGTGTATATAATATAAGTATGTGTTTGGTGCAGCGGATGCTAGAAGGAGGCATCAGATAGAGTGGATCTACATGAATGAAAAGTTGTATACCACCATGTGGGTGCTGGGAATCAGACCTGGATCCTCTGCAATAGCAGCAAGTGCTTTTATTTGCTGAGCCATTTCTCTAGCCTCATCAAAACTAGCCATGGCTTTCAAGTTCACTCAAAGCAAAATTCACACTTGACAATATCTGGGCCTTACTTTGACTCTTCTACACACTATAAGATATCTTTCTTTTCCTGTGAGTAAGCTAAGCCCATTTTGCCTGAAGACCATTGCATTTATTCATTATTTACAATTTACCTTTCCCACTGCATGCCTGCTCCATGTCCAATTCCATCCTCTCCTTCAAGTATTGATTTTGCAATGAGGTCCTCTGTGAACTGCCTATATAAAACAGTAACTGTTCAGAACTTCCTTAGTAGCTGCTTTCTACATTATTTCTCTTGTCATATTTTATTATCACCGGAGAGTATATGTTTAGCTTATTTGTGCTCATCGATTGCTCCCACTACCTAATCTGTGATGCACATGGGAACAGAGAAACATTGCTATTGCTTCTCCACTATTTTGTCAATAGTCTCTAGAACAAGAATTGAACCACACATATCTCTTTAGTGATAATATCCATTGAATGAATAAAGAAATGAATAATCAATATATATAAAACACTTGTTTGCCTTGAAGATTACATATATATTATTCGTAGCAGTATTGTTAGAACATGGGATTTATGCATAGGAAAGATAAGCATTTTATGTTGGAGTACTAATTTAATGAGATATTATGCTGGTTATTTTTGTCACCTTGACACAAACCTAAACATTAGTGAAAACAGAATCTTAATTGAGAAAAAGCTAAATACAAAAAGTCTTAATAAGATTGGCCTATAAGCAAGTCTGTGAGGTATAGTCTCCATTAATGATTGATATTGGTGGGCCCATCCAGTAGGCAGTGGTTCCATACCTGGGATGGTGGCCCTGGGTTGTATAAGAAAGCAGACAGAACAATCCAGGAGAGCAAGCCAATAAGCAGCACTCTTAAATGACCTCTGAATCAGCTCCTGCCTCCAAGTTCCTGCCTTGAGTTCTGCTCTGACTTCCCTCCATTATGGACTGTGATTTGGAAATATAAGTTGAAATAAATCTTTTCCTCCCTCAAGTTGCTTACAGTCAAGGTGTTTTATCAAAGCAATAAAAACCTTCACTAAGACAGAACTGATCTTCGGAAATGATATCTAGCACTCCCTGAATGCTTATTGTGACTTTTAGCTTTGAAGAAAACTTATAAAATACATAAACATTTTAACAATTCACAGATACTATAAATGAGGCCCAAATAGTAATAGTCATATACTGTCACGAGAAGTTGCTGAGATAAGCTTTCATTCCCAAGAGTTTGACTGAAGACTCTCCCTGTTTAAATAACTTTTACTGCTTCTAAAATAATTTAGTTTTAGTTGTCATACATATATGTATTTTAATGTATACATATGCATATATACGATCAGGAGCAAGAGAATGTAAAGACATTTATTTTACAATAATACATTATGGGAAGTTATTCATCTTCCAAATGTTGCCCAGATTCTATGGTAATTGTTAAAAATATGCAGAGGAAGAACATGTTTACAGTCTTCTTGGCCAATAATTAAGCAGTAAAAGCAGGAGCATAAATGATTTCTAGCAATAATGTGGGGTACACATTATTTTAGAAACATGCATGAGGATCTGCAGAACTATAGAGAAAGTAGTACACAACCTGTTCCCAGATAAGTGATGTCGTATTCTGTTGAATCTGATATTTGCCTTGATAGTATAATTCAGAGTTCATATTCACCAACATGGAAAGAGCATTCAAATCAAAAGGACTGATATCATGTGTGACTAGTAGAAGTAATAAAGAGGACTGACTACTCAAGTCTTTAAAGACTCATTGCCTGAGTTGCTGGAATACTGTTCAGAAAGCCCTTATGTACCTGTAAGTTGAAGTATACTTCCTACTGTTTTCTCTAAGTCTCAGGTTTGGGGGTCTCATGTTAAGGTCCTTAATGTGTTAGAAGCTGAGTTTTATACAAGGTGAAAAATAAGAATCTAGTTTCATTTTCCTGGATGTTGAAATCTGGGTTTCTCTGTAGCACTTGTTGGAGATGCTGAATTTTCTGTATCTTTTTTAGATATTGGGTAGCTGTAGATACAGGAAATTATATATTGGTCTTCTATTCTAGTCTTATGTGTCTGTTTTTGTGCCAGTACCAAAGGATTGATATCCTTAATGTACAGGACACTTTTTCTACTGAACTACGTCTACCCTCAAAGAGTAACTGTTGGTTCTGAGGATAGAGCTCAATAGCAACTGCTTTCACATAATGACTGAGCCCTGGGTTCTACCCCCAGAACTGAGACAAGAAAGAATATCAGTCTGGGTATGGTGGTACACATTTGTATTCCTAGTAGTTCAGTGGCTCAGGCAAAATTATAATAAATTTGAGCTAAAATAAACAAACAAAAAAAACAAATAAAAAGATATGAAGTTGGGAAATGGCCTGTTGGCTCGAACATGGTGGAAGTTGAGGGGGAAATGAGGGAGGAGACATAATCCCATTTCATTGCATATGTGTATGAAAAATAAAGAAAATTTTTCAAATAGATAAAAGGATAAAAGGAGAAAAACAATCAGATTAAAGGGAAAATAGGTATGAACAATAAACATGAAGTTAATGTAAACTTAACCAGGTCAAGTGGCACATACCTGTTATTCCAGCACTCAGAAAACTGAGGCAAGAGGAATCCAAATCCAAGGCCATCACGAGGTAGACAGTGAAATCTTGACTCAGAAAAATATAAAACTGTAAAGAATCAATGATAAGTCATTATTTACCAAGTAATTGTTGATCACTGTATAATACATGCTTATTTCCTCCATCCAGTTTGTGTGTGTGTGTGTGTGTGTATGTGTGCATGTGTTCGTCCATGTGGCTGTATGTGTACTTCTTTGAATATGCATATGAAAACCAGAGGTCCATCTCTGATATCATTCCTTTGATGCTGCTCACCTTGTTTTATTACACATGGTCTCTTATTGGGCTGAACTTTAAAGTTAAACTAGGCTAACATATCTGGCTAATGAGCCCCAGAAATCTGCATGTCTCCCCTCCCCTCTATAGCATTAGAATTATAAGCATGTACTGCCACACCGGGCTTTTTCACATGGGTTCTGGGGCATCCAAGCCTGGCCCGCATGCCTTTCCAATGCACACTTTACCAACAGGTCTTTCTCCCCAGTCCCAAGTCCTTATTTGTGTGTGTGTTCCCATGAATGGAGTACCTTCAGACACAAAATGCACTGAGAATAACTCAGCAAAACAAGTCTCTTTTCTCAAATAAACAAAATATTAGGGAAAATAAAATATTTTCAAATGACATGTCACCTCTGCTATATATAAATCCCCTTATTCTGTCTAATTTATCCAAATATTCATTATCTAAGCAATTCCAAACACTTGTGCAAATTTTAGCAACATCAAAAAAAATACATTCTTGAAATAGTTGGTTACAAAAGTTTCCATGAAAGTATATAGCAACATATTACAATTTAAATACAAAGAGTCTTGGTGATAAACAGACACCTTGAGCTTTTTTTTTCTGATGGAACTAGAATAAAATATAAAAATCTCTGGGAACCTTGGAGGGATGGGGGTGGGGTGAACGATCTCACTAAGTTGGCAAATGGAAATGCACTGAAGTGATGACTAATGCTATTTTCTGTGTTCCTAGGAGATAACACAATTGCATTCCTGCAGCTTCTAATGAGTTTTCACTTGTAATACAGTGGATACATTTGCATGTCAACTAACAGAGACCAAAAATACATTTCATGCCATCACTATAGGAGGAGAAATTGTTACTGCGCTGTATAAAGCAAAAAGAAAGTAGGTTCCTGAACCATCTCCTGTGTTAAGAGAGTTAATTGAATTCAGTTACCCTGATTTTGCACAATCTGAGAATGTAAACTTGAGTCCAGTGGCTCACACTGCATAACAGCTTCCCCACTCCCAGGTCAATCTGAAGAAAATAATACAATGGGAGGTACAGATTTCATGAATTCGTTGCATGAAAAATAACAATTTGAGTACAGCACCTTGGCTTGATACGTGCTTTCAAACACGTAAATTCACTCATGTTTTGTTTCAAATGAGGATTTGAAAGTCACTATGTACCTTTCCATTTAAAGTCTTGTCTGTATTTTAGTTGTGATTAACAGAGATTTTGCCTTGGGGTACAAAAACTTAAAAGGAAGCGGTCTATGCCTGTGTTAGGAGTAAATACTTAAGTTATTGCTGCAAAGTTAACAAGAAAATCTAAAAACTTTATATGACATTCTCTTAGTTTTTGCATAGTTTCAGAATTGCAAGTATCCAAACTATTTTTGTAATACCTAACTTTGTATATTTGCTAAATAAAAAGAATGAAGTCATTGTAATGTGAATATAAACTTGAATTTTATTAATATTGTCATGGCATCAAATTTGGAATAAGATGGGCACTTGGACTAAACCTAAGAAGATTTACTTATTCAAAAGCTATAAGGTTTATTAGTTGCTGTTTTATTCCACTTGGCCTATAATCTTAGAGCAAGAATCCCAAGGTCACTGGTAGAGTAAGACTCAGACATACTGTGAAAATATAGTTGCATAGTTGTCAGATTCCACTACAAATATTAAATATGTTCATTAATGAATTTCAGTTCTCCAGTGAATTTACATCAGGTTTTGAGATTTGGCCCAAATAAGTATGTCATTCTTGGATCATTCAATGAAAAGAGTTCTGAAAATATTATAATTATAATCATAACTATATTACATCTTACCAAGATAAATATAATATACATATAAAATATATATCTTATTGTGAGAAACTATCTTTTCTTAATTTGAAATATTACTTTCTTTGTTTCTGTACTTGCTTTTAGTTTGAATTCAGTTTCATTAGAATTTTCTAAAGCAGTTTCTAAATCCTTTTACAAATAAGTGTCCTATGTCCACCTCATGATTATGAATAATAGATTTAGAATGTATGTCTTGTATTAGCTACGTTTCTAGTGTTGTGGTAAAACTAAGATCATGGCAATTTTTAGAGGGAGAGGCTTTTTGACTTATGGTTCCAGAGGGTAAGAGTCCATCACTATCACAGCAGGGAAACATGGCATCACGCAGGCATGGAGGCTGGAGCAGGAAGGTAGGATCTCACAAGCAAGAAGCAAAAGAAATAAAATTTCACACCCCACCTCCAGTGGCATACTTTCTACAAAAGGCCATACATCCTAAGCCTCCCCAAACAATGACATCAACTAGGAATGAAGCAGTCAAATGCCTGAGACTATAGGGGACATTTTGAATACAAACTACCACATGCCTCAATCCAGACTGAATCCCTTCTATGCTTACCCCATCCTTGATATCTTACATTATTGTCATCTGAAAAAGAAAGCCAAATCTGGGACACCTTTCTTGACCTGTTGCCTGCACAGACTTTTTGGTCCACCTCTTACTATTTTATTCCTTGAAGTTGCATGTACACTAGATATATTGAGTTATTGTCCAATGGTAAGCCACTCCTCAGACTGCTCCTTTCACGTGTAGATGACTGTATTAGAAACTGTCCCCTTGGTGAAACCTTTCTGATATCCATCTGTACCTTGTACCAAGCAGGACTTGCTCTCTGTACTTTTGATACCTTTAAATACTTCTAGCATGTCTCTGGCACTGCAATTCTCACACAGTAATTTTCAACTGTTAAAATGCCTACGTTGCTAACTAGGAAGTGACTTAACTGTTTTTCTCCGATGTAGCTGGCACATAATTGGTACTTAGTAAGATCTAAATGATTGACATATTGAATTAATAAACATTTTTATGTAATCCACTTTAATCACAAGAGTGGGTGCTGGATTTAATTTTCATTTCACTGTTGTAGGAGGGTGAACATTTTATCATGCTTATGTAATTCACCCTTTGTGAACTGTGGTTCATTACATTGGCACATTTATTGAATAGGTTGTTTGGTTTCTTCAGATTTTGAGTTCTTTGAATATGCTAGATAGTAATCCCTTATCAGATTTACTGCTGACTAAGAGCTCCCACTCTGTAGACTATTTCTTTACTCAATAGTTTCCTTTACTTTCCTGAAGCATTTAAATTTTCCCAAAGTATTTAAATTTCATGATGTCCCATTTTTTAATGTTCACTGATAGACTATAATTCAACCAGAATTATAGTCACTAAGAAAGCAAACAACCACAATACTAATGTGGATATAAACGAAAAGAAAGGATATCTTTTACATTGCTGCTGGGAAGATCTCCTAGTCCACTGCCTGTGGAAATCAGTATTGAGGTTTCTCAAAAAACTAGAACTAGTACAACCATATTACCCATCAATATCTTGCCTGAATATTTACCCCAAGTCAACATATCACAGAAATCTTTTCACATCAATGATTATTGCAACAATATTCACAATAGCTAAGTTGTAGAACTTACCTAGGTGCCCAACAACAAAGAAATGAATAAAGATAATGTAAGATTTTATATATATATATATATATATATATATATATATATATATATATATATATATATAAAATGCAATTTTTCAGCAACAAAATTAATGAAGTTACGTCATTTATAGGAAAATGAATGAAACTGGACATGATTATGTAATCATATTAAGCAAATTATGTTCCTAGATTTTATATAAATCATGTGAAATAATATATAAAGATATATATACATATATATATATCAAATTATCTATGGAAATAAAGGGGAGTAATGAGAGTAATGGGAGGAGGAAGACATGAAACAAAGGATAGCGGAGGAAAGGTTAGGGATATGCTCAGAACACAATATATACCTATATGAAACCTTTTTTTAAAAAGTAGAGAATGGACCAGCCACAGCACCCATTAAAACATGTCTGTGACTTGTTCTGCCATAATCAGAGAACCCCTCTTCTACAGCAGATGGGAACAAATACAGAGACTCACGGCCAGACATTATACAGAGAGTGAGAGACATTGGAACACTCAATCCTAAAGTCAAAGTCTCCATCAAATCCCTCCCCTCAGGTCAAGGAACCCTGCAGAAGAGGAGGCAGAAAGAGTTTAAAGTCAGAGGAGATGAAGGACACCAAGAAATCAAGGTCTTCTAGACACAACAGGGCTGGCACAAATATAAACTCATGTGGAAGCATACACAGGGCCTGCACAAGTCTGTACTAGCTGGGATCTTAGAGATAAGATGATAAGTGAGCCCATACCCCCACCCCTAACCCCGAATCTATCTCCAATTGATAACCACTTGCAAATGACAAATTAGTTTGTTCCATGGGAGTTTCTCTGGGGAAACGAACTACTCTTAAGGTTAGGCCCCATATCTAGCAGTAGATAGCCAACCCAAAATGAACTGAATGACATCTTTTTTAGAGATTCTTTGTCTCATAATGTTAAGTCGTGGCATTTTTTCTTTTACCTTACAGATCTTGTGCATATACTTGTGTGTGTGTGTGTGTATGTGTGTGTGTGTGCGTGCGCGCGCACGCTTCCAGTTTTGTTTTTATTCGATTCCTGTGAGTGAACATGTGAACATGTCTGTTTAGGTCTGTCTATATATGTTTCTTATGCTTTTTCTTTGGCTCTTTTCCTCGTTTGGTGGATTTGTCATACTCCAATATGTTTTGTTTCTTATTATCTTATTTTTTATTTCATTATCATTCCTTAGATGTCTGTTTGTTTCCTAACGGGATAGATATTTTTGGTGTGTGAGTAGGGAGGAACTTTGGAGGAGAGGAGTAAGGAACACTATAATCAGAATATACTGTCTGAATAAAATCTGCTTTCAACACAAGGAAAAAAAGAAATATTACTTGAAAAAATATAATAGTGTCCTGCAATATTGTTTAGGAGGTAAGGATAAAGCCTGACAACCTAAACTCAACCCCTGGGATCCACATAGTAGAAGGATAAAAGGAAAGAACTGAGTCCTGAAAACTCTCTTCTGCTCCATACACCCATACTGTGGCATATGCACATTCCCAGAATAAATAAAAATTAGGGGCTGTAGATATGGTTCAGCAGTTAACAGTATTTGCTGCTTTTTTAGAGGACCCAAGTTCACAGCCCATGTCACAATACCCATGTCAGGTGATTCATAGCTACCTGTAATTTATGCTCTAGGGTATCCGATACCCTTTCTAGCTTCCACAGGCAACTGCACGCAAGTGGTACAAACACAGGCATCGAACACACATAAATAAAAAGGAAAATAAATCTTTAAAACAGTAAGTACTAGGAGTAAGGTATTGCCTCTAGATATTTATAGTTGTGATGTTTTTTCCTTTGTATCCTAATTTAAAAAATAAAAACTATTAGTAAGAAAACAGGCAGAAAAGCAAAGAGAATGTATTGGCCAAAATGAAAGCATGCATTCATTAATTATGCAAATTATATTCTCTCTACATCTAGAAAAATTTATTTATTATATATCCAGGTCTGCAATGGAAAACTATAGAACTACCTTAAAGCAAACATTTTCTATAGCTCTCATCTAGTTTGTATCTCCATTCCCAGTTTTTATCTTTCTTCATCCTTTTCATATTCATGATTGAAATTGTCTTTTGTGTTTCTAGGGCACATTGTAGCTGGTCTGCTATTTTACACCCCACACCTAACTACATATTAGAAAGAACTTTCTCCCTATTATCCCATGAGTCTGAGATCTTGCATTTTGTTTATTTTCCAAAATACAGAGTGTTGCTACACAGTCCAGGCTAGTCTCTAACTCCCCATTACCCTGCTTCAGCCTCCTAATGTGCTTGGATTATAGATAGGTTCCGTTACACCCAGCTAGTCATGAGTATATTTACTAACATTCAGGTGGCCTTGTTTTACTTTATCTACTCTTCCCAAGACAGGATGTTATAAAATGTAAGAACTTATCTCGTAAATGCTCAATTACAATAAATAATGTGATAAGGTATAGGTTAATTAACAAACTCGCTCAGTTTCTTTGTCTCAAATTCTACTGTCCTGTGGTATCAAACATGAAAATAGAGCCTGTATGAGTGAAGATGAACTGTGGTTAATCAACTACAACAGCAGAACCTAATTATGTAAAGCGAAGAACTATCTTCTTCGAGAACAAATGTACATGTATAAATTACTAGTGGCATAATGTCACAGTCAGTGCTAGCTAAGTCAACCTACACATCATATTTCACAGAGCAGACGGATTTATATACTGATTAACATACAATGTAAGCTGATTGAATCAAATGATTCTTGGACCAGTAAATAGAGACTTAATTGGATGAATACTTTTGCTACTAAACATAAACTCTAGGGCATGTGCAAATAAGAACTTCTAGAATGTCACTTGCAGTCGTATGATAACCTCATGGTTAACACAGATGAACAGGGCTAGACAGACTCTGAAGACAACATATACTATCCTTTACCTAGATACATCAGAAGTGAGATCTTACCTTTAAATTATTCGGTTACATATATTTGAAGCAAGATTTTAGTCATTTTAAAGGGAGTACTAGCATAAACAAAAATAATCACAAGATTAACTACTATGGTAGTTTAAATGATAAATGTCCTCCATAGGCTCAGATATTTGAATACTCGGTCCCAAGTTGGTACTGTTCTTTGTAGAGGTTTTGGGAGTGAAGACTTGCCAGGGGAGGTATGTCACTGGGATCAAGTTTTAGGAGTTCGTATTTTTACCCATTTCTAAATTGTTCTCTCTGCTTCATGTTTGCATTTGAAGATGAAATTTCTCTTCTTCCTACTTCTGCCATAATACCTGCCACTTGTTGTCATGTCTCCCATGCATGATGGATTCTTATCCCTCTGGAACCTTAGACCAAAATAAAATCTATCTCCTAAAAGTCACTTTTAGTCACAGTGTTTCAACACAGTAACAGAAAAGTAGCTAATACAGAAGTTGGCACCAAGATTGAGTTATTGTCATGAAGAATCTGTTCATGTTTGTTGTTGCTGCTTTTTTGTTGTTGTTTTTGTTGTTACATAGGGGGTGTAGGCATGAGAGACTTTGGAATTTTTATCTAAAAAAGAAGTTGAGCACTTTAAGCTCAGTTTACCAGGCCATTTTTATAGAAGCCTAGATGGTAGTAATGCTGAGAGCAATGTGGACTGTGACTCAGTTCAAGAGGATTCAGGTGGGGGGGATATTAACAACTGGACTAGAGACCATTCATGTGATATTTTGGCAAAGAATATGGATGTCTTCTGCTCTTGTTATAAGAACTAGCCTGAGGGTAAATTAAAAACGGATGACTAATTTCTTTCGAGTAGGAGATTTCTTAACACTGAATCAATGGTGTGGTTATTACTAATAGTGCTGATAAGTTCTACAATGAAAAAGAAAAAGTGAAATAAAAGTAAATACAAAGAATACAGTTTAGAAACCAAAAAGCACAAGGAAGCTTAATTTTACAACAAAAACTTGTGCTGAAAGAGGGGCTGTAAATACTATGGAGATTACCAGAGGTCAGGGCAAGGTATCCTGCTTTACAGGTGAAGAAACAGAGCTCTGCCCTGAGAGCAACACCCATACCCAGATAAGCTTTCAACTTGTGAAAAGAGAGGGCATAAAGAGTTTTCTGCTCTTAAGAAAGCAACTGAATTAAAAAACTAAAACTGATGCTGATGTGATTCAAAGGGGCTAGAGGCCATCCAAACCTGACAGCCAAACTTAACATTGTTGGTCACACACTGTTGGTTTTAGAGGTACAAAGTATTCAAGAGTGAAGATGTCACGAATTTTTCCTCCATAGTTTCAGAGAGCTCTTGAAGCCAGGCAAGATCAGATGTTGGAGATGCTTTAGTCATCAAACATCTGCCGAGAAAAGCTGCAGATAAAAAATGAGCTAGCATGAATGGAACTTGCAGGACTCAAAATTGTGTGTAAGTCAGTGAGCAGTGGGTGAATGTAATGGACAGGACTCACATATAGCAATACTATACATATGAACTTCATGAAATTCTGTAGAGGAATATTTAATCTTTTAATTCATCAGTATTGCTGCTCTATGGTAGAAAGAATGTTAATACACACCTTTAATTCCAGTATTCAGAAGGTGGTGGTAGGACATGACTTTAATCCCTAAGACAGAAGCAAAGTAGAAGCAGAGTATAAAAGCAGAGCTCAGAAGGAGTCAGTACCATACAGGAAGTGACATCTGAGACAGTATGAAGTAGAAATACAGAGGCAGTCAGAGGCAGTCAGAGAATCAGTCAGATAAGACACAGAAGCAGTTCAGCAAAAGGAGAGTAAGTTTGGAAGAAAGAGTTAGCTAACAGCAAGCAGATTAGTTCAGTCATAGAAGCTGGCCAGAGACAGCTAGAACATGTTAGTTGTATAAGCCAGCCAGAAGAGTCAGTTGAGTTCAGTACAACTGAGTTTTCCTTTATTTTTTTCCTATAACTTATTCTCTATTTCTAAAGTTTTTATTTTTAAACTATTAGTTAATATGTAAAACACACATTAGCCAGGTTTAACATAATGCCAGTGTCATCCATTTGTTTACACCTTCATATTTTGCTCTATTAGAAAATCTTCAGAGGTGATACCATACATGAAGCAGTTGTGTATGAAAGTGCCACTGCCTTCATCGAAGCAAGTCCTTTAATAGATGTTATCCTTTCTTCTTTATTAAGACATAGTTTTGGTGGAATGGGATATAACCAACTAGTTAGCAAAAATCTGTCTTCATAGTCACTAATTAATTTATTTGTGTTTCCAGTTAACAACCCTCCACATGGCATCTTACTGTAAACCTTTGTAGTAGATTTTGTATACCTCAGGGGGCCATGCTGAAGAAGAAAAAAAGCAGGCACATAGATTAAACAAAAGCGACAATCATGTAACCAAGAGAATCCTATTTTGCCCCACTTCTCCCCCTTCTCTCTCTGTCTCTGTCTCTGTCTCTGTCTGTCTGTCTGTCTCTGTGTGTGTGTGTGTGTGTGTATGTGTGTGTGTGTGTGTGTCTCATGTCCAATCATTCCTGGCTTTACTTTCAGCTTTTATGAGCAGAAAGAATGATAACAGAACATTTATGATTTTCTGAACAAGATGGGGACAGACTCATGGGATCCCACCTTCCTATAAGAACAAAAAACAGTTAATGGTTGAAGTGTGTCTGGGACATTTTCTTCAGTGGTATAGGTGCTGGTAAGTAAGTGGTCCACAGTTCAGGAAATAATCTTTCACCCATCTTCACACAAGGAACAGTAATTATACTTAATGAGTCTCTCTCTCCATCTATCTATCTATCTATCTATCTATCTATCTATCTATCTATCTATCTCATACATAGAGAGAGAGAGAGAGAGAGAGAGAGAGAGAGAGAGAGAGAGAGAGAGAAATAGAGACAGAGACAACAAAACAATTAAAGATATGAAACTAGGAAGGGTATTTGTCAGGAAGAAGTTCAGCAAGTATGGAAGAAGGATACAGGAAGGTAACAGGCAGTGAAATATGATAAAAATGCATTCTATACACGTGTGAAATAGTCAAAGAATAATAACGAAAAAGAATAATAGACAGCATCTTACATTGAATGTAGACCATGGCTCGCTTAACATAAATTTCCTCAAGATCTATGGACCCCAAGATGAGAATCGTGAGCTTCCTTTCTTTAGGACATTTCAACTAAGTAAGGATGTATAGAAAAAACCCAGAGGAAGTTCAGACACTAGAACTCGAATCAGGAAGATGGAATTCCTTAGTAGCAAAGAGACCTAGAATTGTATGAGACAATGAAAACCAGCAAAATGAAAAGTGTCACCAGTTGAAGCAAAGTGAAATGATTATATTTTATACCTGACCTCATGCAGTTAAGAAAGAATGACTTCGATCAGAACAGCTAAGATTTCAGTTTCCTTAGCAGATTTTGAGTGTGTAACACCCAAAAGGTAGGGGCTCTTATAATGTCTACTTCATTGTGGAATAAAAAGAAATTTCCTGAAAAATGAGTTACTGTTCTAAGTTTTTGGGGGGTGTGCTGAGAGCAAATCTGCTTCCCTTTTAATATTTTTTCCATTTTTTTTTAGTTTATTTAAAACCAGCACTATAAAATTAGCTTTAAAATAGCAGCATCGTAAACACACAAAAGCCAAAACATACATGAGGAAAAGCAGTCCTCAAGCGAGGGAAGGAAGGATAGAATGGAGGGACAATTTTGTGGGTACCAACACTACAATTTACAGAATGCCTTTTAATTGGCAATCCGTCTTCTAGTACCAGCTTCAAGTTTCACAGCAGCCTTGTGAGGTCAGTAAGCTTGACTCCCAGCTAACACAGTGGTTCTCAACCTTCTTAACCCCATGACACTTTAATATAGTTCCTCGTTTTGCAGTGACCCCAACCACAAAATTATTTTAGTTGTGACTTCATAACTGTAATTTTAGTACTGTTATGAATCTTAATATAAATATCTGATATGCAGATGGTCTTAGGTGAACACTATGAACCCTACAGGGACTGCAACTCATAGGCTGAGCAACACTGATCTAATAGAAACACACCATGGTGGAAATCTCAAAGCTCACAATTACTGTACTTTTAGTACATTACTGGAAGCACAATGTCCTGTGTGTGTAGGTCACTGGTAGAGAGCTTGCCTAGTAAGTACAAGGTCTGTTTGGTTTCTGGAACCAAAAAAATAAGTGTTTCGCATGCTTTATCATCTTTCATTCTTATAGCAATCCTGAGGAAGGAGTTAAGGTAAATGGTTTTAATTATTTCCTTTTCCAGATGTAAGCACTATGATCCAAAGAGATTTGGCAACATGCTCATGGTCATACAGAACATGAGTAATAGGATTTTAACTCAGATATTTTACCCCAAAATGTATTTTTGGACACTTAAAACCAATGGAATCAAAGGTTTCAATACTGTTGTTTTAATGGTAAGTATGCATGCACGTGCATGTGAAGGTGTGTGTATGAGCGTGTGTGTGAGTGTGTGTGTGTGTGTGTGTGTGTGTGTGTGTGTGTGTATTTGAAAGAGAGAGACAGAGAGATGTTTTGTGGGAATGTTCAGAAAATGGTGAGGTAGGCTAAGCAGTGGATGAAAACTAAATTATAATATCCAGTGATGGAAGAAAAACATTTTCAGATACAGTGACAGCATGTAAAGGTAAAGAATAGAAATGTGTCTGGATGTGAAAAATGTCTTACATCTAGATCCAAAATGAACTTGAAAAGGCATTTGTTAAGAGCTTCTGAGCAACTGCAGTTTCTTTTTGATGATAGTTTGAGAATCAGAGAAAATCACTAAAGGATACAGAGCAAAGTGTAGAGTTCAAGATGAAAAAGAGCCTGTGGTGAAGCTGGGAACTTTCTGCATCAGTATTGATTGAGATTGACGTGAGAACAGACTATGCTCTCTGATTTTGATAGTGCACAGACTGCAAATTATGCGATTCTGAAAGTGTGATGCCTAATTTTTGTAATACCCTCTTATAAATGTCCATAACAAGGGAAAATTCTCTAATGATAGTATATAACAATAAAAAAAACCTGGCAGGATATTTTGAGTTGTGCATTCTATGGAAAATCTTGTTTTGTGCAGAGGAATCCTTACAACAACCAAAGCTACAGAAGGTCAGGCAGGGAAGGAGCATTTAGAGAGCAGAGGCAGATCATATGCTTGTTGGCTAGAGAGGCTGTCCCACTAGGACTCCATGGTCACATCCTTTGAGAGTGTAAGCTTTCTTCAGTTAAGCCACTTGAACCACATGAGGTTCCTGATCTGCTACTTTCTCTGCTGAGAAGGAACAGGACTTGACTATAGTTAAAGCCCCAAGTAGGGCAGTTAAAATGATAAAGGTTTCCATGGCTAAAGTGGCAGGACTCAAACTGAGCTTTGATGGACCAGCTTTCAAACAGCAGGACAGCTGGAGAAAGCAAATCGAAATTGCAGAGGCCTTATTGAACTGCAAATAAGCAGGCTCCCAGGGAACAGAGGAGAGAAAGCAGGATAAGGCAAGTCACAAAATTGAATGAGCTACCTTGTCATTATAATAAGAAATAGAAGACTGGGCCTAGCAGTTTGACCTCAGGCTATGCATTTCCATCTCTTGGCCTTGGTTTCATTATCAGTAAAGTGATAATAACAACTCTTGTATGTAGAATTATTGTCAGATGGGAGTGAAGGTTTGCATTTAAACTCTTCAGAAGTTATACCACATTGCCATGCTAATGAAAACACTTGATCTTTATGTTTTGCTTTTATTAATGTCCTTTTTTAATAGGTATCACCCTTTCTTTATCTTTATGTAGTAATACTGACATAGATGCTCAATGAACTGTATGCAAAATACATACACACATATATCCATATCTTTGGAATCTTATCTGGAATCTCTGTATAAGTTTGTTCTACCTAACACAGAAGGAAGAAAGTTTAAAGTCTGTGAAACCAAAGAAGGTATGAAATTTTCATTGATTGATACAAAAACAACAATAAATACGGAGTCATCATTCTACTCATATCTGAACATAGGGTCAAGATACCCATAACAGATCTATACCAATAGTTCAGTGTGGTACACTCAGAATTAAACAAATTAATCTGAAAAGCTTAAAAATCATTTTCCCTAAGAAGTCTGTCCTGAATTGTCACTGTGCCCCAATCATTCATTGCCCCTATTAATATTTCTTTGCATCTTAATTAATGTATAATGATTCTTTTGTATGATAAGTAATTTACTATCTAATATCTACCATCTTGTCTCATCAACCTATAAGTCCTTAAAAGCAAATATTATGCTTGTTCAGTGAATAAGTGGACCAAGCTTTTTAATTTAAAAATCAGGTCATGAACAAAGACTCTATTTTCTTCTTTTCTTTCTTTTATTTATATACATTTTATTTTTGTAGCAGTAAGCTATTATATGGGCTCAGCAAGGAAGACAAGAAGGCATATTCATAGATGTAAACCATGCTAGACCTTAGCAGAGGGAACCACCATCATGGCAAGTGCCATACTCACAGTGTAAGCTTGAGCATCTTAGCTCAGGTGTTTTTTTTTTTTGATTCAGAACTCCTCAGATGCAGATCAGAAGCAATCAAACATCCCTCACAGAAATCTAACACCTGCAGACAAATGCCAAGACCTAGGCAGACCCACACCCCAACAGTTCACAAAACAATATTTTAAACACAACTAAAAATAAACCTATACAATTCCCCTTTTCTGTACAAAACAATCAAAAAATTGCTTTATCTCTATAACACAAGTTGACACTACACCAGCAAAACAATTTAACAATCACGAGGGTTGCTAATGCACAGGACTAAATAAAACCAAACATCTATCAAGCTTTTCACAATGTCCTTGGACAGCAGAAAAACAGTATCAATGTCCAATTATCTGGAATTCATTCATGATCTTCTGGGCTCCTACAAAGGGCTTAGATCACTTCTCTGGCTCTGCCTCTGCAGCACACACAGTTTGTCCTCCAGGTTCTGGCTGGCTCCACTCCACTGCTGCTGTTGTTCTTGGTCATCCCATGGTACTGGCATCTTCAGAACGCTGGGGTCCCTTGCTGCAACTGGGCTGCACTTTCTCCTGGGTTCTCTTCATAGTGCCAAGCCTCAACTTCTTTACATGACCCCTTCATCTGGGCCTTCAACTACTACTGAGGGTGCACTAATGGCCTCTCCTGGCCTCTTACAGTGGCAAGCCTCAGCTGCTCTCCATGACCCCTTCATGCCTTCAAAATCAGCCCCAACCAGCTGGGAGACTCTTAAAGTACCAAGTTCTGCTGCCATCACGAGATACAACCTTGGCCATTTCCAAAAGACAGCTTCTGTGTGCTGAACCTGAGGAAACACTTTTCAGGTTTTAATATAGAGTCTGGTTTGTTGGAAAAATAACTGGTCACTTTGTCTGTTGTAAGGTTCCCCTCATGGGTGGAGTTTTCATAACCATCACCAGTATCTGTACTGCTTGTGATTCTCTTAGTCAGGTTTGCAGAAAAGGAAAAAAAAAACCGGTCAGTTTAACTAAGTGGCTTCTTGGCTCTAAGCTGCTGCTTCCACAGGTCCTTGCCTGGTGGGAAGTATCTCCAGTTGAAACATTCTGGAAGTTTGGCATTCTTTTTCACCACTACTAAGGGGAAACATACAATCCCTTCCATAGATCTCAAACAACATCTTGAGCTTCACACACATAAAATGCAGCCACCAGTGTTTGTGAAACAGCACACTACCACCAGTGGCAGGAGCGAGCATTGTCAGTCCATGATCAGGAAAAGCAGTATAAAAGGAAAAGCAGTAGGAACCCTGCTTTTCCTGCTCACAGCTGAATTCTTTATCTCTAAGGGCCTCCATTCTGTGGCTCTCACCTTGGAGCTTTTTTCTTCATTTATAACTCTTTTTTAGAGCTTTCCTTTCTCACTCTCCTCTTCATTCAGGAGACTTCTACAAATACCTTAATCTCTATCCTCTGGTAGCTTCCTTGTATGTATTTTACCAGACTCTATGAGGGCTGGAGTTTCTTCTTCTTCCTTGTCTCCACAATGGATGAGCATGACTTTGGGCCCCATGTTGGTACTCCATTTGTAGTAGTATGCCTCTGGGTGGCTCAACCAGAAAGACAAGGAGGCATTTTATTAGGTGGAAGCCCTGCCAGACCTCAGCAGACCTCATGGCAAGTGCCATACTGACCAGTGGAACCCTGAGTACCTGAGTTCAGGTGTTTTTATTGATTCAGAACTCCTCAGGTGCAGATCATAAGCAATAAAACAACCCCCACATAAATCCAGCACCCACAGACAATACAAAATGCCAAGACCTAGGCAGGCCCACACCCCAACAGTTCACAAAGCAATTATTTTAAACACAACTAAAAATAAACTCATAGAACATATTCTCTTGTATAATATATCCCAACCCCTCCTTCCACTCTTCCCAGCTCCGTCCCAACTCCCCTCTCTCTCAGACCCAGCCCCTCCAGCTTTCCCTCCAAAAAAAGCAGACCTCCCAGAGTTACCAGTAAAACAGACAAGCCTGGATAAGGCAACTTAGCAGGAGGTAAAGGGTCCCAGGGGCAGGTAAAGCGTCAGAGATCCATTCCCACTCCAACTTTTAAGAGTTCTACGAGAACACCAAGCTGATTCTGTCTATTTTAACTTATTCTTTCACAATTATGTGCATGTAAAATGTGTGTGTGTGTGTGTGTGTGTGTGTGTGTACACATGCTCTTTGATTATATTCTTCACAATTACCATATCAAATCCTCTTCAGTTCCCACCAACCATCTTCTTCCAAGCAAGGATTATATCTTCTGAGGTGATAGTTTGTGGTGGGCTGACTAATATACTAGAAAGCAGTCCAAGTCTAACAATGTTTAGAGAAAGTACACAATTTTGACAAGTACTAATTTTTTGGATTGTAGGCATAGTCACTGATCAGTCAGATTAGATAATCACTTCAGATTTCTCTGGAAAATAGAATTTTCTGGAAAATAGAATCATCTATAGGTAGTTTGTCAAACATACACATTGTTGAGCCTACAACTGACTCAATCAGTCTCCAGATAAGGAATCTTAAAAATATGCATAATATGATATAAGGACTATATATTCTAAGTATAGACTCTACATGTACATATTCTCTCTATATATACTTCTATATGTATATAGTCTATATATCTAATTAGTATATATCCTCACCTTGGTGTATTTATGTTTGCAAAGAAATCTGAACTACTCTGATTTGCACCAAAGTACCAGCACATTTGGTACATGAAGATTTTGTATGAGAATCACCTGGAGCACAGCATACTAACTGAATGAGGCTCTGAATTAGGGGGCATACATATTGTTTATGAAAATTCTCTCCACTAAAATATAACAGATAGAGGTCTGGACAAAAAACTGCCAAACTTTGCCTCCATAGGGCCATATGCTTAATATTTTCTGAAATATTAATATTAATAGTTTCTGTCTGTAAGACATCTGTCAATATAGCAAAGCAGTTTCATATGATGCGAATTAGTAGATGTTGCTGTATTCCAACAAAACATTATTCATAAAAGTAGACATCAGCTTGCAATTAATTCACAGACAATATCTTTCTGATCCTTGATCTAAACCATTTCAAATTTTATGCTTCTTTTTTTTATTTAGGGGCATTTTTTTTTTTGAGACAGAGTCTCACTATGTAGTATTTGGCTAACATGGATCTCATTATGTAGATCAGGCTGGCCTCAGACTTGAGATCCACCTGCTTCTGCCTCCCAAATGCTGGGATTAAAGGAGTGTGCTTCCAAGCCTGGCTATGGATAACAATTTCTATTTTTCTTTTTAAAAAAAAATTATTTAATTACACATATATGTTTACCTTATTTACATCATTTCCTCCCCTCTCTTCTCTCTCCACCTATTCCCATGTGCCCTGCCTACCCTCTCCCAGATTCATGGCCTCTTTTTCCTTAAATATATGTATGTATGTATATATGTATATATATGAATAAATATATAAATACAACCTGCTGAGTCTTCTTAGTATTGCTTGTGTGCATATGTTTTTTCTTGGTTCTGAGGCACTACAATGTGAGAAAACCATGAGATTTAAAAAGAAGTTTTAGGAAACATTACAAAAAATCTTTAAATTTACACCATAAACCTAAACTCTCTGAGATTCATCTCTCATCTTCAAAATGTACGTGGATCAAATAATCTTCCACTGTAAGCTCTAATATTCACAGTGTGTCATTAGAAATATTTATTTTATTCCAAATCTCAATAATGTTAATGTTATCTATATGTTAAAAACCAAATGTAAATAACCCCCAGGCTTCTGGTTTCCCTTTATCTCTGTAAGTGAAAAATTGTTCTCACACTTTCATTCCTCATAACAATAAGATCAAATATTTGGATAGATGTCCTTATGCTCCCCATTGCCTTTTGCAAAGTATCTGTCTCTCGATTCAGATCTCTCAACTCCTTTGAGTGGATTACTTAGTCCACCAAATTATACTACCTAATTCAAGTGCTTATGTGAGCTATAATGATTTCCGTCACCATTTTCTCTTGCTGAAAAATTTCATCACTAAGAAAATTTTGCCCTTAGCTAACCTTAGTCACTTCAATATCCATATATTAGATAATCCTTGCCCAAAATATGACTCTGATTTCTTCAACTCAGATATTTTGTCATGACATCTATCATACACACCTTAGTGATGTGCCCATTATATTTGTTCCTTAAACATGGTCGTCATGACATAATTTTTTTTCTTACCAAAATATCAAGTTTATCTAGTTATTCATGTCAAGTCTCTCATATAATTACTTTCCTTCATGTTCTACAAAATAGTTACTCTTGAAAAACACTGGCACAAGAAATACATTGACAGGTCTCAATTGTTTACCACTCATATCACACCCCCTTGCATTCAACTCTATATCTATTTTGTTACTTTTCATTTTGACAGTCTTATCCCTTCATCATATTCTCATCTAGAGTAAAATCTTCCAAATTTGCTGTCTATATTTACTACCTCTAATTGTCTTTTGGGTCCATTCATTCAGGATTTGGTTCCTATATTTTCACTTGAACAATTCTTGCCAAGGAAACCAAAATATTCATCTTGTCAAGTCTAACAGTAATGTTCTATTCCTTACCTTATTCAAATGCTTGTCATATATTTTTAAACTTTCACCAACTGGATTCTTTATACTCTATTTATCCTGGTTAACCTTGTCCCATTCCACATCTTCATATCCTCAATCCACATGTTTCTTTCCTACCTAAACATTTCCTCCCACACTATTCTCCCTCTTTCCTTTGCTTTTTACCCCTGTTCTACAATATCAATTTGCTTAACGTAGCACTTCCCCACTCTATTCCTCATTTGCTACCTTGCACAGGTACTCCATGTTAGACACACAAGACAAAATAGTTGAAACTAGGCCCTCCATATGAGAGAGAACATGGGTATTTTTCCTCTTGGGTCTGGGCTACCTCACCTAATGTGATTTTTTTTCCTAATTCTACCCATTTCTCTGCTAATTTAATTAATTTTCTATAGCTGGATACTATTCCATGGTGTACATATACCACATCTTCATTATTCACTCAGTAGTTGTTAAGCATCTAGGCCGTCTCCATTTCCTAGTTATTGTGCATATGGCATCAGTGGACATGAATATTTAGGTAACCCTGAAATAGAGCACATGCTTTGGGTACATGAGAGTCCTTTGGGTATATTCTCAAGAGTGGAATGCTGAGTCACGTGTATGTATATATATGTGTATGTGTGTATGTATGCATACACACACACACACACGTATATATATAGTAGTTTTTTTGGGAAACTTCCAGACTGATTTCTAAAGTAGCTACACTAGCTTACGTTTCCACCAACAGTGAACAAGGGTCACACTTTCCCAGTATCCACGCTATCATTTGTCGTTATTGGCATTCTTGATGATAGCTATTCTAACTGAGGTGAGGTGCAATCTTTAAGTAATTTAACTTGCATTTTCTTAATGACTAAGGATTGCAAATACTCTTTAAAGTGTTTCTTAGATACTTATCTTTCCTTCCTTCCTTCTTTCCTTCCTTTCTTTCTTCCTTCCGTTCTTTCTTTCTAGAACTTTCTGTTTAGTTCCATAGTCTGCTTGATTATTGAGGAGCTAACAATTGCCTTCTGAAGGGATTCAGGAACCTTTCCCCAGCTGGTGGGTGAATAATGTCTGACACTGTAAGGTGATTAACAACCTAGGTCAGAGGAAGTAGTAGGCCCATGTAAGCAGTGATTTTTTTCATAGTAACAAAACTGAGTTAGTAGCAATCTGCCTTCTAAATACCTAGACGTATATCCTAAGACAAACTTAATCAAAGAAGCATCTTTTTACAATAAACAGTGGTGAATGCAAAGACTCATGGCTACCCAAGATGCAGAGAATAAGCAATAATGTAAGTCCAAACCCTAAACAAGTCACTGATACCACCCCCTCTATGACTCACAGAATACTACACAAGATAGGATGGGAAGTATATAAGAGGCAGAAGACAGGGTTAAAGGGGTATGAAATGCCATTCTCTAGACTAAATAAAACTATTGTGATCTTTAACTTACATCAACTGTAGTTCACCTGCACTGAGCCTATGTAAGACCAGCCTTAACAACAGACAGGGGGAACTACTTTTTACCACACTGAATTATTACATATACATAGATTCTAAGAGATGAGAATCACTTTTAGTTGTGTACTCTGCTGAGCCTACCAGACAGCTAGGGAGAGCTCTAAACCAATAGTCATACAGGTGATGATAACAAGTGGCAGAAGCTCCTAGCTTCATAGTTGTCAGGAGAGGTAGGGAGGTATGGATGGAAAGAGATGGGGGGGGAGAGGGAGAGAGAGAGAGAGAGAGAGAGAGAGAGGGAGGGACAGGGAGAGGATAGATAGATAGGCAATAGAATGCTATGGATTTACTTGATAAATTAACTTAATACAAAGAAAAACTGAAAAAGATGTGATTTTGTGAAAACAGTGTGATGTTGAAGCTATTAGCTACCGGTGGAAATGTAGAAATAATGGTAGTTGGTATTCATAGAAAGGTTTTAGTAGAGATTCTAGTCCCAAATGATAAACACATAGCTGAAGTGATATATTCATGAAAGAGGAATGCAATTTCAATAAGGAAAACTATATTGCATTAATCAGATTAAATTCTCATTGACAATACTGTGAAGGAAATATAACAAAATTTTATGTCATTTTCATTTCAAAATACCTTTTTTTATAAACTTTCCCTTATGTTATTTAAGCTAAGAAGTCTTTTTGTCATGAATAGAAAGGTGTGTTACAGACAAGAAACAGTGTAAGAAGAAATTGTTCTACACAAAAACCACAGATGGAGAAATCTCCTAAGGGTCAGCCTAATCTGACAGTTTTTGATAAGTAATTTGAAGGAACAAATGTAATTGACACTAAGCTCTTCTGGAGATAGTGAAATGCCAAGTTGCCAAGGACAAAATATAAGAAAATTAGAAGAGGCTATATAAAAGGGAAGACAATAATAGATAAGTTGCATCATGGACAAAGGGAAGGAAAAAAATCTCAGCATTTTATTTCAAGGTATGGAATATACACACCCCTCACACATACACACACACACACACACACACACACACACACACACACACACAATATTCCCTATAGGAAGATACATATTTCTTCAGATCACACTCTTTAGAATGAAAAAAATAAATGTGTAAAATATTCAACTATATTAGAAAACATATAGAAATAAAATAAAATCTAGTATTTGAGTGATATACAGAATTGCAGTGGGTTCACAAGACATAAAATGGCCAGGGAAAATCCAGAGGAAGTTGACAGAAATGATCAATAAAATGCAAGAACTTCCATATGAGAGAAAAATCTTAAACTGAAAGATGATAATCCTAAAAGAATGCTGTTGAAGATTATGTAAGATCTTGACTGGTCATTGTAAAAGAAGACATGGTCCTGTTCACTATATTGTATTACATAAAAAAAAAAAAAAAACCCTAGCAAGGTTTTCATCAACATAGAAAAATCTACCTGAAGATTTAATGAGTGAACTCCATGTAACACATACCACAAGTTATTAAAAAATATTTTCCATTGAATAGACTTATCCTGGAATAAAGGTACAAAGATTAATAAGACATAGATTCTTCATTCAATGGACCCCAGTCTGAAAGTGGATAAAGAGAACTAGCAATTAAAATATTACATTATGTGCCATATCAACAAAAATACTTTTTAAGTTACCCACTTATATTGCTATAGCCACTGTTTTAAGCCACTTTTTCATTCCTTGCTTTCATTCATTAAACAATTTAAGAAAAAAAAAATTGTTTCTCCTCTCTCTAATCCATTATCCTTACAAAATTCCCAGAAAAAGTGTAATTAAATCATAATACACTCTTGAACATGAGCATTCAATACCATCTTACTCTAAAGCTCTCTAGCAACCTCAAAGGGCTTAGCTTTGTCTTCCATGTATTCTATTTTGCTGTTTTTGACATTGGTCTTTTTTTGATCATATATTAGTCAAATCTTTCCTTTTCCCAGAATTTTTTTTTTTTTTTGGTTTTTTCGAGATGAGGTTTCTCTGTTGTAACTCTGGCTGTCCTGGAACTCACTCTGTAGACCAGGCTGGCCTCAAACTCACAGAGATCTGCCTGCCTCTGCCTCCTGAGTGCTGGGGTTAAAGGTGTGTGCCACCAAGGCATGGCTTCCCAGAAATTCTTGTCTTGAATTTTTGAATGTCTTAGCCTTCATCCGAAGTGCTATTGAAATAGCACATTCTTATCCACCTAACTCCATGGGAGTTACTTTTCCCATGCTTGGGACTAACACAGTACTGCATTTTCTTTCTTCATTGTTTTCAATTTTTTAATAAAATTTATATGTTCATCTATATGTTATTAAGAAATTGAGCTCACTTGGGCAGAGAGATATTGTTTGAAGTGTGTGGACAAGGCAAATTTTACTTACACGATCAAGAGTGTGTGTTCTGAACAGTGAATATACATTGGCAGGAATTGCACTTGGTTCTTTTAAAAATTATTTTATTTTTTGAGTTAATAATATAATGACATCATTTTCCTCTTCTACTTCCTCCCTCCAAACCCTGCTCACTTTCTAATTCGGGTGCTGTGTTTTCATTAAGTTATACACAGACACACACACACACACACACACACACACACACACACACACACCCTACACAAAGAACCACAGGCAACAAAGGAATGCGTTTGGTTTATTTTTTTATTCTAACTCAGGTGATCACTCTGTCTTTTCTCTATTGTCTGGGGTCCTACTTCACAGTCTTATTCAATTGTCTAGTCTTAAAAGAACTGACTCACAGGAAATGAAGGAGAAAGGGAAAAGGGGTCACAGCTTCAGATGCAGCAAGGGGCCTTTGTGTAAACAAAGACTTTAATGGGTGGGAAGGATTAAAACATTTGCATAAAACATTACAAAGTGAGGGAGAAAAAAAGATTTGAGTTCCTTGACCCAATTTCATAGCATTTAATAGAAAAGACTCACATTTAATATTTCTTATACCTTTCACTACTTATTTTTAAGCATTTTCTTAAAACTCATTAAGATCTTGGCTTCCATCTTCTGTCCTATCTTAAAGTATGAAATTGCAAAAGGGTGAGAATATTCGGTTGGCAATAATTGACTCAATAAGCCTGCGTTAGGCCCCTGGCATAATAATTCCATCTAAGAAAACATTTCTGTCTTGTAGATCTTTGTATCTCCAGTGGCAGGCCCACAGTAAAACTTTAAGAAATAAGTGAAAGTTGGCTATGGTGGCAAATCCTTGCAATCTTAGTTCTCAGGGACCTAAATAAAAGGATCACAAGTTCTTTTGTTTTATTAGAATTTTCTTCTTTCATATATTGCATTGCAACACCCTTCTGCCCCCCCATTCGTCACAGCTTCTCCCCATTTTCCCTATCACCCAGATCCACACCCCATTCTCCAACTCCCACCCTGCCTCTCCCCAGGAAAGAACAATCTTCCCAGAGTTACTGCTCAAACATGATACAAAATAGAACAGTGTCAAGCACAATTCCCTACTTCAAGGTTGGACTAGGCAACCCAGTAGGGGAACAAGAAACTCAAAGCAGATAAGAGATTCAAGGACACACAACCCTATTCCAGTCTGTACGAGTTCTGTAAGAGCAGCAGATTAGGCAAACTCAAGACATATTTAGGGGTTCCAGCAGGTTCTATGTCTGCTGCTCCAGGTTCTGTGAGCCCCCAAGAGTGCTGGTCAGTTGACTCCAAGGGCTTTGTTTTCCTGATGTCCTCCACACTCTGGTTCCAGCAATCCCTCCTCCTTCTTCTGTGGAGTTCCCCAAGCTCTCCATTTTGCTTGGTCCTGGCCCTCTGCCTCTGTTCCTTTCAGTTGGCATGGGGATTCTCTCTGTTGAGGATTAGGCTAGGCACTAATCTATGAGGACAGCAAAATAGCATTAGGAGACCTCTCCTGATCACCCAGACTCTAGTTCCTGGCCTGCCCTGGTGTACTGGTCATGGTTTCCCTCCTTTAGCATGGGGTTCTGCCCTCCCATTGTCTCAGTGGATCCTGAATGGAGGATAGGCCACGGGCTGAAGTTTCTGTGTCTAGAATGATATCCCAGTCCCACCACAGGAAGCCTTGCCTGGTTACAGGAGATGGCCTGTGTAGGCTCCCTGACCCCCATTACTGGAGAGAGGTCTTTGCTAGGGTCTCCTTTGTTGATTCCAGTGAGTTTCCACTGCATTAGGTCTCCTGATTCTCCCTTAAATGTCCTCCAATTCTGGTCTTCTTTCAATATATTCTGCCCTTCCATTCCTCTCTGTATGAAGTATCCTTCCCCATGTCTTTTGATTAATTTAGGTTTGTAGTCTATTTTTCTGGATATTATAATGGCTACACAGGCTTGTTGTATTCTGTTGCTATAGCTTGCCTCTGTAGTTCCTGATCACTTTTCTAGATACTTCATTTCTAAGATTCTCTCAGTTTGTGTTTTCTTAATGGCTTCTATTTCCATTTTCAGGTCTTGGAAAGTTTTGTTCATTTCCTTCCATTGTTTGTTTGCTTTTCCTTGGCTTTCTCTCAGGGATTTATTCATTTCTTCTCATTTTTGTTTGTGGTTTTCTGTTTTTCTTTGAAGAATATACTCAATTCCTCCAACTGTTTGTTTTCCTTTTCATTGATTTCTTTGAGGGATTTTTTTCAGTTCCTCTTTAAGGACCGCTATTGATTTTGTGAAGTTGGTTGTAAGGTCTTTTACTTCTACTTCACCCAAGAGTGTTTGGGTGGTTTCTTAGGACAATTGGGCTCTAGTGGTGCCATACTGTCCTGGTTGTTGACTGTGTTCTTGTGCTAGGGTTTTGGCATTTGGGCTTTGAGTGATTTTAGGTTTAGGTGCAAAATTCCTGAATTTTTCTTTTATTGGATGAATATCCTGTTGCTAAGTTTATTTTTTCTCTCTGATCTGTTCTTTGTGGCCCCTTATCAAGCAGGGAGTCTCTGTCCAGGTTGGAGGGAGAGATACATAGAGCTTTCAGGCTTCTTACCTGCTCTTCTGGAATGCTGTCTTGTCTCCTTCTGGTTTAAGGGGTATCTGGCCTGGTTAGTACCTGGAACTCGAGTGGGTGGCAGTGGTAGAGAGGGTTGGTATGGGTGATGGGAAGATGGTGGTGGATTGAGTTTTGTGGGGCACAGCTTGCTCTAGTGGGAAGGTTGAGCGAGCAGGTTTCCTACATGTTCTGCTGGTTGCCCATTTGTGCTATAGTATGGGAGATGTCTGATCAATATGGTATGTGAGACTCAGGCAGACAAAGTTGGTAGGGTGGGAGGGATCAGATATGGGGAGAACTGAGGTGGATTGGAGTTTGGGGAAACAGGGTGTTCTGGTGGGAGGGTTAGGCGAGGAGTCCGTCTACCTTCTCTTCTGGTGGCTGGGTAGTAGCAGGCTAGATCAAGGATCATGATTAGCCTAGGCAACTACATAGCAAAATTCTCTCTCTTAAAGCAAATTAAAAATAAACAAAAAGGAAAAAAATAAGGGAAAGAAAAATATGAATATTATTAATTCTATATAAATTATGTAGGGTTTCTCAGCTACTTAGGAAAGTCAGCAGACTTATGGTATAACTTTTTATGTATTCTTACATTTTAAATACCTTTCGTTTCAATTAACTTTGAAGATTAGGAAACAGTAGGATGAAATGGCCATCTCAGACCACTTCATTACATTAAAAGATGATGGTGGGTGAAAAAAAAAAGCTCAGCTAACTCCATGGATAAATAACTATGACAGGTTATTAATAGAATTGAAATGTTTGGGATGAGATCCTCGCTTTCTGAAATCTGCATTAAGAAGACAGCTATACCCTTAAACATTATTCTTTGGTTCCACATGATTTGACCTCACCAGAAAGATTTCACTTTATGGTTTTATACTGTTACTATAATTGCATGTTTTTCTTTAATTTTACATAATCATTGACATACCCTTAAGCATTTGCATCCATGGCAGCATAAGACAAACTTATTAAAGATAATTGTAACAGAAATGATCTAAAATTTAATCTATTTCATGTTGCTGGTTTTAAAGAATAGGCTAATATTAAAATATTAAACATGTTTCAATATTGCACTAAAGCAGATATAGTTTTCTCATAATTCAAGCCAGTCCATCCAAACTGTTGTGAAACTCTTCTATAGCTTCTTAGAACATTTGCAAATTTCTCTATTGTGAAGTATACGTCTACATTTGCTGAGGAAATATTTAAGTCCAAAGTAGACATAATATGTCTACTATGCTCATGTCTTCATGGCCAGATTTACTGTAGAAATATACTGTGTCATTTGAGTGTAAATGTCCCCTTCAGGCTCTGGAAATTGGTTGTGCAATTTGGGGAGGTCTATGAGATGTGGCCTTGCTAGAGGAGATACATCACTGGGGCAGACTTTGAGGTTTCAATTCCTTGCCCCATTCCCAACTCACTCGCTCTGCTTCCTGCATGTGGTTTAAGATGTGAGTCCATATGTTGCTTGCTCCAATGTTTTCCCACCATAACGGACTCATAACTTTCTGGAACTATAAACCCAAATAAACCCTTCCTTCTAAAAGTTGCATTGATTGTGGTATTTTATCACAGTAATAGAAAAATAATTAATATATAGCATTTAACCAGAGAGTAGGCTATTTCTGTGTAAAACCTGACCATGCTGCTGTTTACTTTTCTTTTTTTATATTGTTTCTCTCTCTCTTTTTTTTTTTTTTACTTTTTCCTTTCTCTCTTCCTTCTTCTTGTCTTTCTTTTCTTTTCTTTTGGAGTAATTTGGAAGACGTTGGACTTTGCAATAGAGAAGTCACTGAGTGCTGTAAGCAGTAGTGCCAAGAGTCATGCAGACTATGGAGGCCCAGCTCAAGAGGTTTCAGAAAGGAATAAGAGTAGCAACTAGGCTAGAAACTAGGCTTGTGATATTTTGAAAGAATGTGGCTGCTTTCTGCCCTTGTCCTAAGAATTGATGAAGGCTAAATTTAAAAGTAATGTGCTAATTTCTTTGGCAACCATTAAAGCGACCCAATAATGACTCTGTCCAGTGGCTGTCAGGAACCACCCTTGTGCAGCTCCACACTGAAAAAGATCAAATGGGGCAGAAAGAAATACGAAATGTACCATCTGGAGTGAGAAAAGATACTGGCAAATTTAATGTTACAGCTAAGACTATTGGAAGCAGGCTACAATTGTTAAGCAGATCAGCACCATTAAGGAGAGGCCAAACTTACACTGGCAAAAAGGGAGGGTGCTCTCAAGGCGAAAACCCACCCAGCTAAGCTTCCAACTTCTGAAAGGAAAGGGCTAAGGACTTTAATGCTCTTAAAAATCAAAAGAAATAAAAGCTGCTACAAATGTGGTTCAGTGAGTGAGTTCTCATCCCAAGCTGGTAAAGAAACTTGGCAGTGTTATCCACATGATGCTGCCTTTTGAGTCACAAAGAAAAGGGGCCATATACTCTTCCTCCACTGTTTTGGAGAGCCACTGAGTTGAGGCAATGTATGGCAGGGGGAGTCCTGCCTGAAGGCCCTAGATAAGATCATGCTTTTTTCTTCCCCAGAAGCCTGCATAGGACCTTCCAATACTGTCAATGCTAGGTAGGAGGGAGGAAGTTTTCTGGTTGTTGTGAGACTAATTTGTCTATATCTTGTAGTTAAACTCTGTGGTGCTTTCGGCAATGTGGTTTTGGTGGCTAACTAAAGGCAATGGCAATAGCCTGTGTTTGTCGGGTGTGAAATTTGACCCCCAAGGACAATTGAGACCACATATGTAAAAAGCAAAAGCACTTTAATTCTGCAGAGAAAAACCGGCATGCTGGGGTCAGACACCATGGAGATGACTGACCCAGAGCAGAGAATTACAGCTTCTTTTATTGACAGAAAAGGGGTTTTCTGAATAGGTGAGGTAGACTGGTTTCTAATTGGCGAAGTTCTAATTGTAATGTGTGGTTGTACGTGCTCAAATGGCTATATTTTCAGGCCATACCTGGCAAGTTAATCATTAGACTCTGACATCTGGTTTTATGACCTCCAGAGCTATGTTATCAGCCGGATGAGTCTTCAGGGCTATCTGGCCGGATGACGCAGATTACCCTTAGTACGGCTACCTGGTCTGGAGATAACTGGCCCTTAGGATCCGGAGTTCACAAGGTCAGGCCCAGGTTGAGACCTGGAACACGTACACAAAATGAATAGGGACTTTGTTTTTTACACATTGACTTAGAGCCTGTGGGTCCTCCTGACCAAAGGTGATAGGAAGGATGTATCCCATGCTGTATCCTGTGAATTTTTGTTCAATTATTCATGCCTTCTGAGAGCAGCTTTGTTCACCAATGCAGGATTACTAGGTTCATATTCTGTTGCTGTTGTGTTCTGAAATTAGTTTACTGATTAGTGATTTTCTGCAGTGAACTACAGAGCTTTGGTATTGACCTGACTGAGGAGATGAGGAAATGAAAAATGACAGACGCACATACAGAAAAGCTGATCTGGTAGGCCATGTACTCTGATGGAGACACACCACCTGCAGCTTAGAAACTCAGTGAAGTTCTTTATCCAGTATGAATGAGAAGGAGGTAGGTCAGCTAACTTCAGTAGCAGATTTCTTTAAGGGAACACTCTCAGGCGGCAGTCATCCAGGAGGAGGAGGATGATGCACTTGATACTTTCTGCACACACCAGTTTTAGCTAAGGTAAATTGTTCATAAACATCCATACTTGGACCAGAGGCAGCCTTTGTGATTCCTCTGAAACTGACATAGGAAAGCATTTGGCATTTCCATGGTTCTCAGGCACTGGGTCCTTGACACAACCAAGCTGGTGTCAATAATACACATTCACTCCGGACTTCATGATGTGCTCCCCACAAATTTACATAATGCTTTTCATAGCTCCTTAGTTTTAGTTAACCTACCCACTGCCTCACCCCTTTCCCCATTTCCCAGAACCCAACCCCACTTAATTGTTAACCTGAAATAGTCCCACTTGTTCTTCCATTTTGCATGTGTTCTACACTCTTTCCCTTTATTTTTTTTCAAGTTAGCTCCTGAGATAGTAGGCTTTCCACATGGCTTCTCATAAGCCGTTCAATTCTGTTAGCCCTCCCCTTCACCCCCTGAATTTCTCCAAATTGCATGCCCTCCTTGAATAAGCCTTTCTGCGCCCAGTACTGCGTCTCACTACTTTTGTTTTACCTATAATCTACTGTCCAACTTCCTTAACATTAACACACCCCACCTCAAAAAGATCCCTTTCAAATTTCCTGACTTAGTCCCAAGGATCAAACTCAAGTCATCACATTTGACATGCATGTCTCGTCAGTCCTCAGACTATCTTTCCTTCTTTTCCTTTACCTTCCTCTTTACCACTTCTCTCCAGCCACTACCTTTTCTTCAGTTGATTCTTTGGATGTTGGACAGACAGCAATAGTTTTTCAGGGGTAGGCAAAACAATTGCATTCTGAAATGCAATGATGAAAATGTTCTGATACCACACATTCATAATGTACATAGTCTATGTTGGACCCCACAGGCGCAAACTGGGACGCCACACCCCCACAGAGACTCACAGATGGGATATCGATGCAAATAGCAGGAGGATTTTTATTCCAGTGTACTGGGACCGCTCTAATACGCAGGATAGAAGCAGTACCCAGGGGCAGAAAGCAAACCTTTTTATTTACTGTCCAAGTGGTTGCTAGGGGCTGTACAGTTGCTAGGCACAGACCAAGTTTGTACAAGTTGATTGGTACCCAAATTGCTTTCCCATTTTGATAGGTAGGGGCCAGTTAACCTCTAAACTGATTGACATTAGCATATAGCAAGGTCGCGGGCTCCTAAAAAGAATACATGCTCAAGGTTCCGGGCAACTGGGAGGAGGAAACTCTTTTGCCCAAGGCCATGGGCGGTCTACGGGGAAAGGGGGAGCTCTCCAGTCCAAGGCCGTCTCGTTTGTCCAAGAAAAGTTTTTTTCTTTAACTCTGGGAACTCTCCAGGGTCACGGTGCACCTGGCTTGGGCCTATACAATTTTGGTGCTCTTAGAAGCCTGACTAAAGTTTGGCTGTTTTGGTCTTTTCCTTTCATCTACACCTGTAGCCTAAACTCATTTCTTACTGCAACTAGAAAGGAAATGACATAACAGACAATACAATACGAGTTTGATGGTTTGCAAGCAGCCAACTCCAAGACTTGGAAACTACCACAAGCATGGAAGGCAAAATAAACTGAATCGTTTAATAATGCATGATTTTTTTTTTTTTTTTTACAGAAATTGGATCATAAATAGACTAAAACCAAAAAAAAAAAAAAGAACATCAGGAAACCTGGGCAAGTGAAAATGAGAAACAACTTTTAAAGGATTGCATTCAGATTTACTTTAGAATTATATATTGTTAAACCTCAAGCTAAATGAATACTCAGTTCCCTTTTGTAGATGTAGATGATGTTGATTTATTAATTTATTCTTATGGGTTCATGACAGAACAGTTTATTCTTTGCAAGTCAATCCCCAGTCGTAGAGGTTTTTAGCCTCCATACAATTTAATCTTAAGCCTAGAACTGGAAGGCTTTAGCCTCCATGCAATCTAATCTTCAAAGCTAAATCTAGAACATTTCAGGCTCTGAGAATTACTGCTGAATGAGCTCATTCTGCCTAGCTGTCTTCTGAACTCCAAGCTGTTAATCATAAAGTGTATGCTTCTGACTCTCTGCTTTCTCTATGCTTATTCTGACCTGGCTCTGTTCTTCTTGGCTTCTCCTTCTGAATGCAACTGCCTGTGAGCTGACTGAACTCAAATTGCCTGACTGAACTAATTCTCCACTCTGCTTCTTGTCTGCTTCTACCTTGTTTCTCTCTCTGAGCTTCTCTGCTTCTGCTTCTTCCTGGCGTCTCTTTCTCTGAGCTCTGCTGTCAGCTTCACCTCTCTTCTACAATCTGTTTCTACTCTGTTTCTAATCAACTTCCACCTCTTTCTGAGCTCTGCTTCCTGTTTCTTCTTCTCCTCTCTGAAATCTGCTTCCTGTTTCTGCTTCCAGACTCTGCCTCTACTTCTTACTTCTCTCTACTGAGCTAGAATTAAAGGTGTGTGCCACCACTACCTTCTGAATTTGGATTAAATGTGTGTGCTGCATTGGGTATAAAAATATGTACTAACAATCTTTCTACACTAGAGCAGCCATACTGTCAGATCAGATATCAAATGTCTATCACACAGGCCTTTCAGTGTAATCCTTTGCTAGAGCAGTCATGCTGCTGAATTAAAAGATTAAGTGTTCATCTATACCCTTTCATTTTTTTCATTTTGCAGATATATTTCAGAAAGTTGATTTCACTAATGTTTGAGCAATATGATCATGAAACAAAACTACTTTGTCTTTCTAAGATTTGAGTCCTAAAATCATAAGTAAGAATTGTCAGAAGAAATTAATGTGATGAATTCCAGTATTTGGTAGGTGACATCATGGTGTCAGTGGCTAAGTTATCAGTCTAAAAACTGGAGAGGAGTTTAATGTTTTAGTACAATATTTCTTAGTAAGGGCCAGCAAGATTATTCGGTAGGCAAAGTACATTATGTATATGCCTTATGATTGAGTAAATCCATTTGCACAAGGAGAGAATTGGCTCCCAAAATTGTTTTCTGACCCTGACATGCTTTGTATGGGACATGTTTATCCACAGACAAACCATGCATACAAACAATAAAAGTACATTCAAGGGAAAGATTAGCTAGATGATAGATAGATAGATAGATAGATAGATAGATAGATAGATAGATGATAGATAGTAGATAGATGAGGGAGGGAGGAAGAGAGGGAAAGAGAGGGGGGAGAGATAGAGGAGAGAGAGAGGGAGGGAGATATTGATTCCAGTTATGCTTTTTCTTTTCTGGGTTATTGAAAAACAAAAATGGACTTCCAAATGCCTAATCTAGTTTACCTATACCTCTATTTCCCATGGTGGTTATCATGGTTCCCTGTTGTCTCATCTATTTCTTGTTATTAAGCCCTTGTTTTCCTAAAATTTTGATCAAATAAGGTCTTATGTAAATAAAGAAAATATTTAACTAATATGTGAGCCCTTAACTTAAGAGAATGCTTTTAGCAAGCCATGATCATTCACAATTATAGCACAATGTGATACATACTGTGATTGAAGAATATGCCATGAAGTTTATAGAGGAAAATTAAGTCCTTTGGAATTAGGAATTGTTCACTGGAAACTTCCCAAGGGAGGTGACATTTGAATAGAGATGTGATGAATGAGTAAGCATTTATCAGGGGGAGTTAGGCCTGCTACACACAGGAAACAAAAACAAAGAGGCAAGAATACACCCTGGGAATGCAGAATTGTACCTTATGTCTAAAGCTTGAAAGAGCAAGGCACTGAAGTCTGATGGCTGAGGCTGGGGAATGGGTGGGGAACAGAATGCAAAATAAAACCATTAATCACAGTAAGGCACACCACAGTTTGAAGCCAGTAGGCTAAAAGCCATTTATCTTCACTCGTCATTAGGTACATTGCAGTGGTCTCCCTGCGTCCACCTGAAACTGTATACGAAGAACATTCTCTATCAACCTAATTATCTAAAATGCCAGGTACTTTTCCTACTTAGTCATGAAGCACTGATATTTCTAGCATGAATTCAGAGATTTTCAATTGAAATATATTATTAGAGTAAAACAGATAAAACTTGGTTTTATTGACCTTTGATGACATATTTCAAAAGTCTAAAAGAGTTAGAATATATTTAAAATAAAAGAATCAACATGGAGTTTCATTTAAAAACCCATAATTAGGTAAAGGGCTTTAATAGATGCTGTGGTTAAAATGAATGCTTGGTTACATAAATACTACTTTTATTTATTTTCAATCATATTGCCTTTTCAATTTCTTAAATGTCCATGTCAAGGTCAATCACTGAAGCATGATGTATTTTCCTTTTCCTGTATCTCTTAATAGTCCTCTAGTTCAAATTCTTCTGCAAAAAGCCTTACAGTGATAAAGAGATTTTCATTGCCTACTCTTCAGCATTAGCTTATCAGTGCCCTGCAATCTGACTATACAACCAAGAGGATGGCTTAGTTCTAATGGCTTAAATTTGAAATGAAATTCCTGCTAACACCAGGGCAATATCAAGTTCACCTGCTGCCTGAAGAAATCGCTTGCCAAAATGATGGTCAATATAGCTTCTACTCACTTCTGAGCACTAAATGACCAGTGTTTCATGCCAATGTATTTTGGACTCCAATTGGGCTCCTCTAATATTGTGCACATCTATATATCTATGTATGTAGGAAAAAATGTGATTCTTCAATGAATAGATGCTTTATACCTTATGCTTTATGTATATATAACATACTATATTAGAACAATATAACAGATAGCTAATAGGAATTTAATTACTATCCACATTGATTTATGTTTACTTAAGCTATCTGTTGTATGATTTCCTTATATGTGTATTGAATTTACATGTGTATTTGTGGAAGTTTTTATAAAGACATCACGGAAAGTACTTAATATTATGGTTGACACTTTGTCTATGTTTTTCTAGAATGATCATAAAAATCAACAGAAATAAGACAGAAATCTTTAATAATTATTGAGCTAACATGAGCAAACTTTTTGAATATGATGTGATCCAAGAGATATTTAATGTCAAGTTCTAATATGCAGGTGATTCAGAAAATTTATATTTTTCCAAAGCATGGAACTCTTCTCTGACAAGAATGTGCACCCTTGGAACCAACACTGAAGATCGTCTAAGGTTTAGGCTGTGTACTAGGCCCTGATTATATGAATCCAAGAACAAGACAGACAAGATCCATACACTCATGGGGTGTTGTTATAAAGAATATAGGGCTAAGGAGGTGGGTCTGTGGGAAAACTAACTGATATATAAGCATGAGCACTTAAGTTCCATCTTTAGCACTCACATGAGGCCACTGCAGTAGCACCCACCTCTAATCCCAATGTTCCTATAGAAAGATGTGAAGTGGATAAAAGAATTCCCAGAAGCTTGTGGGCCATTAGGCCCACAGTAGTGAACAACAGTGACCATATCTCAGAGGAAGAAGATGAGGACTAAAACAGGAGGTTGCTCTCTCATCTCTATATGCACATACTCATTTATACACAGGAACACACAAACACAGGCATACACACGTATATGTGTATTATACACATAAAAGAAATAAGTAAATGTGTAAATAATATGAGAAAATCTTGTTTGGTGGGGAAGGTGAACTCAGCATTAAATATTTTGAATTTCCACATAGCATAGATTATTTAGATACTTGAGCCAAGTTGACATTTAAAATGATGACAGGAAATCTCAAAAGAAAAATGACTTCTTCAATCTACTAAACAAGAATTGGTAAAATTTCTTATAAAAAGGTTGAGGTGTAGTAGGTACATGGCAAAATATGTATGCAAATTTTAATACAGAAGGCACTCATTATTATTAATCTATAGTGACCAGAGATGATCACACAGAAACAAACTTACTGTAGTTAACCTTTCAAAACAAACTTCACGATGACAACAGCAGTTGACATGCCAGTTCAGATAGAGGAATCTTTCCAAGGCTCCACCCCTAGATGAGATAGTCAATGGTTTCTGAGAAAGGACTATTTTCTCTAAGAACAAGTTCCCCCATAGGTAGTCTAATTCCATGGAGTCGACTATGGATACGTGTATATATGAACAATGCTAAATGGCTCTCTCTCTCTCTCTCTCTCTCTCTCTCTATATATATATATATATATATATATATATATATATACATACACACACAGTGTGTGTGTGTATGTGTAATTATATGTGTGTATAAACATATATGTAAGCATATTAAAGCAAAATAGGTCATGAATTTGAGAGGAAATGAAGGGGGACATGGGAGGAGTTAAAAATAAAAATAAACTGGAAATACAGCAATATAATGGAGAATACTCAATATTTGTTATATGCAAATAAATGTGCCTAATACTGTATTTCTACTTGCATTTTGTATAAAAGTTAGGTTTTCTTCAAAATTGATTTTTTTGCTGTAATTGTTTTGTTTTGTTTGAATATTGAACATCCTAGGCAAGCACTTTATTACTAAGCACATTCTCAGCTCAAATTCACATTCCCAAAGCTTCTTCAGTTGTTTAACAAATGTTTCTTGAATACCATCCTTTAGAAAATACCTGCATTGATAGCTACTAGGAACTTTTACAAAAGTTTGATTGTCTTCAATGACTTTGCTGAGAGAGACTACAAGAGGGCATGGGAATATAACAAAATATAGCAAAATAGAGAATACAACAAGTGACAGCAATATGTCATTCATGAACTATATTTATGCCATTTATTTCCAAACACTATGCTAGTACATTTTAAGTACTAAACATGTAATCCCTCTTTAATTGTTTTATGGTTTCATATATTTTAAAGATTTTATTTGCTGTATATAACTCTCTTGCATGAATGTTTGTATGTGCACCACATACACATCTGATGCCCATGGATGCCAGAAGACAATACCATATCAGATCTCCTGTAATTGTAGTTTACAGATGGAGTTTACACCCGGCATACGGGATGCTGGCAACTGAACACAGGTCCTCTGCAAAAACAGTGGATCCTTTTAACTCCAGCCCCAGTTTCAGATATGTGCAGATGAATTTCAGTCTTGTTCACTCTCCATTCCCTTTTCTCATGCACCCTCACAATGACACTATTATTATCCAAAAATTCCTTTCCTACTTTCATATCTTCATTTTGTGTATGACCCAGTGAGTTTAGAGGTTTTTGCCCAAGTATGGGTGAGAGAAGCATATAATCACTCTAAAATGTTTTTCAATGTACATTCCCTTTTCAGACAAGTAGGTATAATAGAGAAGCATATTCAAATATGTTTTGGTAAAACTTCAGGGACTGTTGATTTTATTATTGCAAAGAACAGCTTCATTCTTTTGGTAAGATTGAAGATTCATCACAGTGAGCTGGAGTTAATGAACCAAGCATTTAAGTAAAGGTAACAGCATTGATTAATGATAATGCTAAAGTGGTTTTATGCTTCTGTACCAGTGTTTTAAAGATGCACAAATCAGTTAAATGAAAAAAAGTGCTAAGCATCCAAAAAGGCCATGTATGAAAAATATTCCATGATTTTAACAATAGAAAAAATAAAGATTTTGCTTTACGCTAACAGCAAATTACTTGTTAGTTGGGAATACAGGTAGAGTGAAGCAGGAATATACATTTGTTATATGAGTTCCCACAAAATGGATTTGTGCCTGCTCGAGATTTTTAGGTACTCAGTCTTGGGAAATGAGATTCAAATATAATGTGAAGATTCAAATATAATTGTTCAAAATAATTACGTTAAACTTGTTCCTAGGAAATTTTCAGGGAAAGATGGTATTTACAATAGTTTGAAGACAATGTGTATATCATTAGAATTATCCTAGTCTAAACATGACATCTAAATTAACACATATACACATATAAATTTGTAAACATGTATACATAAGGACCCTCACAGATATCATTATCACTATATCTCAGGATGATTGATGTTCCATTAACTCCCTCAATACTGAGAAAATTGAAACATTTAGTCACTCTAATAATGTAATACATCAGTTATGGAAATAACAAAGCTACATTAAGGTGAAAGAATGTCATGCATTGAACTTAGAGCAGAACAAAACCTCAAGAAGCTGAACATATGTTCATATTCATTCTTTGAATGTCCACCATTTCAGAATTACTAGGAAAGTGTGGTCCATGTTTTTCCTGCCAAAACCTTTGTTTAGAGATCACTCATAATTTCCAATGGTGAACATATGAAAAGTGATTGCTAAAGGAAACAGTTGCAGAGCACTCATTGTCACAAACTTGCTTAATAATGCCAGACACAGAATAAGTTTTCCCCCTCCCTTTCTCGATATATATGTGTATATATTGTGTATATATATGCATACACTTATATGTTTATATTCACATGCATATTGACTGCAATTAATATTTCTATTTAAAAGGATTCTATTTGTGTAGAAGAACACCTATGGCATTGCTCAGCAATAAAAACAAGGAGACAGTTTTATAGATGGAAACTCTGCCAGACCTCACCAAAGGGAACCACTATCATGGCAAGCTCCATATTGGACAGTGGAACTTCAATCGTCTGATTACAGGGGCTTTATTGATATAGAAGCGTCTCAGCTTTTCTATTGATACAAAAACTCTGCCCTTTCATCCAAAATCCTGGCTCTGCTAGAGAGCAGTGAGCATGTACAGATCCTGAGGAATCAAGCATCTTTTACATAAAGTGCAACACCTGCACAAAATACAAAGGCCTAGCAGCCCTTCCCTGAACAATGCATAACACAACCATTTTAAACATACTAGAAATAAACTTTTGTAACACTTTTGTGCTAATAATATTAGCTTATAAATTACTACTTCATTTGCTAGCTACATAATCTGACTAACAATAGAAATGCATTTTCCTTATAGCTAGATCAAGTTTTCAGTGCTTTGGCTCTTAGCAATTAGGACACTATCCAAAATGATAACAATCTTCTTTAAACATTTACAATAGGATTGAACTTTTATACACATTTTAATCAATACATCAAGTTAGAGGATAGGGGCTATTAATTACTCCATTTTGCAAATAATAAAATCCAAGTTCAAAAAGGAGGTGATTTGTTCAAGTTCACTGCTAAATTTATATTCATTATATTTACCTGGCCACTTAAATAAATAGTCTAATTTTCTTGATGGTGTCTGTGTTTTGTTTTCATACTACTATGGTTGGAACCCAGAATCTTGCATATTAGTAGTAAAAAGTTCTACCACTGATCTCCAGACACAGCCCTTCTCCAATGTGTTCCTTAGAGCCATTATTCATTGATTCAGTAAACATTAGTTGAGTACATACTATATTACTGAAACTGTGATAGGCAGTGGTATTATAATATCAATCATATAATAAATATATATTTATTTTTATATATTTATATACATATAAATACATATTTATATATTTATAATCATATAAGTAAAGTAAAATAAATATTCTCATGACTCCAACATTCTTGTATAGGAAATCTATTATTTCGTATAATACCACCAAATAATAACAATAAAAACGAACACATTAAAGTGAGAGAGAATTTTCAAAAAAGAAGATGATATTTCACAGTAGGTAACTGAATAAGGCTCCTGTACGTGAGATGTGCGTAGATGAGAGAGATGAAAAAAATGAATGAAATTATCCTAGGCACAGATAACAAAAATAGCTGGAATAGTTCCAGCTACTGAACTCCTGTATAGTAGCACAACAATATACAAACAATATATATCAATAAATGGGGATTTGCACTTAAGAAATCTAATGAAGATTAAGTTTTTCTTGACATCCAATCAAGGATGGTAAGACACTAACATGCCAAAACCAGAATGGGTAGAAGGCAAAGTAGTAAGAGACAAAGTCATATCATGTACAGCAATACTTGAAAGCCTGTTTCCTTTGGCACTGATGTATGAATCAAAGTATACTTTACCCAGTAATATTGATTAATAGTAAGTAGTAAATTCATGTTCTTATTTGACCAGAAACAGTAATGAAATGAGAAGTGTACATAAATGAAATTATGGAAGAAACACTTGAAATTTATCAGGCCATGAATATTGGAATCTGAATGGGGATAAAACTTTTCAGGCTATGGTTGTTTAGCCCTTTTGTTTGGGAGTCAGCAAAGTTTTTGCAAAGAACTACAAATCATTTTTTGTCTTTCTATTTAACCTTTCTATACTTTATAGACTAAGTTCCAGCTACTGAACTCCTGTACAGTAGCACAAAAATATACAAAAAATGTATATCAATAAATGGGGATTTGCACTTAAGGAATCTAATGAAGATTAAGTTTTTCTAAACTGCTAAAAGTATTTTGAAGGGTCAGAACATGTGACAAAAACCAATGTGAAGAGAATCCCATGTAAACATACACAGGCAAAGTCTTTGGTAGATTTTGGATAGACATAAAAATCCCTATAATTGTCAGAGAGGGAATGTGAGTTATATTAAAATGGAAATAACAAGCTTTTCTCATATGTCTGAATTGAAACACAAAATGGAGAAAAAATGATGGTGTGATATTTCAGATATGTCAAAATATTGTATTTAAGAGTTATATACACAGAAATGTAAAAAGAGCAGAGTACACAGGGCCTTACAGTATACTAAGAAGTTATTTGGATGATATTCAAATTGACTGATATGTCAAGCAAAGGTAAGAACTACAGAAAGGGGATAGACTAACTTGATATTGAATAGTTAATAAGTCTTTATAACTTCTAAAGTTAATCATAAAACAAAGTCAAATTACTTAATTACTCAATGTTCTTAACAAGAAGATAAGCATAGAAAAATAGTGCCTCAACAATAATTTGGATCCAGCTCTGAACTACATTAACAAAAATGGCAACTAATTTAATGAAAGGAGAATGGTTTAAATGTGCATCAATTTCTCTAAATATGAAAGATATGAGTTCACATTGAAGTTTGATGTATATAGAACCAACGAAGTAAAGGTTTTAAAAAGGGTAAAGGCAACATTTGCTAGTATTTCAAAAGTATATAGTCCATTAAAATACCAAAAGTACTAAAGAACAAAATCTAGCATGTAAAATTCCACAGATGGAAGCAAGGAACAACAGTAAGCAAAAATAAGAGACAATAAAGTAATATAAAAGTAAAACCACATTATTTTGATTTCCTAACTTATTCTTATGAACAACTGTTCATTAATAATTTTAATCTAAAATTCTAGATTACAATAATATACAGAGATGGAAATTAAAAGAATACAAATATGGAAAGAAGAAATCAAACTTTCTCTGTTTGCAAATAATATTGATACTATGCATTAGAAACCCCAAAAATTCTACCAGAAAACTAGAAATCATAGACAAATACAGGCCTGTGACAGGGTGAGAATCCACTTGCCGAACAACCACCATGACAAATATACAGAGGAGATAGTGGACTTACTCCCATTCATAATAGCTCTAACAAATATAAAATATTTAGGTAAAACCTAACGAAGGAAGTAAAGGACCTCTACAAAATTGTATTGAATAATGGTCATTTGCTGGTTGTTTCTCTGATTCTTCTGTTGGTTTATACTATTACTTCCAGATACTATATTATGAATATTTCAAGATGCGTTCTTAGATTCCCTTTCTTGACCTTATTCTTGGCCTATACGGCCTTGTCTATTAACACAAATTCTACTCAATAAAATGAAATAATTTCTAAAAGAAATGTCACATTAATTTACCCTCCTCACATTTATATACCTCTTTATATTGAATTACACCATAAAGAGAATGAAGAGGCAAGTGGCTATCTGATAGAAAACATATGCCATGTGCACATTAGAAAATGAATTAATATCCAGGATATAAAACAAACACCAATTAAACCCATATGTATACAATAAACAGGTCAACAGCAGAGAATGGGATGAGATCTTAAACAGAAGATTAGAAAATCGAATGGATGAGTGAGTGACAAAATGAAGGATACATATATATATATATATATATATATATATATCACAGATAAATATGCAAATGTTTATGAACGAAGTTACATATACTACAAAATGATCTGCTATTCATATATACACTATATACATTCTCTCATATATTTTAAATCACCTTTAGATTACTTACAATGTCCAATACAACTAGGTAAAATTTCTTAAGGAATAATGTTCTAAGACTATATTTAGTTTTTAATTGTTTTTTATACAAAGTTGGTTGAATGTACAAATGCATATAACCTGTAGAAATAAGAACTGACTATATATATAATAAGTTTATATGTGTGTGTACCTTCGTATATAATATTCCTCTCCCTTCTACACATGCATCATTCACACTGGTACATCTTGTGGGCTTTACTTGTTGAAATAGTTTTATTCCACTCATTTACTCTATAGTTCTTCACTCCAAACCCATCTGTACTTCACAATGCGTTATCTGGCAACACAAAACAAAAATAACACACCATTTACTGCTGCCCATTCCATTTTATTTTGTTTCTTTCCTGACATTTACATTTGGATTTTGCTATATATGTATGTATACATGTATGTATGTGTATAAGTGTTCTGCCTGCACATGTATCTGTGCACCACAAACATGCAGCTCCTGTGGAGGTCAGAAGAGGACATTAGATCCCCTGGAACTAGAGTTATGGATGATTGTATGTTGCCATGTGGCTGCTGAGAACTGAAACCAGGTCATTTGGAAGAGCAGCCAGTGGTCTGCTGTTATTCATCTGCACACTTATTCATCAGTGTGCAATGTCTCCAGCCATATATGGTTTAAATTTTTATTTTAGTTTCCTTTCTATTTTCCTACTCTGTGGCAACTAAATTAAAAGGCAGAATATTATTCTTTAAATGTAAGCATCTACCAGCTTCATAACTCACTGAGTTCCAGAGGAAGGTGCCTTGGGTCCTCTCTATCTATAACTCTCCAAGTTAGACAGCTTTGGTTCTCTTAGCATCTTGAAAAATCATTCTATTCTAAACAGACTTCATTGTTCATTCTTAAATACACCCTCATATTAGTAGACCGTTAATTACTGTTCTGAAATGTTTATTACTTGTGCTCTCATTTTAGTCACTGTATACTTATGTATGCAGCCAAATATAGTATTTGTTCCTTGGGAAAATGACACAAATTATACTGTGACTCATTTACCATTAACATTAAACCAGATGTCTTCTAGAATTGCTATTACTAAATGATGCTTCCCAACATGGGTATGTGCATTAGACTTTTAATCTTAAATGTGTAGATTTAAGTCAGTTTCACTTAAATTCATTTTGATGTGTTTTTTTCCATCATCAAAGCCTGTCTATATGTCTGGATTCTTATTCACACATCTAAACTATTTGCTCTCCCTTAGTCTTTGCATCATCTATCAATTGATGAACTAATGTTTAAAAGTATTCTACAAATCTCAGAAATGAAGGGTGACCAGAACAGGGTTTGTGCTAGAATTCTGTGACATACCACATGCTATTTCTGTCCAGTAGTTGTTCAATTGGGTTTAATTTAAGAGGGAACTTAGTAACTCTGTTTTTTTTTCTAAAATGACACCATATGAAATATTTTATGAATGGATTGTTAAAGTTCACACATGTTTCATTTACTACATAAGCTTTATCTAAAAGAACAATGAACTGTTAGTATACTAAAATGATAATAACAGCTTACATTGAATTAGTCCTTATTAGGTTCTATGGAATATACTAAGCATTTTGTGTGAAATATTTCCTTTAATTCTCAAAAACCTAAAGATAATCACTATATTTACATTTAAAAACTTAAGCTTAGAAAAATTGTTATGAAAAATAAGTTACTTCACCAATTATTACACCTGTAAATTATAAGTGTAATATTCATTTAAAGTTATGTTTTTCCATGTAGCATATTCTCTAAATTTTTGTAATAATCAAAATGATATGTTGTGAAACAACAGTATTATCCATGTTAAGATGTTAAACTGTATGTCTGTTTTCAGGACTGACCATTTGGTATTGGATAACCTATAAGTGTGCTCTTTGCTGGGGAAGACTATTTTCCCTGCTCTCAGCATTCCTTAGTTGCTTGTAGTTCTTTGTCTAGAGTTGAAGCCTTGTGGACTTTCCCCTGCCTACATTAGCATGTCTATTGTTGATCTTTTTCAGATCATGTTAACACAGTCATGTGTGTGAGACTTTGTGAGTACAGCTTTGGAAATTCTTGGAGACATACATATAAGTAACATTATACAGTCTGGCAGATTGTACTTATGGATTTAGGAATATAAATGTGTGTGTGTGTGTCCATGAATTTGAAAAAGAGCAAAGAGGGGTTTATGGTAGGGTTTGCAGGGAGGAAAGGGAAGGAGTGATGATGTGATTATATTATAATCTCAAAAATAAAAGAAGAAATTTAAAAATTAATCAAATAGTGAAAGGGTCAAAGGATAAAACATCTGAAAGCCGCTGAAACACTTAAGGACTTGTCTGAATCTGGAGGAAATAGTCTGTCTTTTCTAAACACCACACACTATTCACTGTCCAGATACCTTGGGAATTCTGATGGGTAATTTATTGCCAATTCTAATTGAATATTTATGATTTCATGAAGCAGATATTTTCTTCCCACAAGACTACAATGTGAATCCTGCTATTTACTATTACCAGCTCAAAAATATTTTAAAGGGCGTCTTCTCATCAACACTCTGAACTAAAAGATCTATCAATAATAGTTTAATTGTCCCATCAAAGCAGAAGTTAGGGACAAGCTATATTTGGAATCTGAGAAAAGTGTGAGGTCTGAGCTATACGGAACTAACAAGGATTGTCTTTTTCTTCAGAGCATTAAAAATGTAGAAACACTGTTTTCCCAAAACTATGTTTTATTAACCTTTATCAAGTACAAGAAACTGGGACATGATAGAATTTTTGAACTTTCCTGTCAGCAGCAAAAGGGTAATGCTTGTGATTGCTGCTTGGCAAGAAAACCGCCTCTTCTTCCTAAAGGTCTCAAATTAACCTCCTTCACTACTGATTAGAGAACACTAAGATTACAGGGGTTTACTCTTGGTTTTTGTCACTCTTAAGTCATATGTCAGCAAGGATATTTGTTGCTCAGGATGTAGAATGATTTATTAATGTTGGGCAATAGCAGGCTCACCATTTCCTATCACTGAGTTAATGCAGAAAGTTGCAGGGAGGTCACTGATAATGCATTAGAGCTGAAATATGAATGATGAAATTTCACATTGCCTCTGCTGAGTTCAAGCCAAATGAAAACCACGTAGTTACTGACATTTTGCTACAGAGGGATTATTTATTTTTTAAGATTCCTTAAATCAGTACCTTTGTTTTATCTCACTGGATAATCCATCTGCAGTGTAACAGTTTCCTCTGAAATTGAAACATTCTACCCTGCAGAAAACTCCTTAAGCAGGAAGGTAAATAACTCAAAATAGCTTCAGGAAGTCCCTGAAACTGACCATATTCACTGGGCCCCTCCCTGCCAGAATAAGCAACAGAATCTCAGAGTCCCCCTTAGACATAAGACAGCAGAAACAACAACAACAGTTTCATCCATTTCCTTCAAACCTTTCAGGGAACCTACCTAGCTAAACTAATCTAAGAAAATACCACCTTCTCAATTATATCTATACCTATAGACAAAATGGCTCCCAGCCTTAATCAGAGAACCATTTCCTTTCAAAGACCAGTGTTGAATGAAGCAACTCATGGTTGTATAAATAGAGGAAATAAATGATGGATATGAGCTCAGTTCTAAACAGGTCAATTACAGCATACAGGATGTATGTAAGAGGTGTAATATAAAGTCATGAAATATCCCCTAGACATGATATAACTGCTGTAATTATTCTCTCACATCACATGTAGTTACTTACACTGGGCCCATGCATGATCAATCCTGTAAAGTCAATGAAGGAACAGGGGGAGGGCACAGGCCTGTACTTTTGATATGGCTCTGGATAAACTCTGGGACAATAGGAATCACTGTCTTTACTTGTATATCTTCTGATGAACTCATCTAGCACCAATAGATAGCTCTAAAACCGTGGTCACACAGATAGCCCAAGTTAAATTTGGTGGGTCACAAAACAAATAGACATAAATGTCCAAAAGTGATTTGTGGAGAGTAGGGGGGGTGGGTGAGGTGGTAAAGAGGTGGGGGGGGGGGGGGAGAATGGGCAGTGTGCATGCAAAATGTACAAATGTGAAATTGTAAAAAATAATAAAAATTACGACAAATCCTAAATATTGTTTAAAAAAAATAATTGACAGGGGGCTTGAAAATTGGGAGAAACCAACTGCGAAAACTGGAAACAGATGATTGTTCTCATACAACTCAAGGATTTTAGAATCATAATAATAAATATTCTCAGACAAAATGGTACATTGTCATTTGCCAAACTATTTTCTGTTTAGTACTTAATGAATTTTAGAGTATTCTTGTTTATTTTATAGGTTTTGTCACTCCATCCAGAAGAAGACTCAGGAGCAGAGTCTGATTAATTCTCCTAGAATTTTGTCTTTCTCCCTTTACAATTGGGTACTGGAACATACATATCTTAAAATGGGTCTTTCTGGGTTTATTTCTAAATAATTCTGTTTTTATTTTTGTCTATGTTGCTATAGTAAAATATTTGAGGCTACACACAATTCAGAAGAATACAAATTTATAGTTGGGAAGTCTTGAAAGTCTTAAAGCAAGTGGTAGTATGTTTGGTTTTAGATCAGTGTTGCTTTCTCCTCCCAAGTCAATGTCTGTGGTTGTATCCTCTGTAGCAGAGGAATGCTATATGCATAGTGACAGGCAACAGGGAGCAGAAAGACAGCCTAATACTTCATGAAGGCCCTTTTGCAAGGTTCTTGATCCTGTTTACTACTGAAGCATTCTCATCCCATGATTCCATCTTAAAGGTAATCCACCTCTTAATAGTATAACTTTGGCCATAGATTTTGTTACCTATTCAAACTGTAGTCATATCCATACTTAATCCTCATCACGCTGTATTCAGGTGAATGGAAAAATAAGCTTGTCTGAGGAAATCACAGGCACTAGGGGGATCTGAAACTATTGTTTAGCTAAATAGACAGCCAACCTGTCTTCTACACATTCATGTTTATACCCATTCACTAGTGCTACTCTCAGCTTTGGGCAGAGTAGCTTCTTTTTCCAGTAGCCAGAGGTTAATGCAAAAACTAATAAGTGGTCAAAGTATGGAGAGGTAGTGAGTGTGAGTGCCTGTCCCTAAACAGAACATCAAAGTCACCCACTCCAAGATGCAGGGAAGATTGCAAAAGATGGAGATCTCCACTGGTTCAAACTAGATGAAATCCCAGAACTGAAAAGGTTTTAGTGGTCACAACATTCCATTCCTAAACTAGAAGCTATTTGCAATTGGTTCCTGCTAGAAAAGGGAAAAATCTATTTTCTTCAATGGGGTGACATAAGAATAGTTGACCAACCCAAAATGGCCTCCATGGATTTATTTATTTGTTTGTTTGTTTGTTTGTTTGGTGTGTGTGTGTGTGTGTGTGTTTTAAGAAAAAGAAACACTATGATGGTGGGTGGGTAGGGAGAGGAGATTTGAGAGGAGTTGTGGGAGATGAAAGAATATGATAAAAAATATAGTGTATGAAAATTTAGAAAACGAAAAAAAATTATGAAATTTAAAACCAGAACAATTTTAACTAACTAAAATGTTTTTCAAAAAGTGCTAGATTTAGGATACCCACTCTTAAGGTGCTGATGAAAGGGGTCCCAGGAACCTCTATAAGCATACAGGCTATTACCACTCTAAAACAATACAAGCACTTGGTTGCCAAACAGACCATAATGGTAAGACCCTATAACTGAAGAAACAATAAATTTTTGTTACAGGATATGGACACATTAAGTTGATACTCATCTGGTTAGTTTTCATAGTGCTTGAATATTCTATGAATGTTACCAGTGGAGAAAAGTGATCATCAGTTTTCCCCAGCTGTTAACCCTGTGAGCCATAATAATGACTAGCCTAGAAAGATAAAAGCCCATTGGTGAAATAGTGGCAGAAATTTTTAGGACTAACAGACTGCTTTAAAATGAGATTTAAGACTTGATTGGCAAGACTGAACTCATAGCTGATGTTATCTGAACCATGAATCCTTAGGCCCTAGGGGAGAAACTACTACTATAGTATGTAGTATATAGTACATAAACTGCCTTCTGAATATGTATCCTTATATCTATAGATAAATGGAGCTGTCATCTCTCTCAGAGGGTTCACAGTGGTTGTGGTTGACACAGAGACTCTCAAATGGTCAAAGTGCAAAGAATATGTTATAGATAGTGGAGTGCTCAGAAGTAAATGGAATATCTATAATACAAACACTTCTCCCAGGGCTTAGAGATTATTATAAAAGAGAGGACTGAAAGATTGTAAGAGCCAGAGGATGGGAAGGACTGCTGCACATGCACAAATGAACTCATAGTAGCAATTGCTACAGGCATAATGCTTACATAATGATATCGAGACAGCTTAAGTTCCTGAATGAGTAGAGGAGGGACTCATGATATTCCACTTGTGAGTAGCTACTGGAAGTTGATGGTTATTGGGGGAGGAGAACATCAGTTCTCTTCAGGGATGTGGCCTTGGGTTGCTTGCTTATTCTAAAGTGAATGGTCCTATATCCATGTACATACTGACAACACTACTTACACTCAGTGGATAAAAAGAAAATTACATGAATTTTGGAAGAAGACGTGGGTTGGATCTGGAAGAAATTGTAGGATACAGTCTAGAGGTGGATTGGATTAAAACACTGTAAACATGAAATTCTCAAAGAATAAAAGTATTTTTAAATTAAAAATTCTAACGTTATAAAGTATTAGTAACACAGTTAAATGACAATCTATAAAGGGGAGGAAAACATTTTCAAGTGATTCTTTGAGTGAAGATCTAGCATCCAGAATACACAGAAAATATAAAACACCTATACCATATTGTAACAAAATGATAAGCAAAAGGTTTGTTACATTTTGAAATTTATTTGACTCTAAGACTCTTGAAATTTTAGTCTCCAGTTAATTAATGATGCTATTGGAAAATTATGGACACTCCAGGGCAGTGGTTGGGGTCAAATGGCCCTTTCAAAGGGGTCACCGACCACCATCTGTGCATCAGATATTTGCATTAAAATTCATAACAGTAGCAAATTACAGTTATGAAGTAGCAGCAAAAATAATTCTATGATTGGAGGTCATCATGAGGAGCTTTATTAAAGGGTCACAGCATTAGGAAGGGTTGAGAACCACTACTCTAGGGAGAAGGCCATAGTCCAAGGATATAAATTAAAGGAAGGAGGTACCCTTGAAGGGTGTATTGGGTCCAACCCCACCCCCACCCCCACACACACCGCTTCATAGCCACCACAAAGTAGTCACCTCTGCTCCACAACACATCCCCTTCTATAATGTTCTGCCTCATCACAGGCCCAAGCTAATGAGGACAAGGAAGCATGGGTAGAAACATTGGGAATCATAAACAAAACACCTCTTCTTTGTATTAAGTATTTTGTCTGAATAGAAATTTGACTACCAAAGACTTAAATATACATTTCTCTAGGAGGATAGATGAAGAGCCACGGGGTAGATTAAAAATTTAAAAAAGAAAATCTGCACCATCAATTACTAAGAAAATGTAAAACAAAGACAAAATGAGAAACCACTACATACCTACTAGAATGGCTGTAGTCATAAGTATTTTCAAAAAGAAATGTTTGAAATGTTTGAAAGAATAGGGAGAAAGTAGAACTCTTATAGAGCTCTGGTGGAAACACAAAGGATTTGACATTTTTTCAACAATTTAAACATACTTTTCCATGTTATCCAACATTTTGGTTATTAAGTATATATCCCAAAGAGTTGAAGACAGAAAAGTATAATAGAACAGAGCATCACAAACAGCACAGGTAACATAAAAGTAAAAATTGGCAAGCTTTTCAGAGGTGAGGAAGAGGTATAGGAAAGACTATTAAAATGAGTATTACGAGAAAAAGAAAATGAAAGAACAGAAATTATTAAATATAAACCTGAATACTGCCTGTTTAGGAAAAAGTATGAATTGAGGAGCAGATACAGAATTTGTTAGAAGCTTGAAACTAGGAGAAGGAAAAATATGGAACAACAGTCAGAGGTGCATTTGGTTTGAAAAATAATTTTTAAAGAAGATGTGTTTATAACACAATTGCATGCTGATGTTAATGATCTTATGAAACTGATTATATAAAATAAAATAAAACACAAAGAAGACAATTTCAAATGAAAAAAGCTTGAAGGGTATTCAAAATAATACAAATGAGATCTATAGCAAAAGTAGATAGAATGGATAAACTTATCTGAGAACAGTTACTGTTATAGATTAAATAGTAGACAATGAAATCATGACATCATGGTTACAGATGGATGCAATGGATGCAACATGGTCAATTTGGTTTCTAGGTCCAGAGCATTAAAGTGAGTGGCTTACATTTGATATGGAGAAAATATCATTGATAAAGGATCTAAAGACTGATGTACGTTAAATGAATATCTACAAAAAGTTGAAGTTGCCAAAATGGTGTCAGGAGTAAAGGAAGAGATAAGGGCAGTGATTCAGGACCTGAAGAGCTTAATTAACAAGGATAGCTGACAGAAGATGAAAGGTATGTGTAGGGCGGGAGCATGCAGCACAGAGCTCCAATGTTACGAACTATAGTTGATACCTAGATTGCAAAGTGGAAAGTAGTGGAAATGATTTGTGAGTGTCATTAAACATCAGAGCAGCCATCCACTAGACCACAAACCTCTGCAGAGAAAACTACATCTCATTTAAGAAAAGGCATGAGGGAATTGATCCTCTCAGGCTGCAGTTTAGAATTAGAAAAGTAACATGAATGGAACATTAAGAAGTGGATTTGAAGTTACCTGGATTTTTTTTTTCAATGAGAGTCCTAGGTAGAAGGGTCAGAAAAAAAGGGGCTGATGATGCTGCAGGGAGAAATTAGTTTAATTTCATAATATACAGGACAATTGTTGAATAAAATCCAAATAATGATGGACAATCTCCACTATATCTCAGTATAGATGATAAGATGGGAAGAACCCTGATGTACTCAAAAGGCAAATAACCTGCTCAAACTACAATCCACAGTACTTATCTGGGATATACAATATACTTCGGATTCTTTTTCCAGTTTCTTGTAATTGTATGATACACTGGGAAGTTAACTACAGACTTTCTGGTCAATTAAGTTTGATTTAGAATCCAGAAGAATGTACAAACATTGATAAAAATATACTAAAGCTCACAGGATGTTCCTCCCTTCCAAATATAAACTCATAAGATATCTTAGAAGGCAGTTCCGAAAGGAAGGGGTGTGTGTGTGTGTGTGTGTGTGTGTGTGTTAAACTATAGCAGTGAATTACTATTAATGGCATATGAAACTATACACTGATCTTAGAAATCCCAAAATGTGGAACGCATGTGGCTGTGGCTCAGATGCAGACATCAAAACAAACTGAGCACATACAAAGCAAACACTGAGGAGGAGCTATGAGGAAGCATTTTTGTCTGTCTGGGAAGCATTTATGGATACCTTCTAAATGGCAGGTGTAAAAAAAATGAGAGAAATATAAGTGAGGCATCTTCCCCTAACTTTTCTCCTCAGGAAGCATTTCGAGGTGTGTTTCCTAAATAAATTTACCTGCAAAAGCTCAGGGAGTTCAGCAGTGGGCAGATGTTCCCACCTAAGTATGGTTACCAGCAAACATTTAATCAAAATCCTGAGTATATCTGGCCCACCTTAAAAAGAGGTTTCTCTTTGTCATTGTCTTTTAAAAGAACAACTTCCCCATGCTTATAAATCCTGACTCAGAACATCAATTCAGCCTACCTCAGGGGCTTTCTGACTTATATCTTCTTTCTGGGAATCAGCACAGTCTCCAGAGGATAAGTGCTATCAGTATTGCCAAAGTAGTTTCACTATCACTGTTTATCCACTAGAGTGTTTGGAAGTGGAATGCAGGCAAGTCAATGCAGTCCTAAGATTACATTTTATTCATCAAACCATTACAGTAGATGTAATTGAATTGCCAGTGGAGATCTGGACTCTCAACTTGTGGAAACATAGAGAAACAGACTATGTATCTACTATCACTAACACATGACCTTAATCTTAATATCTCATTTTCATCTGTAGGATAGACATAATGACGCCATATAATTATTGCTAGAAATAAATGTCATTAAGTGTGTGATGTGATCAACACAGTGACTAGAACACAATCATCTCTGTAAGTTTAGTTCATCCTACCATGATACAATGTCCCACAAATTCTAATTCTCCTGAAAGACCTTTGCAATTTCTACAGATTAGTAATTGTTCTTTATGTGTCAAACTCCTCCTGTGATTTACTTCTAGTAATGTTCGTCTGTTTAAATATTGCCAGTTGCCAAAATATCAATTGTTCAAAACTGGACTCATTTTTGTTCCCATACTTCTCTGTAGAGAGATTGCTGATGAAAACAAGTCACTGATGCTACATCAGTTACTAGTTTTTCTTCATTTTAACCAGTTATGGGTGAATCATTGCTGCTCTTTTTAACTGCTAGAATGAAAGCCCTTATTTGGTAATGGTGAAGCAGTAAATATGATCATCAGACCTTACATACATATTTTAAAAAGTCACAATGATAACCGTTACTTTGTACATTTAATATGCACCAATAAAAATGTGCAAAAGTAGTCAAGAGACTAAACATGATTTTTAATGAATATGGCTGCCAACATTAAAATGAAAGAGCTACTAGCTAATTTAGGAGTATGCTATTGCAAAGAGTATGCTATCTTCTATTCCTAAGACTTTCTTTTTCAGACTTACTTAAAATCAGCAACTTTAAATTAACTAAGGAAACAATAAAGCGAGATGTTAAGAAACATTTTGAGATGTGCTTGGAAATCAATATAGAGTTGCTTTCAATACAAGAAATGGAGATGAAAATGCCACCAAAATCTCTGCTGGAACAAATCAGGTTTTTCGCTCCAGGGACTGAAGAGAAATGTAATTTTGTCACAACTATATATCATCCATCCAGATGTGTGATTTTTTTTCAAATATTTGAAACCTGGCACTCTATAAACTAGGAATTCATTCATTGAATTTAAAGATAACCATATGTGCTTTTATAATCAAGCCTAAAATATTCTACAGTGGAATAAAGTGAGTTTTTATACCTTACCACTTTCTTCAGAATTTAGCATAGGAATTGGCTATAAAAGCCTCAGAACTCACATATAACTTCCAAAGCTATGCTTTAGCTCTGGAATATTGAACTCTTTAAACTAACTTAACAGAAACATTTAAAAAAGCAACATGTTTCAAGAAAAGCTGTGTTTCACAGCAAGTCTCTACACAGGGAATGGTCCATGTCGGACACATTGCCTCCCTTTCTGAGGTGTGACTTTGAGACAGGCAAGTGAGAAGATTTTAATCTTCAGAAGGAATGTCATGAGGCTGCCTCTGAGAACAGGTTAGCCTGAAGGTCATGGAGAATTTCCGTTAGGTCTCTTAAAATTCATTTTGCCTTGTCAACCTTAGCTCTGTCTTGTTCTCCTGTCTCCCATGTTAATTGACTGCACTTACTCTTACGCTCAGATTCACATTACTGTCTTCGGATGTGCCGCCTCTGACAAGCCTATTCTGACATCCCTGTTCTTTTCCACAGGTACGCCACTGCCATGCTGATAGCTTTTCTGGCTGAATTCTTAAGGTCATCTAATAGTTCCTTATCACCATGCCATTATCCTGAACACATTGTTCACATGATTTAGTATTAAGGACATATATAAAAAACATTTAGCAAACTTTTACCATACATCAGACCCTGGTCTAAATAATTTATATGTATTACCACCACTGATCCTCCCAATAACCCTAAGAAGTAGAATTTATTAGTTCTACACTATCAATGAAAAACTGAGGCTCAGAGAACTTAAGCGACTTGTCAACAGACACTAAAGTGAGTGGCATTAGAATTGGTATTGTAGGCAGAATTTATAACTTAAAATGGTATACAATACTCTCACTGATTATTGTTTTTGCTAAATTTTATATGAAAAATCTTAACTTATGCTTCTTGATTTCTACTACTGAAGATACAGTATGTTTCAGGACACTAGGCGTATGTGTATGCTATAATGCACGTATTTTTTTTAACATGCCATTTAAAAAATAACATTGAATCAGAGTGCTATGAATAACTATTCAGGGAAAACAAGAGTTGTTATTAGATAATGAGGCTGATGTGTCTAAATAGTATGACATTTTTTTGTTCCCCAGTGGCACTGTTGAATTGTGAGCCTTTGTGACTTTTTAGGAACTTTGGCTATAGTTGGTTCATTATACATAGCAACGGAATTTTTTATATTTTCATGTATGTATGTAGTGCATTTTGATCTATGGGACTTTCACTCCCATAGATTCTCTTGCTCCTGCCAACTAGCTCTTCTAATTTCTTGTGTTTTTATTTCTTAGTGACTCAATGCGCTTAATTGGGGTTATTTACAGGAGCATGGACAACTTAGCAATAGCTAAAGTACTAATGAAAATGTCTCTCCCTCCCCCAGCAATCACTGCCTATAGAGCTCTCTTTGTAACAGTTAAGTGGCAATAAATCTTCCAGGAGGGTAGGGATTTAGGAGCCACCATGGTGGAATGTTAATGGGCTTAATTCTGCACAGGAAATCACAAGTGCTATGAGTTTGGATGTGCAGTAGCTATGTCATGCCTGGAAGAGAAGATCTCACAACACTTTACTCCTTCCTCTGGCTCTTGTATTCTTTCTGATCCCAATTCTACAGTGTTCCCTGAGCTTTAGAAGGGGTAATATTTAGAGCTTAGCATTGAACAATAACTTATTCTTCATACATTGTCAAATTCTAAGTCTCTGCAATAACTGCTACCAACTGCTATATGAATCTTCTCTGTATAAAGGTGACAGCAACACTAATATCCTGGCATAATTATAAATATTTTTAAGCCATTTTGACAACTCTACATGTCAAAAACAAACAAACAGTAGTAGCTTCCCCACTAGTGCCTATCGTTTCCCTAGCCTAAAGATTTCAACCAGGTTGACAGTATTAGATGTGGATTCCAGCCTACGGAGCAGGCTTCAAACCAAATGCGAAAAGAGTTGGTAATCTCTGTAATAGTCATGGCACTGTTGTGCAAGTGGGCACATCTTGTCTTGCAGGTTGGTAGTGTAGTTCATAGCAGTCATAGCTGGGTAAGATCATCAATGTTTTTCTCCCTCAACACCCTACATGACATCTTACAGCAGTGTGAAAGCTAGCTAGCAGGATGAAAGGTGTTGAATTCAGTTCCAGTTTGATTTTTCTCTGACCTGCACCCAAAGTGTGATGTCTTCAACAAAGAATCTTATCACCTACTTTTTTTTTTAGCATACTTCTGGTAACATTTCTCATGAGCTCGGTGTTATCACTACATGTCTGGCTTCCTCCACCCAAGGATCTTACCATCTTGAGACCCAGCTTGTGATACTTCAGTGCTTGTTATCACACTATGATTTTTAGGGCCCTTCAAACTACACAGCCTCCAAATCCCCCTGTCCCCAGTGTTAACAGGGTCACTTCATTTATCCTTAACTTCAAATCTTTCTTCTACAAAATAAAAGCAGGACTACAGCTGTGTCTTGAGTTCTAGAACCCAGACGAAGATGCTCTAATGAAAGACATTGCAATTGTTGTTTTAATGGATTAGATTCTAATGATCAGAATTAAAAGTTTTTTTTTAAGTGCACTTTTTTTTCTACCCCCTGATAACATTGGAACACGTTGCTTGCATGGTAATCATCTTTTGGAGCAAGAAGCAACTATTATCTTAGATCATCCATATTTCAAGTCACTGCCTTCCTACTTTATTTCCTTAGAAATCATGCATGACCTGTACAAGTATTACAGTCCATGACTTTGCACTTAGTGCTTTCAACCCAAAATCTATACAAGATTGACTCTAGATCACCTGGCATGGGGATGTCCAAGGCCTAATTGTGAGTTGAAGCTTGCCTTGAACCCCGTGTCATCCCTGAAGAGAGAGAACGGGCAGAAATTTTGGTGCTCCTCATCTTTTAGCCCTGGCCAAAAACTCAGTCAAATTTAGATATAAAACTTCACCAAGCAAACATGCTTCTCTGTCCTTCAGGCTAGATTACACAGACTCAAACTCCACACACAGGCAAGGCCACTCCCACATGCGACCTCCTAACCAATGGGCATTCTCAGGGTCACCAGTTGCCACCCCCCACCTTGTGACTCTTAATATCTGGATCCTATGCCCCATTAAAGTGAGATGCCCCCTGAAGTGTGTTTCCGAGTGTCTGTTGTCTGTCCACTCACGGCTCACCAGAGGCCGCCAAGATGGCCAGGAGGCCGTGAACCCACAACCTGACCCCTCACCATGCTGCTGTACTCTCTGCCTCATTCCTTGGCCCAGAGTGGGTTGCTGGTAGCCCCGGACTCCTGACGAGGAACTAGCTGCTGTAGGACACACAGGTGGTGAGGGGATTTCACCCGCAGGACAACAACCTGGGACTTCTTTTTGTTTGTTTGCTTTTAACAGAATGAAAAGTGTTGAAACATTAAATAACAGTTAATATGTACTATATAAAATTCAGATCCAAATATTACAAAGTCTTGAGTTATATAATTATGGGTTATTTCTGTACAGTATCTCATAAAATGTAGGTGTCCTGCATGTGTTAATGCAGTGATATTTTTATTTCATTAGAGTCAAACGCAATGAGTCCAAATAATCTGTATTTAATCCCTGTAAAATTAAAAGATTCTTCTTATGCTACCTGGCCACGTATCCTTTTGAAATTCTCATTTCTTATTGAGATATATTTTAGATTGTTTTTTAAAGGTCTTTAAGTGTTTATGAAGTTATTTTTTTTAAATCACATCTTTTTCTTGTCATTTACATTTTGATTTTATCGAATCCCTCACACAGAGTTTTCATTATCTTTACATATGAAGAGTTTTATAGTTTTAAACCACATGTATTCAATAATAGCAAAGATAATGAAGATAATGATGATAACGATTGATTGTATTACCTTTGTCTTTTGCTCTCAGAAGCTTTATGGCTAATAATACTGATATAGAAAATCTAAAGTGCAGGCTTCCAAGATTATTCTGACTACATACAATTTACACAAGGAAGAAAGAGTGAATTTCTGTCCCTCTTCAGTTCAAAGCTCCTTAGAGGGACTTGATGCCAAAAGATGGAATAGATGAAACAACATATTACAAGACATAAAATTTGTTTCACTCCTTAAACTTAAGTCAGCTGAAGAAAAACGCGACCCACCATGCTCAGAATCTGCCTTTGTAACCTTCACATTTAAGTGAATACTTGTATACACAACTAAAATTATGGTCCTGATAATAATGCTACATATCCTACCTGGAAAGGTACTCCAAATATCCCTTCACTCACTGAGTTAGCTTGACCAGATATTGCTCTTCTAATTATATTACTTCTAAGGTGGAAACATTTTTCCATGCAAGAATGTAAATAGCTAATCATTAATAAGTCAAGGGATTCTTTCACTCCACACTTCCTAGCTTCGTATTATTTTCTCCTCTCTCTCTTCCTCACCACCCCACACCCTCCCTCCCCTTTCTTTTATTTATTCTCATTATCCTCCACATCTTCCTCCCCTCTGCATCTCCTCTCCTTCCTTATTTACAGTACATTACAATCTTTTACAAATATATTCTGAGCTCAATGATAATAGAAAAACAGTCTATGACCCATAGTTCTTTAACCGCTTGTTTATTTACTTATGCTTTTCACATGACCATAGGATCTTAAGAGAGTGAAATATGAGTTAAAGTATAAATATTATTTTAATAGTATTTCTTTTTATTTATCTTGGTCACTGCTTTTATAGGTATCCTAGACTATGTGTCATATCCTGATCACACAAATCAGCTTGAGAGTTGAGTGTATGTGTCTTTTTATCATAGTTCATGTTTATGTGACATTTTCCACATTAGGTTTTAAAATAATAACATTAAGAATATTGGAATAGGGGCCTGTCTTACTTTAGCACAAACTCATTTTAATATCGTGAATATATCTACAACAACTATTTCTAAATAAAGTTGCATTCTCTAGTACTGTGGGTTACAACTTTAACATATGAATTTTTGGTGGGTGCAGTTCACCCTACAAAAGCAGAGCTTTCATTTATTCATATAACTGGTTTTGAACTATTATGAACATATTGCTTACATAAACTGGAGACTTCTTTCCTCTTCAATTAGAAGTATACAGAGGAAAGAAATGAAATTTCTAGCTGAAAGACAAACACTTGATTGTAAGTAGCTTGGAGAACTAAAGGTACTACAAATTCAGTGTGTTCCTTAATCTAAGGTAATATATAAAATGTACAGCTAATGGAGCTATTCTACAAGGTAAGAAAGGCTTATCTAGAAATGCTTTGTATGTGTCTCATCCTGAGGCACCAGAAAAATGATCACATTGCCTGTGAGATGAAAGTAGTTTGTGACTCTGTAAACACACCTGGATATAGTTTAGAAAGAAAAACAATTTAATATTATTCAGTTGTCATTACAATTTGGTTTTGTTATGTGCTATTTTACTATGTAGTCAATAATAACATTACTACCACATATCTACCAGAGTCTACTGCAGATCACTCCATTTTATTACTTTGTTTTTAGTATATATAATGAAGTATTTCTGGTTACAAAGTAACTTTATAAAGAAAATAAGCCTATATAGTGTATTGTCTTGGAAGCTGAAAATCTTAATGGTAAAAAGCAAACCTGATGAAAACCCTCTTGGCTATGTCATCTCATGGGAGAAGGTAGAACAATGAACAAACCACATGCAAGACAACCAGAGAGAGAGAGAAAGAAAGACAGACAGATAGAGACACAGAGACAGACAGAGATACACAGAGAGAAACAGAGACACAAAAACAGAGATGACAGAGATAGAGGAACAGAGAGACAGAGAGATAAAGACAGAGAGATAGGCAGAAACATACAGACACATTCACTCAGAGAGAGAGAATATGAATGAGCATATTTTCCTATCAAGTTTCCACTAGGCCCAACTTCCTCCAAGTTACACACCACTTCCTAACAAGGACATAGTGAAGAGTAGACCTATAACCTGAATTCTTGGAGGATACTTTGAAACCATATCTAATTCCTAGCAGAAACTATTTGTTTTAATTTGTGAAACTGGTAAATTAATATCTAATGATCATCCATAGCAGTACATGCCTAGAATCCCCCCACCCCACTTAAGGAGGCTTTCCTATTTTGCTTTTCAATTGTGATAAAACACTAACCAAAAGCAACTTGGGGAACAAAGGGTTTATTTTAGCTTACAGGTTATAGCTCATCATAGAGGGAAGGAAAAAAGGAAAGCAAAGTCAAATCAGGACAGGGACTTGAAGGAGAAACCATGGAGGAACACTGCTTACTGGCTTGGTACCTCTGTCTTGCTCATTTGTCCTTCCTACACAACCCAGGCCCACTTACCCATGAATGACAAAGCCCACAGTGGGCTGGCCATTCTTATATCAATTAGTAATCAAGAAAATATCCCATAGACATGCCCATGGGCTAATTCGTCAGTTAAGGTTCCTTCCTCTTGTGTGTGAAGTTGACAACTGAAGCTAACCATGACAGAGGCCGAGGCAAGAGGATCATAAATTTAAGCAACTTAAGAGACATTGTATTTCGGAACAGTTTTTAAACAGCTAAGGATGTGGCTAGCATGAATAAGACCCTGTGTTCAATCTCCATTACTATACATACACAGAGTTAACTACAAATGGATTTTTCTACTTTCCAACCAATTACTTATGTATCATATTGACATCAAGACTTACATAAGATCAAAACTTTAACACAGATGGGATGGTCTGATGAAGTCCTCCTATCTGAGGAGCTATTGGCAACTAATGGCTGCGAAGGGAGAGAGAGTCAATTTTATTTCAATAACTGAAAAGTTATCCATGTTCCAACAGTCTATCCTATACCTATATACATACAGGCAGCATTAAACATATTCAGTGGATATTACTTTGAAAGTGATAACATATGTCAATTGTAGGGAAAGGTAATAGGAGATTAGAGGAAGAATTGGAAGGGTCGAAATCGGGGACCTGATAGAAACATATTATATGAATAAATGAATATTAAATAAAACTGTAGCAATTAGCCCAACTACAATTAGTGTATTTTATTTTCTTTTCAATGAATATTTAGTGACTGGCTAAATAAAATCAATTTGTCTTGTTAATTAGTCATTTTGTTCATTAGTAATATCTGTAAGAAAATCTCTACAATCTCTTTCTTGGGGAGAGGCAGCTACTAGCCTTACAAAGAAGCAAAGAGATTTTGATTCTGTTTTTTTGTATATCTTTCTTCACAAAGTTTTTGGCAATAGCTTAATAACCCATATATTTTCTTCTGAAATAATTTTAGTCTACTATATTTTATTTATGTATATATGTTTTCATCTACTTGTCTCTATGAATGGCACATGCATGGTGGTTCCAGCAAAGGCCAGAAATGAGTATCAGAACCCCTGAAACTGAAATTACTGGCAGTTATAAGTTGCCTGGTGTGGATGCTGTGAAACTTGGGTTCTTTGGAAGAACAAGTGCTCTGATCTACTGAGCCATCTCTATTCTCCAATATAATTTCTGAATGAAATAACCATTCGGTTAATCAAGCAGTCAACAAACACTATCGATGCTTGACTTGGTGCATCAATAATAAGAAAGCTCTCTGTCCAGTCCTGAGTCATCTCTATACTCTAAGTTCCTTTGGTTATGTAGAAGATAATATAACAATAACAACAGCAATAATAATAATGCAAAGCCAAAGAGAAGCGTTTCTCTTATCATATAGTAATTATGGTTAATGAAATTAAAGAAATGTCAACTCAGAAAATCTGTTTCATTGCATAATCAGGAAACTAAAATACATAAGATGACTGCTACATTACAAAGCATTTAAAGATGAGTTTTTAACTATAATTTTTCTCTACGATAATATGTTTTTTCAAAAATTTGTTCATTCAAGATAATAAATTCCAAATTCAATCTCCAAAAATATTAATCACATTTAATTTGTTCACTGGCACAATAACATTCCTAAAACAAGTAGGTGGGAACAGATTGTGACAATGTCATTGGAATGTGTTTTTGCCAACCTCTGAATACTTCTAAATAGTAATGCTAAGACAGATGATATATGTGTTTCAGTTGAAGAAATTTCCTCATTGAACTGAAAATTACTCAAGTAAATCTATTTCCATATGTATATATTTAGGTTCATTCCTTGAAATTTCATGCCAATCCTGAAACAAACTATAGCTGGACCTAATTTTTTTTTTCTGTTGGAAAAACAGCCCTGTGATATCATAAGTATAATATGTTAACCACCTTACTTGTTTACTATGATAGGCAAAGTAAAATAACCCAGTTAGTTATCAGAAAGAGTAGATATTTTACCTTATATGACAAAATGGATTTTATGTGTATGACTAAGATAGGGATCACATGCACGAACATAGATATCACACAAAGAAGCTTGAGAGGAACAGTTCTACATTCCTTGCTATGGGTAATAATACATGCAACTGAGGCTTAGTCATTTGAGTTTGGAATATCCACAGGGGAAATATAATTATAACTATCCTTCCCCATGAGGTATACATAGAATGTATATGTACGTATGTCTGTATAGATTTTTCTGTAGACAGTTGTGTGGAACCTGTTATGAGTGATAAAACGTATAACTCAGGTGGAATGATCTGCTCAGAGGGAAATTCAGGATGAAACACCCAGAGGGCAAATCCTTATGTGGTTGTTTTCTTCTTATGTGTTGTGTCATGTGATAGCACACGTCCTTATTGAAATGTGTCCCACCACATCATTATGTGGATGACCACTGAAACAGATATAAGCTAGAAGATACATTGAAATCTCTGAAAGGAAATCATGTGGAAGAGGATTGTAACAAAGCTTTAATAGCTGCTAGGTGGGTGATACGACCAAAACTAAGTTGAACTGTCCACCCAGAGAGAACTTGCACAAATAAAGAGGGAATTTCAATAGCAAATAGACATGTGGGAGGCATCTTCCACATTTACCTCTGATCTAGCATTAAAGGTAAATAAAGTGGGAGGATGAAATAAAGGTATTGGCTTACTATTTCTCATAGCAAGGAGAGCATAAAAGAAACAAGACAACGGGACTTGTCCATGCCACAAGAAAGTAAATTTGAATCTGGGCATCATGGTACATGCCTGTAATCATAGTACTGAGGAGGCCAAGTCAGGTCAATTTACAAAAGTTTGAGGATAGTCTGGGATACATAATTAGTACCAGGTGAGTCATAGATACATAACAAGACATTGTATAAACAAACAAACAACAAAAGAACAAATATGATGGCATTTGTATAGAGAAACATTTCCAAAGGAGAGCAAAGTAAATATCAAAGAGCAAAATGCTACACTAGTGAGCTTCTGAAAATTTTCAAGGCCTCCCCAACAGTTTGCAGATGGATAACTATTATAGAGGTAAAACTAACTACTGTATATCTTCACATCTAGCCCAGAACTACTGTGGTGAAAGGAGATCTCCTAAGTAGGAATCCACCCAAGCCTCTTTGCTAACACGGTGGCCATGGTACCTGAAGGTTAGAGTCACTCAGGGTTTCCAGAAGCCCAACACTGAATGGGGAATTTATCAGTCCCTCTGCCAAAGTACAGAATATGTTTGGGTTTGGGTGGATGCTAAGGCCAGGTTTGCCTTGATTCCTGGAGGCTTCAAAAAGCATCATGGGCAATAGATATGAAGATATAAAAGTCTAGGGAGAAAAGAGAAGGATTAAGCTTGCATTATTGGTGGGAATTATCCCCTTCAAAATACACTGTGTATCTTTCTCACTTACAGAAATATAAACAGAACATGTATATACTCCTAAGATACACCCTATATAGCAATGTTGGTAAGTTGTATCTGAAGGTATGAACCATAAACTCAGTTTGCATGGTTTAGGTAAAAGGGAGTTTGTGGGGATGGAGATAGTTGACTCAGCTCTGGACCATGGTAATAGCTAGGTTTGACTGGGAAAGAGACCAGGCATTTCATGGAGAAGGAGATAATATTACAGAGAATTAAATATCAACCCATACATCCCTATCCAACATTACTTTTTTGATGAAACAAATGATAGAATAATGAGACCTTTCCAGGCCTTATTGGACCTTGTTTATTGGACCCCAAATCTGCTGAATTCTCATGGACAACTTTTACTTGCCAGGAATTCAGAGCTGCTTTAGAGCCTTTGAAAATGGCTTTATTACATAATGTCACTTTATTACATAAAGCAACCCTCAAAGTACCCTACAGACATATAAATTCATTAGAAAGATATATAATTGCACATAAAGGTGCAAGGATGAGAATTCACTCCTTAGAATGGAGACAGCAGATACAACCATGATATCCGTGGCAGTTTTATACTTGAGTAAACACAGAAGAGTCTCAGTGAAAGGATTATGAAAATAAAAGCAACACCCTAAGCCTCTACATATAAAAACTGCAGTTAAATGCAAGAGGAACCCTACATGAATAGAAAAGACTGAAGAAATAAGGTTACAGAAAGAAACTATCAGTGCCAATTGTGAGTTGTAGCCAAGTAATCTCTCTAAGGCAGCCACACAGAATACTGACTACTGCCAATATTGGCTGCACAGCAGATCAATGGCAAATCCTTACTGCTGAAGATTCCATATATTTTGATTGCAGGATATGAAAAAATCAGGCTGGGCTCTCACTTAAGTTTTCTTACTTGACAGATAGCTTTTGTGTTGCTAGAAGTTGGTTTACAGGCTTCTGAGAAGAAAAATTAATGATTCTGCCCAGCTATGGGCTCTGAATGTCAAGGACACTAGCATTCCTGGTAAGGTATGCTCAGTAATTAAATAGTGACACAAATGTTTCAAGTGCAACCATCTACTTTCATATTAGATTTAAAGCCTACTTCATAGGAGCAAACCCATACTTGTTATTGTAAGCTAGGACAGAAGCCTGTGGCTAGACTGATGATAGGCCCTTGAAGGAATGTTACTGCTCTAGTCTTTGTTAAATGATGTGCCTATTGAATTACTTTCTGAATCATTTTGCCTGTGCCAACAAATTACAGGTACTTCTAAGAGTATTGAAAGCAAACATATTTTAACAATTGGTGGTGGTTACTGGCAAAAACAAAACAAACAAAACTGTTAGAAATAAGTGTGGTAAGATGCTATGACACTGCAGCACAATATTCAGAAAATATTTATATATTGATGTCACTCCATCTAGACTCAGTGATCAGAATTATACAGTGAAAAAAGAATCCAAGATTCAGAACAAAGGTGTAGAGTGCAGTGGCACTCTGTCTAGTGGACATGATATAGTCTCAATCATCTTGAAATCAGAACAGTCGTGGTTATCCATGTGGATGCTCACAAGATTGAGCCTACTAACATTCCCCACGAAAGAACGTGGGGATGGTCATTAGACCCTTACCAGAAACTCCAACTACTCATATTCTCCTCCCTTCACAAGCTGCCTGAAATCTTGCTCCAGTGGCTTGTGGCCACTGAGGGTGCTCTATAGTATAGAGGAGGTGGGAAGTTTACTGGGTCTTTATGTATGAGGCATCATTCCCACTGATACACACTAGAACTATTTCTTTCAGGGACTTTTGGGGGGAAGAGATGGATGGTCTGGGTCTTGGGATGACCCAGCTGGACTTTTACCCAGGTGTCTGCTAAAAGACAAGGTTCTTAGCTCCTGACTTATTTCTTCTGCATTTTCCTCATGTTGTTGTGGCTTGTCTCTTTCCTTTTGTTTTTAGAAGCCTTCTTTTAACTCAGTCTTGTTTTATTTTATAATTTGACTTGAACAGTAAAACAACTTACTTATTTTTTTGTTTTATATTATCTTCTATTACAGCTCTTACTTTCTTTGTTATTTTGTAAAGCTGATAAATGAACAACACAATTTAAAACACTTTTTCAAGCAAAGTATAGAGTCTATCTGTATGATAATGGCTATGGGCTGAAGAGAAATTTTGTAGCAGATAATGACAGGGAAGGAGTAACAGGTGAGGAATTGGAGAGGGAAAAAGGAGAAACATTAAGAGAGCTGATATGATCTATTCATTGTCTGTGCTTTTTACTGGATAGTAAACCTTACTTACTAGACTTCCCTTTCCTGGAAATCTGGTTGTTCTTTCTTTGTTTTCCATATCACTCTCTGATGAGTTTCCTTCATCTTGTCCCTCATTTGAAGACTCATTTTCATCCATTATGAGAAACTATTTGCTACAGAAGCCTGACCTCTCATATATATCCCCTCATGACAAGGAGAAGCCATAACCCTTTAGTTTTGATTAATTAACACAAAATTCCTCCAGCCAATGGTATGTCTAAGGAGGCTTGGCTGTCACAAAGTTATCTCTCCTACAAATTCCTTGAGCTGGGGGAGGGGCAGCTTCAATGATGAAGAGTTTAAATGATCTAGTTAGATGAAATGATCTTATACAATCCACCCTAAAATAATTTCAGGGATTTTTAACCTTCCCCCTTTTAACCTTCTCAGGTTCAAGTATGGTGGGCCATATGGTAGAGCAAATTCTCCTAAGTGGTTCTCCATAGTCACCCCATTTACTGTTGGATAATACTGCTTTTCAATCCTAGTAAATTTATATCATTTTGGAACTCTATCTACAGTCTTCTAAACATTATGGATCATAGTTTAATTCACAAAAGAGTTATAGCAGGAAGCTATCTGCAGTGTATATTGTGGAACACACTTCTGGGAGATTTCTCTTTATCCAATTAATATTTATGAGTGTGATATTCCAGAACCAAATCAACCTCTTCTGGTTTATGTGCCTATACTTTGACAATTATATTAATTCCTTGGCTTTGTTGCAAAGATTCCCTAGGTATTTCTCTATAATGCTATCATTACAAAAAAGGAATATGTTGTGAAAGGAACATAGATATTATCAGTGTATGATTAAAAATCTTATGGAGGTCTTATACTGGGGTGACATTAGAATTTCATATATTACATTTTCTTGTTCAATATGAGTGTCTAACCAATGCACCTCTATACTGAACATATGACTCATATGCTTCCTCTTGATCTATACAAAGAAAGGAAACTACCATCCATTTTACACACTACCAGTGATAACATGAAGTTGATCCCATTATCAGATATATTTTATGCTTGAATTCACTTGCATGAGTCAATTCTAGTTGCATAAAAATCTTAGGCAAGACACAAGATTCTGCACTGTTTTAAGAAAGTCTCCAACCTAATACTCTTCTCATCAAATTCCATTTTGCTCATTTTGCAGCTTAGATACCACAGAGAAACAATGAAATTTATTATCTTTCATGTCAAAGAAAAGTTTGCAGATATGATTAAAAGATCTTGAGATGGAGACATTATCCTATATTTCTCAGTTAGAATCAAGAAAATCATAAATCCTACACATTAGGCTAAAGAGGACAGGAGAGTCAAAACCAAAGCCATGGCATACTAAATGAGAACATACTATATATTTCTTGGCTTTGGATATGGAAGACAGCCACAAGTCAAAGAATGTGGGGCATTGTAGAAACTGCAAGAATAAAATGAAATAATTTGTCACTTCAGCATTCAGAAAGAAGCATAGGTCTTCAGATGCCTTCAATCTATCAAGATAGTCATAGTAGTAGTAATAGTAGTAGTAGTAGTAGTAGTAGTAGTAACTATTTTTATTAGTTATTATCATTGCTGTTCTTTTGGACTTATTACAATAAGTTATCAGTACTTTGGTAGCTATTTCAAGAAACCATCAGGTAAATGAAACACTACATTCTCTACAGTCTCAGGGAGAATATGAACCAATGTGAAACCTTAAATTCCTCAATTCTGCAATCCAAGCAGCTTTCAGACCATAATCAACAGATCAAGGTGAAAATTACCCCTCTTCTTTATAATGACTGCTTAAATAATTCCCTTCCAAGAACTTATATTTGTGTGATTTTTCTGATGTAATTAATCCAGGCCTAGCGATTTAGAAAATAGTTGTATCTAGGCCTGTGGCCTTTATCTATAACACCAGAGGCTTGGTAGGCTGAAGCAGAAGTGTTGTGTAAGCTTGGAGTTCAAGATCAGTCTGGACTACACAGCCAGATCACTATTTAAACCATAAAAACCAACTTGGAAAGAATCTATCTTCCCCTGTAATTTCATTTCTCCTAAGAGAAATGTTTGCTAAATTGAGGGCCACAGAAAAAGTTTTCAATATAATTCACATAGCTTAGAGTTGCATTTTAGGCTGATAAAAAAGAATACAAACTATAGAGAATTACAGAAGAGGTGGACATTTCAGATCTTACGGTCTATAACAAGATGGAAATTGACCAAAAAGAATAATGATGACTTGATGAACAACATGAGTCTGAATGGCTAAATTTTAGTAAAGCTGTAAGTTAACAATGGGAAAGAAATCAACACTAAGACACTAAGAGTCATTGCTATGCTGTGGAAAGAACACAGGCTCATCCACTCTCAGCTTGTGTGACTTTAGAGAAGTCACTGATCTTTTTAGAGTCCATGCTGTTATCTCTGAAAATGAGGCATGATAACTAACACAAGGGTTTTCTAGCAAAAGGACCCCCTTAAAGGAGGTCAGGTTACTAGGGTCAGTGAAAATAACCAGCCCATCATTTGTATGAAGTAAGTGTCTGTCACATGTCAGTTTCTTTTCTCCCCTTCCATCTTTCTAAAGTGAAAACATAGTATGAAGAATCTTTCATTATGAAAAAGTTTAACTACAAAGACTGCTGCATTCTGCATTCATATTATTACCTGGGGTGAATTTTAGAATTTAGAAATATTTTTAGAAACTATTTTTTATGCAAAAAAAATCACTGTCAGATTAACGGCTGCCTATAGAGCCTTTCTGCATATTTCTCTCAAGGCAGAGATTAAAATTTAGAATAGGAGGACATTTTGTAGCTCAGCTCTGAGAAACTCTTATTGAACTGGGATTTTCTGATTAGGTTGGTAACATAAAAATGTGATTTGGTAGAATGTAAAATCACTGGTAGTTATTTTACATTGAGTTAAATTTAAAAGGCAAATAATAGTGTATGCTCACTGACTAAGTTGGGGCAGAAGTCTGAACCTACGGGGACTTGTAGGCCTTCTGGATCTGATCGCAGAAGTGGAAGGGGGGAGCCATAGCTTCCCTGGAAAAGTGGCCTTGTCACAGAATCCAGTGCTGTATTAGCTAACAGGACTGCTAAGAACTTCTAAGATATAACAAGCTGACCTAGATGCTACTGTAGAAATATAGAACAGAAGTAACAACACAAAGTGATGCAAAGCTATGAAATCCCCAGACTCCTGGTGGGGGGGGGATTGGAATGGAAGGAAATTTGCAGTATTGAGATCTTTGAGCTCCGTGAGCATGTAGTCCCAGACAGACAATATGGTAGATGTTGAATAAGCATCTCCTTAGGATGCCTAGAAAAACATGATTGCTATTTTCACCCCTGCTCCCATCTCAGTCAGCTTTGTCCTTAGAATCCGTATTTCTGCATTTCCACAGTCAAAAATACTGTAGTGCAATTTGAAGAACTGGCTATATTTTCTGGAAAGTTAATAGGATTTTTAATCTCTTAGAAAATGAATTAGTTTTGTGAAGAAAATGTTTCTGCCTCTGCAAACAGAACATAGACTTGTCATTTGAAGGGTGTTATAAGCATAATTGTAAAGTTCAACAAGTGTTATTAAACTCTGAAATGCTATTCAAAAGATACAACAGGTACTCACAAAGTTACAAACGCACACCTGAAAAAGAACTGCAATTAGAAAAGCACAGAGGAGCAGCACAGCAGCAGTACTGCTCTTATACAAGACATTTTCCTGGGTTTTCTACTTTCTATTTTTTTTTTCTACAGGGTGGACATGCTTCTGAGAGGAGGCTGAGTCATGGCCAAGACTTTGTTGAGAATTTAACCATCACATAACACATGGAATGTAAAGGGAAGGTGCTTACAAACCTAGAAAGGCAAAATGAGCAATTTTTGTGATTTTTTTTCATTCTTCCTACTTAATACCTGCCACTTACCCCAAAAGAGTAACATTCTTATTTTAAGTTTATGTCTACCAAAAAACATAGCAAATCAGCTGTATTATGTAAGACTCACTCCGTGAGATGGAACCCATATATAATACTGTCCAGGTACCCAAGAACCTGTGACAAGGGAGGCCAGGAACCTATGGGAAATCCAAATGTTACTGTTCTGCTAAAAGAGCATAGCAATAAAATGACTCCTAGAGACATTCTGCTGTAATCAAGATCAATGCCTTATGCAGCTATCATCAGGGAAACTTCCTCCTGAGGCAGATGGGAACAGAAACAGAGATCTACAGCCAGATAATGTTCAGAGAGTCAGAGACCTTGAAACATTCAGCCTTAAATGGAATGCATAGATATGTAAATTCTATTTCAGATTTAATATGTAGAATGGCTTATAACCTATAAATGATTTAAAAAAAATTTAGAGCAGTTTTGTTATCCTTGTATTGTAACCCCATTCCCAAATAAACTGTGTTCCTTTTATTACTAGAAATCTTTAGAGTAACCATACTTTATGAACTTAGTAGTGATACCTAAATCTTCAGAGTCATTCTGGACACTTTTCTGGGCCATACATTTACAACTCATTGCCAAGTCCTGTCAATGTCTACCATTGATATCTTTTGAATCTGCCTTCTTCTAAGCATCTGTTATCAAGAATCTTGCCACAGTTGCGATGATTTCCCCAAGACATATCTTAAAAAAATGAAAACTTCTTAATCTCCTGATTTCTGTGAATCATTCATTCCAATTTCCCTAACAGTGCTTCAAAATGTAACATTGGGCATGTTGACAATTGCTTGAAACTCATCAGTGGCTCATCCACCTTTGATAAGAGGAATGTTCCTCACATGACCCACATATGGTATACCTTGCTCTTACCTTTCAGGACTCTCTTTGCATTCTCTCTTCTCTTGCATTCCAATCACTTTGGTTTGATATTAGTTCCATTCTCTCTTGTTATGAGATTACTGTGCACATTTTTTTTCTCTAAAATGTTCTAATATATCTATGCTTTTTTATCCAGAGTCTACTAATACTGTACACCTGAACTCACCCAACATTTCTTCACCAAACTTTCCTGAACCAGCATTCTCCCAGAGTCTTGAGCAGGCTTTTTTCTAACAGGCATGTCCATTATCTGAATAAAACTGACCCTACATTGAAATTACATAACTTGCTATTGAAATTGTTTTGTTAATGGTTATTTTTCTATTAAATGAAAGGAAAGATCCATGAGATCTATGTCTGTTTTTTGTGTAACACTGTATGAACCATTTTTAGCATAATGTGTACTGGAGAATTGATAATTAATAAATAGTGTTGAAAGAGTAAAATATAAATTGAAAAGTATGTATGTTTTTATGTTCTCATTACCAGAAGGAATATTTCCAGAAACTCATCCCTGACCCAATGTGACTTGATATTGTAATTAACTTTTCTACACTTACATGTAGAATACATCAGTATTGAACTTGATGACAATTTCCTTTTATGAAAATATATTGAAACATTAGGCTATATTATAACCCTGTGATAAAATCACATTAATATGCTGCAATTTTTTATCTCATCATCAAATCACCTTTTATTTGAATAATGAAATGTCACCATCAAGAAAAAGTTTAATTCTGGTTACAAATATATGCCTATGGGAGAATGGAACAAGAATTTATTCAAATGATATCAAAGAGTTAGATGATATTATACTCTATATGGAGAAATGTATTCACTAATATTTTTGAAAGAAAATGTCCTTGAGGACTATTTGCACATTTAAAAACATTTGGTCAGTCTTGACAGCAACAAGTCATTTGAATTTCTGTTGTTTTAAAATCCTAATCTTTCAGGTTACTTTTTTCAAAAGTCATTACTTTCTGTAATTACATCTAATTGTAACTCATTATTAAATAGTTGGGAATAAGACTGGTTACAGATTATCAGATAAAGGTAAAGGTACTACTAGTTCTGAGTAATTATAGATCTAGGTAGGAACAAAAGGTAGCTGAAGCAAGTTCAATTGTGAGAGAGGATGTCCACTTTATAAAGGTTATATTAGTCATTAAAAAGGCAAAATAAATTATTGGAAAGTTGTGAGCACGTTACATGTAAAATAAAAACTGCTAACAAAGGAAATGAGAAGACTCATGGTAAAGTGTGTGTTCTGTCACTACTCAGGTGCACATTTTGTAACATAAGATTTCAAACTTTCATTCATTTGACTTTGAAACAGTCCTTTTTATCTTGAAAGGCTTTACTTTAAAGGATAAATCTTACTTACAACAATCTCTTTCTCTTCCCTCATATATCCCCTGACCCATATTTCAAAAACAGTGTGCATGATACCTTTTTATTAAAAATCTTTAAAGGCTTTCCTATAATATCTCAGATTAATTTGAAAAATTTAGGCAGACATTTGTTTTCAAAATGTTCCAAGGCCTAGCCTTGATAAAATCTTGCTACCTTACACTCAAATATGTACAAATAAAGAGATCTGTGGTGCTTAAAAAGACTTTTTTGTTTCCAGTTTCTTTGCCCCTATGCATAAGCTGAGAATATTGTCTCCCCAACTAATAATCCATAAACGGCCAGTTTAAGCAATAACCCATTTTACTTGCTCTAGAAATTCTTACATGGTCTTCCCTTCCAGGTAAAGTTCTGCCTAGGTATTTTTGGGTCAAAAATAAAAATGAAGACAATGTATTTCTTTAAATGCAAGGAGAAATAATTGACTTAGAGGGTAAAAATAAAAACGAACTGCTTATAAAATTAGATACTATGACTTCCCAGTAGAGCTAAAAGGGCTACCTATATCATCTACACAGTCAGACTGTTTCCAACCTAAGGTACTCCCCCAGGGTAGGATGGCCATGCTGACAGTGCTAAAAACTTTTAGAAAGCCACTCCATAGAGTAAATTACAGGTCATCTCAGCAGGGAACCAGAACAGCAATTTCCTCCATAGGGACAAGGAACTGGTTCCTCAATCAAATGGACTAAAGACAGTGAGAGTTTTCATTATATACACTATTGTATGTATGATTCCTATATTTCAAAGTTTATGAATTAGGTGATAGAAATATTCTAATATCCTTTCTCCAGGGGCTTCACACTAAATTGTAATGTTTGCTCATTCTACCTGTAATCCACTCCTACCATTTCCAGAAAGAAATGACAGGTAACTCAGGCTCTTGCTATGATACCAATTACCCACTCATAAGAATGTACTACTGTTTTATTCCTAGTCAGCTCTTTTGAGGATATGCTTTCTGTGTGTGATAGTGTGCATGACATAGGAATAAGAATGGCAGCCACCCCAGCTGATACAATAAGGGTTTAAATGGCTTGAGAAAGTGGGTTTGTCTAGGAAAGTTCTACTAATACTCATGGATAAAGTTGCAGAGACCTGGGTATTGGGGATGACCATGTGTGCCAACTGAATGAGACCATGCCTACTCTGGAAAACAAGGGAAAACTCATTTGCAGATCTGAACGGTGAAGGAAGCCCAGGACTATGATGGGTGGAACAGGTAATGAGTTTTAGAGCAGTTGGATCATGACAGATGGAACTATTAGTCAGCCATGAAGCAATTAAACCATGGTGATTCGAAGTATTAGCAGCAGTAGCTGGCGTTTGGGCTATGCAGATGGAACAGTTAGTGGATTCCAGACAAATGGATCATATTTAGCAAGTGAAACTGTTAGCAGCCAATGGGAAGTTGAACTATGGTAAAGGGAAACACTGACAGTCGATACGGTAGTTGATCCACAGCAGGTGGAATTGCTAGTGGGTCCCAGGCAGTTATACTATTTTTAGCATGAGACTGTAGGCAGCCTGGGACAGTTGAACTAGAATGAGAGTTGAACTATTGGTATTTCATCCTGTGATTGGGTATGGTGAGTGAAACAGTTAAGCCATGTTGGATTATGGTGGACAGACTGTTAGCAGGACAATCTGGTGGTTAGGGTATAGCTGGCAGAATGACTGTGGACCACTATGCATGTGTGTGTGGCGGGGGTGGGGAGGACTGTTGAACTGTTAGATACCCATCAAGGGGTGAAGGACAAGTGGTGCCAGGCATAACAACTTAAATCCACTGGACCCCTAGGCTTTCTACCCTTGAGCGACATGCCTATTTTGCCACTGAGATATGCCCACTGGATATTTAGACAAGGCCTATGAGTAAAGTATGAAAAAAGTTGTGTTCAACCTTCCCCTAAATCTTTTAAAAGGATTTTTAGTGAGAAAACAATTCTATCACAACTGAAATGGCACCACTTTTCCTACACTTGGGCACTATAGATAGAAAGGTATTGCCAAGATATAACAAAGGGAAAACACATTTTATAACTGTGTATTTGTTTAAAACAACATAGAATTATCTTCTGAATGTGACTTTTTGAAATGGAGTTGTTAGAACACCTCTAGAGCTGATATCAGGAGTGACAGACAATCACTGATATTTATTAAGTGGGTTTGACAAAAGGGATCAGAAGACCCCAAAAAGCAGAGAAGGAGGTTCCAGTACCACACTAGTCACACAGAGAATGCATTTTTTTAAACCACTGCTGTGTGTATATTTTATTTATCATCACTGTGTACAGAGTTGACAAATGTTATTTTCTAAATATTTATTCTTTCTATATATCCTGAGGTGCTTGATGTACTTTAAATTAAACTAGTAAAACCATATATCGGGTAAATCTTTCGGTTAAAATTCAATGAAATATTATTTTAGGGGAAATAGCAAAACTTCTCCTAAGTTGTATTGTTGCATTGTGGCCTGATTCTTGGAAGGAAATGGAAAAAGTGCCAAGCCAATGTGCTTGTCTTAAAGGAAGAGCAATTACTGTTTTGTTTTGTTTTTTAATTCTACCGTATACACACTGTTTATAAAGGATAAAGAATCCTAACTTAAATAGTCTTTCTAGATGTCAAAGTTGCTCTCAGTGTATGATGAGTTAGTAAACTAATACACTTATAGAGCCCTGGTTAAAATTCCTAGGCAGGATTGTTTTCTGAAGGCTTGAGCACTACAGACTATTGGACAGGTGGTCAAAAAAAGAATTTAAGATCAGAATATTCGTATTTTATAGACAATTTAGAATTTTAACTTTTGCTGTTTGTGTGGTCTATGGAAAACTTCTATCATCACTTAAAACGTCTAGCAATATACAACACATGTTTGATGTAGAGATGGTAAATGTTATTTTAAATTATTTTTACTATTTATTAATTTATTAAAATTAATTATTGTTTAAATTCATGTGATATACTAATTTTGAGAATAAAATTTTAAAACTACATTTTAGTGAGTATGGTGATGTTTGTATTTGTTCAGTGATTTGGAGGAAGTCAGAACGAAGCTATTACAAAAGAGAATATGAGAGTGCATTTGTACTCAGACATTTTCAGATAATGTTTACTTATGTTCTTTGTGTATTGTGTTTGAGTGTGTGTATGGTGTACAAAATGGTGCAGAATATGTGCAAAATTAGCAATGCTTACTCTGTGGATGTTAAAGAGGTTGCAAGTGTATGACAAAGTAGTAAATCTAGCCGATTTTGCATATACCCCATTGAAACTGGTAGAAAGGTTACTTTGTGCAAATGAATTTTGGATATATATCAGTTCAACAATTGCTAAACATTACACATGATTCTACTGTCCACCGCCTTCAAGACAGAGACAAGAAAATACAGAGGGGATGGCTCATGGTTAACATGCTTATATTTAGAAGATACCTCAGATTATAATCAGTGCTGAAATTTTACTTGCTAGTTCTATCTGCATAGCACACAAACTCTTGTATGAAATAACCTACTCCTAGATATTTAAGAGTGATTGATATATTTAAAAATGAAGCTAACAAAATAAGATTTTACATAAGTAGCTTTAAAAATAATATAAAGGAGCCAGCAATGGTGGTACATATCTTTCATCCCAATACTCTAATGGCAGAAGCAGGTGAGATCTCTGAGTTCGAGGCCAACCTGGTCCACAGAATGAGTTTTGGGAGAGAAACCCTGTCTCAAAAACAAAACAAAACAAAACAAAACAAAAAACCAAACGAACATACAAAAAACTATTATTTTATGATCCTAGAAGCAGGCACTAATATTATTATGTAGAAAACTGAGTATGGGAAAAATAAGAATGATGCAAATTGACAATATTTTAACCATGGTACAAAATATCTATCATTAATAGATCTGGGATTTATATCACCCTTATTCTTTTTCAATGGAAAGAGAATACTAGTTTAGGCCATTTTTCTTTCATGGATATGGCTACATGCCTTGACTGGGGTATAAGAATTGTAGAGAGGCAATTGTAACTTGTTGAAGTTTTTGATAGTCTATTGACAGGTTGATTGGCAAGGTTAGTGATGTGGGTTTCCTTCTTTGCATTTGAATTAAAATGCAGCTTAATTTAAATGTCATCCAAAATAAATTCTTAAAAAGATCAATTTGTAATGATCTTATTTTGGCACATCATAATTCCATCTTTTGTATTACTTTTTCATTTCAATCTTACAGGTAGAAAAGTATAATTTGTAAGTTTTCCACCTTTGAAATGAGAATGCATTAATCACAGAGGAAGTAAAAAGTTGAATCCAAGAAGTAGTCAACTTATATTCCCAATAAAACTTATCCCTAACTTATCATGCCTGTTCCTTTACCAGTAGCATGATAGCGATGGTGTAAATGGAAAATAAGCTGTGTGATCAAAGGGTGTGGCATCGTGTTTAGAATATTTTAATACATCAAGCGTACTGTTATCACATGGCACCAGCTTGCAGGAAAAATTGTTACAATCTACTCCCCAAACATGCGTATCTTTTAACTCAAACTGCAAGAATAAATTTAATATGCCACCTAATTTGTAGTGGCAAGAGAAAATGTTGAGGCTAGTCTTATAATAACATGTCTTCAGCATGGGTAGTGGTTAATCTTAATTCATAACATGTAATTTATATTGACTCACTTTCTGCCATAAAACAAGCAATAATCAAGTAGGTCTGGAATAGCACTGAGGAAGACAGAGTAGGGTCGGAAATAGCAGTAGTTACTTGAAGACTTATCTAGCAATTGTCAGGAGACTTGCGTTTTAATACCTGTTTGTGTATTATATTCCAAGCTGTGTGATAAGCCACATTTTCAAAATTATCACCAAGTAGTGACTGCTGCCCACATTTTTGTGAAGGTCGAGACTGAAGTACTTGAAGTTTGTTGCCAAAAGGCACAGACATAGTAAATGAGAGAAATGTAAGAGAAATGAGTTCTAGACATCACCTCCTGCATTTAAATATTATCTTTCTGACTCCACTACCACATCTCATGTGTGATTAGAGAGATGAAGTAATCTGAGTGTTTACAGCAGGCAGGATTTGGTGCATATGGATTTAGGGAGATTATAGCCTCTTTAAGTGTAAGGGAAAATTCAACCGGAAAAGGTATGAGGTGGTTATTATTGACCAAGACCACAGAAAACTTAGTGAAAACTTGTTGCTACTGTCATTTTAAAAATGCATACATTTTAACATCTTGACATTTTAACAATTACCAGTCATGTGTTTATTGTGATTCCGATTTTTTTCCTAACCCAAAATCTTACTCATGTTCCTTTGCAAGAAAGTCTGTGTCCATACCTCTCACAGAGGTAATGCTCTACTTTGCTGTAATAGGGTTACTTTTCATTTCCAGGGTACCTTAGCTAGGGCCACACATTCCAGCTTCTTTTATTCATCTTTTTTTTTTACTATTTTCTGACTGTTGAATAGAGCAGTGTTTTTAACCTGTCAGTACCACACTGTCTTGATTATAGTAGCATCATATTAACGCATATTTTAGTATTGAATATTATCTGTCAAATATATATATTCTCCAGCTGTTATTCCTCAGTTTAGAAGTAGGAAATTAGTACATCTACTTTTCAATTGTATTATGCTAGTATGTTTGAGTTTAAAAATTGGTTTTGAGTTGCTAGCTTGAGTTTCATTTAAAAAATACTTTAATGAATTTTAGCTTGAGATTAAGATAAAACTTCCAGTAACTTCTGAAATGGCCTGAAACCTCTTCTGTCATTTGGTGTTATGTATTATTTGAAGTGGCATTCTCAGCTTTGATGATAAAATCAGAATATCAATCACTTTTGAAAAAATATTGAATACGCTCTCCATTTTTAATCTTAATGCCACTCTCAAATATTGAGCTAAGGTTTAATACTTTTTCTAATAACAAGTAACCTATCCATCTCATTAGTATTTCATTAGTATGGAATTTTTCTTTCATCATTAATATAAATTTCTTTCTGATCACGTGTGTGCAAGTGAACATGCATGTGGGTGCTCACAGGTTCTTTACTGACACGGAGCTTACCAAGCAGGACAGGTTAGTTAGCCAATGAGCCTGTGTTGACCTCCCCAGTGCTGTGAATTCAAGCACATGACACCACATTCAGGATTATTTTTTATTTTGTTTGTTTTTGGTTTTTAATGTGGACTCTGGGAACCAAACCCTACAATAAATTTGTTCATGATTTTTTTTTCAATAAATGTTTGAATTGTATACCCTTTTATAGTCCTAAATACCCACAGTCACAGAAAAAGTCTTGGGTGGAATGAGGCTAGAGTGTAAAAATGTGAGAAGCCATGCTGTGAAAGACAACTTGTTCTTTGATCGTCACATATACATAGGTTTCTAGATTTTTCTAGAATTTTTCTATGTTGGCATCTCATGTTTCTAGATTGGCAACCTTTCTATTCAATAATTACCCAACCGGACCTCTGTTGCAGTTGTCACATCTCCTTCTCATACTCTCTTGCTTCCTTATATGTCTTACAAGTACCATTGTAATTATCCTGCGCTTATACTTCAAGGTGATTTTCCTATCTCAGTAGTCTGAAATCATATGTTTAAGCCCTTTTTGCTATAAAAGACAACAGTTATAGGTTCTGAAGTTTAGAATTTATATATCTTTAGAGGTAACATTATTCCAACAATTTTATATAATTCTAGCTTCATGAAATGAACTTAGAAATGAATTTCACACTTTTTGCGTCTGAGGTAGTGAACACAGAATTTTGCATTATTTCTATTTCATCTTTGATTTAAAAAATCACCAATAACGTTATCTTGGCCAGAGTTTCCACTGTGACAAGACAGATGATTAATTCAGTTTAAATTATGTATATATAAATACATAAGAACCAAGTTGATTATATTTGTTTAAATATATTTGTTTAAATATAAATATATACATATACATATATATATATATATGTATATATATATGTATATGTATATATTTAAAGACTACGAGAGTGGGACAGCCTTCAAAACTGAACACATGTATTTGCCACTTTAAGTCCTTCACTTTCTGTAGATCTAAAAATCAGTGAGAAATACATCCTTATCCTTCAGTATGAAGACATCCCTGTAATATTTCTTATATTTCAGGATCACCAGTTCAAATAATCACCCTGGTTTTGATTTTTTTGTCCCTGAAAATGTCTGTATTTCAACAAAAAAGTGAACTTTTTTCTAAACATAAATGTATATTTACAATTTTATATGTTTGTTTTGGCACTTTATATGTTTTCTTGAAATGTCTGTATTTCATAATTTTTGACAAGAATTCTGTAAAAATGCTTCCTTTACTTTATATACATATTTTTGATCTACTGGTTTTAACTTAAGTTTTCCTCAACTCTTTTTTTCATTTCATGATAGCACATTTGGTTATCACTAAATTCCATGGTTTTGTGAATTTCATTTTTTGAATCAGTTTTATAAGATGTTATTTGTCATTTCCTCCAACACTTGTCTACTCTCAATCCTCTTCTACCTTTTGGACATTTATTATATTGTGCAATATTATTTTAATTTGCATTGATGCATGCTTACTTAATATTCATACATATTTATAAAAGATTTAAATTAGCTTCAAAGAGGTGAAGACAATATAGTAGGTCCCAAATAAGAAAAACTCTACACCTAGTTTCTTCTACTGTTAACACCTTGCACTAGAATGGTACAGTTTGAACAATGAATGAACAAATAACAACATAGTCCATACATTACTCAGTAGTTCCTATAACTTGACCTGATATTATTTTTATATGACAACGTCTTATGCAGGATACATATTATAATTGTCCTTATGTTTCCTTAATTCCTTTAAGCCATACTAGTGTCCATGTTTTTATAGACTCTGACAGCTATAAGTGGTACTCGTGATGTTTTGTGGAATATCCTTAAACTGTGATGGGTTTGTTGATATTATGGTTATTGTTTAATTGGTAGAGTGCTTGCCTACCACGTCCAAAATCTTGAGCTTGATGCCCCAGTAGCATACAAACTATGCATGGTAGCATGTATCTATGCATCAATTCTCAACCTGTGAGTTTTGACCCTTTTGGAGGTCAAATGACCCTTTCACAGTGGTCATTTAAGACCATCTGCACCAGATATTTCATGAAGATTTATAACAGAAATAAATTAGAGTTATAAAATAATAATGAAAATAATTTTATGGTTGGAGTCACCACAACTTGAGGAACTGTATTAAAGGGTTGCAACATTAGGAAGGGTGAGAACCACCACTGATCTATAGTATGTTATGAGGAGACTGGGGCAAGAGGATCAGAAGTTCAAGCCATTCTAAGCTATAATGTGAATCACAGGCCAGGGTCTATAGGCAAAAATTATGAATTTCTTAGAAGTATACTTGAGCTATTCTATTTTCTTACTACATTATATCCAGTCTTCATTGTACTTTGACACATCATGAATGAGATTAGTCTTAATCCTCTGGCTAACGTTAATGTGTCCTTCTTCTCAAGTTAATTCTTTTATTTTCCTTACTTTTTCAATGCAAATCATTAAGTGAAGTTAACATTCAAAGGTGAAAGGTGTTGAAACAATTTCTTAATTACAAAGTTTCAACAAAACATATTTGGAATTCTTCTATATAATGTGTCAATTCTCTTTTGTTTATTCATTGATTTAATGATATAACTTTGGAATTCAAGATTTTAATTGTAAGCTTAGTACTAATTTATTAATTTTTGTACCTAAAAATTGTGGTAGTTTCAATCACTTGGGCTCTTTCTGTTGACTCCTGTGTGCTTCACCTTGGACATACTCCCATCAGTGTTTTTCAGATTCTTTTTACTTTCTAGTTCTGAGGAACACATTATACTCTTCTTCTAAATATCCAATTCACATCCTAGAACAAGTCACCTCAGCAAATATTCATAGTTCTTTTAATAGAAATGTGTCAAAAGGACCCAGAAACAACTGAAAGAATTTACAGTAGTAAAACTTTGGGGAAAAATTAAGAAAAGGCTTACAATTTTATTTGGTTTACAATAAAAATCTGAGCACCCACAGTTTAATATATGTATTAAATATATTTATATATTTTTATTATATTCATATTTATATATATATATATATATTGTTAAATAAATATCACGTGACTAGGATAAATGGGCTCCTTAATTTAAAATATATTTTCAATATTTATTGGGAGATAATTATTAACAAAAAATAATAGAAATCAAGCTCTAGTGTACTATGATTTCTGTTTGCTCCTTGGGTGCCACTGTTTCCTGGTCCTCTCACTTTACACAGGTAGAAAATATACACATGTTCACTAAATTGTTCCTTTAGTATTATCTATGAATAGTTCAGTATGTAACTGTAATTATCCATGTTAACTAAAACACGAGCTATACTTATTGTATTGAAATTAAATTATTCATGTAAATTATTCAAGTTCCTGCCTTTTTGTCTACAAATTCCTATACCAGCAGTGAGAAACAGGGTTCCTATGATCTATCATGTATTTGCTCATGTGTTCAGTTCAAGTATAGATATGCACAGATTCAGAATTATTAAATATTATCTCCATGGGTTGGAAACAATGTAAATCAATAACCTCTAGTATTTTCACAAACTTCCTTTATATATAGTTTTGTATTCTCCATTTATTCTCATATGTCATTCTGCTTTTGTCAGTATGGTAATTGATTATGTGTGTGTTAGATTTAGATAACATTGTCACAACCTGCATTTTCAAAGTTTGCTTCATTTTAAACAGATCCTATGTGTTTTCTTCAGCAGTGTGATGACAATTGCATCTATTTAGTTTTCATTTAAAATTATATGTTTTACTTCCAAAATCCCATATTCCTCTCCCCTCTCTCTCTTCCTAGTGTTTTTGTGTTCCACTTAAATTTAGAATATATTAATGTTATGTTCAATAACAATTTTGAATTACTTGTGAGCTCATTTCCTCATCTCTGATTTTTCTGCTTCTTTTTGGTCACAATTCCCCATTCAATTTGTTTTGTAAGTCATTTGCAAGTTGATTAGTAGTCAGACAAAGATTAAAATGATTCACAGGAACACTTTCTCAGCTACTTTGGACATGGCTACTTCCTATACACTGCTAGCTGAATTTTTTCAATCATTTAACATACATGCATTCCATTTCCTATATCTTCAGCAGAGTGAAACAACAGCACTTTATTTGGGGTCCTTCCTTCTGTGCTACAGTGCAAAAACTGTTTCCTGGAAGTAAAGCAGGGTTGACTACAGCAGGGTTGACTGCAGAACTCTCCTCCCATGTTTTCCATCTCTTAGTTAACATGGTCTTTCCCTGCATAGTCTTGCCTTAGCCATTATCCTGATTAATAATTAAAAAAAAAGATTGTGGCCCATATTTTCTTTTTCTTTTTTTGTGGCTTTTACTTGAGAAAGTTCTGTATTGGTTACTCCTTTATGGGCAAAAGTTGAAGTGCTTTATAAAACTGAATCATACCATTTGTATGTTTTTACAATTTGCTTCCCTAATTTTTATCCTTTGGAAACCCATCAAGGGTTATTATGGATGAAATTTTATTTAGTTTTATAGAATGGATTAACTAATACACATGCACATGCACATAGAATACACTTATTAATATTTGTTTCCAGTGTATGTATTAGATACACCATATATTTTTACCTCTGTACTTAATGTTGCATTAATCTGATAAATCTTCATGTTCCCTAGTGTTTTTCATGATATGTTACTGTATACCAAGTATTATGCACTTAAATGGTCACATTTCTCTAACTGGAGAAAACAAAAAAAAATCAATGACATTTTGAGAATTTTCATTTCATTCTGAGAAACATAATTAACTTTACAGAGTTGAATTTCTGTAACTATGGTTACATTGGTCTATATGTGGTAGATATACTTTACATTTTAGCAAAATATTTACTTGTCATAAGTAACTTTTAAACTACTCATTTAAACACAACCTGTGATTTTATGTCTAATTTTGAATGATTTTGATGACAGTTTATAGTGGAGAATTGAGTTTTAGTTGCTCCCCTCATTTCATTTCTTAATACCATAATTAGAGCACAGTGCTGATGAATGTGCACTGGGCTCCAGGTACTTTTGTGTAATGTTGATTAAAGAAAATGAACAACAACCAAAGCAAACAATTTCAAAACTTTTGATTGGAGAAATACAATTATAGAGATTCACAGTACTCAACAGCTTTGCACTTTGGGATATAAGCATCCAGAAAAAAAAAACAAAAAAAGATTTCCAGTCTTTTTGTCACTCTTGGCAATTTCTTTTCTGTGAACCTAAGTCAGGCAAATGGCAGACTTAAAAATTTTAAAGCTAGCACCTTTAATTGGTGGGAAATATATAATTCTTTTGCATTATCGAATGAAGAAGAAAAACCAAAACAAACCTATTTAATGTGAAGATGCCTTGGAAGTCGAAATCACAGTCATAATTCAGTGTTGACTGTGTATAAATGCTATGCCTTAGGGACTTCTGTCATCGCTTACTACAGTTCATAGTTATAATGCTACTTAAAAGATAGATTTTAAGAAAAAGTTAAAAAATACATAAAAATACATTTAGTCAAAAGTAATAACTATGATGCTCAACATTTTATCATATATTTCAAAATGACAAAGGAGGCCTAATATGGCAAATACACTGAAATGTCAAATATTTTAGGAGAAAATTCTAATTATCTTCATTTGATCCTGGCACATTGTATATATCAATTTATCATACTTGATGCCATAAATAATAACAACCATGTATCAATTAAAATTAGTGTTAGAGTAATATTTGATCAGAAACTTATCCATTAATTTTTTTATAGATCTTCACTCTATATTGTTTAATATATTTAGAGGTTAAATATATGTTAGGAAAAATGAAAATGGACAGACAGTAAGAAGAAGAAACAAGATACATAAAATCTTGTCTTAAGCAACTTAAATACTAAGTCAACACAACAGACAACAATTTCTTAGCACTTCATTATGTTTCAACCAAACTATTAAGTACCGTTTTTTAAACTCCCCCAGAAAGCTCCAAGATTTACATAGTCTTGCTATCCCTAATTCACAAATAATAAAACCGAAGCTTACAGAAGTCAGGTAGCTAGCTGTGGTCACATAGCTAGTATGAACTAAGGCCAAATTTGAGAAAAAGGTCTGCATATACACAGCTCTTTGTAATGGCTGCTCTTTACTTCCTCCTCTCTGCATTTAAAGTTTTATTGAGTCCCTATAAATTTACAAGGAATTATTATTTCTAATGGTTAGTTTTTTTTTCCATTGAGTGATCTTAAGTGACACATTATACATAATACATTAGCTAACAGTTAATTCTATGGCTTTGGAGAACTGTTTCTATAACCTCATTCACTCTCTTAAGAGGTTAGTAAAGTGAGGTGAGACAAGGCATGTATTAGAAACCTGAAGCACATCCTTAATTCCAGCTCTCCTTCTAAAAAGCCCTAGTGTCCTTGGTTGATACTTGACTTTTCTCTCTCCTGGGCAGAAGCAAGGATCTAATTACACAAAGATTAATAATGAAACCTTTCACAATCTCCGAGTTTGGTTGTCTCTGACATTCTAAAATGAATTATTCTAACAAGACCTGCCAGTTTCCTTATTATTTTCATGGTCTAGATAATTTCTTAACTTCTAATTTCACCAATTTCCTTAATATATTTAAAGATATATTTCTTAATTTTTTAAGAAGCAAATTTCTCACTTACAAATAAAAGATCTCCAAACTGAAGTCAAGCACACCTTGAAAATAATTCATTACGACTGTGTAATGATTGATCAGATGTAATGTCTCTTTATTTAAAATGTGTGTTAATTTGATTCTAAAATATTTTTCACTGTTCTTTGTGTCAACATCATAGTATAATCACCTCCTCTGATGCTCAATTTTATGTGTCAATCTGACTAAACTGACAGACATCCACATAATTGGTGAAACACCATGTCTGAGTGTGTTTCTGAGGATGTTTCTGGAAACATCTGCACTTGAATCAGCAGACGAAATAGAACTCGTCCTTTGCCAATATGAATGGTCAGAGTTCAGTCTATTAAGGGATCTAAAAGTTATACAAAAGGCAGAGAAAAGCTATGTTCTGTCTCTTGTTGAACTGAGACACCCATTATCTCCTGCCTTTGAACTTCAGAGCTCCTAATTCTTGGTCCTTTGGCTTTGGACTAGGATTAAATCATCACCTGTCCTCATTCTCAAGTCTCTGGACACAGAGTGAATTTCACCATGGGCTTTCTTGGCTCTCCAGCTTAAAAATAGAAGTTAATAGTATTTCTTGAACCACGAGCCATCTCCTATAAATCTTACATCTATCTATTTATGTCTGTAATTATATATGTATGTATATATGTATACATATGTATGTTATGTATGCACGCACACACACATGCATATATCTCTGGAGAACTCAGGCTAATACCTATCTTTTTGTTGAATGTGAATCTGTTGGTTTCCTTCTAATGATTCAAACAAGGCAGGGCTGGTAGAATTCCAGTTCCAAGATTAGGCAGTGAGAATCTGCTCTGTCTCTTGCCCTTGTATTTGCTCATACTGTTAAAGTAAAGTAGTTGTTACTGGATGACTGATGGAGTGTTGAGTAAATTAGAACTCTACCTATGTCAAATACAGACTTCTTGCATGTTACATCATACACAGAAACAACAATGAATAAAGTAATTAAATAGTTAAAATAAAACAGTATGAAAAGATAATATAGGTGGTTATATACTCTTTTCCATATATGATTCAAAGGGCTGCGACACAAAATAAATGATTAATATATCTAACCCAATAAAGTTATGAATTTTAGCTTGTCATAAAGCATATTAAACAGTTAAAAGAAAATTGAAAAACTGTAAAAGTTTATTGGAAATAATAGGTTTTAATATCTTTGAAAATACTTTTTCATATTAATACTATCCAAGAACATCTTCAAAAAGATTAATGAGAAGAAAATGTTATAATAGTATAAGCAATAAAGGTAATTGCCCTAAAATATGCAGATTCAAAGATGTGTCATAGGGAGTGCTCACCAAGATTCTACATATTTCTCTACATTTTATAGCTTTTCTTATAATTAGATTGGGATAAGTTCAAGACTATGACTAGCTCTGGGCAATGAAATGGGAGCAAAAGAGACATATGTCACTACCAGTCTGAAACAGCTATACTTTCTTATAGCTTTTTCTTCTTTGTCTTCTACTTCAATGACCTTGAGATCCCCGTGCTAATGAAGATGTAAACAGGATCTCAGACATTGCAGAGATCCAAATTGAACATTGATTTGTGAACAACAAACCTTTGTTGCTTCGCTATTGACACTTAATTCTGTTGCTGATTAGCCACAGTGTAACATCACTTTGATAAATGAAAAATGCCTATAATCCTACACTAGTATTTAACTACTGTTTGAAGTAAGATTGCTATGGAATAGATGTGATATTCACTAGTGCGGTAAATAATTCTAATCATTTCCATGATCAATTTCATAAAATTATGAGTATATACTTAAATATATTCATAAAAGAGCTTAAAAGCAGTAATAACTGAATATATGTAGTTATATATGGACAATATACTTTTAGCTTATATTTTTCCTCCTACCAATTTTATGTCTTTATATGCAAGTTGCAGGGCACTGGTTACTGTGAATCAAACAGTATCCTTTTATGATGAATAGTGATAGTGGCTACAATATTCTAACTCTTTGAGAATCTACTCTTAATCTGATGACTCTGTAATTCCTTTCATTAAAGATTTAAAGTGTGTTTTCTTTATCTCTTGAACTGTGACCCTTTGACTCGCTGTGGGAAGAAGAATATAATGAAACTGGCAGCATGTCAATTACAAACTTAGGCTTCAGAATTGATTGAGTGCAACAGTTTGCTTGCTGCTGTCCACTACTGTTACCTTGGAAACATGTTCAGCTTCAGGCCCTGTTGTTAGGAGGAGAATGAGACATATGATCAGAAATCAGTCTTCAGCTTTGTAGGGAAGCACAGGCAATACTAGACCAGATTAACTGAACCTGACATACATTTAAGAAATTATTTATTGTTTTTCTAACACTAGCATTATAGAGTGTTACAGAGAATTATTGAGAAAATACATAACTGATATGAATTTCTCTAGAAGAATACCTGACCACCTCATTGCTGCTTTATAGAGATTAAATTCCTACAATAGAATTATAGAGATATTTTAATGTTTGGTCTCTTTTCATTGACGAAAGTAGGATGCGGGCCAAGATGAGGTTGTGATATGCTGTCTTCTTTAGAATGAAACTTCAAAATGTGCAGAAACACTTGTCCAGATTATTGAGTATTTAGTAATGTCTTAGAGTAGCTAAGACAAGACAAGAGAGAAGTAACAATTTTATGTGGTTTGGTGTCTCAAAGAGAAAAAAAATATCTAAAACCTATCAACAATAGCAACTCTTTTCTATTATAGTTAGAAATCCTTTGCATTTTCTGATTAAAGGTTGCTGGCTTTAATTTGGATTGTGTTACGGATTTTAGCCTCTTTATTAAATATCCATTTTATATATGTTGTCAAGCTCAGGTAATAATAATGTAGATAAATTGAACCTCACATACACATAAGAAAGGATTACTTGTTATTTTATAACCCTTTGGCACTATATGTGTGTGTGTATGTATGTGTGTATGTGTGTATATATATATATATATTCATATTTATACACCAATTGGACATCTATGCTGTGAATCATCATTTCATTTTGGTAAGAAAGTAGGATTTATTAACACATGGAGAGGAACTGTTTTACATTGGAAATCCCAGATTATTTTGCTCTTAAGAAATGTTTCAATGGAAGAAAAATCATTAGGTTAGTACTAGGCATGATTATTCTCTGTATATAGTTTGGGAATATGGAAAGAAGCTAGAAATACACTTGAATATCAGACAGAAATTGAGTGAATAAAAATAAAGATGTCACTTACTCACTGATGATAGGAATGCAAACTGGTAAAGCCATTATGGAAATAAGTATGGAGATTCCTTAAACAGCTAAAAATGGATCTATAATGAGTTTCAGCTATACCACTGTTAGGAATACATAACGGACTCTATTTCCTACCACAGAGATACTTTTTCATTGTTGTTCCTTGTCTTGCTATTCACAATAGTCAGGATATAGAAATAGTCTTAGATGTCCATTAATTAATGAATGTATAATGTAAATACAATGGACTATTATTCACCTGTTGAGGAAGATGAAATTACATTATTTACAGGTAAATTGATGGAGCTGGAAATAATCATTCTGAGTCAGGTAAACCAAACCCAGAAAGCCAAACATCACATATTCTCTCTTATATGTGGATGCTAACATGGACTCTTTGGATATGTGTATTTAAATTGGAGCCCTCATGGAAGTAAAGAAACTGGTACAAAGCTATATGGGAAGTTTCTAAGGAAAAGAGGTGGAGTATGGGTGGCATGGAGGGAAGATGGGGAATAATGGACCAAGACGGATTTGGTACTGTGAAAATAGTTGGAAAGGATGGACAAGGGAGTGTGGTGAGGGATAACTAACACTAAATATCCTTTAGAAATCATGTGTAAATCTACTACTATAAAAGCTTCCTATACAAACACACACACACTCACACACACACACACGCACAGATAGATAAATGATGATAGATGATAGATAGATAGATTAGATAGATAGATAGATAGATAGATAGATAGATAGATAGATAGATAGATAGATGGATGATAGGGGACAGCCCAAGAAACCAGACTCTGGAGAGTGGCATCAAGCGCATATCTACTTTATTTGGGTAGAGACAGAGCATTTCAGGGAGGAGGCAGGGCGTTGCACAAGGGAGAGGTCCAATTGCCTTGGTCCATGCTTACTAGGCACTTCAATCAGCCTACTCAAAGCTTGGTATCGCTGGAGGAGGGGGGTTTCCCTCAGGGATCAGGGAGACTTCCTTGAAGATGGGGAAGTAGCCACCTCCCTGGTACAGTTTTCCACTGGGGCTCCACCAGTCAGCTGGATCTGCCATTTTAGGCCAAGCAACCTGTCACAGCCAGATATTTACTCTGCCAGAAGGATCGGTGTCCGTAACCTCAGCTCTCCCCACACAAATCCTTCAACTCCCAAGGGTGTCACCAACAGATATAGATAGATAGATAGATAGATAGATAGATAGATAGATAGATAGATAGATAGATAGATAAAGAGGAAATGGACTTACCATAAAATGAGAGTGGGCAGTTCCCCATCTATACAGGATAGTCTATTAAATAAGATGCCTGATGCTAGAAATTGGCTGGTTTTTTTGGAGTTGTTTGTTGGCAGTGTCTTACAGGTCCTCCATTCATTGCAGCTATTGTCATTGCTTTTGGTTACTCTCTAAAACTTGGTGGCTATATCCTATTGCTGAAGCCACTACATACTTGGGTCATGGAACATTGAGAAAACAACCTGGTACCCATCTAGAAAGTTGTATCTTTCACAGTGCTGGAAGGTGATGTGTATGCTACCAAAGGAGTAAACTAATAGTCTTCCTCAGCTTTGAACCCTGTGAGCTGCAATAGTGATCAGCTTAGCAGGATACACTTACTGGTCTAAGAGTGGCTCAGGTGATCTGGGAGTAATCAATCACATTCTGATTGTATTTATGTACTCAATCCAAAAGAAATCCAAAATATAGCACTATATTTCTGAATAGTTTGCATTGGCATTCACATTACTTTGAATATTACTTTAAATTATTCTTCAATTGTACAAAATTCTTTTCTTTTAAAACTTTGATCAAAATTTTAAAAAAGTATGTGTGTGTGTGTGTGTGTGTGTGTGTGTGTGTGTGTGTGTGTGTACATATACCAAAATAAGTGAAGGTCAGATGAGAATTCTAGCAGTACATGGCTGTTGGGTCTCAGCATTGCGGCAAGGAGGTATATATATATTTTTTTGAGAAGAAATACAGACAAAAGAGCAAGTACAAAAAAGAGTACCACCAGGAACAAATTAGGATTTGTCCTAGTAGTCACAGCTGCCACAAACAACTTTCTAGCTTCTTGAGCCAATGTATCCATACCTTTATCTTCTGCCTTTCCCTCCATGATATTTGAATTCAAATTTCCCATTTTTCTTTTCTATCCCCTTCTCCCAAGCCCCATGTTGGCATGCCACTTGTAGCAGTACACTACAATCTGTTACCCTCAATTTTGGGAAGGAGAAAGGAAAGATAGAAATCTTTACTGCTCTTACAAGAGGCCTTAATACAGAAAGAGAGAAAGGTAGAAATCTTCACAGCCTCTTTTTAGGGTGTCCTAAGCTCAAATCTATCTAACCTTTATTCTTTTATGACTTATCACACTAACTAAGGACAGCAACCCAACCAACAAACCACAAAACAATGCCCACACAAAGTCTTGGGGCTTCAGTCCTATAATGCCCTAAGTCAAAAGTTCCCATAAACCTATGCAGCATGCACTCCCAAAGAAAAGCTACAGGGGCCAGAACAACTGCACCCAACCAAATTATAGCCAACTGCATCAAGCATTCCAAATCCAACTCATAAACATCTACCACACCTTGGGTAGGAACACAAATCTAATCCAAATGCCATTTTGTGTTTTCAAGAAACCAAAATAACAAAAAACTTCTTCCAAGTCTTCTTCTACAGAGAATTTTCAGGAGTCAGTTCTTTTTTTCAACATGTAGGTCCTGGAAATTGAACTCAGGTCATTGAGCTTTGTCACAAATATTTAGCAGTAAGTAGCTTTATTCTTCAAGCCATCTCTCCTACATTGACTGTTGCATTTTTCAACATCTTTGTATAACTAAGTTATTTAATTACTGAAAGTCACTTACTTTCCCCCATTCACTTAAAACAGTGTCAAAACCCTTGGTCACATATTTCATATCGTTCAAAGTACAAGGATTCTTATAGGAGTTTCCTTAAGAATGGACTCATCTGACAAATTCTACTTTATGAGCCTAACTGGAAATCAATCCTTAGGGAACCATTGATATTTCATTCACTTGGATTCTGGATTTTCTTTGTATCATATCTTGCATCATTAATCCTGCTTGCCCTTTCAAACCATGTTTAAGTGTTTTTATGTAAAAGACAGCATGGATATACTCTTTTTCTCTAATGCTCAATGCTGATAGCCTATCTTTTCTAAATTGTACTGAATTCTATCTTATATATGTTACATGTCTTCATTTTACAGTTACATTTACTTATGTTAAATCCATAGTAACATTTTACTTCTTTGAGGAATTAATCTTATTTAATGAGGCCAAATAAGTATTCATCATGCAAAATAAGGCAATTGATACTACTTGAAGAACTTGAAGTATTCGTGAGTCTTTCTAGTCCTCTTCACTGACAGAATAAATGGATAAAGAACAGGCTACAGAGTATATGAATATACTGACATAGTAAGGCTTGTAGCACAAATTGATAACAATAAAGCTTGTTCAATTGGCTAAAGAGATCTTTTTCTTGGCCCATATTATTCAGCTTTCTTCTTCATCATTAACTGAAAGTATGAGAGCTAAAGTGTAACTTTCGTCCACATATGTCTGCAGGAACATAAAGAATATTACCAACCAAATTACACAAAGTAGTAAGCTAAAGCATCAAGTACTGACAGGCTTTTCATGACATCAAATAATCCATCACATTGCCTTAAAGACCCAACAAATCAATCTAGGTTGGAAGTTCTTCTTATGACACTTTAGTGATATTTAATGTAAAACCAAACACAACTTTCAACTAGATTGATTGATAAAGTGTTTAATTTTAAACAGGGAAGAGAAAGAGAGAGAAGGCTTTTTTTGTATGTAATGAGGATTACAGACTGTTAGTTCCCTATGGGTTTCAAAATCCTTGCTAAGTTAGAATATTCATGAAAAAAGAAACTAAGTTTTGATATCCAAATAACTACACAGTAAATTAATCTTGACTAAAGCAGAGATCCCTGTGCTACCTTAGAGATTAGAATTCTAACTGCCAAGTAGACTAGTAATATGGAGTAACATGATAGAACTACCCCATGTCAGAGTTGAAAATTCTTCACATTCATCATAAATAGAATTTTACAAAAAAAAACTCTGGCATGAAAAAGAGAACAATGATTTGTATCAGGTCGTAGAGCTTGTTTGTGTAGAGCTGGTGATGGAAGACAAAATATCTGGCTCTGAAGCTCATAAAATATAACTGTAAGTCATTACCAATTCAATAAATATTTATGGGGCATTGAATAGTTGTCAGACACAGTAAGTTATGAAGAGCAAAATATGATCTGGGTTTTGACTACAGCACACTGATACTCATTTTCCTGATGGAGGGCCAGCAGCTGATTAGCTTGTTGGAGTACCCAAAGCCTACTTGAAAGCCCTTCAAACAAGGTAGTAACAGCAAAAGGCTTGATCAGCTCTTCCCTAAGTCCGTTCCTTTTCTCTGTATTGACTACTAAAATAATAATATAGTCTAGTTATGCAATTTGTAATTACTTACATTTCCACTATAAGATGTAAAAGAATCAATTAACACTAATGTTTTTATATACTTGAATTTATCCAACATAAGAGCTATTATCATGCCAATATATGCATGATATAAAATTTATTAGTAAGAAGTTATATCTTATCTTGTTTGTTTTGAATCTTCAAATTCTGGTAAAGGTTTTGCACTTGCAACACACTTCTGCTTGGGTACTCAGCATGAAAATTGGAGTGTTCCACATAGCAAGCAAATGCTGTGCTACTGGGCTGCAGAGAAACCCTACATATTTCTATTTGAAGTAGCTGCATATCAAGTATATAGTAGCTACATGTGTCTGCTTCCTAATGTAATAAACCATATACAATATATTAGAAAAATCTGTCATTGACATATTTCCCAAAATTAATTTAATAAAACCAAAACATGTTATATTTAATAATAAATTATGAAATTTGAAAATTTCTTTTTCATATACATTCCTATGAACTTCAATTAAGTATTCTTTTTCCCTTGGTTATTCTGTCATGCCCAACCACCTTAGGTCATCAGAAAGGTTAAATGAAAAGAAGTAAAAGAACATTCAAACCAAATGTTATGTTAAGTGTTAAGTTTTTAATGTTCTTGTCTCTAAGTATTCTAGGTCTTTATAGCTTCGATTAAACATTGTTTTCATTGTGGCAAGTCAGAACATATAACACTTGGAAGGGAATCTGTTGTTTTTGCTTTTTTGTTTTTTGTTTTGGTAAAATATTAGAGACTAACCTGCCTATTCAAATTAGTTTCTTTTCCATATTGCTGTCAACACGAGTTTTTCATAAAAGGCAGATCATTTTACACAGTAGGAATTGCTAAGAGCTGCAGTGTTTTGAAATCCATCACCTGTTTATCACCTACTTAACAGATGTTCATCCCCTTCAACGTTGGAGAAATCCAGCCATGAAACTCAAATGTATCATACAATTCATATTTCTGAGCCCAGTCCTGCAGAACATGAGTGGTATCACAGAACCTGTCTCTAGAAAATCCTAAAGCTGTACTTACAGTAACTGTAAACCAGATAATATTTATGCCACATTTGGGAGCCCAGAAAGATATGACTTAACATCTTTTTGTTAAAGACTATCCTTTGAAAACTTTCCTACAAATATAAATTATAAATTTTGTGGTTGAAGATTTTAAATAGATATTCATTATTTGTCTATTGTTTTTTTCTATATTTGATAGATATGATATTACTTAAAAGAAAGCCTTTTTCCTGAATATTGTAATCTACTTTATTTCATTTCCAATTTTCTGGAGTAAAAGTAGCTATTTAAAAGTAACTATTGGCTAGACAGTACTAATAGAACAACAACAAGAAGAGATTACTAACTACCAGTAATCTACCAGATTACTAACTACAGTAATGTTAATTTTTTAAATTCAGAAATCATTAATAATAAAAACTCTCAAATACTTTCTATTATAGCATGACAAGTCTGTGAAACAATGATAATCACATTCTAATGTAAAAATTCATTTGATGACTGGTTAAAGTGTAGAGAATAAATACCAGTGGAGCACTCAACCCAAATAGAACATCTGTATCAACCCCTGTACTCAATAGTCAAGGACCATCATTGAAGAGCAAATGAAAAGTTTATAAGACCTACAGGTCAGGGAGGACTGTGATTAAATGTGTCTTCTGGATATGACATGACTACTGCACTTACAAACTCACAACTATGGATGCCTACACAAGACTATAACAAAATCAAGCTAGTTAATATTGCAACATGAATTGGGGGATGTTCTCAATGGGTCCAAATTTAGATGAAGTGATATTGGCAGTTAATTCCTGTTGAGGAAGGGAAAGTCAGTTTGTTTCAGGGATGATATACTTGATGTTTCACATGCTCCAGTGGACAACTCTAAACACACACACACACACACACACACACACACACTATATTTATAATATATATATTATATACATATATACATAATATATGTGTGTGTATATATATATATATATATACACACACATACACACACATACAGGTTAGAGTGATTGGATTATTAAAAAAATTAAGAAGGGACACAAAGTTTGGAGGGAGCTCAGGGTGTTGCAATACAGTCCATGAACAAAATTTGTGATGAGATTTCTGAGACCTTTTGAGAAAATTCCACATAAATAAAACAATCTCTGTTCCTCCATAATATGGGTAGTTCCTGGAATGTGCTTTCATGTCTCTCCCAGGTGTGGGGGATAGGAATGAGCTCAATTCAGATTACTGATTACAGCTGGCTATTATTGTTTATATGCCTACATGTATGTCTGTGTATCATATATATGCCTGTAACACTTCTGCTCTGCTGAGATAATGTCCTCGTAGAGCTGCAAGTCAATGGATAAGAGCAGAGTGTAGCTGTTATGTTGTAACACTTCAGCATAGATGCAACACTTCTAGTGGGACACCTCCTCCCCTTGAAGCAGAGATGTTATATTATAACACTTCAGCTCACCTAGGGACACCTTCACTTCAGAGCTGTGTGGTTCCTTGCCTCCTGGTTGCCAGGATACCTTTCTTCTCAGAGCTCCATTGGCAATATCTTCCTTACTTCAGAGCTATATGGTTCCTTGTCTCCCAACTGCCAGGGCACCTTTCCTCTCAGAGCTGCTCACACTTCCATTGTGGACACCTTCCCCACTTCAGAGCTGTGTGGTTCCTTGGCTCCTGACTTCCAGGGTACTTTTCCTTCCATCTCTAAGCTGTAAACACTAACAAGTACTACTCCTCTAGAGGACCCAAGTTTGGTTCCCAGCACCCATGTCAGGGTGACTCACAATTGTCTAATTTCAGCTACAGGTAATCTGACAATTCTAGCCTCCACAAACACACACTCACTATATATATATATATATATATATATATATATATATATATAGACACACACACACACACACACACATATATATATATACACACACACATATATACATATACATATAAGATATATATGTATATGTATATATGTGTATATATTTAAAGTTATATACATATTTCTATAAATTTAAAATTTTAAAGTATTTGTACAGGAAAGATGGCTCAGAAGTTAAGAGCAATTGATGCCCTTTCCAGAGTACCTGTGTTCAATTCCCAGGACCCAAATTGTGGCTCACAATCATCTGTAACTACAGTTTCAGGTACCCACTGCCCTTTTTCATATATATGCAACAGGCATATATATGATACACAGACATACATGTAGGCAAAATTCCCATACACACAAAATAAAAACATTTAAGATTTTTTAATGAAATGAAATACTGGATAGATCAAGTAAAAGAAAATTCTTAAAATATAGGTCACATGATACCGAGGAGATGTCTCAGTAGAAAATGTCCTTGTTGCTCAACCTGAGAACCATAGTTAGATCTCAAGCATCCACATAAATGTGGACCAGATTTGGCAGCCTGCTTATAAGTCCTGAAGCAATGGAAAGGGATTCCTAGAGCAAACTGGCTAACTAGCCTGGCAAAAGAGTGGGCACTAATTCACATGAGAGACATGACATCCATAGAAAAGTTGAGAGTGATCAAGGAAAAGTCCCAGGGTCAATCAATGTCTGTCCTCCATATGTATTCACACACAAGTACATATATACCTATATACCACATATGTGCACAAACACATGTAAATATTCATATAATTACTTGCATCACATACATACATCAAAAGAAACCCACAGAGGACAAACAAAAAATTGAAGTAAATATAATAGTTTGAAAATCTAAGAGATATTCTATTCTGTGTGTGGCAGTACACATCTGAGATTATATCACTTTGGTGGCTTAATCAGGAAGATTTGCAGTTCAGGGCCAGCTTAGACTGTGTAATACTACCTGTCTGTAGGGGTGGGGTAGAGATTATAAAAGAGGAAAAAACAAATAGGGGAGTAATCATTAGATAAATAATTTTAAAGTTTTGTGTTTCCAGAAAGGACTTGCAAAGGATCATACAGCTAGATATATTCTAATTTTTTAAATATCCTGAGTTCTAAATATCAATAGAAAAACAACTTTAGCAGAAAAAGTAACTTTAAAAAAATCAGACTAACATTGAATTCATCATCTTAAATTAAAAAACTAAAAATAGTAGACAGAGAAGGGCAGATCACCAAGGAGAAGATGTGATCCCCAAATACATGTAAGGTATAAGTCACCTGTGAAATAAAATATTACTTTCAACCCTTTCTGAGTAAACACTTCATTAGACTAGACTACAGTCAACATCTATTGAATTAGAACAGAATCTTTAAGGAAAGATACAGAGAATGTTTTTATTCTAAATATTCAGGCAGAAAGGATGGCATAGCAGTTAAGAGCAATTGTTGCCCTTGTAGAAACATGTGCTTAATTTCCAGGACCTAGGTATTGGCTAACTACCATCTGTAACTCCATTTCCAGGGGATCGAATGCTCTCTTCTGGGCTTCATGGGCACCGGACATGTACATAGTGCACAGACATCCATGCGGCCCAAACATAAAACAAAATAAAATGTTTTAAAATGTGCATTAACAAATTTTCTATTACTTTGATAAAACACCACAATAAAGGCAAGCTATGTAAAAAAAAGTGTGTTTGGGCTTTTGGTTCCGGATGATTGGGATGATTATTGGGAAATATGGCAGCAAGCAGCAGGCATTGTGGCAGGAATAAGATGAGGCTGCACATCCTGACTTGCAACCAGGAGGCAGAAAGAGTAAACAAGAGTACCGCAAGACCTTAAACTCTCAAGCCTACTCCCAACATCATATTCCAAATAGCAAGGACATACATACCTTCAAAGCTTCCACAGATAGCACCAACTGGGGACCAAGCATCCAAATGCCTCAGACTATGGTGGACAAATCTCATTCAAATCACCACATCCCACTCCCTGTCCCCCATAGTCTACTAAGCCAAAAAATGATGATGGAGTTCTTGACAGTAATTGCTCACTTCCTGGTACCAATTTCTATATCAGTCACTTTTCTATTGTCATGAAAAAATACCACGACAAAGGTAATTTATATAAGAATTAATTTATTTAGCCTTTTGGTTCCAGAAGTTTAAAAATCCCTCATGGCAGAGAAGTGTAGCAGAATGCAGAAGGCATGGCAGCAGGAGCAGGTAGCTGACGGTTCACATTTTGAACTGCAAGCATGACACACAGAGAGTGAACTGAAATTGGAATGAAAACCTTAAACTCTCAAAGTCTGCTATACTGGTTAAAACACAACAACATACCTGTTGCTGTGATAGAACACCGTGGCAAAAGCAATTCATAGAAGAAAATATTTATTCAGTTTTACTGTTCCAAAAGGAAAATAATCTGTCATGGTGAGGATACACAGTAGCAAGGTGGCAGAAGGAGAATGTTGAGGGCTCATGCATCTTGAATGGAAAGTATGCAGCAGAGAGCATGAATTCAAAATGGTGTACTTCCTCTAACACAGTCATACCTCCTAGGCTTCCCTATATGGCGTCACCAACTGGGAGCAAATATTCAAGTGCCTGAGACTCTGGGTGACATTTCTAATTCAAATCATCACAGAAGGAAACTTGGATAAAAGATGAAATGGAAGTATCAATATATACCGAACAGAAGTGTTAATAAAGATTAAAACTATACCTAAGTTCACCTAAATGCAGTGTGTTAGACTATGAATGTATAGTATACATACAAATAGAACATGGAAAGATAAAAATGTACCACAACAGATATTAATGATAAAATTCTGTCTCAAAAATTCTGAGAGAAGAATGCAAATAGGATCACAATCCAATTTTCAAACCAGATGAAAGGAAGGAAAGGAAAGAAAGAGGGAATCAAAATAATGGAGTATATAAATAGAAACCAGAATTTAAGGATAGAAATACATTTCAATGTGATGGTACCTACAATAAATATAAACAGATTGAACTCTAGAACCAGGTTCAATAAGCCTGCAAGCCAATCTTAAAACTAAATCTTATAGTGACATTGCTATTTACATTTTATCTATAGATGTTCTTACCCTAAAATGGCAGAGTTGAGGGAAAGGAGCCATATGGCTCACAAAGATAAAAATATCTACTATCTGGCCATATATAGAAAGAGCCACCAGCATCTGTTCTACAAACATTAAAAAAGTCTTTATGGTTTTATTAATTTAAAAATAAACAAATATCCAGCAAAATATTGCTTACAGGAAACACATTTGGAAGAAAAGGATAGGATTATTAAAAAGCAATAAAAAGACTAGAAAAGATAATCTGAGAAAAGGTAAACTGGCAGTTGGCAAAGGTGAAACTTTTCAATGTTAATATCTAACATTATACACCAAGAAACAGTCAATCAAACAAAAGAAATATATATGGGCACAGATACATTTAATAGCATATCTTTGGCATTAATTAACTAAAAGCAATGTGTATATATGTAATTTAATAAATTATTTGCGGATTTAGTACACTCCTACAGACAGTGGTAATTCAACCAAACACAACTTAAATGGCCACAAGAAAATATATTTTTGTTTACATTTAAAATAGTCATTAAGTAAAAATAATATACTTTTAGTTTCAAGCATACACAGAATATTCTGATAATTCAACTACATAAGACTGCTTCCGAGCATGTATTAAACACATTAAAATTATGTACTTCCATCAAATCAACCATTTCTCATCTTATCATTTAAGACAGAGAAATAATTAGACTTATACATAAGTGTGTTTTAACAGAATTTTCACCACAATATTGCTTTGTATTAGAAACATATTGACAATAATCTCCTATCACAAAATGCACCACTGGTTTGGTAAAACATTATTAACTCACATGTAGTTGTCCACAGCCAGGAGGATCCTTTCCTGGTCATAAATCAAACATTAATAGTTCCAAAAGAGACATGAATAATAGACATAGTATACAAATCTCTCTACATTTATATATCTATGCCCATCAATTAATGCTGATCTCAGAGCTCAAGAGACAAGCCTTTTGTGCAGTGGACAGTGGTTGAAGCTTCTTTGTGCAGTAAAATGTGACTAACATAGAAGCTTACAGCTGAACAACGTGCAGAGAAGTGTCAGTAGAAATGTCTGTCACAAATGGGACACCTATATCACTCTCCATCCCCACCAAGGCTCAGGGTCCAGCACAGAAGAGGAGGTAGAAATATTGTGAGAGCCAGAAGTCATGAAGAACTGATTGAAACAGTGCCTTTTGGATATGACAGACCACTGTATTCATGAGCTTATGCATAAGTTGAAGCCAGTCAACATTCTAGGAGGTAGTGAGAGTAGATTCACAAGCTCCTTCCCTAAGGGCCTATAGACAGTTGATAGTTTCTGGGGATGGAAAAGTCAGTTTTTTTAAGATCATGGTTTCTGATTAGGTCCACTACATTCCAGTGAATGGCTCCATACCTAAACATAATATGAGAAACACAAATTGGACCAGGGTGTTCTAGAACAAAAGAAGACACAAAGTTAGGTGTGTAAGGAAATAGGGGTGGATCTGAGAATAATTAGGATGAGCAGGGTAACTATAATCAAAATACACTGTATAAAATTCTCAAAGAATTAAAAAAATGTTATTAAAGATAGACAGAGAGATAGATACAAAAGTTATTTATAAGTAGGTTGTAATGTATAAGTCAAGATAAAAGAAAATACCATAAATGCAAACATTTATTTTAGGACTTAGCATTTTAAAAATAAGTCTTCATAACCATGTTTCTTGAACATGGATATGATGTTTTTAGTACTTATCCGACCTTTCTAGTTAGTAGACTTGAAAACAAAAGCCCAGAAGCTCTTGTTTTCATGGTTTGATGGATATAGTAAATTCTTGCATCTGTCATCGACTTGAGGATGTCCCCCAAATGAACAGAAGGTCAGCATCCTGGTGTTTCTTAGGCCTACTTGTTCTCCTATCTTTGTTATCTTCAATTGGGAATTAAGGCATCTTTACATGAAGTTTTTGAGAATAATAATGGAGAAATATTAAATTATTATAGAAAAAAATTATGACATCGTTAAAATATAGCAATAATTGATATATAATAAAGAGTTACAAAATGGACACTAGCTTTTATAAATAAAAGCTTCATCTATATAAGAAGCAGTATATTTATTTCTCTTTTTTGCTGTATTATGTATCTTCTACACTTAGAATAATTAATATCTATGACTTTGGTAATCAGAAAAAATGGTTTTTTCAAAGATATATTTAAATGTAAAACAAAGCATGTCATCAAATTAAGGTAGTTCTTAGGGTAGTTCTTTATTAGCCCACTTTTTTTTACAAGAGAACAATGGAAAATTCCCGCTGGGGTAGAGAGGAATTATAAAGGTCCATGGGGGAAGGGAAGAACTAGTTCAATTTCTATTTTTAATAATGGTGTCATGGATAATTTCCAATTTCTGATTATAAAACTAATATAAGCAGAATTTATCTAGGAATATAATTCACTTAAATGAGCTGAAATACATAAAATTAAACTCTCATTTTAAACATGTAAATAATTCAGATGCAAATGATTTAGGACAGTTAATTTGAATCCTTAAGATTAAAGTTTTTAATTCAAATAAATAAAATATGTTATTCCCACTGGGATACCATTCTCCCGTAAAATACAGTACAGTTTCTAAAATGGGAAAAAATAGACTAGTGACCTGGTTCTGCTAAATATCTCACTGTGAATTGGACAAGTCTGAATATAATTATAAATTTATATAGCTAATACTTATATTTCTACAGAGAAATCTCCCAAGATATTCTGCAATTTTAAAATTTCTTCCTTAAACAGGCTACGTTTCTTATTATGCAAAGTAAAGGAGTTATACTAAATGGTCTCCAAGAATCATTTAATTAGACAATTGTCACTTTACAGACATATAAATCCCATAAATAAATATACATTATTAGAAAATCACCCCAATCTTCAATGGAGGTTCAAAATACTTAGTTAAGAATAAACTTGTCCCCATGGAGGAATTCCATTTACTAGTATTATCATGTGACTACATTAAAATATTCTTATAATTGCAAAATCCCCAGTCTCATAGGAGGGCCTCTTGCTCCACAGAGATCCCTACACAAAAAACTTCCTGACATTTGCATTTTGCCAAACCTCCAAAGAGTTCCTGAAGCACTATGCTCTTAAAAAAACACATCATGATATACTAATGCACAGCAACATTTTATATTTTACTTATATAGAAATTGTTGTACAGTGTCATTATTTGCAAGGTACAAGGCTACTTTTCTGCTGTTTAGGAAGTCTACAACAGAATCAAACACACCATTTTCAATAGTAGTAGTAATGCAAAAAATTAAACCCACAAAAATACAGATAATTTAAACCTCATTACAAATTCCATGTGAAAGAAAGCTTTTCTCTTATGCAATTTTTTATTATTTTCTTTAAAATAGGCAATTTCTAATAATTTTAAAATGGTCCTGTGTCATTTATTTGAACAGTGTCATAGTTGATCTCCCAACATCATTGTGACAAAAAACATTTTCTTACATTTAAAATGTTCTTTAGTATAAGGACAATGATTCAGAATTAGTTAATGCTTTCTTAATTATTTTAAAAATTAAATTAGAACTCCTACAATGGAATCAAAACTCACATTCTCTTTTAGTCAATTCTACTGTCACCACTATACATATTTATTCAAATAATAAATAATTATCTACTTTTTTAACATCTTACCAATGAAGTTGAGATATAAATTTTATGCCTTGTACATATGATAATTCTCTTTAGCTCATCTCTTTAAATTAAGTCTTTAATGCTATATTATCTGACACAATCAAATTTTGGTAATGTGTTACTCTATCTCTGATTAACACTAACTTATTATTTGTTAAAGTGTATTTAAGATTATTTTTAATTTTTGCTGCTGCTGCTGCTGTTGTTGTTTTCTAGTCAAGGTTTCTCTGTTGTACCTCTGGCCTCTGGTTGTCCTGGAACTCACTCTGTAGACCAGACTGTCCTCAAACTCACAGAGATTCACCTGCCTCTGCCTCCCAATTGCTGGGATTAAGGCATGTGCCACCACCTCCCAGGTATATTTTTAATTTTTTTAAAAATTATAGTATTGCATCTGTGAGTTGGTATGTGCGTATGAGTGCTGATACTTAAGGAATCCAAAGGAGGGTGTTGGGTCCCCTGGAGAAGTTGTAAGTGATTGTGAGCTGCCTGACATGTGTAATGGAAACCAAACTCAGGTCCTTTGCAAGAGCAGGACCTTGAGCATAAGGCAAAAGGCACTATGTTCTTTAAAAAAACTCACCATGGTGTATTAATGCATTAATTGTATTCTACATAATATATCAATCTTGATTATTTGGAATCCAGTAGATGACCTGTCCTGTGAGTGTATTTGATTTTTTATCATCCATGCTGTTACTTCTATTCTGAGAAGATTTTTTTCTCATGTTCTTAACTTGCGAAGCCATCTCCCCTGCCCTACTGAAGGATATCATCAGATGCAACAAATTTAATAAAAGAGTTAAATATTATTATATTATATTAAACAGTTTTTACAGTATTGGATCTAACAGTTAAGAAAAGTGTCTCTTGATTGCTAAAGGTTCATTTTAATAGACATGTACATTCTTATATATTTTTAAATTCCAGAAAGAAGAAGCACATGCCTGGGAAATTTGAGGGACACATCAATAAAAATAAATATGAATCTAGTAACTCTAAGTCCAAGATGCTGTGTTCCTTGGAAACCTTTCTCAGCATCCTCAGAAAATGTTGGTAATGTGAAATGTAAGACACTTTTCTGAACTCTGTGAGCTTCACATAAGAAAACAAATCCCTAAAGAAGAGTACAGCTGTTAAAAAAGAAAGAAAAGAGGAATGGATGCTCAATAGCAACCCCTTAATACACACATTTTCAAAACATTCATAAAACTTGAAGTGCCCTAACCTCTCTCTAAAGAGATGCAACCCAAAGTTTCATCTGAATAATGTATTAAACTCCAAGTACAGGAAATCTAGTTCATTCAATAAATGGTATCATACTAAGAGAATAAATGGAATAACTGCAATAAAACAACTTGGTTTTAGAAAACAAGAATGACAAAATAAGATATTAATTGTTCTATGTACTATAACAATGTAGTATTGTTAGATATCTGGAATAAAGTGAGTGTCCTGTACTGTAAGTGAATTTGGTTTTCTTATAACTCAAGCTGGCTGCTGAGAAAATTTTCTTTATGAATTTTCCTACAAAATCAAATATATGATGATCATTTTCCAGATTTTTCCATTTTCCCAGATTTTTCTTCCAGTTTATCACTGAAATATGAGTCTCCTTACTGTTAGTATAAGCCTATATAACAAGATTTTAGGGTTATTGGCTAAGATTTCTTTGTCCTTGGCAGCATGACGCATGTAACTTCCCTAGGCTTTCAACCTATTGACTCTGTTCTAGCTAGCAACCCTAACCAGAGAGATATTCTCAAGTCACAGTCTTTAAATCTGAGACTTTTGTTTCCTTATTAGACATTCTATGCATCTTAGTCATCTACAAATTGACAACTATGACAATCACAAAGGGAGCAGGAAGAGTTAACCTTCTCCAACATTCTAAATTTTCCTCTCATTGTATATTCTATATAGTAACATGATGAGGAGTAAAGGAAAATATAAGGTATTTTAACAAAAATGCATTTTATTCACACAACACAACAGGTACTAAGGACCCATCACACATGTATTCATTTAACAATACTTGCTGAAGACCTAGAAACTAAATCCATTATTGCTACAGTAGTGTTTCTCGAAAAACAACAATATCTCAGATATCAATGAAAATACTTGCTATTTGCTAGCACGCAAGTCTGGAAAGTCATCTGGCACAGCACTGTTCAGGCTTCCGGGAGAATTTGAGTATATACTTCACAGTATATTGCATTCTGGTATTTAGGCTGTAGGGAAAGCAACTATCTTTGTGCATGTCTTTTGATCAATGGCAGTTGCAAAAGACAACATTAACTTGATATTTCAATGACAAAAGAAAGAAAATAAGCATTAAGTGGATGAAGAAGTAATTCATCTTCATTGATCAGGATTTTCTAGGATAAAAAAACCCAATAGTGTCAACAATAGTATGTGTATGCACACCTAAACACAAATACACACACATGTATGTGTGGAGAGAGAGACAGAGAGAGAGGGGGGGAGGGAAATGTTCCACTGATTATGAAGGTAAGGAGTCCCATAATCTAGCTTGTACAAAATGGAGACCCAGGAAAGTTCCTGTCTGAGACAAAAGCCTTGTGAATCAGGGCCTTTGATGGTGTGAGTCCCAGTCCAAGGGAGACACAAAGACTCAGATAAAGCAATCAGACAGTAAACTCCTCCTTCCTCAGCCCTTTTTAAAAATTTCTATTCCTCCACCCACACTCGGGAACATAATCCTCATTACTATGTGTATTCATTCAGATGCTAATTTCTTCTGAAAAGATGCTCACAAACAAACCTAGAAATAATGCCTAGTCAATTATCTGGGAACCCCATGACTCGGTGAGCTTGATACATAAAGTTCACCATCAAATAATCCATCTAAAAATGTCCATAGAAGGTACACACATATATAATTCAGCTGGAAATGATTGAGTTACTGATGCAAGCAATTTGATCCACAACAGCAGCTAAACAGCAAGTGCTATTGTGAGTAGTTCATCAAACAGGTGTTTTAAAATTACAATCAAATGAGCATAAAAACAATGAGCACAATCATGAATATATTAATAAAATGATACACATTAGAAAAGTGGCTGGTATTCACTCTAAATTTCCCTTAATCACACAATATGTATGAAAAAGTAAGATGATTGTGGTGACACACACCTTTAATCCTAGCACTACCCAGGCTGAAGCTAGGATCTCTGTGAGTTTGAAGCCATGTAGATCTGACATAGCAAGTTCCTGGCCAGCCAGGGTTATATACAGAAATGTCTAAATATTTCTAAAATAACAACGAAAACAATTCAAGACCTTGGGAGCCAGAAAGATGGCTTAGCATGTAAGAGTGCTGCTTGTTTCTCTTCCATAGGACACCAGTTCCCAGCACCTACATTGGGCAGCTCATAGCTCCAGGGGAGTAGATGCCTCTGACCTCCAAAGGCACTTGCACTTGCATGCCCAAACATGGGCGCACACACATACAGGTAATTCAATGCCTTTAAAAATATTTTAAAGGAAGATACACTAATAACATCCATAGAGTGATACTTATTTGTGACTTTGGATAGGGTGGTCATTTATGAAAAGTTTACATTTTAGCAAATATCCTAGATATATGTGTGATGGATTCTAATGGTAATAGGCAATTTGGGAGAGTTTGCAGATGTGTGGAAAGCAAGCTAGAATGAATGCAAACTGAGAGGCAACTTGGCATGTTTTAGCAGCACCAGGAAAGCAGGCATGTCTTAGAATCATTGGCAATAGGTGAATCGGAGAGGTCAGCTGCAATCTGGTCACACAAGGCCCTTTTTCCATAATAAGGACTTTGGATTTTTCCTATTATTACTACTACTACTACTACTATATTTTTATAGTATTATTATTTAATTAATTACTATAGAAATTAGTAGGAAAATGAAAAGGAGCTAGTTGAAAGACTTTTTGATTTAAAAAATGTAGAAAAAATGCCCAAGTGAGAACAGTTGGGTTGGGTATATAGTTGCATCTTTCTACAAGAGAATAACACAATTTCTAGGTTACCATTAACCTTCATTGTTCTAAACTTATTTTGATACTAACAGTATTGGATAAGACAAAAAAAAACTATGACAAAAGCATAATCAGATGAGAATGTATGTCACATGAGCATCAGATGAATGGGTTTAACGCCCTTCTAAAAAAGATGTCATGAGAGAACGATTTCTTTGCCCCTCCCCATACACACCTGTTTCTCATCTCCACCAAGTAAGCATATAATCACAATTTGGCAGCCTGAAGCCTGAAAGAGGCCAGCAACATATCCTTATCATTGCTGGTACTCTGTCTAGAAATTTCAGCTTTCATATATGTGAGAAGTGAACTCCTGTCTACAGTGATTTGCTATAAGGTCCTGAACTAAGATAGACGCTTGTTGTTTGCCAGATATTTTTTTCTAATCAGTTTTCCATACACTAATCCACTTCATCATTTTCAATAACCTAAGAAATAAGATGAGGGAACAGGAACTGACCTCAGCTAGACCAATTCACTCAGGGTCATATAGTTGCTCAGTGGCAGTGTGAGAATTTGAATTCAGGCTACAGAAGTATGGATTTATCTGAACACTGCCATCACCAGTAAGTGATAGATATCTCTAAATTATGTGCCAAACTGAGTTTCTTTGTTTCCCTGAAATCAATCTTATTCTTCTAGACTTTTCTCTATATCAAGACATGGCAAATTCAAAAGCAAAGAAAAAAAATGTTATGATTAGGTTCCTAACCTTTCACATGATTTGTATGTAGATCATCAACAAATCGTGATGATTCAAAATTCAAATTATATGCAGAATATGGCATATTCTCCATGACCACCAGAGGCATCATTCTGACACAAAATATCATTCTTTTGCTTGTGTCACTTCTATAAAGGCCCTTTACTTCCATAGCTTGCTTCCATGCTTTGAACTGGCTAGTGGATTTGAATGCCACTCATAGTAATCTCCAGAGTTAGGGGCATATTTCAGCAGTAAAGTACTTGTCTAGCATGCACAAGCTACTGGGTTCCAACTCCAGCAGTTGAGAGGGGGGTTGATCTGTGGGTAGTAGCTCACTCCTGTAATTTCTGCACTTAAGAAGTTGAGGTAGTAGGGTTGCTGTAAGTTTGAGGACAGCCTAGGCTACAAAATAAGACCCTATCTCAAAAAGTAAAATGAAGGAGGTTAAAGAAGGGAGGGGAGGGAGAGAGGAGTGGAGGAAAGAGGAGCTATCTTTTGAGATCCATTATACTACTTTTCTGCTTAATCATTTATTCCAAGTATTGTGACCTTCTGTAAATATCAAACAAGCTCCTGCTTCAGGGACTTTGAGAATTGCTGCTTCCACTGCTTAAAATGATCTTGTTCAGATAGGGGTATGCTTCACTTCATGATTTCCTTCAGAGAAAAATGCCATTTTCTCCCTGAGATTTCCTTTACTGTCCCATTCAATCATTATGCCACTTTGTTCTTGCTTGCTGGTTGTTTTCTTCTTTCTATTACAATCTAAATTCTGAGACAGATGTTATAGTCTGCTATAGTGTTAGTTTCTAGAATAGCTCTTATATATAGTTACCATATAATAAGTATTTGTTGAAAAATAAAATGAAGCTAACTGACTTTTTAACAGTAAGAATTTCAGATAAAGTGTGCTTTCACTTTGAATGATAGTAGTACGCGAGATAACATTTGTTAGTTCTAAAATGGACTTCCAATATGGTAGCACTAGAGACAAGGTCCTAAACAGAAGGACACTAATTGGGTAAAACAGAAGGAATGTTATTGAGTAAACAGAAACCTAAATTCACCATTCTTCAGGAATCCTATGAAGTGAGATTTTTCTATACCAGGAAAGCCACTACCTTTTTTATTCCACCCCAATGATCAACTATCTTGGGCAAAAGTATCTAATTCCCCTACAGCATGTTACAGACTAAGCCCTCTTGTTAAAACCCAGACTGTCCTGGCCCACACAGTCCTGGCACACACATCTCCACACACTGCTACTTCTTTCCTTACCTGGCAAGGATTCCTCCCACCCACCCACTGTTCTCTGTCACCCCTGTGAGAGAGCCCCATAGTTTGATTCCCTAAATAAACTTTTCTTTCTACCCAGAGTAGTCCAGTTCCATGAATTTATTGCACTTTGCTTACAGATCTCTATTAGAAAAAGATATTTTCCTTTAGAATTTTCTCTTATTCTACTTGTATCACAGTCAAATAGACTCTCCCTGAACTGGAATTAAGTATATAAGGCATACTGACAGATTTTACATAATATATTTGATGGACATATAGGTTACCAGCTTAGACACACTTAAATATTTTATAGTTTTACGAAGTTTTTCTTATAGAAACTTCCTCAGCTTATCTCCCTCCATATCCTAAGCAGGAAAATCAGAGGCCTCAGATGCTTGTCAGGGAGCTCACTGTTACCCTCCTAAACTCAGAGTTGACTGGTAGATGATAATATATCTAAAAAAAGAATCTCTTTTCTTTCAAAGTTTTTAAACCAGTAAATTGCAGAAAAGTAAGTGAAGGACGAATCCTCATTAAGCTGTAAGTATCAGCATTAAGGACTGATTAAAAGGAACTAAAACATATCCTTCTTTTTGATCCTTTAATTCTAAGATGAGATTTCTAACTGAAACTCTTTCTGGTACTAGAGCTGCATGGGTATGAGATTTTAAATTGAACTTCCTCAAAGATAAAGCCCTATTTAGAATATCAGTAGTCTTTGCACACCTCTTCATAAGCCAGTTGCTTAACAGTACTCATCATAATGGAGACTATCAAATTTTATACTTACCACCAACATGAGTGGAACTCAGTTGCAATTCTTAAATTAGTACATGTCATACAGCATTTAGATTAAGCTGAGATAAAATCTGTTGCAATTTTCACACAGGTGGCTCTGAGCATGTTATAGAAATAACTTTATTAAGGCACTCCAATTGCCATGTTATTTGAGCTGGCATTTTGGTCTTGCCTTGAGGACACATAACTGACCCAGAAACCATTTTGTGATTATCAGACAGTGACTGCTATTAAATATTAAGGTATTTTTTTTTAATTCCTCAGCTCCAGGGTTATTAGCCTTAGACAGCTCAAGTACAGCAGTAACTGCTGATCCAGCTGGAGAAGTAAGAAGGGAAATGAAGCTTGTGTCTCTGGGAGATTCTGATGTTTCCATTGCCTGCTATTAGCAAATGTGAGACTTATTAAACTCAATTTTCTTTAGCAAATATGGAAAATAGGTGGGCTTTAGAACTCCTGTTAAGATGTATGTGCTCTGCATCTTTCAAAATTGGGGAACTATGGTAAAAATAACATCCCAGGTACTTTTATAACCATTTCTATGGCCTTGAATAGAATGCATATAAGTTTCAAGTATCAATTTTGGCTATTATAACTTGAGAGGATCAAACTCAAACCCATGTGACAGAGAATAAGGAAACCAGGTTAAATTGGGTTGTATGTCTTAGCCACATAATAACATATACAATCATAGTAAAATTTAGTAACCTGGACTGCCTGGTAGACTGTATTACTCAGTTTATGAGAACTATCTGGATGTCATTGTGTTAGGCAAATGGCAGATAAAATTGCCATATTATCTGCTCTCTTGTAGCTTTGGAAAGCAAAACGTGTTCTATTTACAATGTTTTCTCAGAGTACTGTAAGACACTATCTTCTGGATAAAATATGGCTGTTGTAGTCCTGAAGCCACAGCGTCTTTGGCTACTTACACAGAAATGAGGCACCTCTGTTATTCATTATGAATGAGGAAGGGCCTCATGAGGCTCCACTCTGCCTTATGGAGGTTTTTATTTTTTGTTGTCCTGATAAACCACTCTGACCAAAGGCCACTTAGGGAAAGAAGGATTTTATCTAAACTTCACTTCCAGGTCACCGAAGCAAGTCAAGTCAAGTACTAGGCAGGAACATGAAGCAAAAGCTGCAGAATACTGCTTCCTGCCTCATTGATTCACTGGCTCCATCACTGGCTCCATATAACTTTATTATTTTTAATTAACATTTATTAGATTGTTTTTACACAATATATTTGATCATAATCTTTCCCCCTCCAGACTCTCCACTTTCTTACCTATCCAACTTCATGTTTTTTCTTTCTTTCTTTCAAAAATCAAAACAATCAAGAAATCAAAAAGACAAAAAAATAGCCACAGAAGTGCACACACACACACACAAACACACACACTGGAGTCTGTTTTGTGTTGGTCAACTACTCCTGAGCATGTGCTCTGGCCTGTAATGTGGTTTATATTTACAGTATCGCTCTATTGGGGAAAACCGATTTTCCCTTCCCCATCAGGAATCAATTGCAAATAATTTATTGGATAGGGATAGAACATTGTGTCTCCTTCACTTCTCCACACTGGGGTTTTGTCTGAATTGAACTTGTATACCTCTTGTGAATGTTGTCATCATTACTGGAGATCATACGTTCATTGTCACCTAAGTTTTTTATACATCCCAGACCCACCTGAGTAGGGGATGTACCACCTACAGTGGGCTGGGCCCACATACACCAATTATCAGTCAAGTCATTCTCTCACAGACATGACCACACACTAATCTGCTCTGGACAATTCCTCAACTGAGGTTCCTTCTTTCCAGGTGACTGAAGACTGTGTCAACCTGTCAATAAAAACAAACCAGCATAATGAGATATTGAGAGCTAATGGCTACTGGCGGAAGGGGCATCACTTTTCTTCAGTGGTGTATCTACCAGTAAATTACCCATGCTTCATTCAATAAACCAACATGAATGTTCATGCAAAGGACACTAATTAAACACAGGGAATAATTAAAACTAAAAATAAGGAAATGAATAAATAGCAATGTTCTTGAAAGCAGGAAGTGGACTAACTGGAAAGTTAAATGAGTTCAACAGTAGAGGGAAGTGGACAAAGAGATTAATGGGGGTGAATTTGTTCAAAACACACTGTATACATATATGAAATTGTAAAAAAATACTCTTCCACTTTCAGCTTCTATAATATCTTTTTAAGATTCCATATCTAAAATAAGTAATGTGTTTTTCTTTCTATGCCTGGTTTATTTCAATTAACATGACTCCCAGTTCCATCATATGCTCATAAAGGGTAGGATTTCATTCTTTTAATGGTGAAATACTATTCTAAATTATATATCAATGTTATATTAAGGAATGAAAATGCAAATTTCCTCTTGGATAATTTGACCAAGTGTGAGCCAAAATTTGTATTTTCTATATCTCTCCATATCTTTTCTATTTGTCTATAGCTTGTGATTCCTGTCCTATCTATAGCTGCTCTGATGTGCATGTCTTATCTAACTGTTGTGCCTGTCTATCTTTTGTGCCCATCCCTAAAAAAGGGCCCTGCTATGTATTTTTGTTGAGCAGCACAGAAAACATGGTATGGGAATACTTGTTTACAAAAATCGTTAACAGAGTATGTCATAGTAACAAGTCTATCATTGTGGAGAGACACCATGACCAAAGAAATGCTTATAAAAAGTATTTAATTGGGGAATTGCTTACAACCTTAGAGGATTAGTTATCATGGTGGGGAACATGGTGGGAAGCAGGCAGGTAGATGTGTAGATGAGAACTACATGCTGATCTAAAAGCAGAGAGAGACAGAGAGAGAGAGAGAGAGAGGGAAAGAGAGAGAGAGAGAGAGGAAAAGAGAGAGAGAGAGAGAGAGAGAGAGAGAGAGAGAGAGAGAGAGAGAGAGAGAGAGTGCCTGGTGTGTAGTTTTGAAACACCCAAACTGACCCATAATAGCACTCAAAACCTCACATACATGTTACCAACCCATATCCACTTATGGCCTCCAACATTTATGGGATATTTGTTTTATTTAAGGTTTCTTTTATCTTATTGGTTGTTTTGAGCAAATGATTACTACAAAACACACACACAGAGATACACACACACACACACAAACACACACACAACAGAATTATTCTGGGTCAGGGTCTGGAAGAATATATAACTTAAAATTAAAGCTATGCATTTAGTGTAAGCTGTAAAAGTTAATTACTTGGAAAATCCAAGGCATAGTAAGGTGGATTACATCATTCTTTTAAAAACAGATGAAATTTAGACAGGATGAGAACACAGTAGAATAGCAGGTTAAGTACATAATATTAAATGAACTCGAGGCATATTATTAATTTGTCGGTAAAGTATGGAAGAAGTTCAGTCTCACTGAAGGCAAGAGGTGTTTTCAGAAAAATATATCCCTATAAATAGCACATTTTATTTTTTCTCATGGTTACAGAAGGCTGTCAATCCCAGGATATACTCTCCTACTAGGCTTCATCTTTTTAAAAATGTTCTGTTTTGTCTTGTTTTCTCATTTCAAGTATAAGCTCAGCCACACGGTATTTATTAATTCTTCAGTCGCAGGGGGAAAAAAAAATCAAGAACCGAAGAAATGTCAGCTTCTTCAACAAAAGATATTTAAATATAAGATCTGAATCAATTAAATAATAGGAGAAAACACACGCCAAATGCTTCAAGACAATGGAAGAGAAAGTTTTGTTTCTTAAAAAAAAAAAAAAAAAAAACAAGACCACAAATGTATAGGAAACAAAAGCAGAACCTGACACATAGGAGTATACAAAATTTAAAGGCAAAGTACTGACTGCAGGAAGTGGGCACCAATTGTGAAAGATAGATTTGTTTTTCTAGTTCTAATTCTGCTTCAGATTAATTTATTTTTATTCAAAATATATTTATTCAAAATATATTTTTCTATTTTTCTTTTATTGAAAATAGATTTTTTCCATAAAATATATTCTGACTACAGTTTTCACCTCCTCACAGTTTCTCCCATCCAGATCCTGTTTTTCCTGCTGGATAAGTGCATTAAATATATTCAACACTGAAAGTGTAACATTTAATGTGAAGCTCCACAGTTTCTGTTCTAAACTCTTATTCTAAATGGAGAAAAGTTTATTAATTTCTGTAGACTTGGGTCTGGTTAATTTAGGTGTGTTATATTTTTATTTATTTGCAAGGTTTTTTTATAATAAAGTTTATAAAAAAATTTAAAAGTGAACAACAAGGTAAAGAGAGAGAACCTATATAATGAAGAAAATATGTAAAAAGTATATGTTTAATATGTAATTGTTATCTAGAATAATGAGAACTCCGAAGATTCAGTTGCAAGAATTCAAATAATTTGATTTGAAAAGCAACAGGCCTAAATTGATGTTTCTCAAAATAAGATACAAATGATTGGCAAACACATGAAAATGTTGTCAACACCACTAATTCTCAGGACAGTATAACTCACCATTATCAACTAAGTTCACTAAGATATACATTAGATATTATTAAGAAGACATTTATTTACATATTAAGTATGTGTATCTATCTATATATCTATATATGTATGTGTATGTGTGTATGTATATATATCTATATATATCTATCTATCTCTATGTATCTATATGTATGTGTGTGTATATATATATATATGTAACAAATAAAGAAAAGAAGTCCACAATTTTCTAAGAGAACCAGGGAGGGAAGATGAGAGGGATTGAAGAAAGGAAGAGGAGGGGGAAAATGATGCAATTATAACTAATTAAAACTTTTAAGACAAAAGGTACTAAGTGCTACAGATTATTCAGAAAAATGTGAACCTCTGACAACTAGGATGGGCATGCACATTAGTAGATACATTAGCACAAGAGAGTATGGAGATTCATCAACAATGAAAACTAGAACTACTAGCAACTCCACTGATGGTTAAATAATAAAAAGAAAGAAAATAAATAAGGAGTGAGTTTCTCATAAATAGCTAGATCAGAGATTTTAATCTACTTTTCAAATCTCTGCATTTCAATTGGCATATATAAATAATTTAGATTTAAGGCATTGATTCATGACATAAGGCTCAAATCTGTCATTTTACTATTAATCATTTATTTCCCGTTTTCTCATTCTGTGTAGATTGTTTCTACACAATCTGTAGACCTCCTACAATTTCAACTTAATTTTTTGTAGTGCCTTTGAGATTAACAATTTTGAATATTTTTCTTTAGTTTTCTTTCTTTTTCTTTTCTTCTTCTTTTTTTTAATGAGTGCTGAGATTTGAAACCAAGTCCACTTGAAGAGCAGTCAGTGCTCTTAACTGCTGAGCTGTCTCCAGCCCCTTGAATATTTTTCTTAGTGATTGCAAATATGCAAATGTTTCAACATTTCAAATGAAAAATAGAAAGCTATTTTCTGGTTAGTTCCTTTAATTTTAAAATTTATTATTAATTAACAAATCTATTTATTCTCCCAATGTGTGTGTGTGTGTGTGTGTGTGTGTGTGTGTGTGTGTGTTTGCTTGAACATTAACCTTCAAAGTTGTAAGGTAATCAATAGAGACACTATTCTCAAAGGCTCAGTGAGGGCAGGCAAGGTGATGCAACAGTTAAATGTAGTTCTGCTTGTATTGGACCAGAGATGGGTTGCTGGCATGCACATCGGGCTACTCAAACCACCTATAACCTCAACTTCAAGAGATCTGATGTCCTCTTTGAGTCCTCTGAGGGCACCCATTTTTGTATGTACATACACACAAGCCAGAAACACACACACACACACACACACACACACACACACACACACACACACATATATATATATATATATATATATATATATATGTATGTATATTTAAAACGATCTGGTGAAGTATCCAAAATATAATGCATATTCAGTAAAACTGCCTATAATGGCTGTTTAAGGAGGACTTGTGAGAAAACCATAGGTTAGTAGAGGTAAATGATTATAGTTTCATACAGTAATCAACAAGAATAAAAAACAAGAGGAACACGGATGAGACATTCATCAACTGGTAGGAGCATATGCAAGAATGAATATTAGAGATAGATGAGAAACCACTGGCAGATTAAGGTTACTGGAAAATTCAGGGATATGTCATGAACTATAGTCAAAAAATATAGGGTATGACAGAGCATATTACACTCAAGAAAAGACAACTCTTGTTATATGACTGATGGGGAATTGAGATGGCAGATGTTGTATCATAAATGGTTTTGTATGTTTTTCTGAAAGTTTTCAAGTAAGAATGAGCATAATCCTACCTTTTAGTCTAGTATGTGAGTCCTTGAAACTTCACAAAAGGAAAAAGTAAAAGAGGAAGATATCAGAGGTGTGGAAATGAGTTCGTTTGTAATGCACTACATTAATATGAGTGACAAATTACAAAGTTTGTATTAATGCCACAATAGCTAGAACAAAGTAGGAAACATTCAAGCCATTGTTACTGAAACAGGACTTGGTGATTAAGATAGATGGGATAATGATTCCCTAAATTTATCTATAGTCTGAGGTTCAGAATCTGTAAAGATACTGTCTTAAGTATCACAAGTGAATGTAGATAGAAGATTGCATTAAAATTTCAAATGAGCTGACCTTAAAATAGAAAGACAATTTTGGGATTATCTGTATGTGGCCTAGTACAGTCAAAAGAAGCCTAGAGTGTGGAAGAGAGGCAAGGAGTCAGAGTCAGGGAGACAGGTGACTGTAGACGATCATTAAAATTGTCTATTATAAGAAAGACTCTTTTATCCATGTACCATCTAGAAGCTGGAAAGATCAAGAAAATGCACTCTGTCTTATAGAATTCAGAAAGAAACATTGTCATACTGATTCTTAATTTTGACCCTGTGATCTTAATTTCTTATTTCTAATACTCAACATTTCAAAATGACAAATTTGTATTGTTTCAAATTAGTAAGTATATGTTAATCTGTCCTCGTAGCAGTACCAAAATAATACAGTGACCATATAATTAAAATTAGGAAGGATAAATAGTAAATGAAAATCAGCTCTGAACAACTACCTTAATTGCCTAGAGTTTGCCATTGACCAAGATAGAAAACACAGGAAGGTAATGAAGCTTGGGACCAGAGATATAAAAGAGGAAAGTGAGGAAATAATGAATTTGTTTTTGAAAATTTTGGTGAGTATGAGTGCTGGCTAGTTTATATCAACATGACACAAAGCTAGAGTCATTTCAAAGAAGGAAACCTCCATTAAGAAAATGTCCCTATAAGATCCAACTGTAAGGCATTTTCTTAGTGATGGGTGAAGGCCTAGCCAATCATGGGTGGGACTATTCCTAGGCTTGTGGTCTTGGATTCTATAAGAAAGCAGGATGAGCCAGCCATGAGGAACAAGATAGTAAGCAAAACTCCTACATGGCTTCTGCATCAGCTCCTGCCTCCAGGTTCCTGCCCTGACTTCCTTCAATAATGAACAGTGATTTGTAAGCATAAGGCAAATGAACCCTTTCCTCCCCAAGTTCCTTTGGTCATGGTGTTTCATCACAGCAATGAAAATCATAACTAGGACAATATGATATGCAGAAAGATATTCCTTTGGATCTCAGATGAGAAGAAATATTAGAGATGCATGTTGGCTGATATGCATTATATTGGAAATCATATGAGAGGTCACAGGTACAAAGAAGGTAGTATTTTCATGATAATGTATTCACTGTCTTTCCATAACATATACTTAAACTATTGAAGGAAATCTTGAGAAAGAATATAGAGCCTCACTAATACAGGTTACATGTATATGCATGTATACAACTCCACAGTCAATCTACCACAGCCCTATTTTTCAAGTCTTTAGCATTTTGTTGTTGTTATTTGTTTGTTTGTTTGTTGTTTGTATATGACAAGTTAACACTCTGTAACCTAAATCTCACTACATAGCTCAGGCTTGCCCAGAGCTCATGGAAATCCACCTGCCTTAGCCTCCCAAGCTCCACAATATAGGTGTGTGCCGCCGTCATGCATCATTTTCTTTTTGTAATTATTAATGCTCACACTAAGATGCAAAGAGGGAACTGGCTGGTCAAATGTTGAACTACGTGACTCAAAGTTGGCAGACACAAGCAAGCTCAGCATATGAAAACCTTTACATTATAAACAAATTCATCCAAGATTCAAAAATTTCCCCAGCTGACTACAATTGAATGGACTTTTTGCTAAGCTCAGGAATAAAAGATGAAAATAGTATTTCCCTGCCTTCACTGAGATCTCAGACCAAAGGGAAACAAGTGACAAACTGCATGAAAAAGGAATATGAAAGTATTATGGAAACTCAGAACAGCAGACTGTGTGTGACAGTGAACTTGGTTGGTGCAGTTGGAGACATTGAAGTCTCAGTGTGCTTCCATTGTGCCACATTTGACCACGGGGGAAAATGGTTCTTCATCTTTATCCAGTCACAGAATCATTTGAAGATATAAAAAGCTATGCCTTTTCAATAAAATCATACAACATATAGGTGCAGAGTGTGTACAAATTTGACCAATTGATATGGAAAAATAATTATCAAGTTATAAGAAGATAACGGAAAGAAAGAGCAAACAGATGAAACAGTATGTCTCTGTAGCCATAAAAGCCTGAGTATTATTGGCCTTAGGAGGATTGTATCATAATTCAGTGTGACTGATGCATAAGCTAGAAGGGGAATCAGGCTTGGTATAAGATGAAAAATAGAAGATAAAAAGATAGCAGGGGAGAAAGCATGAAGTGTCTAAATGTCAGTCATGCATTTTGTTTACACAGAGATTAGACCATGATTGACAGAGATTACACATGGCATGTCAATCCTCTCCAACTGTTAAAAAATATAACTGCAAGATCTAGTACCCAGTGGAATACTAATTGATACTTTGTGAGAGTGGAGATTTGCTGCCGTTCACTGTAGAGGTGGAGGGTCCAGTTCTCACATGTTTGGCTTACAGCTTCACAAGAGAGAAAAAACAACTGATGCTAGAATAAAACCACAACTCTTGAACAACTATACTAATTATTCTGCTTCTACATAACTTAACATGGCTGTAAATGGAAATCTCAAATGTGCAGAATTAATTTTCAAAACTGGCAGCAAATTAGGTTCCCATGGGAAGTGTACTGTCTTTTATGTTGCCAAGAAGAAAAAAAAAAACCTGCCAAAAGAATCTTATAGAAGAAGAGGTTTGTTTAAACTGATAGTTTACAGGGTATAGTCCATCCTGACAACATAGGCATGGCAGTGGAAGCATGAGGCAGTTGGTCAGACTGCCCTCCCAGCCAATAAGCAGAGACTAATAAACGCTCACGCTGAGTTCACTTCATTTTATTCACCACAGCCTCAAGCCCCTGGAATAATGCCATCTACTTTTAGGTTGGAGCCAATCTCACCTCAATTAACCCAATCAAGAAACTCCCTCACAGACAGATCCTGACGTTTGTGTCTATGGTGATTCTAAAGCAAAACACATTGACAATTAACACTAACTGTCACAGGGAATTTTCAAAAAGTATAATATACCGGGGTTCCTCCAGACCAGCTGTATCAGAATATATGAGAAAAAGTGGAACTTGAGCAGTTGAAGTTTGAAAATACTACAGACCATTGCAATCTGAATTGAAAACTGCTAAATTAAGGAAATTAAGCTATACAAGTTGCCACCTCCTAATATAGTCTTGAATTACACTACACTGTTTTCTTGAAGGATTATGAAATTTGAAAAAATATTTTTAAAAATAAATGTCTGGCCATTTGAATTTCTTTGCAAACCCACAAAGAATGTTAGCTGAACAGCAATGAGAATGATGAAGAGAAGCTGAGTAACCTCTTTGGGGGTCAACATCACAACCAGATTGTAGGACAGCCATTTTCTAGGAAATGCAACACACACACACATACACACACACACACACACACACACACACACACACACATACACACACACATACACATACATATATACACACACACATACACACACACATACACACCCGTATACACCAAAGAAAAAGAACTCAGGTCAGACCAAATTAACAATTGTACCAGAATCCAGTGTGGAGAAACAATGCATTTTTATTATGATTCCCAACAAAAGGATGGGTGAGGGGTCACTTACCATAGAAGGGATGATTCTAAAAAGAAGCCATACAACCAAAAAGCCCAACTCAACATGGGTGACAACACATGACAGCTATAACCACAGAGCTCACTGTACAACTTTCAGTCAATTGGACCAAGAAATGCCCTCTCTGCAGCTTTGATGCTCAATGTCTCTTCCTCAGGCAGTCCTTTACTTCTTTTATAAAGCTTGCAAAAGCCTTCAAGCCCTCTTGAAAATGTCCACTTTCCCACACGCGTGACCTATTGTTTGTTTCCTGAGTCTCATGGACTTCATTCCAGGAGGGAATGTTTGAATACAAAGGAAACTACTACACAAGTGACCCACATGCAGGACTGAAGGACACAGAAGAAATAATAAGGTCAGAATTGAAACAAGCTTATGATGCTATAACTCAAAAAGTGTGTAAGTTATAAAACTTATAAAATCAATGGATACGTAAACTGAAGAATAGCCAGAAATGACATTTGGTGTGTGATCAATTTCAGTAAATGCTTAAAGTGAAAGGTATCATTAATAGGATAGGAAAAATGGATGCAAAGACAGAAAGGAAGAAGCAAGAGGTCGGTCAGAATCATTTCAGAGACAGAGAATTGGCATGGGTTTTCAAACAAGACTATTGAAAAAGATTGTGAGACTATTAGCATTCATCCATCTGTCAAATCATTCAATAAGTCAACTAAATAACTGTAATGTGTCAAACAGCATGCTGGATTCTGGTGGTTTAGCAGCAAATAGAGTATTGACCTCTACCTCCATAAAGCTTTATCTGCTATGAAAGGTAGTTAATACATATGTGCATAGCAAAAACAATTCAACAGCTATAATTACTGTGATGAAACCTTGGGATGCTTACAGAGAGTAACAGAAAAACAGTGATTATTGGGATGGTGGATAGAGATAATTGTATTTGGTGCTAAAGAAATCTCTCCAAGTAGTCATATTTTAAAGGAATGAAGGAGCTACCTGAAATAACAGTCATTGAGGGATAAGGAAATAAATAACTTCAAAGGCTTTGGTGTTAGTATCTCTCTATCCTTGAAGAAATAAGAGACGCTAATGTGTGAATGATAATGTGTAAATGGTTAACCATCCATTGGTCTTACTAACACAGATTATGTCAGTGCCCTTGATGAAAGAGGTGTCTACGAAGTGAGGATCAAACCAAACTTATGTGGAAAGAAATGAGAGAAGACTCTGTGTTTACTGGAGCAAAGAATTAAGGAACAAGTGTAAAACATAACATGTTTGACTGTGTAGCAGAGACGGAACTGCTTATAGCACATGTGCACACCAAGCTGCTACAGAGGAAGATATTGTATATGAGAAAACAAAGATGAGACAGTGGTTTGCAGTGTCTACAGCTCATCTGCATCTTGCATTTGGTTTACATAACTGGCTTAAAACATTTTCTAGTTAGAGGAGGACACTGCAGCATTCATAAGGAAGCAAGGATATAGTACTGGAAGAAAGGGAACTGTTTTGGAAACTCGAGACCCTGGTCATTGAACTCAATCCTACTTTCACCCTAGTCTCATCTCTCTTCAGACGTGCTTCAACTTCGACAAGATTTATGACTACTATAATTGCCCCAACCAAGGTCAGTTTAAGCATCCCACTATATGCGCTCAAAGATGAAAGGATTTTAGGATGAAAATGCATAAAGAATATAGTAGAATGATAAGCAATAACAATTCAATCTTCAGGGAAAAACTGTCTATACTGTTCTTGTTTCTGATTATGCCATTGGTTAGTGAAAACATTCTCATAATCTCCTGCCTGTTTGAGAAGGAGTGGTAAGAAATCACTGGACTGGATGTTTCTTAATAAAGTGTCATTTAATTCAAGTTCTCTGATTAAAATAATAGTAACAAATAGTCTTTTTGAAATAAAAAAGTTTCCTTCTCATGTTCTCGTCAATGATCTTGAAGATAACTCCCCACAAATCACCTTTATAGCTCTCTCTCATCCATAGGGATTTAAAGCAAAACCCTGCCACTAGAATCAGTTTCAAAGGCCCCATTCTCCCAAGTCTTCAGAGAGCCTAAAGCAGTTATAACAAACATTTCTCTCAGTGCAAAAGATAATAGCAGGTTCAGCTCTTTTCTATCAGTCTGAATGTTGACTAAAACTCTTCAAGACCCACAATATAAATCCATACTCAAAAACACAGATTAATTTATAGAGAACAGAAGAAAAAAATGAAAGAAAAATGATTCATTGCTGAAAGGTAAACAAGAAAAATGGTTTACTGCCTAGCACATACAGATATTTTTATTTCTCAGGAATTCAAATAGTATCATTGTATTATTCTATTATGTTAAGCTAGCATACTAAATAATGGGTCTCGTTGCATTTTCCTACATGTATATCATGAATACTTGCTTCCTATTCATATTTATTCCCCACTTGACCACTTTGTCCTCCCTGTCTCACCTGCAAATAGTTTCCCTTTTTATTTTTGTGCCTCATGTATTCCATTTACTTTCTGACCCCTCCCCCTTCCTTTAGGATCTCTTCCTCCTATTACTACTTTCAGAATGAACACACACACACACACACACACACACACACACACTCACACACTCGCCCCTAAGATCTGCATAAGGGAGAAAACAAATGGTATTTGTCTTTCTGAATCTCAGTTTCTTTGATTGCTATAATACTTTCCAATTTAATTCATTTTCGTGCAAATTTCAAGATTTGGTTTTATTTTGGGCTGAAAAATTCTATATTCTGTACATATGTACCACATATTTTAATCAGTAGTCTACTGATGGACATCTAGGCTGGTTCTATTTCTTAGGTGTTGTGAAAAGTGTTGCAATAAACACAAATATGCATATATAAATAAATGTATATCAGATAGACAGATACATACACATATACGTATCTGTGATATGTGGACACAGAGTCCTTTGAGTATGTACTTAAAAGAGACATTAAAATGTCATATTAGGTTGTATGTTTTAAAAGAGGACTCAAATTATTACAGGCAAACTTTAAATATGAGAAATATCATTGGTTTAATAAGAGCTCTGATCTGTTGGCTTGTGCTTGATAATGCCTTTCTAATTCCACCAGTGGGGCCTAGAGCTAAGTTTCTTCTACGGCTGGGTCTACTTTATTGAATTTCCTGCCTGTCCTAATTCTATATATTTCCAATTAGCTGACCTTCAAAGCTGACGTTATTAGAAAGGAATTGGTTTCTGACAAGCTAACATTTTAAGGCTAATGGTTTTTTAATAAGCAATTGAATTTGCAGCATTCAGCTCTTGTTATGTTTTTACTGGTTTTTGTGCTTTAATTTGGTATGTGCGTTTTGGAACAACTCCATGGCAGGTGCAATTTTAAAAATGGAATCAATATGATTCACTGTGATGTACGACACTTACATTCCAAGCTCAGCTTTCAAAACAAAATACCACAGCCCCACAAAGAAAATATGATGATTCCTTGGGGCTTTCTTTTCTGTAGCTTTTGGAACCTTATTCATACTTCTCTTGTGTACAAATCCACCATCCTCTAAACAGCTCTTACTCAGACCCATGATCTCATCTCCTGCTTTAAGAACAGAGACAGAGATTATGTGCATCTAGCAAGAGCTTCTAACTGCAGCTTGTTTTCTCCTTTAAGCCCTTTCTAGCACTATCTGCATCACTGCTAATTAATAGGGCTTATAAAACCTTGCTTAAATGGCTGGTCAAATGTGTTTTTCCTCACTTTTTTTGTGAGTGGATTAAAGAGAAACTCTTCCGTTTCCAAATCTAATAGCTGGCAATGGTGGGATTTATCTGATTCTATCTCCTTCTACCCTGTTTCAGACCTTGCTTTGCTATGTAATTTTTCTTTGTTCATCTATTTTTGGTCTTGATTTCTCCATTGACCACTTAGGGTTCCCTATAAACGCAGACACTTGTCTCAGTTGAGTTATTCAGAGAGAGGAGAGGGTGGGAAAAGTCCATACAAGAGGACTTAAGATTTGGGGGGCAATATTCTATAGCTTGAATTCTGTTTGTATGTTTTCTGTGAGTTCTATTTTTAAATTAAGGTAGAAAGATAAGAGAAGGAAAGAAGCACCCGACAGTCACAAAGATGATTAAAACTTTCTCTATTTAGCGGAACTTTTATTTTGATATAGATCTAAAATTTTGTGCATATATACATAGCATGAAAGTAGAAACAAGGCCATCGAGGAAAATGAAGGAATTAATGGGGAGGACATTAACAGTGAGAAATGAGAGCATAGTGTGATATGGGGAGAAATAATGCTCAAATAATGTTAAAGACTTATGTGAAAATGTCCTTTTGAAACCCAGTATTGTATTTGTGTATAACCAATTTCTAAAAACATATAAAATTTGGAATTTTTAAAAAAATGTATTATAATTTCAAGTGAAAGTACTGAGCATCAAGGAAGGTAACCAACCACCAGCCTAGCAGAGCAAAATGTACGAACAATCCCACAAAATCCTGAGTGAATGATCTCAATGACTAGTTAGAAAATGCTTTTACAAGCAAGGTGGTTTCCAATGATTAGTTTCTAAGAAAACTGAATAACTAGGGGTATAAAACGCAGCAGACAATGGTAGAAAAATTGCTATGAAAGATAATTTTAAGAGTCTCCTTCGATTAATGTATTCTTATTTATGTGAAAATTTTCCTTTGTCATTTGAATTTGTACAAACAAAAACAAGAAATCAAAATAGAATTGATAATTAATATTGATTGGCTCATTCCAACAATTTCTAATAGTTATATTTATAACAGTGAATGAGGGACAGAAATAGTTCTACATAACTCATGAAGGAGTGCATATTAAATAAATGTTAATGCTTTGTTTATCAATCATTTTGCCCAAATTAATATCTTATTTTCAATAAGATATATGCTGTTATTAATTGCAACTCAAGCAAAATGTAATTGTTACAGTGAATTGAAAGTAAAATTTTAATATGAATACATTTTCCTGAGATTAATGATGAAGTAATTTATAAGAGGACATTTAAGCATGGATTTTGTTGTGGATGAGTCAACAGATACAAGGAAGAAAAGCAAGTCACAAAACACTCATACTTCATGATACTTCTATCAGTTACTTTCCTTGCTATAAAAAATAGCTGACAAGAAGCAACTTAACGGAGGTAAGGTTTGTGATGGCCGATTTTGATTGTCAACTAGACAGAATCTGGAATTGCCATAGAGACAAATCTCTGGATATGTCTGTGAGGTATTTTCTAGACTATGATATCTGAAGCAGGAAGACCCACCATAATTATACCATTCTATGTTGTGGGATCCTGAACTAAATGAAAAGGAGAAAGGAGGTGCTGGCAGTATCATTCATCACTCTCTGCTTCTGTACTGGGGATGAAAATGGGGATGTAAAGTAGAGAGCTTGAGAGCTGCTGCCACCAGGACTACATCCCTGAATAGCTTTTGTCAGATATTTTGTTGCAGTAACAATACAAGTAACTAATACGAATTTTAGACTCATAGCTTGAGAATACAGTCCATCACTGGGAGGAAGTTATTGAGGCAGGAACATAAACATAAGTAAATTATTTCAGCTATCATCAAGTGAGATCAATAAAAGATATCACAAAATGAAGGAGTGTTGTTACTGTAAAACTATTTACACAAGAGTTGGCGGTTGAGGTTTGACTTGTGTGCTGTAGTGTTTTGAACCCTGATGTATAGTGTATATGGATAATATAAACATGACATTATATAGGGTAAAAATAGAATTCAAATTGTGAAAGGATATAGGAAAAACATGTTGGGAAACATTTTATTTCCTGACCTCACTTGCTGAAAGATTATTCACCATACAAGTACTTGTTAAACTTTACTGATGTTTTAAATTCCTTTTATGTTTTCATTTTTACAATGATGTTCTGAAGGAAAAATGATAGAAAATATTCTTTTATTCATATCTTTTTCATTTATACCATTAATTTCTTAGAAGAAATTCATAGAATTGAAATTTTGAGATTAAAACCTAACAATGTGTTCTCTCTAGTGTTCAAAAAATATGTTATGAGGGGTGAAGACTACACTTATCTGTGGGTATAAGGACAAATGTTTACAGATTTTTGTTAGGGATTCTACTGGTTTAGTAAATTAGTGTGGATTCTCCTCCAAAAACAATGACTTCATTAGCATGGAGAAGTTAGCTAGGTCTCTAGTACCAACAATGATCGTCCTTTTGTTGAGCATGTTTTAAGTCCAATTAGAGAGCCAATAACCCCCAAGGTGTATGCCACTGCTGCATCTATAGGGTTATCATAGCATGCTGGTCATTGATATGGTTCATATGTACCACAGTTGGGTATGTTGGTTACCTCAGTCTTTTAGAACCTTGCATGACACCTTCTGGTACCACAAAAGCTAGTAATCAGAAAGGGGGCATTCAGGTCAGTTCCACCTCAGGGGTCTCTAGGCCTTGTTTCTGAAGTGCCTGGTGTCCTCAACAATAGTGACTTAACTTCCATCTCTGGGGAGGTGGGTAAACAAATTCAATATCAATAGGCCATACATATTGGAGGTCTCTTAGATAGCTTTGGGCAACAAATCAGAAGAAGGATTCTCATGTCTGTTGTTGAGTATTAAGTAGTCTTTGGCTTATTGAGAGAGGATTGTCAGGCCAGATGAGAAAAGTTCATGAAACCTATATATGTATATTTACATACTGAATTATGTTTTAAAAATTCAAACTAATCAAATGACAAATTGTGGAACCCAGTGTCAATGAATACATTTACAAAAACTCCCAGACATTAAGCTCAGGGAACATTGAAGAAGAGAGGGGTAGAAAGATAGTAAGAGCCAGGGGGATCAGGGACTTCACTGTGAGATTGTGTCTCCTGGTAATATTAGGAGCTGTACTTGCAAAGTCTCACCAACATGACCACCCAAACATGAGGTGAACAAGGAAGACACAAGCAAAAATACCAAACTGGATAGAGAGAAACCTTTAAGGCCTCAACTCTATACAAAGAACTGCATTCAACAAAGTAAACCCGGGGCCTGGAGAGGTAGTCTTACTCAGGAAAGAGAACATAGATTAGTTGTGCAGTGCCAGTGGGCCTTGAAAACATACATAGAGTAACATTATACTACATCAACAGGTTACAGTTAAGTGTATATGTGTGTGTGTGTGTATGTGTATGCTGTAATAAAAATTAATGGGGAAATCTGAAGGTGAGCAGGGAGAGTATATGAGAAGGTTTGGAGAGAGGAAAGGGAAGGGAGAAATACTGTAATTATATTACAATCTCAAAAATAAACAATAAAATATTTATTCATTGTTGCCTTAAAAGTTAATTAATGAACATTTTCATACGAACTTTTCATTTGACAAAAAAAAAAAAGGTCACCATGTTACTTATACAGGAAAATCCTGGGTACAACCTAAGTAGTCACTAGTAAAAATTTACAAAACTAACTAAGGAACATTATATTGCCATTGAAATAATTATGCCAATCAATATACAATTGCATGTAGACCATATAAGTAAACAAAAATAAACAAGGTATTAAATCATGTAGAATATAATTCTCTATGTATAAACATACACATACACACATACATCTACACACACCTCTTTCAAAACGATTTAAGTTGTAGTTTTTTAAGCTTCTTACGTTCTGTTACTAACTAACCTTGATGAACTAAACCCATATTGACACTTGAATCTAGCCTGAATGTAAGCTAGCTCTTCAGAGATTTTTTTTCTTCTAATTATTTTCAGTTGAATGTAGTCAAAGGCAAGAATTTTGTGAATGGCTTATTGTAAAGTGTGAATCAAATTTTTGCAAAGTACATGGTCATGAGGGGTTTGACAGACAAAGTTCTGATTTGCTGAACTTATCTCTTTCAGCATAATAACATGGTTCATCTATTTATTTTCCTTTTGCTTGGCTCTTAGGAAGCAGTGAATTTATATGAAGGCCTAAATTCTGAAGTATGTTCAAGAGTGTCCAAGATAGAATCCTTTATCCAAGAGTTGTAGGCAGAGATCTGAGTCCATTGTAATGGGTATAAATGTGAGCTAGGGTACCCATTGAGATTCTGGTGTCTCATAACACAAAAATGGATCAAGGGCACATAGATAGTGATAGAAATAGATACCACTTATGAAATAGAATGGTACTTCATAGAATGAAAGTCAGCTATAAAGCTAGAGCAGGATCTAGATTCAAAAAGCCTGGAGCCTTCAGAATCAAGATCATTACATAGCACCTGCCTTCTCTGGAGTCCAAAAATTACAGAGCTTTTCTTAAGTATGCTCTGTTCTGTCTTCCTCTGCAAACTGACATTTTTCATAGATTAATCTGATGCCTCTTTCTCTAATCCTACTCTCCTACCACATAACTAAATGATATGATCCAGCCTCTGGGGGGGCTGTTGTAAATATTCTGAGTTATGAATCCAACTTAAAGCTCAGAATAGGTTACCTTTGAGTAACGAGTTGAAACCCAATGAAACTGTTCTTGATCACCCTCAGACAGAAAAAAAATGGAGCATGGGAGATGGAGATATTTACGACTGAGTCATGATTTAGAGGGGCCCACTTACTTTGAGTAGACAATAGAGAGCTTTCCTTGCAAAGATTCCCAATGCATGAATCCCCTGTCAAGTTCTAACAAGATGGGAAAGAGAGTTCACAATCTTGGGTGATACGTATCATTTTATTTTTGTTTTTTGCTATTTATATATTTTTTCCTCATGTTTGATATTAAGATGGGGACAATGCAGATAGTGTTTCAAGAGGTAAAATAAAATTCGAAATACTTATGTAAAAGTAAAATATACCTGGTTGAGAAAAGAGTATCTCTGGCCTGGGAAGAGACACAAAATTGAGGTTGGATCAGGTCATTCATTTGGCCAAGAGAATACCCATAGGAAGTTGAGCTTACCTTGAGCCATGCTAAATAGACACTGTAATTTTTTTTTTCCTGTAGCAGTACACTTACTGTGGTGGCTCAGCAAAGATGGCACGGGCATTTTCATAGAAGTAAACCATTCCAGACCTCAGAAGATGAAATTATTATCATGGCCAGTGCCATACTGGACAGTGGAACCCTGTGCATCTTAGTTCAGGTGTTTTTATTGATACCTAAATTTCTTGGGTGTTCTATTGATAGCATGTGCAGATCATGAGGACACAAACATCTTTTACATAAAGCCAACACCAGCAGATAATACAAAATGCAAGACCTAGGCAGCCCTTTTCCCAACAGTGCACAAAATTACCATTTTAAACATAACTAAAAATAAACTTCTGCAACATTTTCCTTCCCACAATCCCTACTTCTAGTGCAGTAGCTTACAGGCTGTAGCTAAGTAGAGCCATAAGGCTACCAATGTTCTTAAAGTATTAAGAAAAGTATAACTTTTCCCATTTTTTTTATCTCTTCTCCAAGCATGTTTTCCTTAACACCTTGAGCTTTTCCTCCAAAAGCTGGGCTTCCCTATTCTTCCCTGTTCTTTCTCTCTAAAGCCTCCATCCCCACCAAGTGGCTGCTTGTCTGCAATGTGTCTGACCTCCACACCAGCTAAAACGGCATGATATTTGTTCGTTCTCTCTTCCATTCTCCTCTGTCAGGCAACTTCCAGGAGTTTCACAGTTCGCCTATCCTGGGGTTTTTCTTTTGAACTCTAATAAAATTGTTGTTGATCTTCCTTTTGAGTCCACTATTAAATTATTTTGTAATAAAAATAAGAAATCCAGGAAGCGACCTCAATTTCCCCAATATCATCTTCATAAACACATGTCTGAAAATGTTTATTTAAACAAAAATGATAATTCTTTTTCTATATTGTTACACCTATTGTGTTTACTTTGTTCCTTTCAATTTGGAATATTTTTAAGCTATAATAAGCATGTACTATTTTTTATACAAAGTGGAACAGTAAGCTTCTCTCAGAAACACTTTTACTTGATAATACCATACCTAGAACTGTTTGTCTCTTTCCTTTAGGGCTTCTCTACTATGCTCAACATAACTCATCTTTTCAATAATAATTCTGTGTTTCCCAATTGACTGATGTTAAGATAGAACTTCATTTCTATAACATGCAGTCGTTACTTCTTTTTATAGATTTTCTCATCATTCAATACAGTGCAGTTGTGCCTTATCTATGAAAATGTATCTCTTGGTCATTCATTCTCTTGTTTTCCCCTAAAATTTTTCCTGTACATTAGCTGCCTCCTTGATTGGCTTTATTTCTTATGCTGTTTGTGAAAAGTAATCTCCAGTTCAATTGTCTGCTCCTTGCTAAATTTCTCCAACTGACCGCAGCTTGTTGAATGAGTACCCAGCCTGCATTCACTATTCGAAGTCTCCTGTGACCTTCAGCCACACGTCTGCAACTGCTATTTCCACTGAGATAGCTTGACACCAACTTAAACCCAATATGTCTTAAACTATATCTATTGTTCCAAGACAGTTTTCCCAGTAGACTTCCCTCTTTCTGCCCACAGAACTAGGTCACAATTTCATTGCTTTTGCAGTACTCTTTGGTCAGAACTAAAGAGAAGGCAAAACGTGAACTTTTGGTACAATAAAAAGATCAAACCAAAACAAACAGTAAGTCTGAATACAAGAACACTTATTTTTTCAGTGAGTGTTTCATGAAATTAATCAGACCAATATATCATAATGTATATTTAAGTGTAGTTACAAAAGCAAATTTAGCTCCAATTTGGAGTCAGTCTGTCCCTGGAGAGAAATGTATTCATTATTAATATTGACATGTTATCATGTGAGTCGTTTGGATTAAGAAACACAAGGAAGTGTAATTCTGTTTGTCATCCCTCATAGTCACTCACTCCTGGGTGCCTGTCAAGTCTCTCATTGTCGATTCCTTTTTTATATTTAAACACCCACAAGATTTCTGATTCATGCTCTGTTTATACTGCTAAGATTTTACATTTGAGCTTTTGACTGATGTACTAGGCCTCCATTGTCTTCTACATTCCATTCTGTTTTAGTAAATTGAATGGCTTTAAAAATTTGGCTCTTGAGGCCTACAAGACAGAGTCCATAAACCTGAGGGTTCGAAGCCTATGTAGTCTGAAGAAAGACAGTCTTTCAAATCTACCTCACCACTGTATTTCTTCACAAACTATTTCTGATCAGCTTTTGATGATGCTGTGATGGAGGGGATATAAAAGTGGAGCATGGAGGAAAAAAAACCTAGGAAGAAGTTTGAGTTGAATGTGGTTAATTACAGAAAAAAAGGAAGCAGAGAGCACAGGATTTAGGTTTGGTGTTTAAGTAGCATAAGATCTAGTAAATGGGGTTATGATAAGAAACAACGTAAGAAAACCAGGTTCAATATGAAGTTTTAAAAAGCAAGGGAAGATGTTCGGAGAGTAAGTGGACAGATATGTAGCACGAAGCCTGATGAATGACCAGAGACTAACAAAAAGCCCAGAACTAGGCTTGCCAAACCTCCTTTCCATTGGTTGGTCAGGGAAGTCCAAGTGACTCTCAAAACAATATGAATTATCAATTTAGAAATTCCTATAGTGAAAGAAATTTTTTGGCATCAGCTGCTCAAGACTTTGATGTGAGCCTCAACAGAATATGCATAGTACTGACACAGTTCAATTACAACTTCAACTCAGAGTTTCTGCTGGGAAATTTCATGGGGTGGGCTGAGAAGGAGATATCCACCCAAGATACTTTGGTGGTCCCTCAGAGGCTGGTGGTAGGTTCCTATTGATGATGACATCACACACTTATGACATATAACTTAGATGACTTGATCTGGATCTGACTTGAAAGCCTCTTTCCTGTGGCCTAGTTTCCATGGTTTCAGAAAACACTATGCAAGCTGCTGAGGGAAGGAAATAATTGAATGGTTTTACTAAGCTGCAACACCAATATAGCACAACAATTACTTGCCTGGCAAGATATGCATAAAAGTCCAATAAGTGGTACTCACATGTAGATGGCAACCAACAGCTATGTAGCTGGAGATTCAACAGGGGGGCAATCATGCCTGTACTAGAAACCTAGCCAGCTTTCCAGGTGTAGAGATGTCATGAACCTTAGAAAAGTCTCTATTATGACCACTTCATAGACCAACATAATTCCTAACTACATTCTATATCTTATCCTTATTCCCATAGATACGTGTAGCTACCACCCATCAAACTTTTCTTTATAGCAAATGGAGACCATCACAGAAAATCACAACTGAACACAATACAGAGATCAACAAATCATGAGGAACCCAGTCAAAAGTAATACATGTACTTCACAGCTCTGCATGTATGGCTAAGAGAACATCTCAGAAGGGGCAGATGGGAAGAATATAAGAAGCAGAATACCAGGAAGTCTGCTGTGAAAGTCTCTCCTACAAGTGACTGCATAAACAAGACCACAACAATAGCAATATTAATGGCCACGTTAATGTGGTTGGGGGAAAATTGCGTGGAATCCCACCCTTAGAAGAACTATTGCTGGGAGAAGAATTGGCCTCTCCTAAGGATGAGCCGCCTCCTTACTTGCTGACCAATGCAGAGTGGTCAGCACTGAAACTACGCACACACAGACAACAAAAACAGACCCAGCATATTGTATCTAAATATATTTGTTCAAACACATACATATGTACACACACACACACACACAATTAATAAAAAAAGAGACTATCAATTTGAGAATAGGGCTGCATGAGAGAAGCTGGAAGGAGAGTAGCTGGGAGGGGCTGGAAGAAGGAAAGGAAGGGAGAACATGATGTAATTATAATTCAATTAAAACAATTTAAAAAGGAAGAAGTCTGGAGTGGCTCAACGGGCAGTGAGAATTCTGGGAAACAGAGATGGAGTGGTCACAAATCCTGCAATCAGTTGTAGTGAGGAAAGGAGACAGCTGTATCAGAGATGGTGAAAAAGACAGCGTGCAGGAAGCATTTCCAATGTATTTAAATCATAAGATACTGCATTATATTTGAGTGCTGGCAGAATGATTCAAAGGAGGAGAAACTGATGTAAAGGAAAGACAGTATAACTGAAAGGGCAAAGTACTGGGCTAGATGAAAGAGAGAGGGACTAACTACCCTTTGTGTGCCACATTATCAATTGCGAAAGAGAGGCTTGAGGATTTCACAGATAGAAGGTACAGTGAGCTCCTCTCTTTTCCGTTTTCTCAGTATGGTATATGACTGGGAGGAAGGAGATAAGGAAGGTGGGTGGATAATTTTTATGAAGAGAAAAGAAAAAAAATGAGATCTCAGAGGGTATAAAAGTGAACTAGCTCTAAAGAAGCAGCTGAAATTCCATGGAGTATGGAGACCTAATTTGCTTTTGTTTAAAGTAAAACTCACTTTAATTTAAAGTGAAACCAGGGAGCCTGATGGTCTGATTTTCCTTTGCTATGAATAAGAGGTAATTAATGCACAAAGGAAAAGAATTCTCAGCCTCAAGATCTGACCACAAGATCAGTGTTTTTTTTTCTTTCCCACTGCACTATTTTTTAATTATATTTGCCATATTTTCTTCTAGAAAAGTCATAGCTAAGTTTATAAATGAAATATTATTTCCTTAAGTGTGTGTGTGTGTGTGTGTGTGTGTGTGTGTACGTACGTGTACAGTAAGTAGTAATACTTGTGGAAAGAAAGGCTTTCAGCAGGAAGTCGTTGGAACCAGCATATATATTCTCCTATAAATGTTGCAAAATGCCCATATGCTCATGCTGCAGAAACCCTAATGGAGCCTTGTAATCAGGCCAGTGGACCATATTGTTATGCACAGTCTAACCTCTTTCATTCTTGGCCTCCAACAAAGGACAGCAGGCCTATAGAGCTAGAGCTAATTAGCATCCTGTTCATCTTGCCTTATGCTTAGCATGCCTGAAGGAAGCTTTTTTATCCTGGATTATCATAAAACAGAATATCTTTCTTTGCTTTCTGACTTCAGTCATTTATCAATCATGATTCCCGTAGACACTCTGAGAAGCAGGGAAAAATGCATACATGTGTACAATCATATACTAACATTACATTCACATATTGTGCATGTTTTTAATACATGTGTATTTGTGGTCACAGTGCAATGAAAATTAGGAAGGGTTAAGGGAAGAAAAGTCAGGTACTTGGAAGTGGCTATTCTTGATGACACAAAGAAACATAGGGTTATATGCAGAAATTCTCAAATTAAACTTAGTAAATTCTAGGTCTGACTCATAGGTAGTGTATTGGACAAGGTAGTTACTTACCTTACCTGAAACACAGTCATCTCAATTGTAGAATAAGAATAATGTCCCTTCATTTAAAAAGCTTTGGGTAGGATTCAGTGAGCTATCTGTAATGCTAGCATCTGTAATGCTAGTATGAGGGCAGAATTTGACCTCTTTAGAGTCCATTGTTAGTATAACTTACCTCTAAGTCCTCTAGTTTTGATTTTTTTTCCCTCTCACAAGATTCTGCATTTCCTGGTAATTTTACTACAATATATACTCCCATGTAACCATTACCTAACTTGAAAATTCATCAAAACCTTACCATTTATTCTTTATCTATCCCCTTGTTTTTCCTCAGCTAGATTTTCTTAAGATTTTATTTCTTTAAATTTTTATTTCATGTTTTTATGTGAATGAGTACTGTGCCTTCATATGTAGCTATGCATCACTTGCATGGAGGGCGACTGTAAGACTGAGAAGTGGGCATTGGATTCCTGGAACTGGAGCTACAGACAATTGTGAACCACCATGTGGTTACTGGGACCAAACCTGGATTTTCTGGAAGAGCATCCAGCGCTCCTTACCTCTGAGCCATCTGTCCAGCCTAGATTTAATGTACATTTAAGACATCATTCCAACCATGAATAGTTCAGTATATGCCAAATAAAAACACTGTTCTTACTCAACCAGAATTCCATTAGCAAAACATAAAAATTAATATTATTTAATTTCATTTAGTACATGGTCATCATTAAATGTTCTTCATTCAATTGAAACTTATGTTTCATGAACTGTGTGTTACCATGCCTAGAACATAGTTGGATATTAGATAGTCACAAAACAATGTGAAAAATTTAGAATGAAGCTAATAAATTCATAAAAATCCTACTTAACTATTTGTTTCATCATTCATCTATGGTGAAGTCAGTTCCCATAATTAAAACTTTTTGTGTAAACTATTAATTACAATATGATAGAAGAAGAGTAATAGATATGTTTGTGCAATCCATTCTTGGGCAACATTAGGAAGATGCATAAGAAATCAATGTTTATTTATAAAGCCTCCTAGATTACATATCCTTGGCGTGGGTCATAAAATATTGCTTCCTTAAATGATATTTATGCCCCTGTGATTCACACAAACACACACACACACACACACACACACACACACACACACTCACCATCTCCCTTTGCAATGAAGATTTCACTTCAGCAATGATAAAAAGACATACTCAATATACTAAGGGATAAAGCAAAACAATGAAATGCTGCTAAGGCCCTGGGCTTCTGTGTTCTGTATGGCTACTGAGCTTGAAACACAACACACACAGATTCTAAAAGATCTTTTTTATCCCTTTATTTTGTGATTTGTGCATCCAGGCATGTTAGAAAGAATAAGTAACCAGAACATAGAACTGACCAACAAACAGATAGCTATTTGTAATCAGTGAAGAGGATACTTTCCTCAAGTTCCAAGATTATTTTATTTTCTTCCTTTTAAAATCTCTTACTTCAGGGCAAAGCAAACAAAATTGCATATCACCCAATTATAGCCGAATGAAACCACCGTGAAATAAGACTAAATTTTGCTGAGAAAAAAAAAAAAGAGGGTCAGCATGCTAAACAAACAGAAGAAGAAGAAGAAGAAAGAAGAAGAAGAAGAAGAAGAAGAAGAAGAAGAAGAAGAAGAAGAAGAAGAAGAAGAAGAAGAAGAAGAAGAAGAAGAAGAAGAAGAAGAAGAAGAAGAAGAAGGAAGAAGAAGAAGAAGAAGAAGAAGAAGAAGAAGAAGAATAAAAAGGAAAAAGAAAAAAAAGAACATCAAGACAAATGTAAAAGAAACCGGGGGTAATTCAACAATAATTTATATACAAAAAGTTTGATGAATAATTTTTCAGTGCACTTTAATAGTATTACCCCACTCCACACTTTCATACTCGGGTATCATAAATGTTTAAATCTGTGGAAGGCTCTATGGAGTTTATTGCTGAAAGATAGTAAGACCAAACAACACTTATTTACTAGATTGATCCATAGCAGAAAAAATCACAATAGCAGGAGGGGGGAGGGTTAGGGCAGCAGCTACAAGTTCACAAGTCTACCCTTAATCTAAAGTAAACTAATTCTCCTTCTCTGTGTTATCTGTTCCCTTTGAATAAAATGGAGAGATGAAGAAGTATATTTACTCAGCTCATTCCTTTCCAGCTCTGACACTGTGTTTTAAAGTGTATCATATCTAAAACACAAGTCATAGTTTACCAAAAGCTCTGTGCATATTACCTGATGCTTAGAATAGGTCTATAAAGGAAAAGTTTGTAGTCGCCTTTACAGGAAACAAAAATTTAGAAAGATTAATGAATTTCTCTCAAACCAAACATCTAAACATTGCAAATTGAGATCTTATCACACCATACTGAGTAGTCTTTCACTTATAGCACACAGAATCCCTACTGCTTACTATTTCACCCAGTGACACAGTATTCCTGCAACATTTAAATTATTTTATAACCTACACTTCGTGATGCCCTCACATAGGAAAGGATTTTCTTGGAATGGGAATGACCTGTTCTGATAAAAAGGACTCATCAAAGAAATATAATTTTATACATACCCAAATACCAAATTCAAGAGAGATCTTATTTTACAGCATGACAACTGTAAATTAAATAATGAAATTGCTAAGAGTAAATTTCAGTTGTTAGTATAATAAAAATAAGAATATGAAATATCATATATGTTAAGTAACTCCATTTAGCAATATTCATAATGTGTTCATATTTGAAAACAGCATGTTCCATGCAATAAATATGTATTAGTAAAAATAAATGAATGGCTAAAAAGTAAAATAAAAAGTCTATAAGCCACAGTATTTTTATATTATTCTCACAAATGCCTGTAGCTAGTGATCACTAGAAACATGCTATCATTGAGCAAATTGGCTTTATTCCTCACTGCAGTGAAAAGCATGGGGACTGGGGAGCACCTGAACATGAAGAAAATAGAAAGGGGTTGTTATAGAATCATATATATATATTATAGTATATATAGTATTTTGGATTATGTTAGGTAACTTGGAAGAAGTCTTTTAAAGGTAGAGTTCTGCTCTGTATTTAATGCTGTCAGTAACTGGAAATGATAAGATGACTGGATAATGAATGCATCTTACCCATAACGAGGGCATCAAACTCACTGGCAAAGAAGTGGCAGTCACATATAAGGAAGGATGAGGGGTGTTCGGGCCATTTTGTGACTTGTGTGGTGTCATATGTACTGTGCTAAGACACAGTTACAGAGAGTTTTCTGGTTTTTTGTTTTGAACCACCATGGTCACAAAGTAGCCTGCCATAATGTTGATACTTTATTACACCATTTGTCAGTATGAGAATGGCAAAATCTGACTGTGAGTATTAAAGTATCTTGTAGTAACAATTAAGCATCTCTTTTGAAGATCAGAGTGTGTATTTTTTTTCTTTTCTAAAATGATTTAGCCTTTCTGGTATTGATAGTGGATAAATTAAGAGAAAGGATAAAGGCTATTAGATATTCTATCTCCAAAGAGTCTTATGCAAGGCATGGTGATATACACATTTAATACAAGCATTTTATAGGCAAAGGCAGATGAATCTCTGAGACTTCCAGCCCACCCTGGCCTACCAAGGACTTGGCCACCCAGGACTACATGGTGAAACTCTGTCTTAATTCAAAACAAAACAATGACATTCTTCTTCAAGTATTACTTCTATACAGCAAATAGATCCTCAAACAAAGTTAACACATATATAAGGTATTGTAAAAAGGCAGAGCACTGTACTCTAATGAATACATGAAACTCTTTCATAAATCAAAAAGAAAAAAACAAGCAATTCACTATAAAAAAGACAGTGGACAGAAAAAGAAATTCACAAATTAATAACTACAAATAGATAAAAAGGTTATCTAATTACAGTATTCAGAAGTAAACATAAATTAAAACAAAGGGAACAATTATCTTCAATCAGATTGATTCAAAATACAGTAAGAGGGTGGGAAACGTTCCTACAGTGACAGACATCAACAGTGAACAGCATCTCTGTTATTTCAGCAATTCCTATCAGACATTAAACTGTACATTACAATTTTAGAACTTCATTCTATACTTCACATGACATGAAGCAGGAGCCTTAGAGGACATTTCCACAATAGTGGACAAATTTAGCCCTAGATTGACAATCTGATCCTGTTTAACAAAGTTTAAAAACAAGCCTCAAAAGAAATAAACTTTTTCAGGTAAATTAATGGCATTTCAATCAATTGGCAAGTTTAAAGAATACAACTGATAGTTCCCTGAAAAAGAAATTTGCCCTCAATTTATGCCTGAGAGTCCCAACGTGATCTTCTTAATGCCTTTCCTTGTACGTTTCAAATCTAGCTAGAGTCCTAAATCAATTCAATGTCTTGTGAAAAGCTGTTTAGATAGAACCACAGACAAAATGACAGATGGTACATGTAAATGATGGCGATGACAACAAAATATAAGCTAGTCGGTAATAGGTGGTAAATAGATCAATAGATGGATGATAGTAGATGACAGATTGATGATATATACAGATAGACAGACAGACTGCACTGCTCCTTTCTGTGGCAGAAAGATGAGTAATATGTTCACAAAATGGAGTTAAGATTTAAATATAAATTTTAAAAATAAGTACATAAATAGTCTTTAGTTGAAATACATAATAGATAATATTTTTAAATTCTTAGCAGGTTTAAAAGCAGGTTAGAACTACTTCAACTGATTTCATAAAATTTAAAACGTGAATAATTCTTTAATAAACAGAAAGATAAGGACTGGGCTAGGCACCGATCTATGAACAAAGCATGACATCATTAGAAATTATCTCCTGGTTATCCAGTCTCTAGTTCCTGGTCAGCTCTATAGTTTCAGGCAGGGGTTTCCTCCATTGGCATGGGGTTCACCAGTAGCTGAAAGGAGCATATGCAGAGGCCCAGGGCCAAACAATGTGCAGAGCTCTGGAAATCCCCTGGAAGAGGGGTAGGAGGTATGACAGGGGTCAGAGGGGTCAAGGACACCAGGAGAATAAGTCCCACAGCGTCAACCAACCAGAACTCTTAGGGGCTCATAGAGACTTAAGCGGCAGACACAGAACCTTCAGGATTGCATAAATATATCTTAAGGCTCTCTGGCTTAGTGTTCTTGCAAAACTCCTACAGGGTGGAGCAGGATAGATAACTGATCCCTTTACCTGCCCTTGGGACTCTGTTGCTCTTGCTGGGTTGCCTAGTCCACACTTGATGTAGGGATTGGTGCCTGGCCTTGTTCCATCTTGTTACATCATTCCCTGTTTGAGTGGTGACCCTAGGTGGACTGTTCTTTTCTGAGGGGAAGGGGGTGGTTGGTGGGTGGAGGTGCAGGATAGACCTGAGGGAGAGGGGAGATGGGGGAGCTGCAAGGAGTGGAGAGAGTGCATGATGGAAGTCAAGATATATTGTAAGAAAGAAGATAAATAAATAAATGAATTAATGAATGAATGAATAAATAAGATAATAAATAAGCAAAAATATTAACTGAGTAATGAAAACCCTGCTCACAAGGAAAATTCCAAGTAAATATGGTTTCACCGAAGAATCCTTTCAAAATTTTAAGTAAAATAGCAACACCATTCAGTCTTTACCACAGTATGTTAGAAACAGAAGCATAACCTGATTCCAAAACCAAAAATATCACAAGAAAATGAAACTTAAACCTCAGGAATATCCAAGCAGAAACCCTTAACAAAATACTTCCTAAGGCATCCAGAAAGATATGGAAAGAAGCAAGCCCTTACTTTGGAGAATCCAAAATTGTTTGACATATGACAATGCATTAATATAATATGTTGTATTTGCATAATAAATACCTCCAACCATAGGAACAGCTTCATAGATACACAGAAGACATTTGACAAAAGCTAACAATTCTTCATGACAAAGTAGCCTAAAGCAGGTTCCCTCAACTAAAGAGATACCCTCAATCTATAAAGAGTATGTACAAAAAATGCATACTTTCCACAATGGTGAAAGATTTTATTCTGTTTTCAATTCTCAGCATCCACATAAAAAGCCAGCAACAATGTCATGCACTTGTGAGCTTAGTGCTAGGAAGACAGGAATAAGTAGATCTCTGAGATTTGATTTCAGCCAGCCTTGTCTTTTCAGCTTTCAGGTCCTTGAGAGAACCTGTCTCATAAACATCAGGATGGATGGCGCATGAAGAATGGCATTCAAGGATGACACCTGGCCTCCATATGCACACACATATAAACATACATCCTCATATATATGAATATAAATGGTACATCATAATGAACCTTATAAGCATCATCCGAAGTTTAGGAATCAAAACACAAAGGACAAATATCACACAAGTCATATTTACTTATTTTTAAATTTTGTTTTTTCAAGACTGCGTTTTTCTGTTGTAATTCAATCTGTCCTGGAATTCACTCTGTAGACCAGGTAGGCCTCGAACTCACAGAGATCGGCCTGACTCTTCCTCCTGAGTGCTGGAATTAAAGGCATGCACCACCACTGCATGGCTAAAGTCATTTTTTTAATGAACAGAATAGTAAAATCTACAGCTATATAAAGTAAATTGCTTTGTGCCACGGGGCTTAAAGACAGAGGAACAGAGAATGACTCTTAATAGATGTGAGGTGTATTTGGAGATGATGTTAATACACATTTTACATTGATGGATTGTCAGACTGTCTTATAGGAAACAATGTTGTGTTTTCCAGATAATGAACTTCCTCATTTTCAAGGGAATTCATACATGCAATTACAGTTGCACAACTTTAAGATATACTAAAAAGTATTTAATTGCACATTTTAGTCTGTTAATTCTCTGTTCTGTCATTGATATCCAAATGAATCTCTTTTAAAAAATGATCCATCCCTAAAGGAATAGTAAACAAGCTGTGGTATATTCAAACACTAATATTTATCAAGGGATAATAAGGATAGTTTTATAATAAAGTCCATCACTTGCTAATTTTAAAACATAATAAATTGGAGAAAGTGAATATTATCAATAAACACAAAATTGATGCACATTTAAATATTTATACTGAAGTAAAAATTAAGACAAACAATTGTTATTTCATTTTTATACACTTCTGGACAACACAAACTGAACTATACTGACAACAGATCTGTTAGGGCAGGGATTTGTAGAAAGAAATTATAGCAATGGCTCTAAGGAAACTTTGGAGGTTTGTGGATATGCTCAGTCTATTGATTGTGATAATATGTTCACAGATGGAAGCAATTGCCAAAGATGTAAAATTGTGTATTTAAGGTTCGTTTAATTTTCTGTATGTCAGCTATTCTTTAATAAAGGTATAAAAATAATGACTACATATAAACCTGTATCATTTGCAGGGTAAATAATAATCTAAACATAGTCACTGCCTTACTCAACACTGCTTGAGTCATTCACTTTAACTTAAGAAAGAAATCCCGATTTCCTAAGCTGATCCACCATGTCAAACAGTATCTTAACATTTGTTAACTCTCTGACATCTTCTATTACTCTCTTCCTGACTTACTCTGATCCAGGGCATTGGTCTTTGCTTTTCTTTGAATATTTCAAAGTCTTTCCTAAATCAAGGCTGTTGAACTTGGCATCTCTATCCAGAACAATTTTTCCAGGTATTCATTTGCCTCATTCCCTTATGTCATTCATATTTCACTTCCCCTTAGAGTCAGGATTTACATTCATTCTTTCTGCCCACATTCTATTTCCTTTATTTTCATTCACAGAACTCTTTGAATTATTTATTTAATTATTCGTCATTGATAATATCCATAAGGGTGGATTTATTTTAATTATCTTAGAATGGGCAATGCCTAAAAGAATACATTACAAATGGGAATCTCTCATGAAATGTTTGTTCAATGATCACAAGAGTAAATGTTGATTTACTATGCTAAAATGAAAGGAAATATAACTATTTACTAAGAGAAAGGGCTATTGTACTAATAGTTCAAGCAAAACACACAAGTACTCTGACTACAGATACTTTTGCAAATACGAAACAAATTCATTGTATCATGGGTATAAGGGTATGTGGATGTGTTCTTTAAGATAGAATGGTAAGTAGAAAAGTACAAAGTAAATAAATATATATATATATATATATATATACACACACACACATATGTATTTTACATAATATATATATATATATACATATATATATATATATATGGCATTAGTGTCTGAATTTATTCTTTGATAAGCCAGGATTTCATTATTCCCCATAAATTTGCTTCTGAACTCCTATAATATAGCAGGTAGTTGAATAGGTCTGATCTATTTGTTCAACTTAATAATAGTCCATTGGGTTATATTCAATTTGAAAAGTATTTCTCTTATTTTACATAAAGTAATAAATATTTACATGAAAAGTACCTATGCCAACTACTGAGACAAACTGGTAACTATGTCATTTTTTATTCTCTTACAAAAAAGAATTTTATTTTAAAAATGGCAGCAACACTGAGACAGATCTCTCTGCTTTTGTTATGTTATACATTGCTCAGATTGATTCAATATTCCTACAGAAATTACTCAGATAACACAGCAAAAGTGAAGTTATACATATTTTTTCATTTCTATAATTTTAAATTTGATGGCAAATATATCTTAACTTATAAGTGAATCCATAGACTAAACACAAAGAAACATGTAGTTGTACACCTACTGTAGCAATTCACCAAAGAGACACAAAGGCATCTCTGCCAGACCACAGCAGAGGGAACCACTCTCATTGACAGGCACCATACTGGACAGTGGAACTCCAAGCATCTGAGCTCAGGTGTTTTTATTGATTCAGAACTCCTCAGGTGTTCTACTGATAGCACATGCAGACCATTAGCAATCAAACATCCCCCACAGAAATCCAACACCTGCAGACAATACAGAAGGCAGACCTAGGCAGACTCTAACCCAACAGTGAACAAAACAATTATTTTATACATAATTAAAAGTAAACTTCTACAACAGAAACAAAGTAAAAACACTTAAATAGTAAGTTCTCTTAGTGAAGCATAATTTTAGTCTTAGCAAAAAATAAAACATATCACTGCTCCCCAATAAAACCCAGAAAGGCAGTGTTTAAAAATTCAATGTGAAAATGTTACTCTTGGTATCTTCACTTATATCACTGCCATTATAATTAAATTTCAAAAAGTACAATGGAGAAGAGGGGAAGGAATGGGAGGTAAGACAGAGAAGTAGAGGGGCTGAATACGATCAAACCTTAGTTCATATAGTCAACATATTCTAAAGTAATATTTAAAAGTAAAAAACATGAATCTTTGCTTTTAATCACCACAGATAATTTTCGAAATAGGCTTGAAGAGATTTCTCATATGTTTTTAATGTGATTTTTTTTCAGATTGTGAAACTGAACATTTCTCAATGTTCAAAAGCAGAAAACACATTTCTTTAATTTTTTTGAAAAGTATTAATTCTCTTGTAAGTGGCTGTTTTGCCCACACGTATGCTTGTGCACCTCAGGCATGGCTGGTTCCCCATGAGATCAGAAGAGTGTATGGGTTCTTCTGGAACTGGAGTTACAGACAGTTGTAAGCTGTCACGTAGGTAATGGGGATCAAATCCTGGTCCCCTGTAAGAGCAGCCAATGCTCTTAAACAGTGAGTCATTTCTCCAGACCCCCCAAATCTGTTTCTTAATATGTTGGTGAGTATGACAGTATCTAAGGTATTGCAGTAAGCTCACAGCACTTCTGGGACTCGATTGTGGGTTATATACCATAAGCTAGAGCCTCTGATTCCCTTTCCTGTATCAGAACTATAAAGCATTTCTCTGGTTTGCCTACAATCAACCATAAAAGGACTGAGGCTACATCAAAAAAATCAAAAGTGATCCAGCTGTGATTGCTATTTTTTGTATGACCTAGCCTAAGCAATGTTCAGAATATTTTGTCCTCTAAATTTTAATAGGCAAGTTTTCTTTTACTCAGATTTTATTCATGATGGTTAGATAGAAATTTAAGAAGCACCCACTTAAAGTCACTTCAATATTTTGTCAGTGTAGGTTCTAATACAATTAACATTTTTCCATGTCCTAGTTCAAAATAATTTTACTTAATCCTATCTTTCTATGCATTCTTTCCAAATTTAATGCATTCAACTTAACCTACAAATGTTAATATATATATTTTAATTTTACTTTCAAAAGGAAGTAAAATTTTGTTTATCAACCTTGTATCAATACTCATTTTATATCTAGTTACTAAAATTTAACTTTTCAGAGAATTTTATTTATTTATTTGTTTTTGTTCATTTTTCTTCTCTTGTATACTACATCACAATACCCCAAATTACATTTAATCCAAGGTAATATTTAACTTGTGAAAGATCTTACTTCATTTCATTTCAGTTTTCTCATTTTAGTTACTTTATAGACCAGACAAGGGAAATAACTTGTATAGATCACAGTATTAATAAGAAAACTACTAGTAGAAATGGGTGTCCTGCCCACACCCCATCAACTTTTCCCCTGATGTCTGTATTCAATCTACTCAATCTCCTTTTGAGTTCAAAGTAGAAAAGTATAGCTGAAGCTTATCAAAGACGGATTCTTGAGTTCTGAAGTCAACAGAATCATTTAATCCTGTGGATAAAAAAAGTGCCATTTTACTTTATAGCTAATAAACAAAAATGTATATTTTTGTTTTGGGTTTGTTTGTTCATTTGTTTGTTTGATCCAGGTCTTAATGTGTGGCCCTGGCTGGCCTGGAACTTGCTATGTAGAACCAGGCTGATCTGGAATTCACAGAGATCAGCCTGCCTCTGCTTAGGATTTAAAAGTGTGCACCACCATGCCTGGCCTAAAAGCACACATTTTTTTTAATGTATAAAAATGTTGACAAGTTTGTGAACAGTATCTCCTTGAAGTATATCTCTGAAGAAAAAAGTGAAATAATAATATATACATAATAAATAGAAAAATAATTGTTATTCTATATGAAACATATGACAAGTTGGCAAATATTTTCCATTGAAAAAATTCATAAGATGTATTTTGATCACATTTCTCCTCCTTCAATTTCTCCTAGATATTTCCCATCTCCCTACCTACTCAACTTTATGTTCTTTTTCTCTCTCTTTAAAACAAACAAAAACAAAGAGAAAAATAGAAACCAAGAAATAGATTTTAAAAACCCACAAGAATGGAAATCAAAATAAACAAGCAAACATGCATACACACACACACACACACACACACACACACACACACACACACACACACTGCCCAAACAAAGCAAAACAAGACAAAAAAAAAGTCTACAAAATATCATTGAATTCATTTTGTGTTGGCCATCTACTCCAGGGCCTGGCACCTGGCCTGAAGAGTGGTTAATATGCCTAGTGAGACTGTATTGGACAATTTTATTTTTCCTCTGTCAGTGGGTATCAATTTCAGACAGCTTCTTGGTTAGGAGTTGGAACCATATCTGCTTCACCTTTTCAGTGTTGGGAACCCACCTGTGTATACCTATGTATACTGACACAGTTCCTGTGAGTTAATATGTGCATCTGTTCTGTTGCTGTTGGAAGACACTGTTTCCTTGACTCTTCCTGACTTTCTACCTCCTCTTCTACAATGATCCAAGCTTCCAAGGGAGGGATTTGACCAAGGTACCCCCTTTTGGACTGAGTGTTCCAAAGTGTCTCACTCTGCATATTGTCCAGTTATGGATCTCCATGTCAGAGGAGGAAAGAAAAGGAGAAATGATGTAATTATAAAATTTTAAAAAATTAATTAAAAATACTTAGGAATTTGAACTGGTCATTTGCTCAATAAACAAATTAGCAGTATAAAAAACTTTGCATGATCTTAAAAAATCATATATAGAAATACAAAACCTATGGTAGAAGAAGCTCTACTTCTATTTCACTCAGTACTGTTAGGCAAGTTACTGAGTTTTCATGCCTCAGTTTCCTCACTGAGTAAACAAGGGTGAAAATGCTGAATTCTAAGTAAAGTAATGGATTAAAATAATTAATTCTCATAAGGTGCTTGACACAGTGCCTGGTACTCAGTACAAGATAGCTTCTGTTATGAGAAGAATTGTTACTTATGTTAATTATTAAAATTGTCATTTAGTTCACAGTAAGGCATTAAATTCAATGAAACATTTTTAAAGGCATGCATAATCTAGACAAGTGCAGTAGAAGGTGACTATGAAGGTTAAGGTACAACCTTGAAATCACATCAAATAAAGATCACTTATAGAGACTGGAATATTTAAAGAGTAGAAAAGATAAGGAAGTATTGCAAGCACTGTCACTACATATCAGAAAGGCTGTCATGTAGAAGAAGAGGCAGATTTGTTCTCTAAGACTCAAGACAGTGGCTAGAAACTACAAGGAAACAAGATCTGCTTTAATGAAAATAGAAACTGTTAAAATCAACAGAACTATCCACAGATGGGGTGTGCTGTCTTAAGAGGCAGAGTTCAGACACTAGTTGGATGCTTGCTTTGCAAGGATTTTGAATACAGGGTTTATAAATCAGATGGTTCAGTAGAACTAAATGACAGCTAACTATAAGTCCTTTCTAAGCACATTTTGGTAGTCAAGCTACCCCATAATAAACAACCTAGAAATTGTCTGATGGCGATATACTACAATTATCACAGTATTATCACTCTACAATGCAATGTTGGGATTGACCAGCTTAATCAAAAGGCTAAATACTTAGGGTGGCAGAATGTTACAACCCACAGGGGAAATAACAGATCATAAATATATGTAAATTGGTTCTTCCTCCCCAAGGACCAATGCATAGAAAAATTCCATAATGATGGTGAGGAAAAGGAAATTATTTCAGCAAAGGCCAGTTGTAGTTTGATATTTGTAATGCCTGGAGAACATTTCATACTTTATACTTAATTAAAGGTAAATATTTAAACTGAACAATGAGTGAAACTGTTGGCTGGTCTTGTATATCAAAGATCAGTGACAGACCTGCTACATTTTAAAAAGAAGGAAAGTGAGGCTTAGAGGTAGTTACTAACCATGCTGTTAAAACTATAGAGCTATTCAGAACTACAGAGCAGTTACACAGGAAGAAAACACATGGTGATGATGTCCTGGATCTAAGTTTGAACTATGCACACTAGATGCATGACTACAGGAGACACAATTGCTGAGTCTCGGTTTCCTATTCTGTACAATTAGAGGTGTGTACTAATGATCCATTCCATTGGAAGGGACAAAAGCCCAATATTCACTGAGGCTCGATAACAATATATTGTTTAAGAAAACAGAAAGACCAGAAGAGATCTCCGACACAGCTATATACAGGTTTGTAAGTAACATATTTAAGCCTATTTGAATTCCTTCCCTAAAAAATGCTATTAATGAGTTTATTTAGTGACTCTAACTGAAGAAACATGTTGTTCTTTGTGGGATCTGTAATCACAGCACCCTGTGACACTTCCTGAACTCCAGAGAATTAAGCCCCCTTTGCAAAAGTTTCTACAACAAAAGAATTGATGAGGATATTTAGCAGGGTACAACAAGCAAACAAAAATCCACTGATTTAGCCATCAATGAGAGATGCAGACAAGACGATTTGATTTAAGGGAGGAGAACTGCAGATACTATGTACCAAAAAAATAAATAAATAAGGAATTAATTGCAGCAAAGATTTCAACTGGCAGTCTGAAATTTTCATGGTCTGCTTTGTAAATTTCCATTACTGCTGATTCTCTTTCCCCGCCTTTCCTGCAGTGTTTGTATCTTATGTCCCTGTTTTGTCAATGTCCCATGGCAACCACTGCATTTAAATGAAAATAGTTGTAAAATGTTCACTACAAAATGTTCTTACTTCCAAGTTTTGAAATTAGAGTAAAATACACTATGCAAATTTGGTGGATATTAACAACAACGTTAAGAGACTATGCCAGACTATCTTTCTCAAATAACAGCACTGAGAAAAAAAAATTCTTAAAACTATACTTGTTTCTCTTTAATTCTCTTAGGATTAGAAAGGCCAAATGTTTCATAGGGCTTCCTCTAGTATCCCTGCACCTTTCCATTGTATGAGGTGGGGGACAGTGTCATGAGCAATTGCTAGCATAGGTGATAAATAAAATGGGTTGGGTATTCTACAAGAAGAAATCCTATGAAATCCGGAGTCTTTATCTCTGTGTATGTGTGTTCAATAAACATTAGATAAAGTTCTGAATCACTTAGCTATATTCTTCAAGTCATTTACTTCCTGCATTATTTCTAGCTCACTGTAGTTTGAAGGAGCCCAAGGACAAGAAAGACCACAACTAGAGTTTCTATAGCAGTTATAAGTTTTAAATGTCTCTGATCAACATTCTACTATCTTAAACTTTTTTATTACCAGTCATTATTGGGAGAATATAATTGGAAATATGAACCCAAATTGACAGCTAAAAAGGTAGCAACCACAGTGATAGGAGGGTCAAAGCTAAAAACCTTACCTCTAGCTTCTCAGACTCATTTTCAACCTTCTGTTACTGCCTTTCCTGTCAAGTTAATATCCATTCTGTCAAACTGGTAATAAAACAGATAAAGCAAGTGCAGTGTTGAGAACTTCAACAAAGCACTTACAAACTCTCAGCTCACTGATCTTCATAGCAAGATTCAACGAGTTAGTGAAGCAAAGATTATCATTCCTATTTAGGATTAGGAAATTGGGGCTAATGTAGGTGAGTGCATTTTGTACTTCCACAAGTAGTAAACAAAAGAGCCAGTCCTTGGCTTCCACTCAAGAATTTTGTCCTATGATATTATCATATCATTAAAAACCATAGCATTTCAGTGTTCATATGGACAGAACATTGAGAGGAATAAATGACATAGAGCATATGAAGATTGTACATATGTGCTTCAAAATCTGAGAGGACATTCTAAGCAGAATAAAATTTTGAAATATTGTTCACTAGTGCCTATGTCCAGTGCCTTGAACCTGCCTGACACAAAATAAATGTTCAATCAGTATTTATAAAATATAAGAATAAAGTAATTAATGAGAGATTGTGGCAGTGTCTTTCTTCAAGATGTCCCTTAAAAATGCTAGACATTGACAGTTCAAGAATAGCCTTGGGAGATCCAGACAGCAGACTGATCAGATCGATAACTAACCCAGTCCTCACCAGAGGGGCTCCTCCAGCAGCAGAGAAGAGCATATGGAGAGGCTCAAGGCCAAACATTGTGCAGAGATCAGGGAAACCACATGGAAAGGAGAGAGTAGCAATGGAGGAAAGCAGAGGGGTCAAGGACACCAGGACAACAAGCCCCATAGTGCCATCTGACCAGTACTCTTAGGGGCCCACAGAGACTGAAGCTATAGTCATGGAACCTGCAGTATTCCCTAAATACATCTCATGCTGTCTCCTTGAAAAACTCCTAAAGGCTGGAGTGGAGGTGTCTCTGACCCTTTTACCTGCCCTTGAGACCTTTTGCTCCTGCTGAGCCCTGGCCTACTCTTGATATAGGGACTGGTGCTTAGTCTATTTCTATCCCACTACACCATGCCCTGACTGTGCTATAACCCTGGGGGAATGGTTCTTTGGGGAAAAGGGTGAATGTTTGTGGATGGTGACAGAGGGTAGACCTGGGGGGAGATCGAGGGAGCTGGTGGGTGGAGAGAGGGGAGGAGAGGATCAGGATGTATTCTATAAGTTGTATGAGAAAAGAAAAAATAGATAGATAGATAGATAGATAGATAGATAGATAGATAGATAGATAGATAGATAAAACAGCCTTGGGATCCAAGGCAATGACATATATCTGTAGTACACTGGGATAGTTTTTCATCTCTTGAATGTCCACTCAAATTTTTATTTATCAGACATTTGTTGAGAGTTTCATATAACACACTGTTGGAGAATAATAACTATGTGGCTCCAAGAGTTGCTATGATAATAAAATGAAACAGGCATGTAAAAGTATCGAGGATCTATCAAGTACTGTCTATGGCAACTTTTATTTTTATTATTAGGTTCACTTTATTATATAAAGTTCACTTTCTTGAGACATGTTAGACAAGTAAAGTACTAAGGTGATAGAATGAGCAAAATAAGTAAGTGCCAAATTATCAAAAATGTGATAATTTGCATTTTGAATCTAAGAAACCAGTTCCATTCCTGTAGAACAAGTTTTGCTTTTGTCTTGGTCACCATTACCAAACATGTTCACCATTAATAGATTTTAGGCATCAAACTCACAAACTGCTGACTGAGATCCCTCAGTTACAGGGTCATCCTGGCTTGCATACAATGACCCCTACCCTGAACTTTCCCTGGGCTACCTTTCCCTATATAATAGCAGCCATTTAGGTTTCCCTCTTCCTCTCCCTCTCTCTCTCTCTCTGTCTCTGCTGTCCTCTTGGTTTCCATGTTCCCCTCTTTTCCCCCCTCCCCTCACATGGCCTAGCAGCTCTGTCCATTAAAGCCCAGCCTGGACTCCCCCAGATGTCTCTGCCTCTGGCTGTGCTCTTCTTCATATCTTCTATACGCTCCCTCATTTACACAATAAACGTTCTCCTCCACCATACCTAGGAAGAGTCATGTTCTTTTCCTTCTATTTCTTTTTTAATTCCAGGTTCACTTTGATATGTTAAATAGGTATCTCATCCAGAAGTTTGTGATTGGGAGCCCCACTACTAAATGAGATAGAGCTATCACTACGAGTTAAAGTCATAAAATACTTTCATGAGGAAATATTTGACAGGCTGTGGGAATTAAGCTTAGAGAAGAGATGAGTGAAATGTGGACGTGAGAAATATGGAGGTTACAGCAGACAAAATATAAACTGCTTTTAAGAGTTGCTAAGAATAAGAGAAGCTAGGATTGGTCACGATTGCCTTCTAGGAGGGAAAACATGGTTGGCTGCCTCACATAGAAACATTCAGAATCATAAAGTGAGACATAACTACAATGTATGTGTACACATTAGGGTAGAGGGCTAGAAGAGAGGTCATAGAGTCCTACCAAGACAGTATTAAATTGTAACGTGTTCTTTGAATATTCCTACTGGCATTACAATGTGAGTACAAACTGAAATGAACATCTTGCAACAGGCCTGACTCCTACAACCTATTTAGACGCAATGTATACATTAATAAGAATATGTGACTGATAGGTACATACTTTAGGAACCTTCTAAAAGCATTTAAATTGAAAGCTTGGTCTCTAGATCATGATGCTGTTGGGAGGCAAAATAAAGTTTGAGGTAAAGCCTATGAAAGGTTGATAGGTTACTGAAGTATGCCCTTAAAAGGAATATAGAAATTGAAACCCTTCACGGTCCTCTCTGTCTCCTGTCCACAATTGAAAACACCTCTCTCAGCCATGCTCTTATCACAATACACTAGCTACTACTGGCCCTAATACAGTGTGTCTACTGACCGTGGATTAAAACTCTTAAACTTCAGCATCAAGACAAATCTTTACTACTTATGGGTTGATGTATTCAAGATATTTTTCACAATAATGGGAATCTGACAACACAGCACTTAAACTGAGTACTGTTTGAATGAAGAGAAATTATTTTTAAAGAAACACAAATGGAATTCAGTAACTATAGTCTATTTTTTCTTCATTTAGGGCAAGATAGTGAGGTGAAAAGGAGACATAGTAATTATTTTGAAAGTTATTTGAATAAGAAATAAATAGCTTAATGATGATAATTATGGTATATCATAAACAACAGTTCTTAGTTTTCCACATTGTTACATACATCTCATTAAGCCTACAGGGCAATGACTACATTATAAATATTATTTAACATTAATTGCTGTTGCTACACAAATTTGTTTTTGTTAAACAATTCATAACAACAATCCAGTTATTCTCTTTCACCGCACTATCAATCCTTCACTTACTCATCAAGAAACTCGATGGGCAAAATATTTTTTTCTACACATAACACTGCACAATCCTTTTTTTATTGAAATAGTTGTTTTTCATACAATATATTCTTATCAGCGTTTCTTTCTTCTCAGCATTAAAAAAATCTTATCCGAGGATCTCTGTCCTTTGAGATAGATGCGTCATAAAAGAACCTGTACAGAGTTGACAGCTTTGGAAATCTGAAGGGTAGATGAGATAAAGTTCCTAACATTGGAGAACAAGTCATAAACAAGCCAAATCAATAATCCTCATTACTCAGGAAAAAAAAAGGACAAGTGCCAGGTTACAGTGCAAGAGGAAAAGTTGCTTTGCAGACAGCTTTTTAAATGTTTTTTGCTTCCTAAAGATGTTCATGATGCCATAACAAACACATAGAGTGTACATAACATCCAATGAAAGCTAACAATGAGTCATTATAAAGAGATTTGGGCATAAAGAAAAATATCAGGATTAATCACATACTAGAAACATCTTCCTGGAAATGGGTCTCTTGGCATTGATAACTGCAAAACTTTCACATGACCTAAATAAGATATCTACAACATGCCTCAAGCCTCCAATTTGGAATTTTATATTAGAAAACACTGTACCAGTTTTACATGAATATTTTAGTGTAAAAAATAAAGAATTGTTTTAAAATTAAAAAAATAATGCATTTAACTTATCTTTAAACAGACATGTAAAAATTGTATCTACAGAATATGTTCTTCTCAGACAAAAACTAAAAAATAAGTGAAATTTTCCATCTTGGATGACAATGTTCTCTCAAAGGCCATTTAACAAAACCCCCAACACCAGATATGAGAGGACATCTTTTGAATTGTCAGTCAGGGTTGCCCAGGAGACTTTCAAAATAATAAAGTCTACTGCATCATCCCTAACTACATTCTAAGTATTTATCCAATGAGATGTCTCAACAGATAAAGGTAGTTACTGCCAAGTCTGCGGACCTGAGTTTGATTCACTGGCCTCACACTGTGGAAAGAGAGAAGTGATTCCTGCAAGTTGTCCTCTAACCTTCATATATGTGCGATGATATGCATGCTCCCACATACAAACACACAAGTAAATAAATGCAATGTTAAAAATATTTTTAAAGACTGGATTAGATATCAAAGAGAACCTATATGTAGATATGTAAGTGACACATGACACTGACATTCAGCTTATTTGGGGAAATTAAATGACAGTCTGTCAAAAATTACACCAACTGTACAAATTTCATATTTATAATGTTTAAAAGACAACTGAAACACAGTACCTGAAATCTCTTTTATGAACATTTTGAAAATATGAAGTAGGATTATATTTGCTTTTAGTCCTGGAAGATTTATCTAATGTGGAGTAGCATCATGAGAGACAGATGCTTGTCACACTGTGTACAGTACATCCTCATCTAAGGGCAGAGATTTTGAGGAATCATACTATTACCGACAATAACTCAGAAGAAAAAGTTTTGTCTTTTTACCCTTATTTGACTTTTTTTTCTGTTTTCCACAACTTTTTACACTCATTTGCCCTATTGTATGCCAATCAACTGGAAATAGTGCTTATCATAATTAGCTTTGAAATCAGACATTTATAAGTTCCAACTCAGCTAAGACATCTATGACACATGTAACCATGATAAAATTGCCTTTACTTCTTAGAATCTCAGTTTCCTCATCTGTGAAATATAATTAACAATAGGCCTGTCATTTTGGGGTTTGTGTTACCTTTGTTTCTGCACTGGACTTACACATCTGAAGTACCATATGAATAAAGTTTTTCTTACTTTCTAAAAAAATAATCTTTCTTCTTTTAGTGTGGGTATGTCCAATGTTCAAGAGAGGATTAGTCTATAAAAGGGTTGAGTCCCTGTTTTATTTTGTGGAATGTGTAGTGAATATTATCAGTTCAATCCCCTGTATTTTGAGAGTCCGCTACTGTCTCTCTGAACAAGCACTATCCAAGGGTCAACAACCTCTTTATGGATCTTTCCTCTGCTGCCTTCCAGTGTGGTTTGCCAAATTTACTTGTTTTATGCTGAGTAAGATCTGATCAAACTAAGTTTGAGATCTTGAGAAGGTGAGTGTAGTCAAGAGGCACATGGAAGATATGTGTGTTTTGTGTTTGCACTGGGATCTGTAGGGTGGACTGAGAAACCTGTGGGAGGTGTGTGGCAGGGGCTAAGGGTGGCAGGTGGGTGGGGCTACCTGCATGGTGTTCACACTTTGCCCAATTCTCTGAGTTTAGGGTCTATGGTTGGGCAGTGCTACACGTAAGATGCAGTTCCTTATAGCCTTATAGACAGATGTAAGTGGATCTGTCAATGCTCATCAGGGAAACTTGTTTTTGCAGTAAATGAGAATTAACACAGAGACCTACAGCTGATTAATGTGCAGAAAATAAGAGATTTCAGGAAGCTCGACCTTAAATGGGACATCCATGTCACAGTTACTCCTCTCAAGGCTCAGGAACCATCATGGAAGAAAGGCAGAAAGATTGTAAGATTCAGAGGCAATGGATGACTAAGTGAAACAATGTCTTCTGGACCACAGGGCACTTACACATAGTACTGACATCGACTGTGAGTGTATTCACAAGAGATGAATTAAATCAATCTAAAAAAACAATCCCCCACACACGGAGAGGAGGCAATCAGCAAATTCCACCTGTAGCTAAGAACTATAGAGAAAAGGAGAGTCAGTGTTCTTCAGGGATAAGGTCCCTGGGAGGTCACCAGTTGTCCAGTAGATGGCCCTACACCCATGCATATAACTCTGTGGGTTAAACCTAAAAGGAAGACAGAACACCAAAATCAGAAAGAATAGTAGTAGTGGTGATAGGGAAAATAATTGAGGTAGGATGAGTGATAGACTTGATCAAAACATATTATATACATGTATAAAACTCTCAATTAATAAAAAGAGACTAGCACTCATCAATGAGTTTATTGAAAGGATTAAACCAGACAACAAATAAGTGCTTAATGCAGTGAGTAATTTGTGAAAACACTCAATGAATGGGAATTACATTTCCAGTTAATAAGTAATTTTGCACATTTACAAGCAAAATGAAAAAATAAATCCAATAACGTGTAGCATGTAGTAGTTGCTTAGTTTATAGTTCCTAAACTTTATAATGGCATAGAGTCAATATTTCTTATATACAAGGAAAGTTCTACTAGAGTCATCACAACCCAAGGAAAAGTGATTAATGGGATAAGTAACCTATACTGACTGTTTTGTAAATTGCTTTGATGGCATAAGGCAAAAGAATAGGTCTACTATGCACCAGATACTGTGTATAATTTATAAATACTTTTCTTCTTTTTACACCTCTATATCCTTCTACCTGTCCATCGTCTCATGTTTTTAGATACACTTAGATAGATGATCATTAGATAGATAAATAGATGGATAGATGGATAGATAGATAGATAGATGATAAATTATAGATAGGTAGAAATCTAATCATCTTTTTAGCTGGAAGGGTTATAAAACAAGGACATTCTAGTAGCAAAGAACTACTTCTAGTGTTCATATCTTAATTTCTAATACTAGTGTCTAGTAAGAGTAACTAGGGCTTCCTGGAGAAATGAATGACTTCAGAACTAAGATTGGAAATATACAAGATGAGGCTAATCATACTATAATGCCTTAAAGTAAGTATATATAGAAAAAATTAAAAACACACAATAGTAAGAATAAGCAAAGAGATGGAGGAGCCAACTTAATATATTGCTAATGGCCCAAAGTAGAATTATATCAGTATCAAAATGAGGAAAGTGGGCTGGTAAGATAGCAGAACTGATATGAGCCATCGATCCTGATGACCTGAGTTAAAATCCCTGACCCACACAGCAGAAGGAGATAACTGATTCCCACAAATTGCTTGCTAAACCACATGCACACACTCATGCAAGTACACAAACATACACGCAGACACAATCAATCAATATCATAAACTTTTAATAAAAATAGTATTAAGTGATAATTCTAAGTATAAAATAAGAAATGATGTGTCTAAGCCAGCAGTGGTGGCGCACACCTTTAATCTCAGCACTTGGGAGGCAGAGGCAGGTGGATATTTGTGAGTTTGAGGCCAGCCTGGTCTACAGAGTGAGTTCCAGGACAGCCAGAGTTACACAGAGAAACCCTGTTTTGAAAAACCAAAAAGAAAAAAATAAAAAGAAATGTTGTGTCTATATTTATACAGTTAACTGAATAGATAAACATCCAGAAAATAGAGTCCTCCTGAAGTAGATTCTGAGTCATGTGTGTTTGTGTGTGTGTGTGTGTGTGTGTGTGTGTGTGTGTGTGTGTGTTCAGAAACATGGAAAAAGGGATATTATGAAAAAACAGCAAGTTTAATAAAGGAATGACTTTAGTAAATAATAATAATTAATAACATGTCAACATTACTTCCTTAGTTGGATAAAATGTGATGACAACATCAGATGTTAGTAATAAGAATAGTAAAATAGTGTGCATGGTAAATAGGAGTCTGTACTATTTTCACAAGTTTCTACAGATTTAAAACAGTTCTGCAACGTGCTTTAAATATCTAAAGTCTATAACAGACAACTGAATAAGTTTCAAAGCAGACCAAAAACTAGGGGTCTACATGTTAACAACTGGTTCCAGATAAGTCTGTATAATGAAGTTTCAAAAGCACTGCTTATAATTTATATGTACTTCCCAAGGATTGTGGCTAACTGATTGAACTATTGATTTGGGGAGTGGGCTGTGAACAAATTATTCATGGAAGCACAAAGGAAGAGCCTTGCATAAAATTATATTCCTATAGGCCAGGGTCTGGCAGTTTCATATGCCAAGATATATATTATAAATTTCATCCCAAACTGATGCTACAGAATGAGTGGGCTTGGGAATGTGTATAATTATAATATGGAGAAGGTTATATATAATTCTTTACTCATTAAGTATGGGCTATGTACAGTGATTTCCTTCCAAAAGGCATAGTATGACAAATAAGGAAAGGAATAACTTCACTGTGCAGGTATTTGATAAATACCACTTCAGCCAGGCTATCAAGGCTAAGGTCAATAGCAGTAAGTCACTCTCTCCAGAGAACAGAAAATGTAGCACCACTATATGTGATGTAAACTCCAGCAAAATTTTGTCTACTGCATTTCATTTGTATGAGTCATACCTGTAGCAGGGCTGACACACTGTAAACAAGATATGCTTAATTTTGATCTACAAATATGCTTCAATATATTGTTACTAGTGAATCTATTTGAGAAACTAATGCTTAGATACATATGTCCTTTTTATCTATGAATCAAGTTCTTATACATCTGTAGTTAAGGGATTTCCTTTCTTTTGTGACAGTTAAGAAACACTGGTTTACTATATATGTTGAGTAGTGAAATCAAGATCAAGATGATGTAACAGTTGAGAGATCTTCCTATGATCAGCAATATAGTGCATATCCATACAACATGCATTTTAAACAATTTTGCTGGAAATTTAAGGTAGTATGTGAAACCTCAATCCCACGTCAACATACCCGTGCCATTGTAGACATTTAATATGCACACGCCTTTGAAACTATATATCAACTAGAAAAAAATATGTCAAAGTTTATTCAGTATACATTAACATTCAGTATATCATTTGATATTTTGGCAAATCATTTATCCAGTACATCCATTTATTTGATAGATCTTTAAGTACATAGTTATCTTCAATACCCCAGAACATTAATGTAACTGACTATGAGATTCTGATACTTCTTTGAGTGTTAGAAAGTAGAGACTACAGATGCTGGTGGGAATGGTAATATGCAGACCTGTTAAAAAGCAATTTGACAAGAAAGCATTGAGAGCCTGAAAAACAAATGGCTCTCTAGGCTGCAAATCTATCCTAAGGGCTGAGTATGTTTGTTGCAAAATAATTGGTTGTTAATGAAAAAAGCAAACAAAGAAAAAAGAACTTCAATTTACTTAACAGAGAGAATGTAAGACAAAAACAAAAATAACTACTTGAAGGAAGTATATGCTGTCATTCAAATGCTCCTGAAGCATTTTCAGTGAGTGTTAAGTTTAAAAAGGATATACAAAATTGTTTACAATCCATCATTATGATAAGCATTACATCTAAGAAAAAGACTAGACAGATATACAATAAGCATGTTTAAAAGAATTACTTTTCTTTTCTGTATTTTGAAAAACATTCTATCCAGCATGTTAATGTGGCTAATGTCTAAGTGGATTATTTGTGTAACTAAATGCCTTTTCTAGGGGCCACCTGTGTAATAGTGGAGAGCCCTCATACTTAGCAAAGGCATTCACTAAGGAAGGCTCTAACTGCTATTGCTGACTGTATGAAACTTTCAGAAACTACTGTCCAGGCCCTTGGGATCACATGGTGGGGAGTTATCGGTTGTTTTGTTCAGATGCTATTTACATTTTCGGTGGCTATTGTTAAGAGTTTGCCAAGAGGCTGACAACTTTTTCTGGTAAGCAGACAATGAACAGATAGATTCAGGCAGCTTATTACTGAGATAGCAAAAGTAAAATCAGTAAGGAGTGACCTTCACACATCACTTGATGTACAGCACAACATAAAACTGAATGGGCTGGAGGAAAGATAACACAGGCAATAGGATTCTTTGTTGCTGAAGAGTGTGTTCTCTTTCAGTTAAGTGGTTTTGTAATTTTCCTGAAAGACAACGTAATGAGATGGGATGTCCCGTTCCTCTGTGCACCTAAGACAGGATGAGACATTTCCATCTGGTAGTCTTGTGCAAGACAGAGGCACATTAGAAATACCTTAAGCTGCTGGGTGGTGGTGGCACATGCCTTTAATCCCAGCACTCAGGAGTCAGCGACAGGTAGATCTCTGTGAGTTCGAGGCCAGCCAGGTCTACAGAGTGAGTTCCAGGACAGTTAAGGATATGAAGAGAGAACCTGTCTCAAAATGGAAAAAAGAAAAAAAACACCTTAAATAGCTCCACTTAAGGACTGTACTTTGCTATCTTCCTAGGATGTATTGGGGTTTCTTTCTAGCTATACCCATCTTGGTTATATGAGGACATGCAACATGGCCAGAATGCCAGCATATAGATTCTTTGTCAGACACTGGCCCTACATTCTTTCACTTTTTAAAGAGATCAGAAATTATATTTTCATCCAAAGACAACCACCAATATCTAAAGTATGTAATTACCAGTTTTCTACCGCACCAAAAAATCATTACACACATGGGGACTCCAATTTAAATGACTCTTACTTAAAGACAGAAAGAATAAATGGAGAAATACAAATCAATTCTACTATTGTAAATGTTTATTTTTAGAGCTTAATGAAGATAATGCTGGGGTTTGCATAGAAGAACAGCTAGTGGAAATCTGTTAAGTAGGCAAAAATAAAATGAGACTCTTATTTTAATATGCTTACATGCATTTTAGAGCTGACTGGTAGGAAGATAGGGTGCTGGGAGCTAATTGGATATCTCTCCTCGTTACTTCAATTTTCTCACACAAACCTGAATGAGTGGCTACTTGAGATTTGTTTTTACTTGTCTAGTTTTTTTTTTTTTGGTTGTTTTGTTTTGTTTTTTTGTTTGTATTATTTCTGTTTTTGTTTGAGAGAAAATGTCCTTCTAGATAGCCCTGGCTGACCAGGAACTCACTGTGTAGACCAGGCTAGATTGAACACATGATAATCTCCTTCCCTGTTTCCTCAGTACTGGAATGGGAGATGTGTGCCAACACACTTATATTCAAACTTTGAAAAGTGAAAGTACATGGAATAATGTGAATAGAATTGGAAAATTTGGCATAATTGCTAGGCAGCCTTATGAACCCACTTGATGTTAGTGATCTGGAAATTAAAGTGAGAACAGTTACAAGAATTTATGTTTTTCTGCAGCTATGTTTGAGTCAATCAGCATTGGAACTTTGTGAAGTAGACATTACTAACAAGAGAGAGGCAAGAGCATTGATGATAATAAGATGAAGTAAATTCAGTGATAGATTATGAGTTGCAAGCCCAAATTAGAGGGAAATGTGGATGGGGGGGGGAGTGAGAATCACGGGAGGACCCCATGGGATAAGATAGTTGCTATATTTAAGGATAGCAGGAATGAACTGGTGGGCATGTGTCATGCTTGACACTAGGAATATACAGGGTTGGTAATAAAGGCAATATAAGGTATGTCCACAGGAACAAATATCAAAGTTGATGAAGAAACAAAAATAGGTCATGGAACTCAAAAGTCAGGATTTGGATAAATATTTATAGAATCAAGAACTGCAAGATGAATCATGCTAACAAGATTGATATCATACCATGAAGTAAAACAGCCAGTAGTTAAGAAGGAATATATTAAAGAAGATTCCCTAAACAGAGCTAATAAGGTCCCTGCTCTCTCATGTGTGCATAGAAATTTCTAAACTAGCTCCTGTAATTATGAAAACAGATAAGATCAAAATTTCTGCAGATTTGGAAGAGATTGTATTTCCAGCTCAAGTCTGAATTTTGAAGATCTTGAAGGATAAATGTGTTGTCTTCCAAAGCACAGTATAATCAACAGAAAAAAAAAATAGTACTTTAACTTCAGTACAAAGGCGGGGGGGGGGGAATGTTCCGGCCTAAGGGTAGTCACACAAGAGCAAGCTCTATTTACTCAGGAATAGGTCAACCTTTTTTTTTTCTATTCAAACCTGCATCTGATTCAATGATAACCACCCACGTTTTAGACAGCAATCTCCTTTACTAAATCTACTAAGTTAAATAGTAATCTCATTCTAGAACACCCGTATAAAAACACATACAATAATGTTGAATCGAACAACTGGATACTACATAGCTCAACCAAATTTTCATGTAAATGTAAGAGTCATGTGGGAAAACAATAAGTATAATTAAGTTAATGACATAAAATCCTAAGCTTGGAATCAGAAGAAAGGGGAATCATCTGCAGGGTACCTGGTTACCTCAAGAAAGAAACGTAGTTGGAGTGTGGCAGAAAACAACATCACCATTTAAAAAGGTTGCAGTTTGAACCATAGATTTTTGTTAGAACCAAATTTCAGTTAAACTAATGAGGTGAAGGAAATACTAAAAGAAGTTGTTACAGATAAATAGGAATCTGCTGAGAACTCATTCCTTTATCAGAGGGCAAAGTAGAAGGCTTTCAGAGGTTTACAAGTAAAGCAAAAAGTTAATGATCAGTACAAGAAGGAAGCAACCTGGATACCCAAGGACGGCACACAAACAGGAAAGCACAGACAGGAGGAAGATAACAAAAACGTTTTGTTAAAATAAAGCAAATGGACGCTGACCAAGGCATGTGCCTTCGTCCTATGAATCTATGAAGAGTAGTACATTTGTGAAAATGGTATTGTAGATAGATTAAGTAAAGGATAGGGAGAGGAGAGTATCATCCTGGGTTATTCACAAAAAAAGCTAAATGAAATAGCAAGTGTCCTTTTAAGAATATGCTGAGGGGGTTTTGATGGACAGAAAAGGAGGAAGCAGTGTGAGCCCGGAGGCAAAGATTGAAGTGATACTAACATAAGCCACAAGAATCGGGATGAGACTCTCTTCTAGAGACTGCAATCGGATAAGCCCTGGGTTCAACTATGATTCACATACTATTAGGAATAAAATTTGGCCAAGCACTTACATGTCACTGAGTCTCATATTTCTGTTAAGTAAGGATAGCAAAATTGTACAGTATTGTGAATAGCATTAGATAAGACTGTGTATGTTGTACTTAACATAGGGTTTGACATAATGTAAGCATTCCAAATACTCATTAAACCATATGGCCATGTTAATCATGCTCAAGGGATTAGCAGCTTTTAGTAACTTACTGTTAAACCCACCCTCGTCTCAACAAACAACTCCATTTTCTGCATGCTACACTGAAGCTACACTTCATTTTATCAATATTTCCTTAATAAATGCAAGTACTTGGAACTTCTAAATTCTTAACCTAACTCTGACATGAGCTTATGAAGGTAATGCTGTGAACTTCCAATAGAATTTATCTTCACTCTCTATAAATTAACATTCCCCCCTTATGATACCAGAGATAATAGACATCTGATATAAGAAGAAAAACACTTTTTTCCTATAGGAACTGTGTATTTTTTAGGCTGTTAACAACATTGACATTGGACTTCCATTCAAATGGTGACAGTTTGCAAAACAGAGTCATTTATCTCAAGGATCTAACATCTTCCCTGGGAGTCAAAGCATTACATCAGTAAGAACCAAAGCCATATATACTTTATGATTGTGTTCCAGAGACCTCTCTACAAGAGACTCTTCCTGCCAAAAGTTCTTAGTGTCTCATGAGAATGTGCCAAAACAGAATTTGAAATATTTTAGACCTTTCAATGGTTTTGAAAATGTGATTTTGATTCTGAAGGCATTTTTCAAATCTCCAGTGATACCTTGAAAGGAAGGGTATTGAAATATTAATCGCTGATATGGCAAACACGAAGGGAAGGAAATTGTCCAGTATTTTTATCTTCTAGACTAACTGGCCATGAAACTGTCTCTGTCAGACACACTGTTCTAGTATCAATGTTATTAGTCAAAGAACAAAATAAAGCTCAGTAAATACTCTCTTCCCATCTCTCTTTTTTTAACTCCTAACACTTGTATCAGACATCATACTGATTTAAACAATTCTCCCAAGTCTTCTGTAATAACTCAGAATGAAGTGTCAGTTACCTTGGTAAGGAAGACAAGGAAATTTGTTCCAGCCAGAGAAACAACATTTGAAACTCATGGGAGGAAAATTCTAGTATCTGAAATTAAAGAGATCCAGTTACAATGGAGCTCAAGAATGAAAACTGCACAGGGAGAGAAGCACTTAAAGGGACAGAGGAAGTTGGAGAAGGACTGCAGGATTTTGCAAATCATTGCAGGTACCAGAACTACATAAAAAAGAAGCAGATGAGCTTGCTAGTATTTTTCATAACACTTTTTTTGTGAGAAAAATACATAATGGAAAGTAACTGAATGTAGTATACTATTTTATTTATATTTTCCCACATCTATTTACTTATAATTTATTGAAAGTAAGAAGATTTAATGTATGCAAAGTTTATACATTTTATTTGTTCCTAGAAATTCATTAACTGGTTTCAAAATGGTTGATTACTTAAGCCTGATTTAACATTTCATCATTCAGGGGAATAAGGTAAGGATTAGATATGAACAAAAAATATTCTCTCAATTCATAGGGACTTTGTATCCCCACTACCTGAATCTTATGAATCTATAATTTAAGCATGAAAGATGCTTCATCCAAAAATATACATTTTTTTTCTTCTGTTAACAATAGTAACAGCAATGAGAACCTCATGTCAACAAGAGTTCATGAAAGCCGTGGAAAACAACAGAGTACAGAAAATTAGACCTGATTTTGTTTCTAAATTGCTGCTCACTGAGTGGCATAGGTAAAGCACTTAATCCTCACTCAGAGCCTTGGACTTCTTTTCCACATAGATAGGCATAATGATAAACTCATAGATTTAAATGAAAATCAAACTGTGAAATATAGAAAGTTTTTTGCCAAACATTGTATTAAGCTTGCTATTACCATATATTAATTAATTCTTATTACTAAACATTTAGTAATCTATTCAAATATTAAACTAAATGCTTTCACAAAGAATAAATTATATTTGACTTCATAACTAGTGAGTATTCACTTCATAGACATTTTAAATTGAAGCTGGATATGACCTAATCTGACTGTCAATTAAATTCCTCCGGAATATAATGTAAGGAAAACTGTTATTTAGTTAATATAAGAAGTATAATACTTACACATAAATACTAAAAATTGTATAAGAAAGCTACATAAATATCAGTGGAAAATTTTAATTATATTATAAAGATCCCAGTTAAATATTAAAATTAAAACTAAAGATACTATGACCAAATGGAACTTATTCCAGAAATGCAAAGGTGACTTATTTAATACTGGAAAGTTTGAAATGTTCTTCATCAATAAATCTAAGAAAATGATCTTTCTAGGCATTTAAAAAAAGCTTTCCAAAATTTAAAATGATAGTGCAACATGATATAAGCAAGTATGTGTGCATGTGTATTTGATTAAATATGTATATTGGGGATAAATAAAATTTTGGACAAAAGGAACAAAAAATGTTTTCCTCTACAGTTAGTACAATTTAATAAAGGAAATATCACTGCAAACAAAAGAACTTGCAAAGTAGTTGTTATTGTATCTTGGAAACCAAATTAAATAGACCAAAAGTTTAATAAAATTTAAGTATTATGATTTTGTCATGGCATAAAGTTAGCATGCAAAAATGTCATAAACACACACAGACAGACAGACAGAGACAAAGACAGCAAGAGAGAGAGAGAAAAAGAAAGAGCATGCACTATCTCCATAATACATCATTCAAAACTTATATAACATTGCAAATTCCTAAAAGGCTTGAGAGTAGATTTGAACAATTGAAAAGGTATTTATTTTTCTTACATAGGATAATTTGAATTCATAAAGACATAATTTTTCACTAAATTAATATGTTCATATGTACGAATAACATTTCAGTCAATTACTGAACAAATAATATACACTAATGACCCCATAATATCACTATGATAATGAAAAATTCGAAGTAGTTAGAGACGTCATACGGCAGATCAGTATCCACATGTCTGTGGTAATGTTGTCATAAGTAGAACTACCGCACTGCTGGTACTATAAAAAAAATGTACTACATATAAATTGTGTGCATTGTACATTCAATTATATACAGTGCACAATAAACATCATAACAAATTACTATCTTATTGATTTACACATTTAGTATACTTACATTTTATTGCTAATTCTAATGTGTACTTCTATTCATAAAAATGTGTACTATAAATCAGTATGCTATTATACCAGTTGTAGCCTCAGACATCTTGTATTTACTACATCATTTTGAATTCTAGATCTATTTTAACATTATTTTGCTTGCCATGCCTCTAGATCAAAAGGCTATGGGCTATATATACTATATATATTAGAAGGAGTCAATTGCCTAGGTTGATGGAAATGCATTCTTACTTTTATACTACCTAACAATGTTTTTCTCAGACCATGTCCCCATCTATAAGTGATGCCTGAGAGAATAAATATAGTGCTATTTCAACCACTGCAACAGATTACTTTTTTTCTGAAAGTAGACCTATGAATTCTAAACTTTGTGTTCATAAACATATATAATAGTCCTGAGAGAAATTGGGAAATAAGTTAGTCAGTAAAATGTTTATTTTCCAGGCATGAGGACATGAATTTCATCCCTAGAACAGATTTTTTCTTTTAAAAAGGTATTGATGATCCCTTGTATATTCATCTCTAGGAAAGCAAACCCCTAGCACTTACTAGTCAGCAACATTTTCTATTTGCCAAGTTCTAGGACATTTAAAGACTTTAAAAAAATTAGATGTATAGACCCTAAAACTTAACACCTGACCTTGTCGTCTGGCCTCTAACACACAATCACACATAGATGATGCATATGTACCAGTACACACATGCGTAGCTGGAGAAACATGAAAATTTACATACATATGCAAATGATATTATATACACTTACTGCCTTTTGGAGAATAAATTCTTTAGATGTTTATTTCACACATTAACTGTAGAATGCTCCAGAAAAAAAAACCTATAAATGTCAAAAATAGGAAGCAAAGTAGTATAAAACATTGATAAATATATGTAAGGGAAAACCTTTTTATATTATATGAAAATAAATGCAATAAAAAGGGAGAAACATGAATATCAATCTGGAAGAAAATGCGTGTACCATACCACAACCCAAAGTCTGCTTTCCTTAGTAGATATGACACTTTTAAATAATGAATGGAAAAAGAGTCCTTAGATAATAAGGTAAATGGCCAAAACAAAGGTATAGATTATTTAAGGAAAAATTGAACACAATTGGCACTCAAAAAATGAAAAACATTCACTCCTAATTGAATAAGTACAAGTTAAAACTATCCTAATATATTGTTTTACATATATATATATATATGTATATATATATATGTGTATATATATGTGTGTATATATATATATATATATATATATATATATATATATATATATATATATATATATATGCACACACACACAGAAATGTGAAATAGTTCTTATCCTGGAAATATTACCAGAAATATGCCATCTTTTCCATTTCTGGTATAGGTAAGTGTAAAATGGAAATTCTACTTGGAAAGAAAGAATAGAAGTAGCTGACAAACTTTTACTTAGCAATCTTTCTTCTGGGGACTTATTGTAGAAGGACCTCCACAAATACAAAGATATATATATATATATATATATATATATATATATATATATATATATATATATATATATATATATAAATAAAGATATTTATAAGAAAAGATACAATTATAATACCAAATATTTCCCATATATAGAATACTTTCAATAACTGAAAAATCCATGGAATTAATTATATAATTTCATAAAATATGGAAAGTGTTTTTGAACTGTGTAGTTCCTTCCAATTTTCCATCTAAGTGATAAAAGCAGGTGCACATGACTGTGTATGGGAAACTCAAATCATTCTAAGAGGGCAGTATTACAGTATTATCCTGATTCTCAGACTAAAGGTGTCATGTGAAAAAATATAGAACAACATTTCTTATTAACATTAATAAAAATTGACAAAATGTCAGCAAATCTAATCAAGCAATATAATACCAAGTATTATATAACATAAACAAGTGTGATCAAATTTTTAAAAGATTTATATCTTACATTATTCATATGTGGTTTGCTTGCATGGATGTATGTCGACCATGCCCAGTGTCAACATTGGCTGAAAAGGTCACTGGATCCTATGTGACTGGACTTATAGATGGTTATGAGCTGCTGGGGACCGAATGTGGGTCCTCTGCAAGAGGAGCCAGTGTTCTTAATCACTGAGCAATCTCTCTAGTGTTAGGGACACAATGTAACTTAATATATGAACAACAGGCAATAACAATTTTTATTAGAATAAAAAACAAAAACCATGTGATTGTCTCAATAGATAAATGAATAACATCTAGCAAAAATCAAACGCTTATCATAATAAAAACACTCCAGAAATTTGGAACAGAAATCAATGTTATTATATGATGTAAAGCATTTATGAAAACCCCTCCAGTCATCCCATTCTTAATAGTGATTGTCTCTCCTCTAGATTAAAGATTTAAAAAGATCTACACAGACAAGGATGTCTGCTTATAAAACTTCAGTTTAACACCATACTAAAAGATCTATCCAGGGATTTTAAGCAGCAAACAGAAACAAAATATGGTCATATTGGAAAAGAAGTGAGATTTTCTCATTTGTAGGGAACATAATCATTCATATATATCCATATCCCTAAACAACCCATAGAACAAACTATTGAAGAAATTATGTTCAACAAGGTTTCAAGATTCAAGATCAGTAAAGAAAGCCCAATAGTGTTTCTGTATATAATGAGTGAGCTGAAATTCAGTATTTACAATTCAACATTTAAGACTATGAAAAATTAAAATGTCAGAAGAAAATTTTGAAAGCATGGAACATATGCAACTGAAATCTACAATATATGATTGAAACAAGTTACAGAAGATCAGAAGAAAATGAAAAAATAACCCATTTTCTAAGTTTAACACCAAACCTTGTTAAGATGGCACTATTTCCTAAATGGATCTACAGACAATGCAAATCATATCAAAACCTGGTTGTTTTTTTCTGAATATGTTGACAAACTAAACATAAGAGTCACATGAAAATGGAAAAGGCCCTAAATACTTTAAATAGTCATGAAAGGAGAATGATGTCGGACTCATGCCCTCTCAATTACACAATTTAGTCCAAATTGAAATTACAGAAATAAACCAATATATTCATGGTCAGCTGATTTTCGGTGACAACGCCAAAATAAATAGTTCAATGTGAGTATGACCATCTTTTCAATAAATGATACTAGGACAACTGAATCATCACCACACACAAAATAATGGAGTTGAATTTTTTCCTTATAATCACATACAACAGTCAACTGAAATAAGGTCAATAGGAGAGCTAAAGCTGTAAAACACAGAAGAGAACCATGAACACATAGGCATAGAACATGAAATCTAAACATAGTTCTAATTTGCATAATCCTGGATTAGACAATGATTTCTCAAATATGATAATTGCAGTGAAAGAAAAATATACAAATTTGGCTTCATTGAAATTAAAGAGCTTTGAACATCATAAGACACCATGAATAATGTGAAGAGATATTCATTAAATTGGAGAAATATTTTGTATATTATATGTATGATAACAGTCTATGATGCACAATATATAAAAGATCTTATAACAATATATTATACTGAGTATTGTAAAATGGGCATTTATCTACAAAAAGGAAATGACCAAGAAACACTTGACAAAATGTCACAATCAGCAGTCATGAAGAAACAGAAACCAAAATCATAATGACATACCACTCTACACCCACTAAAACCAACATAAAAATCAAATACAGAAATAGTCATGGTTACTTTAGTCTATAATCCCAGCTCCTGGGAGGAAGCTAAGGCAAGGAGATCACTTCAGCTAAGACACATAGAGAAAAGTCCATCGCAAAAGAAAACAAAAACAAAATGCAAATAATAAAAGATTATGCTAAGAGTGTGAAGGAATTGAAAAATCCTCACTTCCTCCAACAAGTCACAACTACTCCAAAAGGGTATACCTCCTAATCTTTCTTAAACAGATCTACTCCATGGTGACTAAGCATTCAAATATATGAGCTTATGGGAGCCATTCGTATTCAAACCACCACAACTAGCAATACTAACAAAGAGTACCATACTGAAAAGGTTCTAGAAACATGAACATACGAGGGAAGGGAGAGGAAAGAAAACAGAAATAAAACTCCTAAGGGGAAAAAATGTTTCCATGAAAAAAATGCAACTTATTCTACTGTCATCATATCATATTGCTAAAAAAGCATGAAGAACTCAGTGAAGAGGAAACAGCAAAAATATGAGACTCAGCAAGAGTCAGAAACAGACAGACGGGAATCAGGAAAAAGCATCATTTGGCAAAGAAGAAAAAAAAACATAGAACTGTCATGAAATCTAAAGTCTAATTGTGAGATAGTAGATAATCTTGAAAACACTTTAAAGAACATATGAACAAGAACAAGAAGTGCACGTGGATTGAAACAGAAATGAAGGAAACATTATAATGAATACCTAAGAATTTCAGACTAGTATACGAGAATATTTTAAAAGCCTGTACTCCATATTAAATTGGATAATGTAAAACAAATGGATGAATTTCTAGATTCATCCAAACCAAAATCAAAATAAAAAATTAAATCAATTAAACATCAACAACCTAAACAGACCAATAATAAATAATGAGAATGTAATAGGAATAAAAAGCATTACAGCTAAAAAAAAAAGTTAAAGAACAAATGGATTCGCAGAATTCTTCCAGACTTTCAAAGAAGATCTATAGTCAATCCTTCTTAAACTATCCCCAAAAACAGATGAAATGTGTACCTCCAAACGCCTTCTATAAAGTATATTATAATAACCCAACTTGCTAACCTATATCTCGCCCTCTTTATTCTTAAATTCCCAACAAATCCCCTTCTCACATTCTTGATTTTGTTATTTGTTGTTTTTCTGTTTTCTTTTTTGTGTGACACCCATTGCATTTTACTAGAGTCAATTGTGTGACCCTGGATTCAGAACTATCCATTGGAGCTTGATAGATTCCTCTATGAGTACATGACTGAGGATCATGGCTACCCTTCCCCCAGAATCTATCAGTAACTAGTAGTTCAGGACTCCATAAGCCACTCTTGATTCAGAACTGAGTGTTCGTAGGCCAGTACTGCAGGACCATTGCAGACAGCCACAGCTTCTATGATGCCATGAGTTTGTTGTCTGTGCATTGCCCAGAAGAAAGCAGTTCACAGCCACTTTCCCTGTCTTCTGGGTATTACTTTCTTTTTGCCCTCTCTTCCAAGATGTTCCCCGAGCCTTAGAGGAGAAGGTATCAATTTCATGCTTAGGGCTAAGCACACCAGCTTCATTTATTCCCAACACCTTGAGCAGTCAAGCACTTCTACGTTAACCATGTATTTGTTGTAAAGGGAGAATTTCCTGATTTAGGCTGGGAGTAGCATTTGTCTATAGGCATAAAGAAATATTTAGAAGGTAGTGGATGCCATAACATTGAAGCTAAAAAGCAGTATGAAACTTTCCTCTTTAGTCTAAGACCTCCTCAGCAATGTGTTTCACCAGATTTCTAGTACCAGATATTATTTCCTCTGAAATGGATCTCAAATCCAATCAGAGAATGATTCGTTATTCTCATAGTAACTATTGTACCAGTGGGTACATCTTGCTTGGAAGGTTGTTATTATGGAGAAAAGAGTTTATCACTGATGCTTCTTCATCCTAAGCAGTTTGTCTAGCATCTCCAGTACTATGAAAGTTAGCCAGCAGGGAGGAAGGTTCCTTGTACCTTATCCATTCATCAGTGTATAGTCATTTAGGCTGATTCTATTTCCTGGCTTTTGTAAATAGAACAGCAATGATCACTATTGAGCAAGTCTTCCAAAGTAAGATTTAGAGCCCTTTGCAAATATGTTCAAAATTGGTAAAGCTGGGTCAAATTGTAGTTCAGTTTCTATCTTCCTGAGGAATATTCACACTAATTCCATAGTAGCTGCACTAGTCTACACCTATCAGCAGTGAATTTATGTTCTTCTGTCTATACATCCTTACCAGAATCTGTCGTCATTTGCTTGTTTGTTTGATGAAAGGCATTCTGAGGTGAAATGGATTTTTATCTTACTGCTCTGTCTACTGATGTCGAACACTTTAAAAAATATTAGCCATTTGTATTTTTTCTTTTGAGAATTCTCTGTTCAGATCAATGGTCCATTTAATTAGTTGTGTGTTTTCTTGATGTTTCAATTTTGTGAGGTCCAGATATTAATTATTTGTGAGATATAGCTGGAAAATATTTTATCCCATTCTGTGAACTTCCTTTAAACACAATTGAGGATCTACATTGCTGTACAGAAATTTTTAGTCTCATGAGATCCCATTCATTAAGTTTTGATCTTACACCCAGTGCTACAAAAGCCCCATGTAGAAATCCCTGCCTATGCTTTTGTTTTGAAGTGGACTTGCTAGTTTTTCTTTTGGAAGTATCAAATTATCTGGTCTTATTTTGAGTATTTTAATCAATTTTAGAGTTGATTTTGTGCAAAATGAGAGATAATAATCTAGTTTCATTCTATTAAATGTTGATATCCAATTTTCTGGCATCATTTGTTGAAGATGCAAGACAACCTTTTCAACAAATAGAATTAAGAAAATTGGAGGTCCACATACAGAAGGAACTAGATCTTTATCTATCAGCATGCACAAATAATAAATTGAAAATGATCAGAGACTTTAATTTCAGATATGGGACTCCGCAACTATTAGAGAAAAAAATATGGAAAACACTTTAAAACAAAGGCAGATAAAAGGACTTTCTAAAAACATCTATGATTACTCAGGAAATAATGCTAACCACGGACAAATAAAGGGTTTAAAAATTTAAAGAGCCTATATATTAAAGGAAATTGTGTATCAGGAGAAGAGACAGCCTATAGAAAGGGAGAAACATCTTTGCCAAGTATAAATAGGCTAATAAAATTATCAATAAACAAAAGAGGAAATACAAAAGACCAATAAACATGAAAAAAAATTCAACCTCACCAACTATCCAAAAATGCAAATGAAAACTACAAATTGAGATCCGATCTTACCATAATCAGAATATCTGTCATTAAGGAAAAAGACAGTAAGTGGTAGCAGATGTGGACAATAGGGGAACTTTACACACTGCTGCTGGATCTGTGTAGTAGTTCAGCCTTTATAAATCTGTATGAAGATTTCAAAAAAACGTTTATATGTTCCAACTACACTACATCTAGGTATTCACCATGAGGACTGCAAGTTAACATCTCACAGAGACACTTGCACATCGGTGTGTATTGAAGCAACATTTATAGGAATTAAACTGTAGAGCTCACCTAGCTCCAACCACAGACAAATAAATAAAGATTTGGTATACAAAAGCAATGGAATTGTTTTCAGTTATAAAGAAGAATGAAGTCATGTCATTGGTAAGAACATGGATACAACTGGAGAATATCATATTAAGGGAATTCAGGTATCTTGCACAATATTTTATGTTTCCTCACATTTGTAGTTACCCAATTTTATACAGTCACATAAAATATTATATATATATATATGACATAAAAGTAGAAATTGTCTAAGTGAAACAAAAGAAAAGTCAAGAAAAAGGAGGTTGGGAGAAATTTGTGAGGAGCCTAGAATATGCTCAACATACACTACATACCTCTAAGAAAAAATTTAATGAAAAGTTCAAAAATAAATTTGAAAAATAGAGTGAGTTCAATCCACAAATTTTATGTAATCTTGTTGGCATTCACATTCTGAATGGTGGCGAATGCAAATCTCAGGACTTTTTATAACTAAGAAATAAACGAGCAAATAAGAGGAAAGTAATAGAAGAGAAAACTTGAAAAAACGGAAATAAAATTAATTAGTTAATGCATTTATCTGGTATATCAAGATTGAAAGAATGTGAAGACCAGAGTCATAAGAAAATGCAATCATTAGAACACTAACAGAAGTGATAGATCTTGCAAAGTTGACAAGGAAAAAGCATTTGTACATATGTTGAGTACCTCGGCTTTCATGGCTAAGGATGAAAATGAAACATTAATGTCTAAATAATAATAGAATATTCACTATTGAAGGGTAGCAACACTAGGAAAAATAACCTAAGCAACTAAATTTGGCAGTATAGTGATGGGAGAGCAGAAAAAAAGTAAGTATATTAAACATTTTTACAACTACTTGAGACACCATGGAAAAATTTAAAAAGCTAATGACAAACTGCAATATATATATATCACGTTCACTAATAAAGACTTTTATTAAAATGACAGGAAATATATCATCTACCCAAGGAAAATTGGGCAAAGATATGAAAGGCATAAAGGAAATTCATGGAACAAATCACCTGCTTTCCACATTGAATAAGTTGTACAGAAACAAAAAGGTGAGAAGAACAGTTATTAATTACCAGGTGTGACAATCAATGTACTCACATTTTTAGAATCCAAACTCAAACAGAAACCATGTTTGACACACTGACAATATTCAAACATAGGTTGAGAAATAAATATTGTAGTGTTCCTAATTTCAGTAGGTGTGATGATATTTAAATTTATGTTTTTGAGGATTCATTTATTATAAAACATACTAAATTAGTGAAATTGGTATCTCGGTGTTTCAAAATGTTTCCTGAAAATTCTAAGATGGAAAATGGATAAATTAAGCAAAAATAAAGTTTACTTGTGTGTGTGTCCTGTGTGTGATGCATGCACATGTGTGTGTATGGCTGCCTGCTTCCATGTACACACATGGAGGCCAGAAGAGAGTATTGGTGTCATGTTCTCTTTATTCCTATCTTCTTTATTCCTTTGAGACAAGGTCTCTAACTGAACTTTGGAGCTAAGCTGGTGGCCAGCAAAGCACAGCGATCCAGCTGTCTCTGCCCCTGACCCCCATTACCAGAAGTAAAGCTAAGTATGCAAACACACAGCTTTTGATGTGAGTGGTTGCTGGAATGTGCTTATCTGTGAGCACAAGGACTTCTGTGCCTCCCACAACTCAGGTCCTCTTTTGCAACAAGCGCTCATATCCATGGAGCCATCTCTGCAGATTACCACCCCCCCTAAATTTTTAATACAAATGTTCAAATTTGTGGTTTCTAGTGCTACATGTCAGTACAATGATTGGTATTTAGAGAACAGATAGATCAATTAATGACATTTAGCTCAGTTCTCACTGAAGTGTTGTTCTCTGTTTCTTTTACCAGTATTTGTTTTTAAAGTAAAGATTTGAAAGATGCATATCAACAAGCCAGTGAAACAGATTTATGTCTTCAGTTGCTTAGACAATTGTGCACTCTTTGTCCCATTCAATTAAACTATTTATGGGCAACAGCTAAAATATGAACATCATAGTCTTGTAATTTCATTCATGAAATCACTAGTCCTTAAGGGAGTGATAATATGTGCATGCTGAGGAAGAGACCATAAGAAAAATAATTTGTTACTGATCATAACTCAGTCACCAGCTTCTGTGTGGACAAAGGGAAACATTCAAATGATGCTACAGCTGACTACTCTTGTTCCATCCTCAGACCCTTCTCACTAGCTAATTCCCAGGGTCACTTTAGCTCCATTAACAAATCTGGCTATAGTATTTTTGTTGTTGTTGTTTTTTGTTTTTTCGAGACCAGGTTTCTCTGTTGTTTCTCTGGAACTCACTCTGTAGACCAGGCTGGTCTTGAACTCACAGAGACCTGCCTGCCTCCCAAGTGCTGGGCTGGCTATGTATTCTTAATTCCTTCAAGGTCACGATTCCCCATATCTTTTTTTTCTTATGGCTCTAGACAATAGAACATGTAAAGACAAAAATCCTAATAGCTGACTCAGATGAAAAAATGCAACATGAATGATCAGATTGTCACCCAGAACTACAAGGGGTTAACACAACTGTTAAAGGACACCAAACAGGTAATGGACCTTTGAGAGGAAGCGGATTAAGACTATGGAGAAAATGCTTGACCTACTCAATAATGCAAGCTACTATTAGATATTTTAACACCATTGTAGCAAAATTCTATTTCTAAGAAAGTAAACGTGCTACCTTTTTCAAATATAAATGCAACATTCGTTTCAAGATTTCTCCACCTAGTCTGTCTACCTCTAAATTGCTGAGCTTTTCATGGATTTAGGAATGGAAAATGATCAAATATATCCTATACCTAATGAATCTCCACCTTTATGTCCCATCCCAAAGAACACAGCAACGTGGATTAGGCAGATAGCATTGTTTGCCTGCTCAAGTAATGAAGTCTAAGCCCATATTGTATGCTTAACGATTCAATGATTATGAATTTCATTATACTTATTTTATTTTATTGGGAGTATCATTTCAGTGACCATTTCTATACTAGCATGCCAAGTAGGAATTCAGGATCGTCTATCTGTTATTTCTAACATTTAATAGATTACATCTAAATGGAGTTCTAATTTTTAGACACCCTTGCTTATTCTTTTCTTCCTTTGCCTTTTCAGTATTTAGCAGTTTTCATGAATCCTCCCCACCCCCAACTGGCAGAGCCCTTGCTGGTTTGTGCACTTTTAATGAATTCTGTTTCCAACGAAAAACAAAATTTCACACTTTTGTTTCCTGCAGCTCACAGCATGAGCTGTTCTTCCACATTAGACCTACATGCATGCACATATGCAGTTGGGAAATCCTCACATACACATGTACATGTGCTTAGGAAATTAACGTTTCAGAGCCCAAAGCTCCTTGGCCTAACTATCCTGTATATAACTTAAATGCTGCCTTGGCATGACAGTCTCACTAAGCAGGAATCCCGTCCCATTCCCATGGGGTATGTGCTTGCTTAGCTTTGGAATAGACAGATCTTAAGTATCCTCAACTTTCACACAACAGGTTATATCCCAGATCTCATCACTAATGGGTTCTCTCCCTTACTCTGAACTTTACCCACTCATCCTCATAGTTCTGGCCCAGGTATGCTCACAGCAGCAATATGGAAACATTATGAGGGCAAGGGCAACACACTTGCCAGTGGATCATAGCTCCTTTCTGCACAACTGGCTCATAAGTTTGGAACAAAGATCTTGACTTTAGTCTTATTGTGTCTTTTACATAATGCTTGTCCATCAAAGCCCCCCCCCACACCACTTTCTAGTGAGGAAGAAATGGTGATTATATTACCTCGTCTATGCTATGTATTGAAGTGTAATCTTGTTGCTCTCCCAAGGATATTTATTTTAATATTTTCCAGTGAGGAGGAAAGTGATAACTGAATCTTTTTATTGAGCAGTATTGGACGCAGCAGCTCTGGAACAGGCTCATTTTGCAGCCAGACCTTGGCCTCTTTGTCGAGTCTTCCTTACCCATCACCTGTCCCCACCCTTCAGAAGACAAGTGTCCTAAGTCCCAGAAATGCCTCCTGCCCTGAACTTTGTCTATTTACCCAGGTAAAATGCTTTGCATGCTGGCTTCTTGTAAGAGCCCAAAAGAGAGAATGGGCTCTTGTCACAGTGCTATTTCCACTCTGCTCGGCTCCTGGTCACCTTGATATTTTCCTACTAAAACCAACTTCATAGCAAGCTCCTGGCCAAGCATAGTTTGGAAGTAAGCACCCATGCTTGTGGAGAGCTGAAAATGTAGCAGGCATTGTTCCATGTAAGGCCCCTCTACCAAGTTCTTGATTTAAACATTTCAGTGAGGTAACCTGATCTAACGGACTCACAAAGCTGTGCACATTATTCTCTGTACTCATCCTGCCCACTCCCTCATTGTCTCTAAACCCACTGCGCCCAGAGATGTCAACGCAAACTCCTGCACAGGGTCTAGTTCAGGAGGCACTCAAGCATCTTGCCAATTTTTATAGGCAGGAAACTGAGGCAAATGTGTACATGAAAATTGTAAGGGCATCTGCAGGGAGAGGGTGAAATGCTACGTTTGGGCTATACTGATTACAGGGCCACTGACCAAGAAGTAAGATTTAACACTAGCTTAAGCACCTGACAGTTTACTAGGTTAGTTAATGGATGTCTGAGCTCAACAGCCACCCACAGGTAACAAGGACAATGGGTAGAAATCCCCTGCTGTGTTGGGAAACTTTACTGTGCCCAGGAACCACCCACAGGTAACAAGGACAATGGGTAGAACTCCCCTGCTGTGTTCGGAAACTTTACTGTGCCCAGGAACCACCCACAGGTAACAAGGACAATGGGTATAACTCCCCTGCTGTGTTCGGAAACTTTACTGTGCCCAGGAACATGCCTGCACAGTTAGACTAGTTACTAATAATGCCCCTTTTGTCCCCCAAAGTAAACTAATATATGTCCCCTACTCTGCCACCCCTTTATACGCCACCTTGGCGGCTTCAGACAAAACTCTTTCGCCAAAGATGTTAAAGTCCTATGGTAGGTGTCTTCTGGAGCCTAGAGATGAAAGTGAGAATACTGGGATTTAACTAAATTCCCAAATGAAGTAATACAGGTGAGGATGACAAAAGCCAGTGGCAGCGCTTAACCACAAAAAGACAACTGTTTTCTAGTTTTGCAGTGCTTGATATTTATTGAAAAGAATACCATTGCTTTGTTCAGGTACTAGAGAGGGCCTGGACTGAATGCCCGCTCCCTTGTTTTTATTTGAGTACTACTAGTCCATATGTACACATCAGTGAGACTGCTGCAATTTTGAAAGAAAAATGACAGCTGTACATAACTGACGCATACAAGTAAAGAAATGTCAACATTTCATCTGTCAGGCAGGTACATCAGGCTCCTGCAGCAATCTGGTCGGGCAGAGGAGGAACCTGGGAGTAGGTACAGTACTGACCAGGCTGTAAGACCGGCCCCTTCAAGGGCTGGTGAGCTGTCCAAATCAGAGTCTGAATAGATGTTGCCAAGTCTGGCATCTTCCAGTTGGTCCTTATCTTGAAAAGTGGATGGCTGCAGATGAGATGCGGCGGTGGATGGTGATGAGGTGACAGCACGTTTCTGAGCAGATGTCGGTCCAGTCTGGCCCAGTGGATGGAGGCAACGGTGGCAGGAATTCAGATGGTCTGACCAGTTCTGAGACGGGCCTGGACGATGGCTGGAGCTCAAAACACAGTTCAGATTAGGAGAAGCAGGTGCCTGGATTGGTCATAGTTGAACACTGAGCTTCAGAGCAAGGCCCAGGCAGGCCCAACTCAAGCACTTACAGCAAGTAACTGGAACAAAGTCAAGCACTAACAGGAATGAAGTGGCAGGGAAGAGGATGGCAACGCAAAGGGGAGCGAGGAGGCAGCAGGAATGGCGGGTGGGGGTGGCAGGGAGGTGCAGAGCCCTCCCTCTCTAGGCACAAGGGGCTCAGGGGGCCTAGCAACCATCCTCTTCGCAGGCATCACCACCATCCTCGTTGTCACCCCAGCCAAAACACTGCTTCATCTCATCAACGAAGGCCCGGTAATCACTGAGGATGGGGCTATCCATCTCGATGTATGGCATCACCCATGCCTCGGCTTCCCCGGTGAGAAGGCTGATCAGGAATGCCACCTTCAATGCGTCGTTGAAGAAGCGATCCTCATTCACAAGCATGTAGGACGCCGTCTGCACAATGAACTCGGGGAGCCGGCTGCTCTCGCCACTAAACGTTGAGGGGAAGGGCACCGGACAGCTCGGCTGACGTACCTGGCGCAGTAGCCTGGCCCTCTCGCACACCAACAGGCGCAGCTGTTCCATGAGGCGGCTGTTCTCGATGCTCAGGGCTCGGTGCCTCACCAGAAGCGCGTGCAGAAGCAACATCAGATCTTCCACCATGACGAATCGCTTGGAAGGACTCAGTTTGAGGCTTGGCTGGGCTCCGCGGAGCTGCTCACAGAGGTGGAGCTGGAAGCGTGTGTGCTCAGTGGAGCTCGCTGGCCCTGGCTATGAGCTGAGGGGTCGGGCTGGCAGCGGAAGCTCCACCCACAAGGTCGTTTCTGGCAGCCTGTGCGCCAGCGCGGTGCAGTAAGGAAGGCGTAGCCCGGAGGGGAGCAGGATGGTGTGGGGGCGTGGCCAGTGTGGGGTCGAAGGCCAGAGTGGACCGGCCGGAGATGGGCGTGAGCAAGGGAGCGTTGCCTCCGGCACCCTGCCAGTTCCACCAACAGGCTGAAGTGAGGCTGGGGGAACAAAGCTTGAGACAGTGAAGCTACCTGAGCGCTGAGGCTCGCCAGTCAGGACCGGCCTGAGCCAGTTGAAACTTCTCTCCAGCCAACCCCACCCCTTCATCCAATACAGTTGCCATAAGCTTTTTTTTTGAAGAGTGATACTTTCTTAACACATTTCCTTGCTTGTTTAAATTTCACCCTGACAAACAGCAATGATACCGAGGGCCACAGTGCAGGAGGTCATTTGGGTTCAGAGTTGAAGGGGTGCTGACTTTCATTAAATAATATTCAACAAGGACTTCCCTTTTGTTGAGAAATAAGCATTTCATTAGAAAGATCTGCAAAATCTACACGGAGTATCTACTGACAAGCATCTTGTCTTTGATTCAATCAATTTTCCCCAATCCCAGCCTTATCTCACTGTTACATTTAATCCCTTAGCTGCCATTCTTCACCTTTTACAGCATATTCTCTCTAGAATAGCCCAGAACACTTTTAGAACGTGAGTTAGAGTCTTGCACTTCAGTGTTTAAGGCCCTCCAGCAGTTGTCATCGTAGTCACCTCCACCCCCACTCTGCTGTTGTGAATAAAAAGCAAACTCTTGATCATAATATACAAGGCCCCGCTCCTCCTCCCCCTCTTCCCGGGCCTCCTGGTCTGTTCTGATCACAGCCCTGACAGTAGTTATGGCCTCACCTTAGATCCTTGGCCCCTTTGCCCATCCTCTCTCACACTTCACCTGCCTGACTCATTTTCATACTGCTCTGAGAAAGGGCTTCCCAAATGATCTCATCCCTACTTCATTTACCTACACAGTCCTCATCATATTAAGTGTCACATCATCACCTGCCTATACTTTCACATATAAGTCAGTGCAGCAAAGGGGCTTGGCTTTGCCAGCTGCTCTGTCTTAGTGCCTGCAAACACACCTGGCCTAGAGAAGGGCTCCACAGATGTTTGGCAAATGAAAGGATTTTGAGGCACAGGTGTTGAGATAAAAATCAAAAGTGGTGGCTGCACAGTATGTCCAAAAACACTCTCCAATTGTCCAGTATGTTCTAGCTCTGACCATAAAACAATCTCCGTTGATAAATGATGGCTGATGAAATAAAACTGACAAGACAGATTTTTGAAGGCAGTCTTATGTACTTAGTCCTTTAAAATAAATTGAACTGTTATGGATGGAAGTGGGAGGCTGGCAGGAAAGAGAAAACTGGATCCACAGTCCAAGTGTAAAGAAAAGAAAAGCTCACACTGGTGAAAAGAAATCAAGGGAAATTGAGACCGGGGGAGTGAGGTGGGGGGGGAGAATATGAGTCCCTGTTTACTCCTGTGCTGTGAACTCTCCCACTACAACAGAGGCTCCTTGAAATACTGGAGGTTAAAGGTTCAGTGGGGATGGGAAAACTGGAGAGAAGAGAGGTGACGTGACGGATAGGTTAGCCCTAACTAAGGACACATGTAGAAGTCTGATAGAATTCTACTAGTTTGTAAGTTAAATAAAAAATTAGAACACATAAAAATTGAATTATGGATAGATAGTGCAACTCCCTGAAAACATGGGTTATTAAATGAAAATCTCAGTGTCAGCACAGGAAACCTTCTTAAGAGTTATTGCTCAGCGGGACAACAGAGACACCAAAACAGTATGGAATACTGCTACTGTGCTTGGTTGCCCACCAGAAGTAGTTGCTAAGATCCTATAGTTGAAGAAACCACACACATTATGCAGGACATAGAGAAAGCAATCTCAAATTGACCAGGAAACTCACTCCCTGATGCCTATCTGTTTCTTAACAAAATCCAAACAATTTGGAGGCTGAGACTACCTTTGTCCTGTTCCTGCAACCACACAGTGAAGTAAAGTAGATAAGACAAACACCAGTAATCCCTCTGGGGAGCCCTTTGATCTTGGAAGGCAGGAAATGGCCTGTTCAAAAATGTCCCAAGCTGAGCAAGGACTTTGTAAAGCAGTTTTTCCAAGTTTGCGGGCAGTAGATAGAGACACGCAGTTTGGGGATGGCTCACAGGCGAAGCAATGTGGAAGAAAATTCAAATTCAGTGTCAGTAGGCAGCATACAGAAGGTAATTGCCATTTACGCAGCATTCAGGTGACATATGACTCACATACCAGTATCAAGACTCATCAGACTCTCTGTCACCATTCCCCCTGCTCAAGGGTGAAGATAAGACTTCCTCATTCTCTTTCTTCCCATCAAGTGACCTGTGTATGCAGTGGTAGACCCCTGTGAAGATGTCAAGACAAAGGCAGGTAGTCCCATGACTCTTCTCAGTCTCATTATCTTCAGTAGGGTTGTTTTGGACTACATCACATGGCAAGAACACAGGCCTTAGGACAAGGGATGCATAGCTTCTTGCTATGTCTACCTTCCATGCTCCACGTTCTGCCTCAGAATGTACTCAGCAGCCAGACTGTCAAATTCTCTTAAAACAAATATGAAAAAACAATATGTCTTCGGCATCAGAGAGGCATGAAGAGCACATGTGGCATTAAGGTATGCCTCTGGAAGCCAAAAGTAGCTTTGGAGACTATTTTTTAAATTTTCATGGACTTTTTTTCCACGTACATATGGTGTATAGGTGTGGCAGTATGTGCAGGGGTTCAAGGACAGCTTGCAGAAGTCATTTTAAAAGGAACATTTATAAGAAAAACATAGATGCCGGCTACTCTGCAGAGCTAAACCTATGTGACAGTATTAGCTAAGCACTGAAGGACGGCTTTTTCTAGTAACTAAGTCTGAGAGGTTTAAGGACCTCCGGACTACAGCCAGGAATGAGGAAGTGTCTTCTATCCTCTCCAGCTTATCCAAGTGAAACAGTTTGGGAATTTTGTTTTGTTCTGTTTTTTAATTAAAAATACTAAATTAATAATCTCATAATTGAATGAAATTTTAGTAAATAATGCTGTATGTTAACAGAAGCATTCTCAACATTTCATTATCCCTCAAAAAATATTTTAACAAAGTTTCTGAAAATTCACAATCTCTCTCTTTCTGTCTCCCTGCCCCTCTCTCTCTCTTTCTCTCTCTCTCTCTCCATCCTCTCTCCATGCTTCATTGCGTCCTTCCTTCCCTCTTTTACCAGACCATACCCTCTCTGCCTTGTAATTATCCCCTTTCAAAACTGAGGAGATATAACTCTGTTCATTCTTTCAAAGGACACTGAAAAAGCATGATACCAAATAAATCTATAAAATTCGTGGATTTCTAGGAATTACTGTGTTATAAAGATTAATTTGTGCATTATATTTACATTTCTACATTACTAGAATATTGACTTTGTTGACTCCAGCATATTGCACTAGGATTATTACTCTTATTTTTCTATTGCCCAGTTATATTAATATAATTAGTTACATTCATAACACGAGAGAGTCTAGACCTACTTCACTCCTAGCACTTTAATACATTTTAGGAAATGTGTGGCAAAATGTTAAATCTGTTGAAATAGATATCAAGACAGTGGTCTGATATCATTTGTGGTTGGTCTAGGTATTTAGTAACTATTTAATTCCGGTTCCGTTTCCCTTGGGACAGAATGGTGTGGTGAACTAAAGATAACCACAACATTTTAACTAGTCAGCAAAGAGATAAGAACAATTCTTTCTGCCCTGTGATTTTATCTGACAAGTAAAATGTAAAGAAATAACTTAAAATTTATGAAACAAATTCTCAGGGACCTAGCTTCTGCCTTTTCACCTTGATGTGCTAGGGAAGGAACCAAAGGGGGCCATGTGGAGAAGGAGGTGAAGAACGAGGTCATGGGGAGGAGCAGAAGGCAGTAACTGCTTCACAGTTCAGCAGAGCAGCCTGTGGAAGTGGCTGAGTGAAGAACTGCTGAAAACAAAACAGAGAAAGAAAACCTCCACCCAGATGAACCCTCAATGAATTACTAAGCCACAGAATCATGAGAAAACAAAATGAGAGTTGTTGCAAGCCATAAAGATGTGGGATGACTTGCTACATGGAAGTAGGGACCTGAAACATGCTGAAATTAAAGGTACACTACATTCGAAAACATAAATCCCATTTCAAAAGTTCTGATATGATCGTTTTTGAACCTGTATATTGTTTTTTATATATATTCTATATTTATTAGACATCTGTTAATTATACAAGAGGACTAACAGACAAAGTTCTCAGCTCTTCCCGGTGATCCACAGCCCACATTCTGAAACCATTTCTCTGTTCTTACTGACAAACCATGGTGGTATTTCCCCTGTGGTATAGCATCCCACACCAAGTAACAGAAACTAGGAACAGCCCCTGTTTGCAAAGCCCATAATGATTATTTAAACTAATCATTCCTAAAATGTTTGCCTTGTCTTTCCTTTCTTATACACACGGGGGGGGGGGGAGAGAGACAGAGAGACAGAGAGAGAGACAGAGAGACAGAGAGACAGAGACAGAGAGAGAGAGAGAGACAGAGAGAGAGAGAGAGAGAGACAGAGAGAGAGAGAAAGAAAGGAATATATACAAAAAAGTAGCCTATGACTTCCCCACACTTGTTTCTCCCCTCTGAATAAAGTGTGTCTTTTCCTTCTGGAAATGTATCTGTCTACATAAAAGGCATCTCATGAACGCATTATAAAAGAAAAAATTAAAAAAGGAAAAAGAAAAGAATTCTAAATTCAAGCACTGGTATTACTGATTATTAACTGTACGGATTGAGAAAGTCATTTTATTATTTTGTTACTGAGTTGCTTTATGAATAAGTGTGTCTGGTTATAGGACCTTCATCACAATGATACAGGAAAAGCAAGACATTGTCTGGAAACCAGCAAAGTGCCATGTGCACAAACATATTATTGTTCACCGGAGTATTGTGATTTACTAGACTTGAAGTCACTGTATTACTACCAACATTTAAATTTTATTGTGCAGTTATTTCACCTCTTATTTAACCTAATACCTACACATTTATCTTGAAATCTTAAAATAAACATTTACACTTGAATAAATAGTTGGAAGAATACTCTGTGTTACGAGGTTTCTCAATTTATTGATTTCTTGATTTTCAAAGACAGGGTCTTGTTATGTAGCCCAGGCAGAATTGGAACTTGTGATACTCTTGTTTACATTTCTGAGGACAAGGATGAAGTCTATATAACAAGTCCATCAAATCAAAAAAAAGTTTGGGGGAAAGTATGAAATATGTGCTTTTTGATTTTATTTTATTTTTGTTGTTATTGTTATTTATAGACAAGGTCTCATGTAGCCCAGAATGGTCAGGATCTCATTATGTAAATAATGATAACCTTGAATTTCTGATCCTTTCATTTCTGTCTGTTAATTAAGTGGAGTTACAGACATACACCACCACACTTAAGTGACACAGAGACCAACTAGTAACAGTTTTCTTTCATCAGAGTGTGTACCCGTATGGTGATTCTTGGAGAAACCAAAATCCAAATCTAGGGTCATCTTTCAGTTCTAGGACGTTGTTGAGCCTGATCTCAGCTGAGTCCCAGCCTTTTCTATTTTCAGATTCTATGAGTCTTCTGCTAACCTCTTTTAAGTCTTTTGATTTCTACTAAACACTGGTGACTATTTCTTGCAATACAAAAAATGAGTTCATTAAAGAAATACTTTCCCAGAATGAGATGAGGTTGTACAGGAATAGCCATCAGACTCCTTTTCAGATCTCCTACTGGTTCTTGCCAGGGCACTGTTTGTGAAAAGTGGGAATGTGATATCATAGCTCACAGAGAAGAAGTTCACAGTGAAGTGATGTCACTAATGAAAAAGATGACAGATGAGGAAGAGAGGGTCCATAGGAAATCAACAACATGTGGGAAGCAAGGTAAAAATGTTATCTTAAAGTGATACAAAATTGGAAAAGAAGATGAAGATGGGCCCTGATGTCTAAACACCAGTTCTACACATGGCGCTGTTCAAGTTCCACATCATTTTCTGCCATCACTAACCTTTCAGTATCTCGGAATCCCAATTTCTTGATCTTTCTGTTTTTGTAAAAAGTAACAAGGCCTCCTAACATCTATGACTCAGATAAGAAAATTAACATGGCAGTAAGTTTTAAAGTGTAAAAGTATTATCACACATTAATCTTTAAAAGTAATTTCTTTTAAACTTGTTTTGAAATAATTTTAATAAATTGTATAAATTCCCATATGAACTAAACAGGGTTGAACTAGCTGCCATCCTTTTCCTGTATTTGTTTATATTCCTCTGAGTCATTATTTGTGCATATTAAAGTGTGTATAATTGCATTATCGTTTTTTCTGAACCATGAAAGTGTTGTAAATATAAGCATTCATTTCTGTTTATTATTATGAGAGGCATTTTCTAAAAAATAAACACACTATCCTCCCAAACTTGCAATATATAGCAAATCAATGTGATTGACATTGATAAATGCTACTATTTAATCCACTGACCCCTTTAAGATTGACTCCAATTGCACCAAAAACAAAATTTTGGTTCCAGGAGTCAATCTTGGGTCTGGCACTTAGATTTTCACCTTGACTTTCAGGAACAGCATTGTTCACTAATATGGGGAACCTCTATTCAGATTACAGGCTCATAGTTCCCTGTTGTACGTACTGAACAACTTTCTATGCTCTTTGTGGTCTCAAACAATTCTTCAGTCTTTCTTTGTCATAAAACTGCAGTCTGGTAACTTTGAAAATGTTTCCTTTTGGATGTACATGGTGGCACACGGATATAACACTAAATCTCAGGAGGCAGAGGCAAGAACATTAGGAATTTGAAGTCCTTCTTAGGTACATAGCAAAGCTAGGCCAGCCCAAGCCTCATAATTGCAATGTTTTATACCAAGTATTTGTTCTCCTAAGTTAAAATAATAGTTTTGTAGTCATTATTAAGTATTTAACGTTAATTTACATTATCCTATTACGGAAGGATATTTTGCATCGTTTTCTACTTATTTAATTTGGCTGTATGAACCTAGTGTTTCCCATTTTCTTGCAATGGATTATAACCTATTGCTATCATTCACACTGATGCACAGAGTTCCCAGATATACCAAGTTGGAATATGTTAAACTAGAGTCTATTTCACTCTTTGAGCACTTTGTTTCTAGAATAGTAGACAATATGATATGCCAAGCTCACTTTGTATTTTTCTGCCCTGTCTCTGAAAACAGCCCTTAAAGGATCCCTCATTATCTATGGCGGAGAGCGGTTTATAGAAATAAAGATGCTATGCTTAGAAATGCAAATTGCTATTGGTGATATTGATTTTTCACTATGGAGCTACTGTAGAGTCATAGGCTAAAATGAACCTCATTAAAATGAACCTCATACCTTACCTCATTAGGTATACAAATATTAATTTCAGATAATTTAAAGACCTAAGATAAGAACTAAAACTATGAAGTGTCTATTTATAAAAGAAGGCAATTAATATTTGAAAATCCTAATAATCATAAAATTATTTTGCTACTCAAAGAATACATTAAGCAAATGAACAAACCACTGACTATTTGCATCTATACATACTATGTACTATATAGATACATACACAAATGATTAATACCTGGAATAAGTAATATAATTGAACCATCAAACTATAATGAACATGGTAACCATGAATAATATGTGCAAGTTATAATATGTGCATATTGCTAAATTAAAGAAAATAATATAAGGAAAATTATAGTCCCAACCACTTGAGTGTCAAGAAAAGACGAAACAATAGACATGGTAAAAAGATCATTGCTACAGGCTAGAGTTGTTGAGGGAAGAATAGTTGGAACACAGAGGACTTTTAGAAACCTGAAAGTATAACCTTATAGCTTATGACACTGTAATGAAACATTTTTGAAGGCTAGGTGAAGTTCAAATTTCAGCTCTATTCCACTAGGAGAGAACTTTAGTAAACATGAGGTATTCTTTGTATCCAAATCATATATGCACAAATTTCAGTTATCATTTGAAACTGAATTCTGTCCCCTACCTATTATATTTATCCATTCAAGTCTTAATCCCATATATAAAATGTGACCTTGTTTGGAAATAAGTTCTTTATATCCATTCTTTAGTTAAAATGAAATCATTAGAATAGGAATTAAAGCACCTGTGCTTGGCATCCTTTTAAGAGATTGAGAAAAAGGTGCACCACAAAGGGAAGGTTATGTGAAGACAAAAGGAACCAGAAACCATCTATGAACCAAACAAAAGCCTAAAACACATCTTTCCTTTATATACCACAGAAGAAATTAACTATAACATCTTGATCTTTACTTCCACCCACAGAAATGGTAAGAAAATTAACTTCTTCTGTTTAAATCACCCAGTCTTTATTACAGTGCTTTATTACAGAATATCTAGCAAATAAATATATTTTGCTAATTAATGTCAACTTCTCAAAATACAGTTTAGTTACCAACTCTATGTCAGATTAAATAATTGTATAAACATTAGATTTTGCCATTAACCCTCTAGTTCTCATCTAGCTATAAGAATACAGATATATACCATGAAAATTGTCCCATCACATAATTTAATATTGTAAAAATCTGTTGATAATTACTCATTGTATATCTGATTTCAGTGCACATAGAGCAAAGACTACTGTGTTCCTTTCCTTTCTCCCAGTAGCAAAACTATTTTACAAATTTTATAACATTGGTAAATAGAAATAAGGTAATTAAGGAAAACAAAGACTATAGTAGCATGGCTAGCATTCTTTATGACATTGAGTTTGTCTTTCAGAACTTAGTTTAATCCATATTAAATACTATATATCCACATATTTAAAAGTAAATATATACACACTTGACAAACAAAACAATCAATTAAAGTATGTTGGAAGTATGTAATTTGCTTTTTTATTTTACAAGGGTTACAGTTAAGAGATTGCATCGACTCACAAAAGAAACTTTAGAACAGTGGTTTTCAAAGACACAAGGTTCGCCTAAGATCATATCATATACTTAAAATTTTTTATATTTACATATATTTATGATTCTTAAGAGTATCAAAACTATAGTTATGGAATAGCAAGGAAAATAATTTTATGGTTGGAAGTTACCACAACATGAGGAACTGGATTAAAGGGTCACAGGTTGAGAACCACTGCTTTAGACTTTGGACTTTTGAACAGTGTGGAGACTATGAAAGGTGATGGGGACTTTTGAAGATGGACCAGATGAAATTTGCATGTAACATGGCTACAAGTATATGAGGACCTAGGAAAGAAATGTGGTAGTTTGAATGAGAATGGCCTGTACCTGCCTGCTGACATACTCCCTGCCATTAAGGTCAAGGACTCAATCTCTGACACTGTGAGCCCTCCAATAAACCATTTCTTTTGTAAGTTCCCTTGGTCATAGCGATAGAAAAGTAACTTATTATAGCAATAGAAAAGTAACTAAGACAAGCTGTATGGTCAAATGTTTTAGCATTATTTACAGATGCAAATTCCTCAAAAACATAAAACTTATCTGTACCTTTACATTTGAAGTAATATTTTTATATTGATTACCTTTCTTTAAAAGACACCAGATTATGTCCTCAGGGTCCACATTTACAGACACTCACACTTAAGGCAACTTATAGCAGGGATAACCTGGTGGTTTTTCCTCCACTTTGGATAGATTTACTATATAAGTCTGGTAGTGACTCTCAGAAATGATCAACACAAGCCTTAGACATTGCACACAATGGATATAACAGCACAGGGCTTAAGTTAATCTGCTGTGAGATATGCTTTCTCCTTGCATTTAAGAGCTGCTATTTGGCTTGGCCTTAGAGATGAGAGAAAATCATAGCTTAGAGGAAGAAGCAATCAAAATAAAGCCCAAAGCCCCCAGTTTCTATTTTTTAAAGGCACAGTTTTCCTATACTTCCCTAAACAAAGGCCAATAAATAGTTAGGTGGCCTCATTTCATGCACAAAGCAAAACAAAATTTCAATGTTGACAATTTAGCTCTAATGGTTCATATAACAAATTAAATTAGATTTTCACATTGTCACAATTTAAAAAAGAAACTGTTTTAAGTTTAGCACAAAAGAGCTTCTCTGCAAGTCTATTAGTTACTTTTCTCCAACTATGACAAAATACCCAACGATGGAAGTGACTTAAGGGAGAAGAGGTTTATTTTGACGCACGATGTCCCCTTATGGTGAGGAAGGCATAACAGCTGAAGAGGCCCAGTGCATGGGATCAGGAGCCCAAGGTATGGCTTACTTACATCTTGTTGAATTTGGAAGCAAAAAGGAATGCACAGCAAGGTATAATTCTCAATTCCTATTCTTACTAATCCACCCCACATAAGGGGTGCCTCTAGTCTCACAGAGTCCACAACATCCCAAACACCATTACCATCTGGGAACAAAGTATTCAAATATGGGATCCTGTGTTGGAGCCTCAAGCCAAGCAGTTCTCAACCTGTGGGTTGTGATTCCTTTTTTTGGCGGGGGGGCAGTCCTAAGAACCTTTTCACAAAGATAGCTTAAGACCATCTGCATATCAGATATTTACATTACAATTCATACCAGCAGCAAAATTACAGTTACGAAGTAGCAACGAAAATAAATTTATCGTGGGGAGTCACCATAACATGAGGAACTGTATTAATGGGTCAGAGCATTAGGAAGGTTGAGAACCACTGCCAAGCCACAATAGCAATCAAATAGTAAAAACATAAATAGTGTGCTTTTTTATAACTTGCTTCTCAGATACTCAGAAAAAAAAAATCTACAGCAGGCAGTTGATAACCTGCCATAGCCCAATAACATATCTTTAGGATTACTGAGAAAATTCAAAGAATACTTTAAATGGAAAATTAAGGGAACAAGGAGGGGAGTATGGGAAGGTTTAGAGGTAGAAAGGGGAGTGGGAAATGGTGTAATTATATTATAATCTCAAAAATAAGAAAAAAAATTTTGAAAAGGAACATTAAAGTTTTCACTGTTGTTGGCATGTTTAATTAAGTCAGTTACCTAAGTCTCTGAAGCATAGCATTCAACCAAAGCCCACTTTTGATGCAAAGGTTCAGGAAAACTGTGTGTTGCATCTTTGTGAGAAGAACTGTTATCTCCATTAGAACATTGCAATGAAAACAGAACCTTTATAAATTTACTAGATTATTAGTAAAAACAGAGACAACAGTGATTTAATTTAGCAGTGGCTTTCAGTAGAGTTCTGATGAAGGAATGTTCTCAGTTATTCAAATGATTTGGAAATCCAGCCTTGGGTGCATGCATATACTTCCACATCGACGAGGGACCTTGAAGTAAATCAAAACTAAAACTTGACAACTGTAGACTTAACCTATTTATAAGAGCAGCAGGTAACATCCACTAAAAGAGAGTAAGAGCTATATGCCATTATGAGTACATATCCAAAGGAAAAATTAAAACTGGAGAGAGGGTGGTTTTTGCATTTTAGTTCTTTCTGTGCTTGCTATTATCTCACCAGAAGACTAAGCTTGCGTTATGTACTTGGTGCTAGGACTGCAGAGCTATTATGACCCTACTTTTAGTCTACTTAAAAGCTTTAAGAAGGTCACATAAGAATGAAATTGGGGAAAATTTTAGGCAAGATACTTATTGTACATGTAAACTGTTTCATCATTACCGTTCCTACTAAAGTTACATATCTGTACTTGAGATACCATTATCTTGCTGATCTTTCCCTTTCTCTTAGTTTATTACTTTTCATTTTCTCCTTTTAGTTTTACTAAAATGCTTTAGAAAATCTGAACAGAGGAAATTAAAATGTTCCTATTTTCTAGACTCAAATAAAAGTAAAAGCACAAGTTATCAGAACCTTAGCAATATATCAAAAACTGATACGAAAGAAAAGGTTATAGCTCTAAGGTCTTGCATTAAAAATAAAAGAGATTTCAAATAAATAATGACACAGTTAAGCATCTTAGGAAAATACAAACAAATCAAATTCAAAACCAGCAGGAGGAAAGAAATAATAAAGATCAGAGCAGGAACTGATAAAATTAATATTAATATAAGTACACAAAGAATTAATGAAACAAAATGTTAGTTCTTTTACAACATGGACATTAAGCCAAACAAAACAAAACAAAGAAATCGAGGATCCAAATTAACAAATTACAGGTGAAAAGATATGAATTAGATAAAGGGGATGATAAGGAAACACTTTGACACTGCATTCCAAGATGATGAATGATGAAAAATCTAGAAGACATGTATAAATTCTGAGTAACATATGACCCACTAAATTTAATCTATAGGATATAACAATTTAAACAGATTTATAATGAGAAGCAATACTCAAACAGAAATTATCTCCCAACAAAGAAATCCTAGGACCAACTCTCTACAAATTAAACATGCTTTGTTTAGATTTTATATATATATATATATATATATATATATATATATATGTGTGTGTGTGTGTGTGTGTGTGTGTGTGTGTGTGTGTGCGCATGTATATGTGTGTATGCATGCATGCATGTATACATTGACATATGTGTGTGGACATGCACATGCATATGCCTGTGAAGGCCAAGAGAGTACCAGATCCCCTGGAACTGGAGTTACCAGTGGTTGTGACCCTTCATGTGAGTGCTAAGCATCAAACTTGTATCCTCTTCAAGATCAACAAGTGTTCTAAAATGCTGACCAAAGTCTTCAGCCCTGTAGTATGAACTTTCTAATGTGTTGTTCAATCCAGTTTGCATGCATTTTATTGAGTATTTTTGTACCCATGTTAATTGAAGAAATTGGCCTATAATTTCTTTATTCTTGTTGTTCTGTCTTTATTGGTTTTGTTATCACAAAATGAGTTTTTCAGAGTTTTCCCCCCTTTTATTTTGTAGGATATTTTGAAGAACATGGGTGTTAATTTTCTATTAAAAATATGGCTTTAAGGGCTGGAGAAATTGTAAAAAAAGCAGCAATAGCAAAAATAATAAAATACTTATAAATGAAACCAAGGTAGAGAAAGTTCTATGTATTGATAAATATACAACATAGAATAAAGAAACTGAAAATCAAACAAATAGAAAGATATATCATGTTCATAAATTGGAAGAATTAATGCTGTTACAATTCACACCACTGAAAGCAATGCAGACATTCAGAGAGATTATTCTCTAACAAAATATGAATCAACCACCTGTTTTTGGCAATAATGCCAAAAATCTACACGGAAGAAGACATCCTCTTTAAGAAATGTATGTGGAGAAACTGGACATCCCCACATGGAAAAATGAATCTAGATTGTCATCGCTCATCCTGTACAAAAATCAATTCAACATGGATAAATTATTTTAATTTAAAACTTTAAATTTTGAAAATTCTAGAGAGAAGCACAGTTAAAACATTTTCCATTATACCAAACACAAAGATAATTAAAAAGATCTTTCTATGAAAATCACGATATCTCACACCTTATCAAAAAATCAAACAACAACAAAAACCAGAAAGAATCTAGATGTTATTTCTTGTTTTTGCTCTTTGCTGTGCTATGTCTTGGCTCTAAGTCAAGGAAGTTACAAAAGGAGACAACTGCAGAGAAATGTTGGGAACATTTGGAACAGAAAAGCTATTTCATTAAAATATATCAGATAAGGTAATGTTAGTAAAAATAATACACATGTGACAGTCGTTCAGTCAGTGTTGATGATCATAGCTATCTGCATGTGAGTCAAATAGAATGCTTTCTGTGTACTTGTTAGGTTAATTTCTTGAGACGTCATTCAACTCACAAATGGCTTAGATGTTTGCAGGCCTCATATAGGTTTCCAATGAACAGTTTGTTTTTCTTTCCAGCCCGATTTTTGTTGGGTCCATCGGATTCAAGACATTCATCAAAAATTTCACCCTTATGTTCTGTACCATTTGTAGCTTCTCTATAAATGTTCACATTTTGTTTTCATGTTTATGTGCATGGGTTTCTACTGCCTGCATATATGCCTGTGCATCATGTGTATGCAATGAATGTCTAAGGGGACCGAAAAGGGCATCAGACCCCCTGTCACTGGAATTACAGATAGATGGTCCTGACCCACCCTGTGAGTGTTGGCAATCAAAGCCACATCCTCTGGAAAGGCAGCCAGTACTTTTAACTGCTGAGTCATCTCTCCAGCCCCAAATAATCCCATTTGAAACAATATGACTGGTACCCACCAAAAGTAAACTTGGAATTACCCAGTTGAGAACTGAATCAACTTTTCAAAAACTTGATCAAAACCTTTGTTCAGACATTTTTACCACTGTTTACTGTGTTTGTAATAATTGCTGATACATTTACTCAAACATTTCCATTTGATTGGATATTCTACACACAGTTAAGAGAATGGACTGTCTATAAGGCAATCATTATATAAAGGCTCTTTTGTAGCTCTTTCTCTAACACTGAGTATAGATTTAGAATTAAATGCCAGGAAAGTTCTAGAGCAGTGGTTAAAAACCTTCCTAATGTTGTGACCCTTTAATACAATTCTTTATGTTGTTGTGATCCCCAACCATAAAATTATTTTCATTGCTACTTCATAACTATGATTTTGCACCTGTTATTAATCATAATGTAAATATTTGAGATGCAGATGGTCTTAGGAGACCCCTGTGAAAAGGTAATTCAATACCCAAAGAGATCACAACTCACAGGTTAACAACCACTGTTCTAGACCCTGAAACACACAATCTTTTGTGTAATCCACAGTAGAAACTCCCCAACATGAAAGAGGATATTTGTCTTTCATTTTTATATAAATTTATAGACTTTATTTCTGATTCATTTTTAGGCTTAAAAGGAAAAAAGACTCAAAAGAATCCTTATTCATCTTCTGTTGTGAAAACCTGCTATCTATTCATTACAGATTGGTGTGTTTTCTGCCACCTTTCTCTCACAAATCACTTGATTTCAATATGAACACTGCTCTAAGAAGACATGCCATTCAATCATCACATATTACATCTTATTATCTGCTCATCCTAAGCACAACGCTCGCCCATTTATAAGCGCTCACAAAGAAGAAAAATGATATGAAAAAACCATACAATTTTCAGTTCAAAATAAGAAAAACAGGCAAGACTTTTATGAAATCTTCAAGCATCAATAAAATACTAACCACAATTTAGGGAACAAAACTGTATTTGTGAACAATAACAGTTCTTTTAACTGGCTAATTCCCACACCTGTGGGCTCCTGGGCTCCTGGGAGGCAGTGGTGAGCTGAACAGGTTTGCAACCACAGCTGCTGCACATTGAGGATTTCTCAGCTGTTTCCCAGACACACAGAAGCTGAGTCCCAAGAACAGTTTGTATAATGAAGATATTATGCCTTTCTTAAAGGTTTGACATAATATGACTATAAAACATCTGGATGTATACAAATATACTTGTGTGTGGTGGTATACTTTCCACAGGTATATTTTAACCTACGCATTATATCATATATATATATACACACACACACACACACACACACACATATATACATATATACATATATATGTATATTATATACCATATATATATATATGCAATATACCACTATGGGGTATATATTTAAAGAAAATAATATCAGCATGTCAAAAATAAATGTGTGTGCCTATGTTTACTGCAGAATTATTGACAGTAGTCACAGAAAGGAATGAGCAGAATTGTTCATCAGGTGATGGCTGGATGAAGCAAATGTCTTTCATATGTTTGATGGAATACCACTTGACTACTGAAAAATGACATCCTATGATGATTTTTGTCTTATGAGGGAAATCAGTTTTAGACTAGACAGCAGTTACAATCATTTATTTTACTAAATTTGTTGTGCAGCACATTTTAAAAAGATTATGTAGTGAATTAAAGAATATCTATGCTTAGGCAAAGAATGTAATGCTGTCATTTGTGACAGAATGGACAGAAGAGGACATTAGGTGAAATTAAGTTGTGATAGAAATACAAGGTATACATAACATCAGTTACATGGCGAATATAAAATACTGTGTCATAGCATTTAAAAGTAGAATAAGTATTTCCAAAAGGTGATGGAGGTCGGAAGGAGGTAAGAGTGTGGAAAGCTTGACCCAGGTGTGTTAAGTTATAATTAGACAGAAACAAGAATTTCTAGAGTACAATTGCACAGTGGGGTGATTATACAGCAATGTTAATGCAGAAATCAAGAAGAAAAACTTTACATTTTCCTCTGTAAAAAAGTGATAAATGTTTGAGGAGACAGTTATTCTTAAAAGTTATTATTTAAAGTTGCACAGTGTATCCATGTATTGAAACATTCACACCAGCTAATAGTATGAATAATTGTTGTGTTATATATAATTTAAAATAAGTTCAGTTGAAATTATAATTTAAAATTAAACATAATGCTAGTATGAAAAATCTTACATTATATTTCCTGAAATGGTGTTTTTTATTACCTTTGGATTTCTAATACTGCTTTGGATAACCTTATATTCATGTAATGGCCAGGCATTCCTGTATAGGTAATCTTTTCCTTACCCTGGTACACTATCTTAATGGCAAGCAAGCTGTAACTTAAGGCAGAAGTGTACTCTTGTAACTAAGAAACCGAGTCTCAGTCCTAGTAACCAAACCTAGGCTGAAAAGTATTGCTATACCAAAAAACAAAACAAAACAAAAAAACCAATATCATATGTGTTGGCTAGTTTTACATAAACTTGGCACAAGCTAAAGTCATCTGAGAGGAGGGAACTTGAATTAAGAAAATGCCTCCATAAGATTGGGATGTGGGCAAGCCTGCAGAACATTTTCTTAATAAGTGATTTATGGGGTAGGGCCCCAGCCCATTGTGGGTGGTGTCACTTCTGAGCTAGCAGTCCTGGGTTCTATAAGAAAACAGACTAATCAAGTCACGGGGAGCAAGCCAGTAAGCAGGACCCCTCCATGGCCTCCAAGTTCCTGCCCTGCGTAAGTTCCTGCCCTCACTGCTTTTGATGATGATCTGTTATATGGAGCTGTGCATTAAATAAACCCTTTCCTCCCCAACTTGCTTTTTGGTCATGGTCTTTTATTGCAGCAATGGAAACCCCAACTAAGACACCTTTTCTTTTTAGAAATATAGTTCACAACATTTAATAAGGGGCATTCTTCAATGCTGTTCTATTCTAAGATTGCTTCCTTGTTTAGTAAATTGTTAACTTTAATTGACTTCAATTTTATTTTATATTTAACAGGAGAAAAGATCATTCAGGAAACCTCATCTCAGCTATTGTATAGTTTGTCTGACGCATTAGGCCACTTGCATGGTTCATTTTACCACATTTTCCAATGGCAACAAGAGAGCCTAAGTCCTCCTTCCCATTAAGTTACTCTACACTTATTTAAAAAAAATCCTGTTCATATGAAAACTCACTGTTTTCTTCAAGTAACCCACAATGAACCATTTCTGTAGGCAAGAAGCTATCTGTCAAAATCAGTCCTTTTTTCTGAAACTCACTCTACTCTATTCTCTAGTGAATACCTTTCAGCACATACTCAGGCTTGCCTGTCTCGACCAATTCCCTTGGTTGTATGATAATATAGAGGCATGGTGGTGCTTTGCCCTGCCTTAAAATCTTCAAACAGATACTGAAGATGGGTGGTCGTCTCAGAAAAATCAATATACCCAAGTAGCTACAGTATAACATTTTCTTACAAAAATTCTTCCCTTGTAGTGTGGCAAAAATTTCAAGATTATTTTATATTGTTTAGACAAGATATAAATAAATAAGTGCTAAAACACAATCAATGGGGACAACACATTGATAAGTACAAAGAATTTAACAAGGATATTACTTATAAAAACTATCAATTAAATCGCCTAAGAGTTTTAATTGTAAAATTTTGTAAAAACACATGTGTGCTTTCTGTCCATATTTATCTCACCAGTGATAAGTTTGTGTTTGTTTTTGCTTGGTTGGTTTTGTTTTTTTGAGATGGGTCTCCTCATGAGAAGCAGGCTGGCTTTGAAATCACATTGTAGCTCAGCCTGTCCTCGCAGCAGAGCAATGAATTTGCCTTAGTTTCACAGGGGCTAGGATAACAAGTGTGAGCTGCCATGTCAAGCGCCATAGTAATGATTTTTAAGATTCATAAACAATTCATCTTGTTTCTGATGAGAACAATGACCTTTCTGCTTTCAAATAAGGATATACACAAATAGGTACTTAAGAGTACTCCATCAGGAGGACACCACTGATCTTCCTGGAAGAGCTTGAACACTCAGCTAGTCATGAGGATCCTGGAGAAGAGTCTGTTATCCAAGGGTCCTTATGTGGCACTCTATCTTTTCAGTAAGAATGCTAGTTATAAGAATTTCAAGTAAGATTGTCAAAGTAATATTCAGATCCATAAATAAACCATAGATTGTACTTACCATGTTCAAATAGTGTAATGCAGTACACTTGAAAAATTAGTATGATTCTAGAAAAATCTAAATTTGAATTTTATAATTTAATTATCTATGACATTAACTTCAGTGACTTAAAAGTTCTATATAGATATGTACAATAATTTAGAGATGATAGTATGTTTCCTAAATGATGCGTAGAAATTGAGAAAAATTTACGTCTTAATTTGAGCAAATTTCAGTTGCTTAAAACAGCCAAAGATGCCAGGCAATGGTGGGAAACACCTATAATCCCAGCACTTGGGAGGCAGAGACAGGCAGATATATGTGAGTTGAGACCAACCTGGTCTACAGCGTGAGTTCCAGGACAGTCAAAGTTACAACAGGAAAACTCTATCTCAAAAAAACAAAAACAAAAAAAAAACTCCAAATAGTCCTCATTTGATGTCCCAAATTCTCACAATTTCTGAATCAATTCAAAACTTCCAAAAGAACTACAAATGGGAACATAAAACCAGGAAATAGCCACTTAGCATTTGCTACTGTAAAATGCTACTAGAATTTTTAAAATATTTTTATCTTCTTTTAAAATAAAAATAACAAAACAAAACACAAATACAGTCAAAGCAACAAAATACATAGTATTTAATAAATTGAATCAACAAAATGGATGATGTTTAATAAACAAACATAAATGTATTATTTGTGTCACAACCAAATTGTGAAATAGATATTGATAGCAGCTGATTACAATCCCATTTTGATGTGCTGTGAAATATGAAATTAAAGAATAGGAGCATATACTCATTAAATTTTTGTTTAGTATTTGTGGATTTAAGTTAATCCTAGTAACCATGGACGTAAGATTTCAACATCTATATCCATCTGCACAGATGCTGGTAATACAGTTGAAAGACAATTGGACTTGACTAATTTATTGTTTTTCAAGAATTCTATGAGTCAAGAGGAAAATGAAGTCATTGAAGATGTATTCAAAGGAAATACTTTAGTGTTTGGACCTGGAATCTGAACTGATGAAGGAAGAAAGGATATGTAGGTTGAAGGTAGAAACAAAGGTCATAAAATAGGTCAGTGAGAATCCTACATATGATTAAATACAAAGAATTATTTGAGTTTATATAAGAGAAGGATAACAGGATGTAATGAACAGAGAGAAATGGTTGAAGGTGTGATTATGGCCACGAGAAAAATCCAACTATGAGAATGATTAAAATTAAATCTATGATCACTTGGGAAGGGATGCTGGAATGTTGATGCATCACCTATAAAATTATTAGGATGGGAGCAATAATGAAGAGCATTACAAAGCATCAAGCAAGCTGATCTTTGAAAATTACAGTGAAGTGGCCCAGGCGCACTGTGCTGTCTAGTTATATATCAACTTGGCACAAGCGAGAGTAATCAGAGAGGAGGGAGCCTCAATGGAGAAAATGCTCCATAAAATCTAGCTGTAGACAAGCCTGTAGGGCATTTTCTTAATTAGTGATCAATGTGAATGTGTCCAGCCCATTATGGGTGGTGCCACCACAGGTTGGTGGTCCTGGGTTCCATAAGAAAGTAGGTTGAGCAAGCCATGATGAGCAGGACAGTAAGCAGCAGCCTTCCATGGCCTCTCATCAGCTCCAGCCTCCAGGTTCTGCCCTGTAGGAGTTCCTGTCCTTATTTCATTCTATAATGAACAATGATTTGGAAGCCTAAGGCAAATAAACCCTTTCTTCTCCAACGTAGTTTTGGTCATGGTATTGTATTACAGCAATAGTAATCCTAACTATGAAAAGCTATTAATAAATTACTATATGCATACATCTCTCTGTGTGTGTGTATGTGTGTATGTGTGTGTGTGTGTTTGTGTGTGTGTGTGTTTGTGTGCTTGTGTGTGTGTGTGTGTGTGTGTGTGTGTGTGTGTGTGTGTGAAGAGCCCAGGAGTTTGGGAGGAAACATGAGAAGAGTAGGAGAAATGAGCAAAAATAATGGAAATACATGTATGAAATCATTACAAAACCAAAGAACAAATAAATGAAAATATACTTCAGTAAAATAGAATAAGATATGCATAGATTAAAAAAAGAAACCATAACAATGAGATACAATGACTACTGTGGCCTGATGACATGAGACTAGAAACCAATGCCTATGAGGGAGAATGATGGGGGAAATGTCTGAAAATAGTAGTAAGGAATACGAATATAAAGGAGGCAACGGGCAAGAAGGGAATTCAGTATGAGAAGGCAGCCGAAAAGAAAAGAAATATCCTTAAATTAAGCCTAGGTTTTAGGTATAAGAGGAAGAAAAGAAGACTGATAGATGAATTTAAGACAATGGTGAATTTTACTGATAATGGGGGAAGTCATTTGCAAAGAACAAAATGGAAAGACTTCAGGAGTTAGGTAAATAGCTAGGAGATGAATAGGACTGAGATAGTACTGCAGAATTAGATAGGGCACAGCTGGGAGATGATTCATGGAACTTTGGGATTTCCTAGGGTAACTAGAATACTAGAGAAAAAGACGTATAAAATAGGCCAGATCATTTTAAGACTGAGAAGAGTGGAGAAAACTGAAGTGGTAGTAGAATGTTAAAGAGAATATAATTACAAGCACCTGAGACTAACTTTGGACCTAGGAAATGCCTACAGTATTGTGAATATTCAGTCACAATACTTCTCCATATTGTGTTTAAGATTTCAGGAGGGCTTATTGTGAGATAGACTATCCATAGCTTCTCACTAGAGCTAGCTTGCCACATTTCATTCAAGGGATATTGAAAGGATGAAAGAGGAAAAAGGGAAAGGAAGGGAAAGGGAGGGGAGGAGAGGGGAGGGGAGGAAAGGGGAGGGAAGGGATGGGAAGGGAAGGGAACAAATAGAAATCAAAAGAGACGGTGGTGAGCCTTGCTCTTAAAAGGAGCATATTTTTCTGAGAAGCAAAACCAAATTAACAAAACAAAATGAACGTTGCATTTTCTATTTACCCACAATTTTTTTGTAATAATTATTTTTTCTCTTATTTTTGAGATCATAATATAATTATATCTCTCCCTTTTCTTGCTTCCTTTCAAACTCTCCCATAAAACCCTCCGTGCTCTCCTTCAAATTCATGGCCTATTTGTTCACTGTTATCGCAAGAATATAAGAATATGTATAAACATATATATTCCTAAATATAACATGCTCAGACTGTATAAAGTTACTGTCATGTATGTTTTCAAGGCTAACCATTTAATATTGAACAACCAATTGGCATGTGCTTCCCTGGAGAAGACTACTTTTCCCACACTCAGCATTCTTTAGTTGCCTGTAGTTCTTTATGTTGGTTTGAAGCCTGTGGACTTTTCCCTGTCCATATTAGCATGTTCATTATTGTTGCCCTTGATCAGCTAATGTGGAAGCAGTCATGTCATTGAAATTTTATGGGTGTAATTTCTCACGTTCCTAGGATACACAAGCACATAGCAAACTTTCTAATCCTCTGGCTCTCACAATCTTTCTGTGCCTTCTTCCAAGATGTTTCCTGTGCCTCTGGTATGGGAGTGTTTGTAGATATATAGCAAGTATTAGTGATCTAATCAATGAAATGAGGAAGGAGGAGGTCTCTTTAGGGAATGGGGAGGGTATAAATACAAAAGAATGAAGAAGGAAGGTAAAATAAAAATAATGTTATCTGAAAAAGTCATTCGGAATTACACTATTAACTATTTACCAAAAAAACTATATTTATATAGTCTAATGAACATTTAAGCATCTGAGTTGACAGTGTTTCTTCCAAAAGTCAAATATCACCTAACAAAATCTCCAATCCAAGACACAAGAATCCCTCTTTTTGAGTTGTTGGTCAAGGCTGTCCAATGGACTCCCAAAACATACAGCCCATTGCTACTGCTCTTGCTTGCCTCTCCAGAAGTGGAAGGTAAGTCCTCATTGATGAATATACCATGCACTTCAGAAACATGACCCAGAGGCCCCTGAGCTAGAATGGATCAGAATAGCTTCTCCTAGAGGAATAGTTTTCATGGTACCAGAGGGCACTGTGCAAGCTTCTAATGGAGAGAGGCAATTAACAGTCCTATGGAGCTATGGTGCCTATGAACTTCAACAACAACCAGCATAATAACCCTAAGGGTACAGTAGTGGTACAGAATACCCTCGTAGTAACCAATAGTTCTGTAATAGGGCTTTAGACTCACTCAACAAGAGGGAAAACATGCCCGGTACTGGAAACCTAGCCAAATAATCAGAGCTAGTAAAGTTATGGATCTTGGAGAAGAAGTTCAAATCACCACTGTACTGAACCAGCATAATCCCTAACAGCAACCTATAAACATCTGTCTTGATGCCCACAGATAAGTGCAGTCCTCACTCCTCATCAAGGAAACTTCTTTTTGCAACAGATGGAGATCGTTACTCACAATATTAATTCAGATTTGAAATACATTGCATTTTCTAGTACCAGCTACTCAAAAGATACAGTGCGGAAGTTCATAGGTAACCTGGAATGATACCTTCAAATAAAGGCAGGTATTTTTTAAACACCGGCAGAACAACAACAAAAAAACCCCCTGATTTTAGGCTTCTTTTTCTGATACTACAACCAATATTTTATTCATGTCTGACCCAGCTATAACACAATGTATCTATGGGAACACAGGGAAGGCTGTCAGAGATATGGCAGAAGCAATCTTTGAATAGTGATTAGAAATAACTATTGTTTCAGAACTGGAATCATGCTCACCAGAGAAAGGTCATACTACTGAAAAAAAAATAGTTATATCTCTTGCCACTTTTTTTCAAAGGGCCAGGTAATACCTCAGTATGAAGGGAGAATTTACGTGTGCTGAGAGTAAAGTTACAATTTTCATAGTCGATGATTGTTCACTTTCAGAATCTATAGCTCTTTGGGGACAGGAGTCTGAGTTTCAGTTTTTCTGGGAGAAGGCTGACAATGCTCACTGTGGCTTTGCCAGCTTTGGTCAGCCTGCTTCTTTGGAGTCAGCAAACATATTTCTGGAGAGAAAACTGAACTAGAGGCAAAAGCAGACGGGAAGTTATTCTAATTCTTCAAAGAAGAAGACAATGTCAACATTAACAGTGCACTGGGTAAAGCAGAATCCAGGAATGGCAAGAACCTCTGCTTGTAGATTTATTCACATATTTAGCAAAACATACTAAATATGCTCTGATGGAAGGCTTTGTATGCAATGAATGCAAGAAATAAGGAGGCAATTATAAAGCCATTCTTACCCCATCAGAGTTCACAATTGACTGTTGAAGACTAGCAAACAGGTAATTATAACATAGTTCAATAACAGTTCTGATAGGGTAATCCTGTCTATTTGTGGAAATGCTTTGGAGGAGTGTCCAGCAAAGATTTATCTGGCTGTAACAGAGCACAGAGAAGATTTCCCAATGTTGAAGCCCTCTTATTTGTATTCAAATGACTCCTTATTGTCCTAGTGACAAGGGACATCAATTATTTAATTAATGATTTAGTAAATATTCATTGTAGTACTATCTTTGAGATATTATTGTAGGTGTTACAATCATGAATAGAAAAGAAAAAATATGTAGAGTCATGACCATGGAAGGTATAAAACAATATAAATTAAAATATAATATTTTAGAATGCTCAAAGTATTACAGAAGAAAGAAATTCAAGATAAAGGAAAAAAAATTTGTCAAACAGGCAGCATCAGATGGAGGAGAGAAGGTTGCTAATACTAAACACATCCACTCTAAGCAGCAGCTTATAAAGTCAAAGGTATATTTGAGTCAAAGAATGAGATTTGGTTTCTGTTTCAACCATGACTGTGGGTAATGTGTCAAGAATAGGCTCACAAGTTCAATTTGGAAACAGGAATACATTCAGCTTAATTTACATGGCAGAAGAAGGAGCTGGGTGAGTTTTTGTGGAAATGGGAGAGGTGAGACATGGATTGATTATATGATTATATGATTGATGATTGTATGCATATACACTATTAATATCCCTCAGAGCATTTCTGGATTTACTTGACATAAAAGAATAAGAAGACATTACTATGGTTTTTGAACAAAAAGAGGAACCTATGAAAATATAAGAAAGAAAAAAAGAAAACCATGATACAAAAAAGAAAAAAGGGGGGCAATGCAAATGAAGAATTAAAAAAAAAGGAGACTCCTGGAACAAAACGCTAGAAAATCAGGCATATATGTGAGCAAAAGAAAAACTTTGTATGAATGAAGTAAAAGAATTTAACTATTGAGAGAAAAGAATGCAGCGATTGGAATGACTTGGGGAAAGATTGGTTTTAAATTTAAAACTTTTTAGGTATACAAAAGGTATAAATAAATGTTATCACAGTAAAGTTACAATAAAAAATACACATCAGAAATTATTTTCTTGTATATGGAAAACAAAATTTTTGTATTCTATGTACACCATACAATTCTATATTAGGAATTGATGGGGGAAAAGCAGCCTCACATACAAGTGAGTAGCATTCATGTATAATTCCTTGGTCCTTGTATGATTCAGATGAGTGTAGTGGCAGCAATTATAAGTTGTGTATGCAGATACATGTGTACCAAGATACATGTGGACCATTTACAATAGCAACCCAATCTTACCACTTAGAACTAAGATGCCAATCCATACCTAATATATGGATTAGAGCAGTGGTTCTCAAAGTTCCTAATTCTTGGACACTTTAATACAGTTCACAGTTCCTCATGTTGTGGTGATCTCAACCATAAAATTACTTTATTGCTGCTTCTTAGCTGTAATTTTGTTACTGTTATGAATCATAATGTAAATATCTGATATGCAGATAGTCTTATGCAACCCTGTGAAAGGGTCATTCAACCCCCAAAGGTTGAGAACCACTGGAATAGAATGTGCTAAATTTAGACATTAACCACCAATAATGTCATTCCAGCCACTGATGAATGACTTTTTTTTTGTTGCCATACCATAACCTTACCATACCATACACACATGTAAACATAACCTCTAAATGACACCTACTCTTTGCTTGCAAATTAATTCTAGAAATCTCAGGAAAGATTTAACTTGTCTTCTTAGCAATATTGTCATTCCAAAATGTGGTCAGTTTCTTCTAGCAATCCTGTCATATTGGCCCCTACTTTTCCAGCATGTGAAGCCTCTACCAATTGATCTTGGATACCTTGTACACAAGTGCCCTTAAATTGTATATTATTCCCAACTACATTGTAAACTTTTCTATGGCAAGTACTAGGTCTTTGACTTCTTTCATATTTCCATCTAATATTCGTGGAATTCTGTAACAGTACACTACAATCTTTTACCCTCAATTTAGGGGTAGAGAAAAGAAAGATAGAAAGAAACCTTCACCACTTTTGCAAGCAGCCTTGATGGAGAAAGAGAGAAAGGTAGAAATATTCACACTCTCTTTTTAGGCTATCCTAAGCTTGAAGAGGACTAGCTGGCAATGAGTCAGACTAGCATCTCAGCTCATGGTCTGTAAACTCAATTATTTTGTTATTTTAAGAATTATCACACTAACTGCAGCAACCCAACCAACAAACCACCAATCAATGTCCTCCCAGGCTCACCGGGCCTCAGACTTTTTAATACCCTAAGCCAAAAATTCCCATAAACCCATGCGGCACCCAATCCCAAAGACAAGCTACAGGTGCTAGAACGATTGCACTTAACCCCATTACAGACACGTGCATTAAGCATTCCAAATCCAACTCATAAACAACTATACCACAGCTGGGGTGGGAACACAAATCTAATCAAAATGCCATTTTGCATTTTTAAATAAACCAAAATAACAAAAACTTTTTCCAAGTGTTCTTCTACAGAATTCTCTTTACACACCCAGAGCTGCATCTATCCATGTTTACTACCAAGCATGTGTGCAAAATGGGGCTGTTTATTTTAATGGGATATGGGACTACATGGATTCCTTCTAAAATGACTTTTTCCCTTTTAGGATTGTAAGTGCTAAATACAAGAGGACTTTCGGTCTAATTGATTTCGACTGTAACCACAAAAGCCACATTTTTCTGGACTGGAAATTCATTACTAATTCCTATTTTATAGGAAACTGGAGTGTGAATTAATCTCCAGTATGTGTGAAAATAAAGGAAAAATATGATCCTACTATTTCTTAATGTTATTGTCTTGCTTGTTCCTTTCCGGATGCATGGTAAGCGTATTAGGAATGACAACAGTGTGTACATCTAAAATATTTGAAATCCCCATTTGGAATTCAGTGACATTCTTCATGTCATAAAAGTATTCGACTTCTAAGTAATTAACCAAGAAATTATGAAAACATAATGAAGAATAAAAGAAAATAGCATAAGCATCTATCACAAAACAGTTGTCTTCTTTTATACTTGAGTATATTTATTTTTTCTGGGACTGAAGAATAAAATATCAATTATTGGCAGATGGCAGTTTGCATAATACATAATGCCAGAAGACAAAACAATGCTGTATATCTATTACCTTTGATTAGCAGAATAATGTTTTCAATAGTAATATCTCTGCAAGGAAGTAAAGCAGAAAGAAAGAAAGAAAGAAAGAAAGAAAGAAAGAAAGAAAGAAAGAAAGAAAGAAAGAAAGAAAGAAGGAAGGAAGGAAGGAAGGAAGGAAGGAAGGAAGGAAGGAAGGAAGGAAGGAAGGAAGGAAGGAAGGAAGGAAGAAAACAAACATTGTGTAAGTTCTCAAACATGTACTGAAGTGATAGACGTTTCTAATTCATTCAAACCCAGGCCACACAGAAGGATATAGCAATCCTTTTTTACATAAGGAATTAACATTTCCATGAAAATTTTCTTTAACATCAAAGCAATTTGTGCTCATTAACATAAAATCAAATAACTTTAGAGAAATATCCTTCTACTATATGTTTGAAGGATAGTGGGTACTTTTAAACTTAGATATTACTTAATGAGCCTTTGACAGACTCTACCCAACTTGGTTTCTTAAACCTTTAATTTCTTCCATTCTATTCCGACAAGACTGGAAAGAAATCAACAGTACCAGAGAACAGAGCCTAAAGAAATGCCATCCCAGGACTTAAGATGAACCTGTAGCTTACACTAACCAGGGCACAGATAATATCAAATGCAGGTGAGTGTCTTCTCTAAATACAACCTCTATAGAAAGAATGGACAAAGGCTATAAAATATGAGACTCTTTACTCAGAGAATCAAAGTTGTAACCACTTCTATAATCTACATGAAACAGTTAGGTAAAGCACCAGAAAACCTGCTAAGGGACAAGTTTAACTGTACCTACATCTGTGAAAGAGCTGACTGGTGGTTGGGTATGCCAACAGTGATGTACAGGGGAAGCAAAAGATTGTAATTAATAATAGTCTTCTAGGAAGCACTTCACACAAATATTCTGCTTTCCCTACTTATCTTCCCACATCTAACAAGGTAGCCACTTTGCACATGTAGTTGCTGCAAATATATTCTGTGTGTGGCATTGGCAGCGTCAGTTTGCACTGAAGACCAATGCACTGCCAGCATTGCACAAATCTGTAAAGACAGAGAAAGGGTCATAGAAATATAAAGTTAGGATATTGGTTGGGTAGCTGTCACTATGTTTAAAACCCTCTACAGTTAATATTTTATAAATTAGTAGCCAGACCTTGGAAACCAACTAAAGACCCTGCCTCCCTCTCAGTGTTTGAAAGCCCTTATCCTTAAATCCTCTGTCTTGGACATAACATTTATGCTTTTTTCATCATGGAACATATATGTGCATATAACTGATAGTTTAGAACTACCTAAAAATTTAAAGACAAGAGAAAATTTTACCATCCATTGATAACACATATTTTCCACTAGCACATAAAATAACTCAGCCTTTCTTTTTCTTTGTATGTGTGGGTGTCCATCGTGTGTGTGAGTGTCGGCATGTCTGTCTGTTTGTCTGTCTATCTGTCTCTCTGTGTATGTGAATGTCTGTGTATTTGTGTGTCCTTGTTTTTGTGTCACTTTTTAGTGATTGAAACCATGACTTCATGGACACTATCCCCAGCCTGTATTTTGTCTTTTATTTTGAGACAAGATCTCAGAAAGCTCCCAAGGTTAGTCTTGAATTATTACACTGAATTTGAGACAGGTTTGTACTTGATTCTCTTACTTCAGCAACCAGAATGATTGGAACAATAGGCCTGTGTCACAAGATCTGCTCGTACACTTGTCAATTTAGCAAATATTTGTAGGTTCAACTCCATGGCTTGTGAGCTCCCCAAATATGAGTTATTGGCTAAGTTTGCAGTATCATGTATGCATTTCCTCCTGTGGAACAGGTCTTAAATCAAACCCCCATTTCATTCACACCACTATAGTACCCATTGACGTATTTAGCAGCATGATCATTATTACAGTTCACAGGGGTCACAGCTGAGTAAACCTCCTGAAAACTTTCTCCCACAGCATCTTTCATATCACTTTCTGACACTATGAAAGATAGCCATCAGGGAGGAAGCTTCTTGGTCAGCATCAACTTGATGTGAAGTCTTTAGCAATAAGTTATAACCATCAAGTTCTGGTGGCCAAACAAGAGTAGCAGCAGTAGACTGTATTGATTGAGTTATCTTTAGGACACCTATGACCAAAACTGTGTGGGGAGAAATCCCACACCTGGCACTCGAATTTTGTTAGTGACCTATGGCTTCTGAAGAAGCATTATCCCTTGTATAGGGTGAATCCAATTAAATCCTCTTAAAACTTACAGAATAGATTTCTACATGGCTTTTTTCAAATATCTTTAGTGTTAGTTTTATTCTCATTTCCCCCTATGTCTTACACACTGCTTTTGTTAGGACTTTATTACTGTGAAGAGACAGCATGACCACAGCAACTCTTATAAAAGTAATCATTTAACTGGGACTGGCTTACAGTTTAGAGGTTTAGTTCACTGTCAGCATGGTGGAAAGCATGGCAGCATGCAGGCAGGTGCTGGACAGGGATCCAAGAACTCTACATCTAGTTCAGCAGACAGTAGGAAGAGAGTCACACTAGGTCTCACTTGAGCATCTAAAACCTCAAAGCCCTCCCCTCAGTGACACACTGCCTCCAATAAGGCCATACTTTCTCCACCAAGGACGTATCTCCTAATAGTGCCATTCACTATGGGCCTATGACGGCCATTTTCTGACCCTTACACCCAGTGAACCCTATCTCCACTTAAGCCTCCCTCCTCAATATTTTTATAACTAGATGCATATGTGTATATATCTGTGTGGACGGTGTCCATGGATGTCCGAAGAGGACATTGGACATTAATGCCCCTGGAACTAGGGTAACAGAGCTGTGAGCCACTCAAAGTGAGTGGTAGACACTAAACCTGAGTCCTCTGTAAGAGCATCAGGAAGGTCATTTCTCAAGGCCTAAGCTGTAATATATTCCTCAGTATAAATAATAACTATTGTTTGGTGTGTATTTCAAAAATATTATGGACAATATGACATGAGATAGAAGAGAGAATAGCTGGACACAGGAAAATCACTTTGTGAGGGCACTTTGGCCACTTCCAGACTTAATGCAATGTCCTCCAGAATATTTGATATTGAGGCACAATATATCGATATGGCTGTTCATTTCTCAAAAGATACATAGAGCTAGAGAGAACATAAGATCATGGGATAATATGATTATACAATATAAACTGCATATTTTCATTTACAATCAATACACTTTTCCACTTGGATTGCAACTTCTAAAGTTAGAAACTAAGACTTATTTACTTAGTAATAGCTGATAATGCTTTCCAGTAAAGTTTATTAATATAATATATTTTCAGTCAAAATCCAAATTGTGTCTTTACAATTATGGAAACAAGAAATTGAGATATATGGCAGAAAAAAAATAACAAGAAGTACCAAGAAAATTGTGAAGATTTCTTTAAGAGACTTGACCTAGCAGATACCAAAATATGTTTAAAGCCATTGTCTTTAAATAAGTATGGTATTGGCAAAAGAACAGAAAAATGCATGGGTAGAACAAAAGAGAGAGTCTAGGAGAATATTCAAGTGCATACAGAGAGGAGTTATTATCATGATGACAATAAATGAGGTACAAGACTGAAGAATTAATGTATATATGCACTTAAAAACAACTAAATTGAAATATCTACCCCAGATAGTTTGAAATGACTAAAAAATGAAACATTATGAAGTAAATATTTTAGGAGTAAATCTAAAATTTTTTTTGTAAATTCACTGTACAGAAACATTCATTGAAAAATAAACAAAAAAATCTACGAAGAATAAAAATAAAATGATGTAACTTCCACAATATATAAACATTATTTTATGAGCAATAGGAACTTATATAAAGAAATTCAAATTAAAAACTGAGAAAAGCCAGGCAATGGAGGTGCATGTCTTTAATCCCAGCACTCAGGAAGCAGAGGAAGGTGGATCTCTGTGAGTTTGAGACCATCCTGATCTCCAGAGTGAGTTACAGGACAAACAGAGTTTCAACAGAGAAACCCTGTCTCAAAAAATTAAAAATAAAATAAAATTAAATAAAAACTGAGAGAAAAAAATTTAATAGAAGACAAAATGGTTACAAATGGTTACAAAATTTCTTCAAACCAATCAGTAATTTATCACACAAAATATCCAATTTAAAATTAACAAAGAATGTAAAAACACTCCATAGAATCTTGAAACAAACAATGTATAGTATTAATTAATAGTAATATTAATTTGGCACTGATAATTTTCAAATCTAATTTGACAGTAAGTATAGACATGTCAAGTATGTAAACACATTGATGTATTTCAGAAATTCACTTCACTGGTCTAAGCGGGTACTTGCATGTAGATAATCATTACAGTTCTCTCTCAATGGCCTAAATATTGCAGAGGCTATTTGTCATACAGAAACAATTCAAATCAATTGTCTTTCTCTGTCATGATAACTAGCCCTTAAAGTTCTACCCTCAAAGCAGGCATCCACATGATGACATTGCAGCTGCAAAGAAAGAAAATTACATAGCTAACCAAGGCAGTTATAAGTTTTGTGAACTCCATAGGCATGCTTTCTTTAAATCCCAGCAGTAGATCATGAGCACTCAGAGTAGACAAAATTGTTCAGCCTATACCATTACTAGATCTTTTTTCCAACTTTATTCTTTTATTCCACTCCCTATGTATAAAACGTTAGATGTGGAGTAAAAATCTATGACACTACACAGCATAGTGTGATTTTGATCTTCCACCAATTTTCTCACTGTCCAACTGGCAAAAGTATAAGATGAACTCAACTACTAAAGAAGTCCTATCTAGTAATGCCTTCAATAAGTTAGTATGGATCAGACATATAAGTTACATTACTATGTCACTGGTGTAAATTAAACATCAATAGATACTGGTTGAATGAACAAATATTTGATGTTGAGGGGAGGGAAATAAATACATGATCTATAAACCATTGACCTAGGCACTGTGACACATCTTAAGTTCTTAAATTTTCTTCAGATATTTTCAAGTAAGACTTTATGTTGGTCACTATCCATTTACTAATCAAATCTAAGAGCACACAGCTGTGAATAATGTAAATGAGAGCTTATATTGTATGAATAATTTCCTAGCACTGCCTAAAGATTTTTATAGCATGTTCCAGCAGTATATGATTGATAGTTCCCACGTTTTAGATTTCAGTCATATAATCTATATCTTTACACAGTACCTTATACTGTGAACCAGGCAGTGATGTATCATTAGAGAAATTTAAGTGAACAGGGAATACAAAATCTTTTGCCTCAAAGAAGATATGTTATAATATAAACAAACAAGATGATTTCAGCTATTAATAACTAGTGCAAATGAAATGAAGTGAGTTGTATGTACACAATAGCGAGTTTCACAAAATCTAAAGTGGTCAAGTAGACCATTATAGAGGCAACAAATAGAGAATCATCTGCATGACAAGAAGCCATCCTCATAAGTGTAGTTAATACATCAAGTGAGACTCCATTGGGGAGTACTCAGTTTTCCATTGCAAGAAAATGTCAGTTAGAGAGAATTTCTTCATCAGGAGTTGGAGTCCATGTCCACTAACCCTCTCAGTGCTGGACCCTATCTAGCTTGAATCTGTGCATGCTGTCACAGTCTCTGTGTGTTCATATGTGCATCAGCTATGCTGTGTCTGGAAGACACTATTTCCTTGGTGTCATCCATCCCCTCTGGCTCTTACACTCTTGCTGCCTCCTCTTCCTCATAGTTCACTGAGCCATGAGGTAAGGGGTTTGAAGAAAGGGATGTAAAACATATATTTATGGATGGATAGAAGGGGGGATGGGAATGGGAGGATTAAACGGAAAGGAGGAGGGAAATAAGGAGGTAGTATGGGGAGGGATAGATAAAACTAAGGGCCATTTGAGAGGTTGTATAGAAACAATACTGGAAAGCTTTTTATGAATATATATGAATAAATATATATGAATAAATATATATGTGTGTGTATATATATATATATATGTATTCAGAACATATGAACTCACATAAACTGTGACAGCATGCACAGCACCTGTACAGGTTCAAGCCAGTAGAGTATCAGAACTGAGAGGGAGAAGTGGGCATGGGCTCCTATTCCTAGCCAGGAAGCTATCTCCAATTGACATTCATTTGAAAAGGAAAAATTAGTTCTCCCCAATGGAATTCTACTTGGTATATTAACTATACTCAAGGGTATAGCTTCTTGTTGTCATGTATGTGTGTGTGTGTGTGTGTCTATCTCTATATATATGTATATATAATTTATACATATACATATATCTTACATATATACATATATACTATACATATATATAATTTATTCATGTATGTATACACTAATATATGTATGTGTGTGTGTATATGTACATATATATTGAACTGATTTTTTCATTACCAAATGAAGCCCCCAGTCCCAGGAATAGGCTACATCTAATCAAACTGTAGGCCAAAGTAGCACCATATGAATCCCCAAATAATCCAGGCTATTGCCAAGGCAATTGGTTTTTCTCTACAAAGTGATGGTAAGGCCATATAGCTGAAGACAACACTTACACAACCCATTGAATATGGAGAAGTCAAGATGATACCTAGCTAGAGCCTTCACCCATACTCACTAGTGTTCATGGTACTAGAAGGCACTCTGTATGCTAGCAAAGAAAAAAGGTAAATGTCAACCCAGCTAAAATCCTTGTGATCTACAATGGTGACCTGACTGCAAGATAGGCTGGTATAATAGTGGCACAAAAGATGTGGGAGTAACCAACCACTATCTGATTGAGTTTAAGGCCCACTCCATGAGATAAAACCCATAGACAACAGTACTCAGGTAATCAAGAACCTAACACTAAATTGATCATGGTTTTAGGGGAAAAACAAATAATACTGTTCTTCTAAAGGAATGTAGCAATACAATGACTCATCACAACATTCTGCTATACTCATAAATCTGTCTCTTTTCTCAGTCATTATCAAAGAAGCTTCCTCCTGCAGTAGATGGGAATAAATACAGAGACCTCCAACTGGACAGTGTGCAGAGACTGAGAGACCTCAGAACTCTCAGCCCTGAATGAAATTTCTCCATTAAATCATTCCCCTCAGGACTTAGGGAACTTTGCAGAAGAGGAGGCAGATAGAGTGTAAGAGACAAGGAAAAAAGGCCCACTAGACATAACAAGACTGACACACATAGTAACTCACAGCAACCACAGCAGCATGCACAAGGCCTGCTCAGGTCTAAGTCAGATGGGGTCCCAGCACTGAGACAAGGATATGGACACAAGCTCCATCCCTAACCCAATTGACAACTGCTGGCAAAGGAAAGATTAGTTTTCTCCAATAGAATATCAGTGGGTATACAAACCACACTTAAAGTCAGGTACCATCACCAACACAAAAGGAACTTTGGTATTTTTGGAGGTTCTTTATCTCATAATGCTTTGTTTTGGCATTTTTCCCCTTTAAGGTCTTTTGCTTATATATTATGGTTTGCAATTTTGTGCTTTTTGGGGGATTTTGTGTGTGTGAATACATGTATGTCTGCATCTGTGTTTTTTGTGCTTTTTTGTCTCTCTTTTACTGTTTGTTTGTCTTGTCCTATTTCTGTTTTGTTTGTTTGTTTTTTTTAGTTATCAGCTTGTTTTCTAATGAGAGAGAGCAAGTAAGAGAGAGAGAGAAGGGGCATGGATATGAGTGGGTAGGCAGGTGGGAACTTCTGGAAGGAACTGGGGAATGGGAAACTATGGTAAGAATATATCGTATGAAAAAATCTATTTTCAAAAAAAAAGGGAAAAAACTTATCTAATACTTCTGAAGGCTAGAAAGTCTAGGATCAAAGCACTGGTAGGTTAGAGTCTTGTGAGAACCTACTTCTTGGCTCATAAGTTATTTCTTGTCACTGTATCCTAACATGTCAGAAGCCACAACTTTTTTCTTTGTTTACTGTATAAAGACTTAAACAGACCTCATTGAAGCTTCTTTCATACCTAGTTTCACATGCACGTAAAGAGACAGTCTTGCTATTAGCAGCATTACAAATTGGTAAAACCATAATACTCACTTTAAGGTATGTACTTTGTTTTTCTTCAACATTTGTTTTATTTTATCAACAACTTAAGAGTCTTTTATTCCATCAGTAACTTATTCATATTTGTTATGGGTAGTCATAGATTATTATACTAACTGTGGACAGATAGGAAAGATAATCACCAAAATGTCAATAATGTTGAATAACAAGCCTGTGGTCAGTTTAACATTCATTATCACACTACAAAATGTTTAAATATTTTGCATCCAATTTGCTTTTAAATCTCCCAAAATAAATGTTATTTTTTTCTTCAAAGAAGAAGGAAGAAAGAGGACAGGAGGGTAAGGGGAAGAGAAGGAAAGAGGCAAGGGAGAAGGAGAGGGGAATGGGAGAAGAAGGAGGAGAAGGAGAAGGGAAAGAAGGATCCATCCATGAAAAAATCTAGATGAAGAGATTTCCAGACTAGGAAAAAGCTTCTGCCAGATGAGTGAATTTAGTATGTTCTGTGAGCAAAATGATTGGAGTAATGATCAGGTGACAAGAGGCCAGAAAATATTGTACCTTGTAGGCTAATAAGTGTGAAGGATCTTTATCCCATACATCTAGAAAGTTATTGGAGGGTTATAATGGAGGGTGTTTCATTCACAAATTTAAAAATCTGTATATCTATTTATGTTTGTCTAGTTTTTTATGGAGATGTAATTTGCAAAATTTCTGCATGTGTTTCTGAGAGTGGTTCTTTAATCCCAGATACTCAAAAGCATGAGGCAAGGGGACGACAAATTCAAAACTAGTTTAAGTAACTAAACAAAACTTTGCTTCAAAATAAGCTGAAAATGGGGTTGTATGTAGCTAGGTGGCTCAGTGGGATATCCTTTTCCTAGCATGCACTAAACCCCACAATTGATGACCAGTATCCTAAATAAAAACTAGATATTTAATATAAAACATGATATATATATGGGGGATTTCTACAATCAAGCTAATATATCCACCTACCAACATATTTGTCTTTTTCATGGTTATCAGGCTTCTAAATTTTATTAATACTTACTAGTTAAAATATTATACCTTCTGTATCCTAATATGTGGTCAAGCTTGTAGAAAGTTTGATGGCCTGCTAAGAAATACATGTGCTTTTCAATATTTAGGTGGGATGTTCTGTAGATGTCTTTAGTTCTATTTGATTTATAATGTAATTTAACTTCAGCTTTTCTCTGTTAAGTTTTTGTCCTGATGAGCTATTTACTGATGAGAGTGGGCTATTGAAGTCATCCATTATCACTATTTTGTGGTTAATCTGTGGTTTTAGGCATAATAGTATCTCTTGTATGAGATTGGGTGTTTCTGTGTTTGGTGTGTATATGTGTAGAATTGTAATAGACCCTTGGCGAATTTTTCCTTTAATGAATATGAAGTGACCCTCCTTATCTCTCGGACTAGTTTTGACTTGAAGTCTATTTTGTTGGATGTTAGAATAGTTATGCCTGCTTGTGTCTAGTTCCCTCTCCTTAGAATACCACTTTCCATCCTTTTACCCTGAGGCGGTGTCTATAATTAATGTTGAGGTGTGTTCTCAGAGTCAGAAGAAAGATGGATACTGTTTTCTTACCAACCTGTTTGTATTTTTTAATTGTACAATTCAGTTCATTAATAAAAAGAGTTATTATTGAAAACAATAGTATACATTCTGGAAAATGTCTCCCCATTTCCTTCCACATCCTACCTCCTGGTAACCACTGTATATTAGAAGTACCTAACTTATCTTTTTCATGTTATAGGGGCTCACAGCTAAGGGTTTCCCTTGAGACTTAGAAGAAACTTCATACTAAATATTTTAAATAATTATAATTATACTGTATAAATATATTTTTGTTATTTATAATTTTATAATTTATATTTATTATATATTATATTGGTTTTGTTTATTTAGATAAATTATATTTATCTAAATATTGTATTTATCTAAAGCCTATATAGGTTTTAGATAAATACAAGATTGGAATTGTTGAGAACTTCACTTTTTACATTATATTGATGAGACTTTGGAGGTCAGTGCAAAATGTTATTGTTTCAGTATTAAATGCCCTGCACAGATTCCTATATTAGACTCACATTTGATGGTTGATAGACTTTTCAGAAGTAATTGCATCTTGTGAATTTTGATCTAATTAATGAATTAGTCTTTTAATGGGTACATAATATGATAGTATTATTGAGAGTTGGTGTGAATAGGATATAGAGCCTAGTTAGAGGAGGTTAGCCATGGGGGCATGTCTTCAGTAGTTATATTTTGCCCTCATTCCTTCCTATTACTACTCTGCTTCGCTTTCAGGATGCCATGGTGTGAACTGTTCTGCTCTGCCCATCCCACCATGTCAGACTGAAACTTCTGAAAAGATAATCTAAATAAGCCACTCCAACCCTTCAGTTGTTTCACTTGAGTATTTAGTCTCGGCAACAAGTAAGGCTAACAAATATAGTACGCATGCAAATTTTCTCTTTAATTTCTTTCCACTCATCAATAGACTCTTAGGTTGATTCCGTGTTAGCTAATATGAATAGTCCAGTCAACCTGCCACATAGCTACCTCATCCAAATGTTGATTTCATTTTCTTTAGATATAATTCAGAACTTTGGTTGATGGATCATATAATAGTTCTATTTTAAATATTTCTGAGAAATTCCCATACTGTTTTCCATTATGTCTAGATTAATGCACATTCTCATGAATAATTTCCAAGAGTTTCCCATTCCGTAACTGAAAACAGAGTCCCAGAACTCCCCAGGACTCTGACTCCTGAAACTGATTGCTACTGAAACAGATTCCTAACTTGTAACTCATTCCTAACTTGTAACTGATTCTTAATTTGTAACAGAGTCTCAATGTTGTCTTTTACCTTTTAACTTTAAATGATAACGAAAAGATAGAAATAATCGTCACCATTCTTTAGGCAGGCTTGAATAACAGAAAGAACGGAAGAACTGTCTGAAGCTTGAAGATCAGAAGCTGCTAAATAAACAGGACTATGATCTATCAATCCAACCTACCAACTGCCAACTGCTCACTTCCTTTATGTTCTAAGCAAAGTGCCCAGAAGTCCAAATGGCACCCAATCATAAGGAAGGCTACACAGGACAAAAAAAAAACTTTTTCAAATCATCTTGCCACAATCTTCTGCAATATTGTCTCCAACACTTACTATCTTTCATCTTACTGATAATAGTCATTTTGGGTGCTTGTTTGTAGATGACATGATCATGTAAAAAACAAGCACTACAGACATCCCTAAAGAAAAATTAGAATAAATGAATTCAGTAAAATTCCACAATAGAAAACCAAGTATTTCTTTACACAATGAATGAACTATCCAGATACTTAAAAAACTCATCCCATTTTCTATACTATAATATATAAAATAAGTAGGAATTAACTTAGCCTAGAAAATGAGCAATCCATACATCGAAAACTACAAAAAAATTGATGAAGGAAATTGAAGAAGACATTAATAAATGGAAATGTATGCATTTCCTTCATAAGAGAAGTAAATGAGATACAGACCTTGAGTGGATTTTCAATTAGGAACTATGTGTTTAAACATTGAGGCTTTGATGGTGAAGCAATGCAAATTTCCATTTAATTGTTCCTCTTTTCTCCAGTAAACACAAGATATTATCTTTGAGACTGAGAAACAGAAATGATCTATAATAGTTTAGTAAGGTAAGAAAGAATATGTAATTCATGAAAGCTTACCCAGTTAGTTGCTAGACAATGTGGAAAACTTAAGGGAATTCTCATGTGATTGCGGTAACATGGTACAGTCAATGTACAGGGAGAAGTATGTGATTATAGACTCAAATTCTGAGTGTATAACTGACTGTATGAACTTTAACATATTATTAATACTTAATATTTCTGGGATACATCTTTCTTATCCATAGCAACAGAGCCACTTTGAAGTCTTACATGATAATAATAAAAACCTTTTTGTCTTGAATACCAAGCACCTTGTGATAAATAAACAAAACTTCATTCATTATTCAATTGCTCAATAATTATTTATTGTGTGACTCAAGTAATGGAAAGCCTATTAAGGATGAATTGTTCTTATGCTCAGAAATTGGCTTTAGTTTAGCATAAGTGAGTAAGAGCTTTCAACAAAATAGCTAAAGTTTCTTAGATGCAAGCATATGAGGCATCCTATCCCAAATCAGGATTGATATGGGAAAAATAAAGCCAAGGAATACTTCTGATTTTTCTTGCTTGATTCACTGCATGTTCTTCAGATATAGATTGTTCAGAAGTTTCTGGTGTACACGAAGCAGCAATGTTTACTCATCTCATCTCTACTAATGAATACAACCATCAAAGCTAATCTCAAAGCTTATACTGAGGACAGATGCTTTGTTGGAGAGCTTGTTTGCTTTGTTTTGTTTTGTTTTGTTTTGTTTTGTTTTGTTTTTTAGAATTGGAGCCAAGAATGATAAATATTTCAAGTGTTGGACAGGGCCTCAAAGCCAGGCATGGTGATGATGCAAATCTTTATCATCAAACCCCTTAAGGATACGAAAGGAGGATTACACAAGTTTTTTTCCTATCCTGGGCAACACTGCAAGTGACAAACCGGCCAGGACTACATAGCAAGACACTGTTTCACAAAACCAAAAAGGTCCCTCTGAGTTTTCCTTTCCCTAACCCACAGAGCACCAACGTTCTATTCAATCCTGCCATTTAGGTTCTACTGTGACATCCTAACTTTGTGCTCTCATGTTCCACCAGCCACAAAAGCTTCCTGATTTTTTACTCTTTCCTATATTGAGACACAGCCTTAGGCCATTTCAAAACAACTCATAGTTAGAGGCTCAATGCAATAGTCATTCCCATGCTCTAACATTCACTCACAGCAAATTATTTCATATGCTTTCTAACTTGAAACTTCTCATATCATATTCTCTCTCTCTCACACACAAACAGAGAGAGAGAGAGAGAGAGAGAGAGAGAGAAAGAGAAAGAGAAAGATAGAGACAGAGAGAGAGTTCTCCATGCATTCACCTATGCTCAATTTCATGAACTTTCACTCAGTCTCAGGCGGATGCTCTCATACATTCACAGAGATTCACACTCATCAACACAAAAGATACTGATTATCAATGTTACCATGTACTGTTCAAGCCCGGAGGATTTTTGCAGAAAAATAGAACAGATATTTTCAGTTTATAGCATACTAAATAGTAAAAGGACAACCAAATAGTCTAAATTAAGTCATTGTACATATTATATGATAGTAAGATGAATAGGATAGGGACATAAAATATGGGCATGGCAAGATATTTTGGTAGAAAAATCTGAAAGGTTTTCAAGACATTTGAATAGAGATGCAATGTATTGGTTTTGATTTTTAAAGTAAATATATGGTACCTAAGCATAATTAGAGGAAAATGGCAGAAAATGATACCACGAGGAAGGACATGGCAACGGCTTTAATTCTGGGTCCAAGGCAACTAGAGATCTAGAAATGAATCCTATTTATTGGATAGATGTTTCACTATAGAATGTATAAAATGTGGATAACCTGGGATTTGGATTTTGCTATTGAAGAGGAGAGGAATGATTTCCCCTAATTTCTCATGAAGTGCCTCACTTTAGGGGCAAAACCTCTAGTGCACTGATTTCAGCAAGAGTTTCTGAGAAACATCCTCTCCATGGCAATGGCAGTAGAACCCATTGAAACTGGACACACCAGTAGTTGGAGAAATATTCAATGCAAGACTTTGAGATCATAAGTGCTCATACTTAGACATTTGCAGTGGCTGATAGTAAAGGTACCTATTAAACAGTGAGCATAGTCTTTTTATATAATATCTTTTATTTTTGGAAATTATAATATAATTACATCATATGCCCTATCCCCTTTATCTCTCCAACTCCCCCATCATTGCTTATCCTCAAATTAATGGTTTCTTTTTCTATATGCTTATTTATTTGTTAAATATAACCTTCTCAGTCTATATAAAGTTATCTGTATATGTATAACTTCATATCTCAGGGCTGCATACTTGTTATTGGAGAGCCAACTAGGGTACAGTTCTCTGGGAAAGACCATTTCTCCCACCCTTAGTATTCCCTAATTGCCTGTAGTTTTTTTTTTTTTTTTTTGTCTAAAGTTGAGGCCCACAAGCTTTCCCCCTTCCATGTTAGCATATCCATTGGTGCAGGTACCATAACAGAAAAACACAACTGATCAAAATACAGATAATAATTTCAGTCTCAACTGATGAATCTACAATACAATCACTGCATCTAAGGCTCAGGGATCATTGCAGAAGAAGGAGCAAAAAGAGTTGAAGGGACAGAGGAACAAGAAGTTTGCTGTGAGATTGTGTCTCCTAGAAATGCCAGAGAGGCTACATCCATGAAATCTCATCAACATGGCTGCCTAACAAGAACTGAACATATCTTTTTAAACTTGGGCCTGTGTACCAGAAAGATATTTGTATATGAGTACAAAAATCTTTAAAGACAACAGTCCTCTCAAACTTTAAAGGATATTAAAATTGTCCCCATTGTGGCTTTAATTCTCAACCAAATGTATTTTGAGGAGCCTAAGAGTTCATGATTCTTTGACAATAATTTTCTGTGGAGTAGCTACATTTTAGTCTTAAGGCAGATGGGTAAGTTGGTAGGGGGGCAAAACAAAATGATCCATGCCAGTACTTCTTCAGTGAAACATGCCCTGGAGTCTCAGTCTGTAGTGTTAAAACTGGGTTCCTTAGGAAAATGACTCATGAACTGAGATCCGAAGACTAAGTTAAACAGAGGTATAAGGTGAGAGAAAGAATGTATCTGAGACAAGGTTGAAAGTATAGTCAAAGATCTGGGGGTGGTAGGGAGTGTTGTTATGTGCCAAAGTTTAAACTCCTTTCTCATTTGAACCCTCCCAACACTCCAACCTGCACTGTACCTACAGCTCCCATTTTACAGATTTGCAAAGTGAAGAAGAATCACAAACTTTTGGTAACTAACAGAATTTAAAGACAAAGATTTGTATCTCTGCAATTTTCAGTTAAAGGTTATTATTAACATCATTTCCCCCAAAGCACTTTTTGCAGTACCTGTAGACATCTGCAGTTGTCATAATTTGAAAGGGTGCACTACTGACATCTAGTGGACTAAGGCCAGGTATGCTGCTAACCATCCTACAATGTCTAAAACAGTGGCCCTTAGCAATTACCTGGCCCTAATTTTCAACAGTTCTAAAGTGAAAAAATCCCTGAGCTAAGCCCACGATCCTTATCCTTGTACAAGTCCACTTCCTTCCCTGGAAGCCTCTCAGTCTCTTGTGCATGTGGATTTCTGGCCTGGCAGGTCCAATTAGCTATATATGCCACTTGTAGGGCATGGATTAGACTTAAGCAGGAACCTTGGCTATTTTGCAATTATCTCAATGATCTTCAACAGCTTTATATTATCACTTAATCTCCCAGATGTAGAATCCAAGGCTAAATTACATGCCTCAGGTCACAGAACCCAAAGTGACAGAGCAGTTGAGTCCAGCTCTTTTTAAATTCAATCTCGTGATATTTTCCTTTCCTGCAATGACCCTTCACAGGATAAATGCTTCCTCCCAGCCCGCTTAAATAGAGGTGGCGAAAGCTGGTGATGCAGGTCTGCAACAGGGCTGAAGAGGAGCCACCAATGGTTTGTCAAATTTCAGTGCCTGCTTTATTTTTTTTCCTCCAGAAGCTTGAAAATCAGCCCAGTGTTATTCAGCTTGAATTCTTCTCTTGCTCAGCTCAAAACACATCAGACACACAATCTGCTGTTTGTGTAGAAAATGTATCAGGAAAAAAAAAAAAGATAGCACCCACATGCAAGCATCTGCTCCCAAAATCCATTTCACTGTTAACCAAACAATTGAGTAAGAGAAACATCTGTGGCTGCTATTGCAGATGTAATCATAAAACCCAAATGCAGCAATGAAACAAAGTGGAAGAAGGGCAGAGAACGAGAAAGCAGAGACTTGTAGCTTTAGTGACAGAAAGGGATGAATCTGGGGCTCAGTTCCTGCACTGAATAGTCAGTCAGCTTCACTTTTCAAACATCACACCATCCAGAGGGAACAGCAACATTATAAGCAGGGATATTATGCAGTAGGCATAGCATTGGGAGCTCCAACCAGCAAGGCGGCTCTGAACGGGCAATAAACAAGGCAGGAGTTCCAGAGACTGCAAATCAACAGTAAAAAATTATATATGTGCATATAATTTTTATTTCATATATATGCAATCTATGTTAGCAGCATTTCAATGTTAAGGCAGAGTTAGAATGACAGATCTTGAGAATGTCAAAAATGTCAAAGCTGAAGGACCCTCAGAGATCAACTAGTTCAACCCCTAGTTTTTACTTGTGAGGAAACTGACTTTCCGGAAAGGGATGTGACTGCCTAAGTTCACACAGCCAATGATTCTGGGCCGTTCCTGGGAGACTCAAGCCAAGCAGGCAAAAGAAAAAGCATTACCCAAACTCTTTATACCTGTGAGCATGAGCTATATGGCTGTGTCCCTTGACACGAGGCTGAAAGCCAGTGTTGATCACCTCCATCTCTACAGCATTTAAAGCTCAAACCAGCAAGGCAGCTCTGAACAGGAAATAAACAAGGTAGAGGATTTCCAGAGACTGCAAATCAACAGCTAAAATACTATATTATATTACATTATATTCTATTATATTATTATTATATATATATTCTATGTGAGCAGCAACAGCGGTCTCTGCTGGCTCAACCTAAAACAACATCCTATTGCCCCTTCCCTCTCAGCTGTTGCAAAGTACCCAATTTAAAATAGTTAAAAGTTTTCAATAACCAAATGGCCGAGACTCTACATATAATTCCACCTTCAATGAAGATGAAAAGCTCAGAATGAAATACAAACTATCATCATTCACTTAACTGATAGAGATAGCCAGACTCAAAAAAGTTTAAGTAACTCTAGATCATGCAGCTATCAAACAGCAGAGCCAGGATTCAGAATTGGGTTTTCCTGATGGCAAATGTTGCTGGAAATCTTCCCGGGTCACAATGCAATCTTATGGATATTCAAGCGTCCTGTTCCTACATCATTGTAAAGGCTAACATCAAGGCACGATATAGTTAATAAGATGTTGTTATATCCTACAACATATTGACAAAAAGGCAGCTAGCTTCATCCTGTCATACAGCAGGTCCTGTGATTTCTCAGTCCTACCCTGTGTGCATTCTGTCATCTAACTTCATAGAGTTCAGGGGCATGGACATTCTAAAAATTCCCAGAAAAGACTGAGCATTTCCATGGAACTGCCTATCTTCAGAAAACCAAAGCCTTCTACATTGTAAAGTATATTATATTTTGACATTCAAAAGAGTAATATATGCAAAATGATTCATTTGTATAAGATATTATGTCCCAACTTAACAACAGAGATATTGTTCTGAATTATCCTAATAATTCACTTGTCTTTAGTCTTCACGACCTTTTAATGGTGTTTTCATTTGGTTTTCACATCCTTCAAAGTAAAGGGATGCTATTTTCCTACTTTACAGATGAAGAAACTGAATATCACATACAGTTTAGTGACTTGTCCAAGTTTATACAGCTAGTATTCAGTGGCGCTAAGACTGAACATCAAGCTCCCCAGCGCCTTATATCTATTTAGAAAATCAAATGCCATTAATATAATTTTTCTTTAATATTATGTCTCAAGATGTTCAGATTAGAATTGTAATACCATCATCAAAGTCTCTAGACATTTAATTCATTGATTCTTTTTCTAAATTATAAGCATCCCTGGACCACTAGAACAGAAGTAGCTGTGTAGTGACCTTTCCAGGGATGTTCCTTTGTCAGGCTTTTAAGACAGGCTGGAGATGGGAAAAAAGATTCTTATAATGAAGAAAGTAACATGAAACCTTGAAGAGTAATCAATTATGCGAATGGTTTCACTGCCTGTTATACCATAGATTATGCTTTCATTTTTCATATTAATGTTCTTTATGTTTTTCAATTAGTCACAGCAAATTACCTGTCCTTCGCCTTGGCAAGGACAGCTCAATGGGTCTCCATGGAGTATTTTCCAAAACCTGCCTGGTGAATTCTTTCTTGAATTCTCCTTGAGGCATTAACATGTAATTTTTTGAATGAACAAATGTTTTCCATTTGACACCATCTTATTCATGTAGGAAATTACCTATTGAAAAAGAAGCCTGAGAAATTTGCCTTTTTGTGGCAATGGTGCATTGCAAATGATAATTTTAACTTAAATAAAAGAGATGAAGGCTCCAGAAAATTAAAATGCCTTCAATATGTCTTAGTCATTCTAACACAGGCAGATTATGTCATGGAGCAGAGCAAAGAGCAACTATTCAGATTTCTATTTCTTTCTGATTTGCTTTGCATAGTCCTGGAGAAGTGACTGTTCCTCTACATTCCATCTCAATATCCCCATAGTTCCCATCCCACAACATCTAACTAGTTACTCTAAGTAGCCAATCCCTGCCCCAGCCCCTATACTTTAGGATGTGAGACATCCTACTAGGAAAATAATGTTATCTTCACCAGAACTGAACCTCTAGCTCTTAGCACACTGCAAGAGTGTGTTAAGTAACAAATCATTTGCCTCTGCAAAACAGATATCTATATATCTATATCTATCTATATCGATCTATATCTATCTATCTATCTATCTATATAGATAGATATAGTTTTGCTAAGGTCTACCACTTTCTATCTTTGATGTTTAGCAGAGACCTTACCATAAATAAGTTCCTTCAATTGAGACTGAGTCCCAACTGGCCATCTCTTTTCACCAAATGAAGGTTCTAGTGTCAGGACTGGGTAACATCCAATTGAGTTGTTGGCCAGAAGGGTCCCATGGAAATCACCAAACAAACCAGGCTGTTGCCAAGACAATAGGCTCCTCTCCACAAACAGACATCAAGGCTCCATTGCTAAAGAAAACACCCACACAACTCATTGATCATGGAGAGCTTCAGCTGGTAGCTACATAGAACCTTCACATGACCCTACATTCTAGTGTCTTTGGTATGGGAAGGTAGGCTATTAAAATGTAAACACCAACCCACCCACAAAACCTTCAATTTACAATACTGTCCTGCCTGCAAAATATCCTAGGGCAATAGTGGCACAAAGTTTGTGGGAGTAACAAATCAATGTCTACTTTGATTTATGGCTCACTCCATGAGATGGAACCCATACCTGACTGCTTGGGTGACCAGGAATCAGAGAGAAGATAGTACAGAGACCTAGAGTACAGCCAAATACTACGTCTTTTTAAAAAGTGATAAAATGGACTCCTAATGATATTCTGCTATATTCATAACTCATAAGCAGTGCCTTATTCAGTCATCTTCAGAGAAGCTCCTCCAGCAGCAGATGGGGACAGATGTAGAGACCCACAGCCAGACATTACACAGAGAGAGAGAGAGAGAGAGAGAGAGAGACAGAGACAGAGACAGAGAGACAGAGAGACAGAGAGACACAGAGAGACAGAGACAGAGACCATGGAACACATAGCACTAAATGGTGGATATCTAAATGAAGGGATATCTCCTTCAAATTCCTCCCCTCAGAACTCAGGGAACCCCGTGGAAGTAGGGGTATAAGCGTAAGAGCCAAAGGGGATGGGGGACACCGGAGAACAAGGCCCTCTAAATCAACTGAGCACAGATCATATGAACTCACAGAGACTGAAGCAGCAAGCACAGGGCCTGCATGCATCTGCAGCAGATCTTCAGTGCATATATTACAGCTTTCAGTCTAGGATTTTTATGGGACTCCTGAGTATGTGAATGCATGGGTCTCTGAGTCTTGTGGTTTCTCTTGGGGCTTTTTTCCTTTTGTTGGTTTGCCTTGTCCAACTTCAATGTGATGGGTTTTTTTTTTCTTGTTTGTATGCTTGTTTTGTTTTATCCCATCATATTTTATTTTGCTACATTTTGATGTTATCTCTTAGAAGCCTGTAAGCCTGTTCTTTTCTAATAGAGACAGAAAGGGAATAGATCCAGTCATGGTGGGGAGGGAAAACTGTAATCAGGATACATTATATGAGAAAAGAATCTATTTTCAATAAAAGGGAAAAATAAGCTACTTCAAACACTACTAATATCGTGTCTCAGAGTTCAAATAAATTGTTCCCACAGGCTGATAAACTCTCTTGAAAGACTTAATTATGGGGACAAGAAAGCAATTCTTCCTCAAATATCTTTGTTTATTTTGTATTTGGTTGTTTGGTTGGCTTGGAAGAATTGCAATAAAACCAAAATTCCAAGGCTTCTCTACAATTATATTTCTGCTATTCAGTGGAGGGTAATGTAAATTTCATTATACTCAAACTTCCTTCTTTTTTATAATTGTGGGGAAGTAGAGAGGTTTAATGAACTCTGAATTTCTTTGAAGAACTACAAATTATTATGAAACCAGTATCTCTGTTTTGTAATCTCTCTTTGCTTATAATAATTATTGCCACCACTTATGTAGAAACCAATAAAAATGTTTTGATTAGCTCACGCTTCAAGTCAGTTAAGCCCAATAATGACATAAAAACAGATTTGGAAAATGCTTCTAATTTTATGGATTAAACAAATAAATGAATGTAAGTGGTATTTATTAACTTAATATTTATATAGCTTAAGCTACAAAAGATCTGGAAAAATAGCCTGCAAGGCCTCAAATTCCAGAAGAGGCTTTTTCTGATATGTCTAATGGAGGAAGAACAGTATTGAATAGCTATAAACAGCTTAATTGTTTCCATCCATTTGGACAAAACGTATTATCCACCAAATATCCGTATTTTTCTTTCCTGTAGGAGTCCATAGAAACAGATGAGTCATATATCCCTCAGTTACCATTCTGGGGTATTGTCACAAGAAGCAAAAGGTTCTTCCCATGACTAACCAGCCCCTCTCCTGTTTTTTCTCCCTTTCCTTGAAAATAGATTCTTTTCTCATGCAATATATCCTGATTAAAGATTCCCTCCTCTCTCGTTTTGATGTAAATATGGTTCCTATGTTGTAATATAAAAATAAATAAATCATACTTGTATCTTTTTTAGAACTTCTTTGTGCCTATAAAACTCGTAAGTAAAATGTCTCCAATCTTTCATGATTTCCAGGTTAAACAGTATGTTAGTCATGCAATTCGTGATATCTTTAATTTTTCTTCCTTTTTTGCTTTTGCTTCTTTATTTTTTAATTAGAATACAAATTATTAGACTCCATTATGATACTATGACATTTCAAATGAGATGTATTTTTGTTGATTCTCCCCTTTCCTCATCTTCACTATTTCCTTCTCACCTGGTACCTGAACCAAGTCTCCTTTCAGCTTTCATGTCATGCTTCTTTTTGCCCTCCCCAGTCTTCTAAGATCCCTTCCCCTTTTCAAGTTTCATATGCTATGCCCATATTCACACTAACTTATTTACAAACATGTATAAATTGAAAGCTAATTTCTGCATAGCTGGGTTGCCCTGTTTAAGACAATACTTTCTATATCCATCCACATTTATACAAATCATCTTTCTTTATAGCTGAGGAAAATCCCATTGTGTATGTGTAGTACACAATTCCATTCATCTGTTGATGGGCATCTGGGTTGGTTCTACTTCATGGCTACTATGAATAAAGAGGAGTGATAAGCATGGACTTATCATCTATCATTGGGCTAGGACATAGAGTCCTTTGGGCATTTTCCTCAACAGTGGCACAGCAAAGTCATATGGCAGTGCTAGTTTTGTTCTTTTGGTTTTTAGGTTTTTTTACTTCCATAATGATGGTACTAGTTTACATTACTACCAGCATTAAAGATTCCTTTCCCAAACATCCTAATCAGCATTTGTTATCATCAGTTTTCTTGGTTATAGCCATTCTGACTGGGAAAATATAGTAGCTTTAATTTGAACTATTTTTAGAATACTTATTGGCATTTGTGTTTCTTTTCAAAACTCCTAGAGAAAAAAATAAAGGATAAACTTTAGGATATATGTATGGACAAGAACTTCCTCAATAGGACCTTAATAGCACAGTAAATAGTCCTAAGAATTTACCAATATGAATCTATGAAATTAAAACATTTGTGCACAAAAGGCAAACTACTAAGAAGACTGGATAGACAGTCTACAGAACGGGAGAAAATCTCTGCCAGCTATACTTCAGGCAGGGTACTAAGATATAGAATTTATATAGAACTACAAAAATTAAACACTAAAAAATGAAAGTAACAATCAATAAATGAGCTGTTGAAATACTTTATCTTTCTCTAGTTTACTTTAGTGATCAAAATATAGCATCTCAGACTCTACATTCTCTGTTATTTGTCCATGCACATACTGTTGTTTAATTTTTTTTTTAAAAAGATCTTCTACCTGCACAATTGTATCATATCCCTAGTTGCTCACAGGTAATTCTTGGTAGAGTAGACAAAATAGACAGAAACACACAGAGATGTGAAAAAAGAGACTGTGCTTGTATATATGCATTTCATCAACAGTTACAACTAACTAGACATACATTTTGTAGCATTAACTCTAAAGAAGACAATTTAAAAAGTGAATGATGAGAATTTAAGGGCTGTTAATATAGAAATATCACTTGATGGAAAAATGCATTATGTTTCTAAATTTGTAGACAAACGAAAATCACTTTCTGTCAAAATTCTTACGAGAAAGAAAGTTCAACAGATTAAGACAAATGTTATAAGGTAGAAAATACGGAGCCGAGTTCTATGTCTCATTGGTTCTTGTTGGAGAAGTCTCTCTTACTTATTTATTAATTCATTCATTCTGGCTTTTTTGAGACAGTGTTCCATGAAGTCCAGGCTGGCTTTGAACTCCTTAGTTATCTAAGGCTGAACTCCAAGTCTTTATCTTCTTGTTTCTACTTGACAAGTGTGCTGACTGGCTAGACTCCTAACTGCTCATCCCATAGTAAACACTTCTTGCTTAAGAGTGGCAACCCACTTTATAATTCTTCTTCCTCAGCATGTAGAGGTTAATAGGTACCATGGTCATGGTCACATTATGGCTTCTTGGTTCCCTAGCCATACTTATTAACTCAGGAGTGGGAAGCAAACAAAATAAACTAGTTCCTCATCTCTTGAACTTAAAATCTGGAATGGAAACGCAGCTTTGATCCCAGTAGTGGCACTGGCCTTTAGTCCTGCCCTTGGCAGAGGTCATCCTGATCTACAAAGTGAGTTCCAGAACAGCCAGAGCTATATAGTGAGATTGTACCTAATAAGTAAATAAAAAATAAAATCTGGAATGGAAAGGCTATGCGAATTGACTAGATCTCTTGAGTTTTGTGCTATGAGTTGCGATTGGTAATAAAAACTACATTTAATATTCCTGTTTTCATTTTTTAATTTATGAATTTAAAATGTTTATGCTAGTTATACTCCCCTTACATCTAGAACAAAAATCTCCATACCTATGCTGTTGTGTTAGAAATGAAATGATTCAATGCCTTCCTTCTCAGCCTTTTCATTAATTCCAAAGCACTTCTGATTAAATACGTTATTAACATAAACTATATGATTTTATGTTTAATCTGTAAGACACAAATATATGTCAAGAGAGATTTTCAAATTCATCAGAATATGTGTTTTTATGAACTTTATGAAGATCTAGTAGAATGCATGGAAATAAGGAAGCAAGACAAAGAAGGATCATTCATAAATGAGTGCACAGAAGAATCTAGATTGAATTTAGATAATTTAAAGAATCCAACTGAGTTCTGATCAACATCCATAAAGCACCTATTGTGTGTGAGACACTTTAAGTACAAAGATTAAGAGCCATGATAATGATGGATACGTTTAAATCATGATTATTAAGAGTCACTGTTCTACAAGAACCCATAGCCTAGTAGATGGGAAATGTATAGAAAGACATAAGTAAAAGAAACATAGATTTTTAGGTAAGTTCAATGATGTAATTAGATATAGAGTAAGGATAAAAATAGAGAGTATTTAACTCTGGGTACTGTACAGTTATGTACTAGGTGAGGATGTATGGTACAAAAGGTTGTATAGGCTTATGCTAGAACCTATGAACAGGATTTGGACTGTAGGCATTCATCAAACATGTATGAGCACAAACAGCAATATCCTGAATCCAGAAAACTTACAACAATTCGGCATTACTAAAGCAAGAAAGAATAGTAGTAAAATAAAGTAAACAAGCAGACAAGAGTCAGGTTCCAGTAGACTTTGGAAGCTGTCTTGAAGCATTTTGGATTTAGATATAAGAGTAATTGAAATTTTGTCAGTAGAGATGGATTTGGTGGTGACAGCTGGGTAGGGTGGGGACAATTCCAGACTTGAGAAGACTAGGAAGTATGTGATTACTGTTTGTAGGAGTATCTCAGATTTTAGATGGTGCATTCAACACTGTATCCAGAAACAGTGCTTGAACCAGGACCTTTGAGATGGTTGGAATATTTGATTCATATTTAATATATAGTTCTCAGTACAAATAAAACAAAGATGTAATTATGAGAGTGGGCCATGACATCAGCTTAGAGGTATAATCAATAATGAGCTACTTTGCCAAAATATTTCAGTGCTGTTCATTTTCTCCTGCTTGAAGTCAGATTTGGTATGAAATGGCCAAGTGCACAAGTAGATAAACTAGACACTCCAGGTGTTGGGACACAAAGTTTAGAGAAGTAGTGAGCCAAGTAGTATTCTCCAATGATGGATGAAAATATTATACAGCAGTGGCAGAGGCCCAGCTGTGGAGCTGCGATTCAACAGTATGAATTTTCAACTGTTTCCAGCTATGAAAGATTCATTCTCCAGGAGAAAAAGCTAAGCACAAAATCCCAAGTTAATTTGCCATGCTTTTAGTCATCCAATCGATCAATACTGACAATTGACTACTACAGTAACAACAAATACACCATGAATAGCACATAAAGCTATTAAACTTATGTAAGGTTGTGGAGAAAGGATACATTTATTGAAAGTCATGGTCTTCTGTAGCTAAATTTGTTTGTCATACATGTTTCCACAATAAAACCTAGGACACAGATTTTTCCTCTGATTTGCAAAGCAAATAGAGTTTGGGGGGTGACCCTGGTGGGTCACCAAAATACATCTCATGGCTGTCTGGATTGGTGTTCTTGAAAAACTTGTACAGGCTGGAGTGGGAGTATCTCTGACCCTCTTACCTGCCCTTGAGACACTTTTGCTCTTGCTGGGCTCGATGGCCTACCCTTGATATAGGGATTGGTGCCTGACCTCATCCATCCTGCTATGTCATGTCCTGATTGGGCTTTAAACCTTGGGGATGGTGGTGATTCTTTTCTGGAAGAAGCAGGCAGCAATTGTTTCTGGGTGGTGGTTGGGGTGGTGAGATCTTGGGGAGAGGGCAGAAGGGGGAGCTGGGGAGTGGAGGAAGAGGAGGGGGAACCAGGAAGTATTGTATAAGTTGTATGAAAGAAGAAAAAAATGAGCACATGTTGGACAGATTAAGAGAAAAAAAGATTTATTTTCTTATAGTTCTGAAGGCTGCAATTCTGAGATAAATGTTTTCACAGGGTTGGTGCCTTCAAATGCCATTTTTTTTTTTTTGGTTTGTGGATGGCTATGTTTTTTTCACAGTTTTCCCTAGGTACTGAGATATGTCTGCTATCTCTCTATCTAAACTTCCTCCCATGTGAACAACAGTTGGATTGGATTAAAGCCCACCTGGAAGATCCCAGTTTCTTTTCTTTATTCCTTTAAAGATCCTGTCTTTAAATACAGCTACATTCTGAAGTAATGGGGGTTAAGACTTCAATGCATGAAATCTAGGAGGGTGGTACACTTCAGCCCAGAACAACACTTTTCTTTTTTCGCTTCTTCAACATTTCATTAAATATGTGAAACTCCTTTTAACTTTCATTACCAGCTGGTTTTGTAGGAAGTGTGTTTTGATAGGAATCCAACGGTTCTATTAGGTTGATGCACTAGAATGTACTTAACCTGTTCTCAAGTGCTGGGCATTTTCCATCATTGGCAGCATAGCTGCTGTTATAGATAATGCTTCAGTGAGCATCCTTGTGCATATGGCTTTTTCTTTCTCTTCAATTACTTCCTCAGGAAAAATCCGCAAGAGTGGGACTGCCAGGTCATTTTTCTGTCTCTTGGTACATTTTGCTATATTGCTTTCTAAATGACTATGCCAATTTGTACAGCAACCAGCAGTAGATGCATATGTGGCCTTTTAAAAATACTAATATTTGGTGTTCTGGTTTAAATTTTCTAATAGAGTAGGTGTAAAATGTTATACCATTGTGTTTTAAATTTGGATGACTACTGATGTTACAAAATATTGGGGTTTTCTTTGTCAAAATTACAGTAGTTCATATGAAATATTAGCAAATCTTCATTGAACATTTAATTTTATAGGTTGCTTCATATAAATTAACATTAATTAACGAAATTATATCAGTACATTTAGAGTCAGTCTGCTCTTTGCCAAATATTGTATTGTACCATGGTGGAAGATACAGAAGCAAGTTGAATCCTGTGTAAAGAATGAGAGGTTCATGTTGGCTTCTATTCTCTCTTAGACGCTATGAGAAAAATAGAGGTTTAAAAGACATCCAATACCAACATATTTAAGTTAAAACTGTTTGAATTTCTGTGTCGGGATCTGAGGAGGATTTAGCAAAATATCATAACATGTATAATAGTCACAAATATGAAGGAAAAGATCTGAGTATTCTGGGTCACAGAAAGTGAACTTGGATTCTTCTGGTGTCAGGGAAGATTTTTCCTGAGAATGCACCTGAAGACTGTGACCTGGAGAGCAAAGAGCTGGCATAGCAAAGAAACATGGAGACCACACATAACAAAAAAAACTGCAAAGCTATTTGAGGTAGAAAATAACATGAGCTTGGTAGGAACTGAAAGAAGATAAATGGGAGGAAAAGTCAGATATTGATCTAGCATTTGTATTCTTAAGCACTGCCAAACTTCCCTAAGTCAACCGCAGGTACTTCCACTCCAGGCAATGAATATATATGCCACAGTCAGGTACAGAGAAAACAGAGACACGATATGAACAGCAAAGAAGGTATACATCCCAATTCAGTTACCATGGAAAATAACCCAACAAGGCTCAGGTCTTTCATCTGTGAGTTATCAAAAACAGGCTTGCTACTGTGTGCCTAGGAATTCCAAAGAAGACAAGTGGGTTAAAGTGAGTTTGTAGTCAACCTGAGATACAGAATGAGTTTCAGGTCAGCCAGGGCTATATAATGAAACTCTGTCTCAAAACAACAACAAAAATCATGAGAATCCAAGTGAGAACTGCCTGATTTCATTCTCTCTCTTTTTTCAGTAGACACACCTTTTTCTACACTCTCTTTTGTATCCTATCCATGTATTAACTATTTTTAACAAAACCCACTTAATTCTTACTTGGTCTAAATTTAAGCCTACTACAAGTACCAATCACTTGAACTCAGACTTAAAAAGCTGTCTGCCTAAATCCTTAGTGAATAAACTTTTCTAGAAGTTTAAAACTGGGTCATGACCAGGGGAAATCAATCTCTGAGAACCATATTTCTTATAAAAATAAAACAATTTGAATAGTTATAGGGTTTCTGGATTATCAATTAATGTTCCAAATGGTAGGGAACACAATGCAATTCTGGATCAATATTATTACAACACAAGTGGAAGTTGATCAAGTGTATGGACATCAAGAATAAATACATTCATGTAAGTAAAAATTCTAAGTGAATCCCCAGTAGTAGAACAAGCTATGTATCCTTTCAGGCTAACTAATTCCCAATTCTCATTCTTTAAAAAATTACTGTAAAATGATAATTAAAAATGAAAAACCTGACATGAGTGATAATTTTTCTTAAAATACAAGAGAAAAATTAATTCAAATATTGCTTTACTTGAAGTGCACAATTAGCAAAGTTTGGATTGTTCCCAAGTGACAGTTTCAATCTTGGCTCCTCAAATAAAAGCAGACATATTTTTAGACTGTAGAACTGACTAAGATGTAAGTGGCTTGCAGTTAAAGTAATTGCATATCTGGTGGTGGTAAGTGAATTACAGGAGTGACAAATGCTGGTACTTAAATAATTTGAAGCAAACATCTCCCTTCTGCACGGAGCAAATGTGAAGTCAGTAAAACATCTGTTTCATTTATTCTGCTCCTGCCTACATGGCGGAGGCCTGGTTCCCAGTTTGAACTGATGCCATCCAATCACACACTGCGGGCAGCAGTGCCCTCTCAAATACCATCCTGCAAACAGAATGTCAAATTTGACTTCTAACAGCAGGCAGGTTAGTTTTCTAAAAAGTACCAAAAAAGAAATAAAAGTGCCCCTCAATATATAATGCTTAGCCTTCATAAAAGCTTGTATTCTTAGTTCATTGGGCATGACTGCTTTTTCTGGAATAGGAAGAAGTGTACTCTGACGGCGCATGCTTTCCTGCCTGTGTGGGATGTTTGTCATCACCAACTCTCCATTTCCAGCCTTAGGGTTCACTCAAATTCTACATTCTCTTTCCATCCCTTTGAAGTGCATTTTCTTTCTCCTTCCTTATTATACCCCTGGATTAGTCTAGTGCTTATCATTGTGCATACTAATAGCTATTCAATGGTTTTTCATCCTTCTCTAGTAAGTAATAAAGTTATAGAAGACAGGGTGTTCTGTTCAGCTCCAATCACTAAGATGGCTCCCTTCACATGATAGTATTTAGCAAATTTGTTGAATTATATATCAGGATTAAAAGATTTCATTAAGGCAATCAACCTCAATTATTTTAGGTAATACTTTGAATATTGATTTAACCAACATACATACTGAAGAAACTATTTGAAAATTATCAAAATAACCCTCTTAGTTAGAAATTAATCAACCACAGTCAATCTGTGCAGCAATATAAACCTAGGGTCTACCTCCCAAGCTTGTCAATCATGGCCTTCTAGAAGATCCCCATATGCTATGCCTGACAAATTCATGACTGGATAGATTCAGGGAATGTTCTACAGCCCATCTTGTAAACAAAGTTTCCATTTTAAAATAAGACAGATAGTCTGTAATATTTGGAAACTTTTCAGTGGGAGGTGACAGGGAAGCAAGTAACAAAAAGTGAAAAGGCATCCTGGTATCTATCTCTTTTAAAGTTCAAGCATATCTATTTTTCAAAACTCCCTGCTTAGACAGTACCAACCTGACCTTTAGAATAAATTGGGAGCATAAATTTGATGAATTTGTTTGATATGTATTTTTAATTATCAGTCATTGAGCCAGTTCCATTAAAATATGCAACCTGATCATTGATTAAACGCCTGTTTATACATTCAGCTAAGTTAATAAGTTATGCAGATTCACCAACTCTACAGCTAGATCTCTGAAAAATGAAATTGGATCAGAATGGTGAAAGTTTTTGTTAATAAAATCTACAGAAAATGTGACAAGTGCATATCCAGTATATTAAATTGGAGATTCGATCAGCATAAAAGTGTGACGGTGTTAACTATGGAGTAGAACCAATGAAGTACAAACTATGAAGTGCATGTTGTGTGACAATGTTCTCAAATAGTACCCCTTTCTCATCAGAACTGTCTGCCACTGTGCAAATGGAATCAAAATGTATGGATATGTCTGCACTCAGGAGGCACAAGCAGGAACAGTTAAGGTCAAGGTTAATGAGGACTACATAAACAAATAAAACTTTTTTTCAGGTAAAACAAATACCAGTCTATGTAGCATTTATGGGTTCCATTCTTCCTGAGATGTTACTTGACAAGATATTGACATTTAGTGCATTTGTATCTCACTGTGTGCACAGTTTAGCTAGAATAAGACCTCATTTTAAAATGTTTTCTAGAGCTGGAGAGATGAATCAACAGTTAAGAACATGTATTTCTTTTGTAGAGCACCTAAGTTTGGTTCCCAGCACCTAAGATGGGTGGATTGCATCTCTAACCCCAGCTCAAGGGAATTTGATGCCCTCTCCCCTCCATAGGAATTTACATTAATACTCACACACCCACATATAGACACACACATACAAACACACATATACATGAACAAAACAATCTTTAAAACTTAAAATAACATCTCCTAAAACCTTTTAACTTTGTTTTTGATCCAGAGCTATAGGAGTTTTCCACTTGTCAACCTATATAATATTTTTAAAGTCACTGTTTAATATTAGATCAAGAGCTTTTATTCTGAAAAATATTAAGTACACAATAATTAGACAATTTTACTTGAGTTTAAGTGTAGAGGAACTATAATTTAACGCAAGTGTTAGTATTATGTACTCTTGGAATAATCTGGGAAACAAAGAAAGCAGACGTCTTTGCTTCCACTATCAAATACATTAGTTTGTCATTACCACTCCGTCTTTGAACTCCACCTTGGGAATCACTGGGATAAACACACAGGAAAAAACTGAACTTTATGACAATCTGGGGAAATTTAAAAGTAAAATTAATTCCAAATATCTAATGTTATTTTTCCACAATGGGCCACCAAATTAAAATGTCCCCATGCTAGAATTCATAGCTTCCTTTAAAAAGTAATTCTCGGATAGTGAATATATCTCAGTGGTAGAGTACCTGTTCATTATGTACAAAGTCCCTAGTTTAGTCCTCAGTACTATAAAAATATAGAAATAAGTAAATCATTTTAAATTAAGATCACATCCCATTTTAATATCAGTATATGTACTCTTTATGCTTCCTGTGTGTAAACTGCTTTCTCCCACAAACTGATAATAAGCACTATGCATGCAAGTGGATTCAATCCTGGCTAATGAAGGAAAACTATAGGGAGTATCAGTGTTAATTTAATATCATGTGAAGTGGTTTCACAAGGAATACATGCATGATCATGTGACTATAGTTTGATATAGACAAGAATATGAATTTGTATTAGTAATATTGCTGCAACATCATGGGGTCATATCCCAGTAAACTGAATATAGACCCTTTATCTCTGTTATGATACACTTTGGATTTTTAGATATTTTATACTTTTCCTTCCAAGTCTAGGTACAAGATTTGTGCTGTTATTTGAAATGGTTTCTGGAAAAAATACTGTATAAAGATCATTTGAAACACAAAAGTATAAATGAAGCCTTGGTTATTGGACACTCCTAGGTAAATGGGAAACATACAGAATATTCCAAACATTAATCTGTCAAAATTATACTGCTGGCAATATAAAAGAACAAGTGGTGACTATTATTCCACTGAAAGTTCCCTGATCCCTGGGATATCTTTGAAAGTAGTAATGATGAGACTAGGCCCATAGACACTGGAACAGGCAGCTCATGACAGAGGCCCAGAAAGAAATGGTTTTCAGAGGGAAACCTAATTCTCAACCCAGTGTGAATGGACAATATGTAGCTAGGATCTGAATAAGGCCTTGAAGTTCATCTGTTTAAGATTATAATATTGTGTTGGGCCATTAACATTTGTAATTTAATTCCTTCTACTTTTATTAGCTAATCAAAATGCCTTTCCCTCTTCCTAGCCAAAAAAAAAATACTGTCTTTGATCTAAAATGTTCACTTAAGGGTGAATCTTTGTATTGACTGGAGTGTACATTTACCTTGTGAACTTATTTTAAGATTTTAATAAACATGGTTGCAAAATCACAAGACAACAGTTATGATTATCTGAGTTTTAAAAAAAAGACACTTTGGGGAGATAAAAAACATCACAGGCAAAGAGATTATGACTCAATACCTTAAGAAGTAACAGTAAGTAACCCTCAGAAACCGCAAGAATGATACTTTCAAAAGTCCTTGCAGTCACATTTGCAATATAAAAGCAGACAAATTTATTTTAATAATATGGCTTAATCCAACACCACCAAAAATACTATCACTTCAACAAGTATCTAATATAAAAATATTGTCAGTCTTCAAAATGCACTGTGTTTTACATCTACAGGGATGCTTCACTTTACATATGTCGCATTTTAAGTGTCCAGTAGCAACATGTAGCTACTAATTATCATAAAAGAAAATATGGTCCATGAGCACTACACAATACCTTTGTTTGAAGTGAACCACATTGATTATGCATATTCTAAATAAAAGGATCATCCTTCTTGTACACCTTTATTTATTCATTGAGAATTTCATAGATGCATACAATGATAATTTTCACTCTTGCTAACCTCAACTTTCTAGAACAGTTAAAATTAGTTTTTTCTATCTTAGAACTAATTGTCAGCTCTGTTTATCATTCCCTTTGTCTATCTTTCCATCCTATACCTTTTCTACCTCTCAGTGTCTTTTTTTCTCTCCTCTCAAAACCTTCAATTTATATTCCCCGGCAGTTCTCACTTTATTCAAAGGTTCATTACTTGAGAATATCTAGTTGAAATTTGAAGACAACTATTCAGCTCCACCTTTGTGGTTTTGCACTTTATTTGTTTGTTTGTTTGTTTGTTTGTTTATTCCAGAAGCGTTCCCAAGACTGAAAAAATCAGCATCAATTTTGCACCTCTTTGAAGTCCACAATCCCAACACCAGATCCACAAATGAAATCCCAGCTTTTTTAAGGTCTTCAGGTGATTCACATAGACATTGAAATTTAAGAAGCATTGGAATTGAGACGTAGTTCAATGGTAAAGTACTTGCACACATATGTGAAGCCTTAGCTTTGATTACCAACAGCACCAAATAACATTGAAAAATAAGCACAAATTGGATCTCTAGGGATATTACATCTATAATGACTTTCCATAATGTGCTTTTCTAACGGTTACTTTGTTAATCCCTACAAGGTAGGGCATATATCATTTATTCTATGGAAACTCACTTGTGTCCCTGTTTTTTCCAAAAATAGCGATACATATCTATCCGCAGTCCTTACTCCTTATGTATTATGACATGATTACAGCAGCCACTGTATCAAAAATCACTAAATGCAAAAATGAAGTCAATGTAGAAACGTGAAAATACTTGTTTATCAATTGGTTTTCATAACTGTACTGATAACCCAAACTCTTCCTGTGATATTTGGTTACCAGATCAAACTGCAATTCTGTTGAAATTCTATAGATTCTTACTTCCACACACAGTACTGTTCAACCTAAAGCCTCAATTTCTTCACTGGAAAAATCAGTATGTTTTGATTTATTAAATGCTTTCATTATGAGAGTATCTGATCATGAAGAACATAATCATGACTAATAATCTTGGAGTGAGTCTGTTTCCTTAGCTACTCTGCTAAATCTGTCCTGTAATTTAAAATGTCATCTTCAACATAACATTTTATAAGGATTTTATAAAGAACTATGACATATTTTTAATCATCAATTACTGCTGGAACTTAAAAGAAAGGGTAGCAGAGAGTTTTCCTCTGGTTTTCTGGCATATTAACTCTACTCAAAAATGCTCTCACAAGTCTGTTCTGTTGGCAGTTTTTCTATTTTCCTCCTGAATTTAGATGCTGGAATCTTTTTTACAAAACTGTAACATTCCGTTCATATTAATAAAATGTTTTATTGATTTCTTGAGGATTTCATACAATATATTTTAATCATATCCCTCCTCTAACTCTTTGTATATCCATCCCCATTTCCATACTCACTCCCAAGTTCATGTTATCTTTGTTTTGTTGTTATTATTTAGTTTCTTTTTATTTATTTTGGTTTTTATATTATAATACAGTTACATCATTTCCCCTACCCTTTTCTCCCTCCTCACATATATACATATATTTAATATAAACATATATTTAAATATTATATATATATATATACACACACACACACACACACACACACACACAGATACATACAGCCTGTTCAGCCTGTACTGTTACCTATATGTACATGTTTTCAGAGTTGAACATTTGGTATTGGATAATAAATTGCTGTGATCTTCCCTGGGAAAGACTATTTTTCCCATTTTCAGCATTAATTAGCTGCCTATAGTTCTTTGTGTAGAATTGAGGCCTCGTTTTAATGGAATGACAACTTAATTCACTTGTTCATTTGTCCTTGATCAGATTCAGTATGCTTTCTGTCACAGTGACAAAAACCTGAAGGGAAGGAGGACTTATTTCAACCTAGTTTCAGCTTAGGTTAACTGGTTCCATGTTTCCAGGCCAGAGGTATGGCAGTACATCATGGCAAAAGAACGTGGTGTCATAGAACTGTTCAAATCATGCATACTGGGAACAGAGACACAGAAAGAGTCTTTGTCTCTAAGGGTTCTTTCCTTTCCATTCCATCATGGCATCTAACCTAGTGCATGGTGCAGCACACACTCAGTGTAGGTTTTTCTCTTTAGTTAACACTCCCTCTCTAAAAATACAAACAAAAAAACCCCAGACATATCCAGGGGCATACTATCTCCCTGATGTTTCACAATCTAATCAAGTTGATCATTAAGAGATGAGGATTAAGCTTGCTATGTCTCACTTGTTTTATCTGTTGTCACAGCAGACTACAACTACTGGTCAAGCCAGGAAACCACCCTGAATAGAATAGGTTCTGCATGTTGGAAAAAAGCACTGCCTAAACTGAATTTCCTCCCAATTCATTCTTTCAGTTCTATCTATAAAAATTAAAGGTTTTTAAAAATACTGTGGTAGCTGGGTGGTAGCAGCACGCACCTTTAAGCCCAGCACTCTGGAGGCAGAGGCAGGTAGATCTCTGTGAGTTTGAGGACAGCGTGGTCTACAGAGTGAGTTCCAGGACAGCCAGAATTACAACAGAGAAACCCTGCCTGGAAAACTAAAAATAAATGAATAGATAATTAAATAAATAAATAATACTATGGCAAACAGAAAAAAATCTTCCCTGAACTTTTGAAATTTGATTCAATAACATCAGCAGCTAACATGTACCCTATTTCTACAAATTCTGAGAGAAAAAATGAGCAGATGAAAGGACATATACTTTCAGTTCTCAACTCAGCAGTGTCTTAGTCCATGTTCTGTTTCTATAATTGCATAACATAGATAAGGCAATTTATAAAATAAAAGTTTATTTGGACTCACAGTTAGAGAGCTGGGGAAGTTCAACTTCAGGAAGTTTTATCTGCAAGGGTCTTTTTTGGGAGGTGCTCTCTGAAGAATCCTAAAGCAAAATAGGACATGGTAAGTTGAGACAGTAAATAAAGCAGACAGCTTATTTTTATAGCAAAGCCACTTCCTCAATACTTGTGAATCACTAATCTATTAATCCATAAGTTCTATTTGCACCACGTGCAAAGTGTATTATATACATAAACCATAGCAGAGGAAAAGTAAAGCTTGTGTTCATCATTTTAAAAGGCAAATTATCTTCTAATAATGTTAAAATACAAAATTCTAAAGCTCACCTGGGAAAATTCCAATTCAATAATTTTGGGTAAGTGTTAATGAAAACACCAATGGGACTGAATTTAGGGGAACTGTGAAAGCTTTTAGAGGGAAGAGTTTTGACAACACTACTTAATTGGTAAAAGTGAAATGAAAGATATAGTGAAAAGTTAAAGGAAAAAACTAAGAGTTTAAAAATCCCCAATAAAATACTTGCAAAGTAAAAAACGGCATACAACGTCATCCCAAATCTAAATGTCTAATTATCAGAGCCCACAACTCTACCATAGCAGGCCCACTGCCACTTAGCTAAAGCACAAGACAAAGATCTTAATATAGCCTTTATAACTGTGATAGAGGTCCTTAAAGATATGAATAAATCAATAAAGAAATCTATGAAAACACAAAGAAACAGTGAAATTAAATGAATAAAACATCTCAAGACTGGAAAGTGGAAATATAATGAATAACGAAAACCCAAAGTATAGTAAATTTGTAAATGAAAATTTTAGAAACTCAAAGAGACAAGCGTCACCAACAGAGTACAAGAAATGGAGCAAAGAACACCAGGCATTGAGAACACAATAGAAGAAAGGGATGCCCCAATCAAACTGTTAAATCTAAGAAAAAAAGCCTAACACGAAATACCAGGAAATCTAGGATATTGTGAAAAGACCAAATCTATGAATAATAGGAATAGACGAAGGAGAAGAATCCCAGGTCAACGATACAGAAAGTATTTTCAACAAAATCATTGAAGAAAATTTCCCTAACATAAAATAGGAGTTATCTATCAAGGTAAAAGAACCATACAGAAAAACAAATCTACTGAACAAGAAAAGAAATTCTCCTCAGCACAGAGTAAACCAAACACCAAATTTACAGAACAAGGAAAGAATATAAAAAGTTGCAAAGGAAAAAGACCAATTAACATACAAAGACAGACAACCTATTGGAATACACCTCACTTCACAGTGAAGACTCTAAAAGCCAGAAGAACCTGGGCAGATGTTTGACAAACTCTGAGAGACCACAGATGCCAGCTCAAAATAATATACCTAACAAAACTTTCAATCACAATACATGGATAAAATAAGTCATTCCATGATAAAAACCAAATTTACACAATATCTGCCTCCAAATTGAGCCTTAGTAGGCACAAGAAGGAAAGGCACTGAGTGGTTTTTAGGCTCCAAGGCCCTGCTTTCACAGGAAGTCCTGGGCCAATGGGAAGAATATCTAGCAAAGTCTTGGCAGTTTGGCATTCCTTCTCACCACTGCTGTGGGGAAACATATATCCTTCTTTATAGACATCAAACACAAGACCCACTTGGGCTTCACACATACAAAAAGCCATCAACAAACTCAGTTTATACAAAAGTACACTCTGCTTTACATTTCCCATGCCCTGGCTGTTGCCAGTGGCAGGGGGGATAGTCAGCTCCATGATCTATCCTTTGGTAGCTTCCCTGACCGTACTTTACTGGACTGTGAAGTCTGCAGTTTATTTTTCTGACTTGTCTCCACATTGGATTAGCTGGTGTGATATCCTGCCCACACCATTTATAGTAGTTAGACATTGTGGCGGCTCACTAAACAGGAAAACAAGGAGGCATTTTCATAGATTCAAACCCTGCCAGACCTCAGTAGAGGGAACCACCATTGTAGCCAGTGCCAGACTCCATAGTGGAACTCTGATCAGCTCAGCTCAGGTGTTTTTAGTCATTCAGTACTCCTCAGGTGCAGATCATAAGTAATTAAACATCCCCCATAGAAATCCAACACCTACAGACAATAAAAAATGCCAAGGCCTATGCTGCCCTTTTCCCAACAGTACACAAAAACAACTATTTTAAACACAACTAAAAATAAACTTTCACAACAGTGGTTCATTGAGAAAGTTTATAAGATTGACAAATCCTTATTTAAATTACCTAAAATGCAAAGAGAAATTAACAAAATCAGAGACGAAAAGGGAGAAATAAAAATAGACACGGAGAAAACCCAAAGAATCATAAGGACATACTTTAAAAACTTGTACTCCAGCCAACTGGAAAACCCAAAAGTATTGATAATTTTCTCTATAGGTACTCCATACCAAAGATAAATCAAGATCATAGAAGTAATTTAAACAGACTTATAACTCCTAGTGAAATAGAAGATGTTATTAAAAGTCCCCAAATCAAAAATAAGGGGGCAAGACTTTTACCAACTATACAGCCTATAGAGGAATTATATCCAAAATACATAAAGAACCAAAAAAAAGGTATCAAGAAAACAAATAGCACAATTAAAAATGGGGTACAGATCTACCCAGAGAATTCTCAATAGAGAAAACTCAAATGGCTGAGAAGCACTCATTCCTTGCTGGCAGGAGTGCAAACTTGTACAGTCACTATGGGAATTAGTGTTCCTCTTAAAGATGGAATTCTATCTACCTTCAGATGCAGTTATACCACTCTTGGGAATATATCCAAAGGTCACTTCATCCTACCACAGAGACACTTGCACAACCATATTCATTGCTGCTCTATTCATAATTGCCAGAAATTGAAAACAACCTAGATTGTCTCTCAACAAAAGAACTGATTAAGAAGATATGGCATGTTTACACAGTAGAGTGTTACTCAGCCTTAAAAAAAATGAAAGCATGAAATTCACAGAGAAATAGATGGAATTAGAAAAAAAGTCATCCTGAATGAGGTATTCCACACCCAGAAAGTCTAATATGGTATGTATTTGCTTATATGTGTATATTAGCTGTTAAGTTAACCAAGCTATAATCTATAGAACAATGTAAGATAGGTATAGAATAAGGCAAAAGGGCAGAAGAAATAGATCTCTCTAGAAAATGGAAATAGAATAGATAATTAAGGATGGATGGGGGCAGGCTGGAATGGAGTATCAAGAGGGGATGAGAAGGAAGAGAGGGAAGAGAGGAGTGCAGGGAGAGACAGCTAAGATTAAGGATCATTTCAGGGGTCCTATGGAAACATAACACAGTAGAATCTTCTTAATTTATATATACATATATGTATATATAAGGCTATATATACATATATGTATATATGTATATGAAAATGATATAAAAGAAATTGCTGAATAATGGAAGAGAGAGAGCCACAGCTGGTCATTTCTTTTCACCAAATAAAGCTTCCAGTACTGTAATTGGGTTACATCTAATTGATTTTTTAGCCATAGAGGGGTCCCGTGAGAATCCCCAAACAACCAAAGCTGTTGCCAAGACTGTAAGTTGTTCTCTGAAAACTGACAACAATGTTCTATTGCTATAGACAACACCTGTGCTACTCACTGAACACGGAGAAGCTAAGCTCATGCCTACATAGAGCCTTCACCCCTACATGCTAGCTAGCATCTTTAGTACAGGAATGTGCCCTGAACTGCACACCATCAATAGAGAAACATAAACACCAAGTGTTACAAACCCTATGATCCACAAGGGTGCCCTGCCTGCAACAAATGTTAGTGCAATGATGGCTCAAAGCTTGTATGAAGAACCAAAAAATCTGATTTACCTTAAGTACTACTCCACAAAATGAACCCATACCCAACATTGCTTAGATTACCAAGAACCTAGTCCAGGTACCTAGGGTGAAACCTAATACTAGTGCTCTACTAAAAGAATATAACAACAAAATGACTCCTTATGACATTCTGCTAGACTCATAGATCAGTACCTTGCTCAGACATCATCAATGAAACATTCTCCTGCAACAAATGGGAACACATTCAGAGACCCACAGTCAGACAATATGCAGAACACTCAGCCCTAAACAGAATGCCCCCATCTAATCCCTCCCCTCAGGCGCAGGGAACTTTATGGAAGAGGAGGAGGAAAGGTTCTAAGAGGCAGAGGGATGGTGGACACCAAGAAAATAAGGACATCTAAATCAACAGGATTGACGCACACATCAACTCACAGAGACTATGGCAGCATGATTCTGCATGAGTCTGTACCAGATGGGTCCTAGAGCTGAAAGGAGGAGTGGACACATCCCCCCATCCCTAACCCAGAAATGATTTCCAATTGATAACCACTTGCAAATGAAAAATTTAGTTTTCTCTGAAGGAGTCTCACTTGCAGGAAAAAACTACTCCTAAGTATAGGCTGAATGTCCAGCAGTAGAAAGTGAACTCAACAGAAACTTTGAGGTTCCTTTTCTCATAATGTCGTGTCAGGATGTTGTTATTGTTGTTGTTATTAATTTTATCTCATCTTTAATCTTATTTTATTTAATTTATTTTTCTCTCTTTATGACCCTACAGGTGCTTTATATATTATGGCTTCCAGTTTAGTGACTTTATGGGATTCGTTAGTATACAAATGAGTGGAACTCTGCATCTATATCTGTTTCTTTTCCCTTTTCTTGGGCTCTTTCCTCTCTATTTTATCATATCCCAATGTGCTAGTCTTTGTTTTATCATATTATATTATATCATAATATACTATATTATGTCGTATTATATTATTATCCCTTAGAAGCCTGTTTATTTTCTAATGAGACACAGAAATGGGTAGATCTGTATGGAAGGGGAAGGGTACAGAAACTGCAAGAAGAAGGGGGGACTGTAATCAGGGTATATGAGAAAAAAAATATTTATAAGAAAGAAGGAAAGAAGAAAGGAGGGAAAGAAGGAAGCATGGAAAGAAATCTCAAGGAATATTAACACAATGCCTAATATATTATAAGTACTATATCATACATTTCTCATTTCTTTTTTTGAAATATGGTAAGTGCAAATGTGGATACAAGAATTTACAAAGTGTCACTGAGTGAAGGCGATTGACACAATGTGATTAGAACAATAGGTGAGAGGGAACTCTCAGTGTCACACATACTCAACTCAAGACTTCTGCTTCCTTCTCACATCCCACACCCTGTGGGTGCCATTTGATACAGCCTACTGGTAAGCAATGGTGCCAAAAGTTGTGATGGCTAAGTTGCTTGTCAGTGAATGAAAAGAAACAGAGTAAGCAATGACCTATGTAGGATGCTCTTACATTAACACAGGGCTAAAGTAACCTGGACATCTTTAAAAATAACAACAACAACAATAATAAATCTAAGCCTAAGATGTATGATGTGTGCTCAGACTAGCAAACACTCAGGCCTAGAACCAATGCCAAAAAGACAGACACAGCCATCACATCTCTACCAACATTTCTGTACTACTCATCTTTTTTACATCTAGGCCTCTGATTTCATCATGTCAGTAATGTGCAAGTGGAACCTTCTGGGAAGGGTGATCTTTGAACAGCATTTGGGAAAAGGAGCTAAGAATGTCCCTAAATATATCTGGAGAAATGTTATCTAATTTTCAGTTATCCACCATGATCCTGTTTCTGGGGCTGAAATTTGTCCAATTTATAAGGAGTCTGCATTTTCAAAGTTCACAAAGGAATCCACACAATCTCAGCACAGTCCTCAAACAAGTCTCCTGACAGATTATGGCCATGTTAACAGAAAGAGTCATACCTCAGCAGTCAACATGGCCCAGGATAACACGGTCCCTTAGACAGAGTCAAATAACGGAAACACAGCACTGCGATCAGCAAAGATGATCAGCTGCCTCCTCACATTGTATCAAAAACTGTACCTAACAGATGGCCAGTTGCCATAAAGACACCCGCACACCTGCTTTCGTGAGCCACATGTTGGAACATGAGGATCTGAGATGCACAAGCTTACAAATACAGCTCCAGAGCCCAACAGGTGCATACATCATACTACCGTAAAAGGGAGTTTCTTTCTTTCTTTTTCTGTTTCGTTTTGTTCTGAAATAGTTTTTATTAACATAGATGGCAAAGTTTGCTTTTTAGATATGATGTTAAGCAAGTTTTAACAATTAACTGTCATACCAATAATTCCAAAAAGAATATATGGAATTTTGCTACCTCAACAAGTTTTAAATATTTTATAGATGTGATCATGTTAATATAGGATTAGAATAAGGTTTTTATTTTGCCTTTTTCCAATTAAAATCTATTTGTTTATTAAACTATTAGAATCTCAGCCAAGTGCTAGGGCTCATGCCTATAATCCCAGCACTCAAGGCTAAAGCAGAAGGATTGCAAGACTTGGCTTGCCTGGGCTGCATAGTGAGTTCTAGGACATACTGGGCCAGGCTACAGATTGGAACTCTGTCTCTGAAGCAATAACAACAATAATCAGTTTCTCCATAATGCCCTTTCATCCTGTTTCAGGATCTCATCCAAGGCACACTGCTACATTTATTATCCATTATAAACATAATTCTTGTGGGAAAATAGTAATATTTGATTGTTATTATGTGGTTGGCAATGCCAAGTGAAGTAGCACAAAAATGCATAAGAGTGAGATATTTGAACAAAAAGCATAAGCTGACGGATTTGTTTGGTTCATATTAATATGTAATAATACGTAATACACAGTGGTTTGTAATTAATATGTAATAGCCCCTTTGATGCTGCTTAGATGAAGAAGTTACTAGAAACCTATAGATAACCAATTTGTCAAGTGGGAAATTGTTAAAAAAAAATTGGTGTTGTTTTTTGAGAAAGAAACATAACCACAAGAGAGAAATTTGACTTATAGTGTCCATGTGTGTAGGGCCTGAGGTTAGAAACACAGGCCGTTGGCACTGTTCAGTTCTGAGGTTCAGAAGAAAGCCCAGAATTTCTGTAGGAAGGCAAGAATGAACAAAGCATGAATACCCAACAAAGGATGAACTGGAGGTGCTTAATTAATGATTAATTGCTATATAAGCTTCCTTGGACTTCAAATACAGTAAAAAAGGAGTTTCTAAGAAAGAAATCTTGACTCCTGTTAGTACTGGAAAAGATTTCCTTTACTGCTTCTCCCTATCATTTCTATCCTCCCAGATCCTTACTCAAATATAAATAGCTGAAAATACTTAGTATACTATTTGCAGGCCTAATACCTCTCTAGAAGCTACTTTGCCTCATCGTTGGGTAAGTGGAATTGATTAAGTCTTATCAATATGAAAACTGTGTTTATTTGTATTGAGGCTCTTCATGATTATCCATTGAACTTCGTTTTATTAGAAGGTCATTGTGTGGTATATATCAACATTTATATTTTCATAACTTGACAGGGAATTTCATCAACTAACTTTCCTATTTAGCTACCCTAAGATGTAAGGACAGGGGATAAATTAAACTCCCCAAAATGCTGTGCCAAGGTGGAACTTCACTTAGAGAGTCTAAACTTGTCAGTTTCAATCCAAGCCTCAGAGAAGTAAAGGTTTATGTTGAATTTCCAGATCATAAAACCAGCTAGAGATTGAACCCAATAAAACATAAGGATACAAATAATAGGGAAAATGATTCCAAATGTTAGAATAGTGAATGTCTTTTTTGACAAGACCTAAAGAGCATAGAGTGGGGAAGGAAAAAAAATATTGAATCAGAATTTAATGGATATACACAGAAGAAAGAGTAAAGCAACAACCTCCAGTGGTAGTATTTTCAACTTACACGTGTAACAATAGTTATCCGGAATTTATATGGAGCATTTAAAAATCAATAAAAATTAAATAAGTTTATTTAAATATTCACAATATATACTCTGGCTATTATTCAGCTAAACTTACTTCAATGTAATATATGCATATATATAATATATATTATATAATGTAACATTATTTATATATCTTTTTAAATTTTACTAAAGATAAGGAAAAAACAATTAGACATCTCTTCTTACCCCAAAGCCTAAATGTGGTACTGGGAACTTGTGATGGTTCTCAACACCAAAATGGCACCTTACAACCATCTACTGACTCCATTTCCAGAAGTTTTAACAGCCCCTTTTGGTCTTCCTGAGCACCAGGCAGGTATATAGTGCACTTAGCTGAAGGTATTCACACACAAACAAAAAATAAAAATAAACACTTATGTTTATTTTTATGTTATGCTTAGCATGTTAAACATAACAAGTGTTGTTGAGAATATGGAGAACACAGAAAACTTACATATTGTTGGAGGGCATGTATAGTCATTATGCAATACAGCATGAAGATTTCTCAAAAATTAAAAAAATAGATCTATAATCTAGCAATGTGACTCTTTGACACATAGCTGAAGGAAATGAAGTCAGTATGCTGAAAAGACAACTACACTCCCATATTTACTACAGCATATTCAATAGTTAGAGATAAGATTAACCTAGGTGTCCATCAACTAGTGAATAGATCCAGACAACATGTTACATATAACCAGTGGAATAGCATTCAGACTTAAACCCTGAAATCTTGATCGCAGATGTCGATCAGTGGTAGATTGCTTACCAACAAGAAAAGCCCCTGGTGTCAACATACATCACCACAAGAAAAATAAATACAGAAATAGAAAGAGGGAGGAAAGACATCTATAAAAGCCACAAGGAATCATATAATTATATATAATACATATAAGTCTATGTGTACACAGATACATACATAGTTTAAATGAAATTATTCAACTTGTGCTGAAAATGCTTCCCTCAAGAGCCATAGCTTACCTGAGAAAAACCACAATATCAGGCTTGAGAAACCCCCCCTTGACTTGGACAGAGTTGAACAAGAGACTCCCAAAACTATAGAGACTATTGATGTTGTACTTGATGCCTCCCAGAGGTTGAAGGTAAATCTCTATTGTCGAGGACACCATGACTTTCAGAGACAAGAACAGCGGGACCCAACCTGGATCTGACCTGAAAGCATCCTCCCTAAGGACCAGTTTTCATAGAAACAGAAGGTGCTGTGTATGCTTCCAAGAGAGGGAAAAAACTCACCAGTCCTACCCAGACATAAGCCTACAAGCCAAAAGGCTGACTAGCATGACGCACAATTTAAGGGTGCAATGTTGGTAGTAACCAATAGTTATCTAAACATATTTTAAGGTCCATATAATAAGGAACTCATGCCTGGTACTAGAAACCTATTCAACTTCTCAGGGCTAGTAAAACTCATATATCTGAGAACCTATCACCACCACTTTATTAAACCAGAATAATTCCTGTGTTCTAAATATATATATATATATATATATATATATATATATATATATATATATATATATATATCCTTATATCCATGGGTAACAGGTAAGTGTATGTCTTCTCTGTCATATATATTAAAAAAGAATTTATAAAGCATTTTATAAAACCACAACAGGTTAAGATGTAACTGATGTGCTTAGCCCAGCTTATACATCTACAACACAAGAGATCATCTAAGACCCAGAATATTAGAGAAGAGAGAGGGGAAATATTTCAAAATCTAGAAGACAAGGAAATTATCTATGAGAATGTGTTACCTAGAAACGATAAAGAAGCTTCACCCATGATACCTTAACAATACGGCTGCTGAAATAAGACCTGAAGAAGTGCAACCCCAGTAGACATGCTAACATGGGAAGGCAAATCTCATGACGCCCTATCCCTAGACAAAGTACTACAGGAAATTAAGGAATTCTTAGAGCAAGAGAAATATTCTTCCCTGGGGATGTGCCACCTAATTGTAACAATGAAATCATATACATACAAGCAACATTAAATGGACTGAGAAGGTTATATTTATATCTAAGCATTTATATAGAGAGGTATAGATAGAGATATTTATAGATTTGGATATAAAATGTATATATTTATGATGTGTTGCAGCAGAATGACTACAAATAATAAGTTGATAAACATTTCAAAAATATAGAAGAAAATATATTTTTTGAGATTAGAATATAATTACATTTCTTTCTTCCATTTCCTCCCACCAAACCTTGCCATATTACTCTCCCTGCATATTCATGGCCCCCTTTTTCATCAATTGCGTGTGTGTGTGTGTGTGTGTGTGTGTGTGTATACATACATACATATATCTCCATATAATGTTACTTATATGTGTGTTTTCCATGCTGACCATTTAACACTGGGCAACCTGAGAAAGACCACCTCTCCTACTCCCAGCTTTCCTAAGTTGCCTATAGTTCTTTGTGTAAGGTTAAGGCCTCATATGCTTTTCCCTGTCCATTTTGGCATGCCTATTATCATTGTCCTTGTTCTGCTCACATTTGGCAGTCATGTTGGTGAGACTTTATGGGTGTAGCTTCTGACATTCCTAGGAAATACAATTTCACAGAAAACTCTGTGATCCTCTGGCTCTTACACACTTTCTGTCACATTTTCTGCAATGTTCCTTGAGCCTCATATGCAGGTGGTTTTTGTTTTTAGTTTTTGTATTTTGTCTCCTTTGGGACTGGGCTCCATAACTGTATTTTGCTTGGCTGTGGTTTTCTGTAGTGATCTCTGTCTGTTGCAAAGAGAAGTTTCCTGAATGATGGGGTGTAATTTTTTTTTAATGTTTTCACAGTAAAAATTTATAGATATTCAGGGAAATGCATGCTTAGTTTTATATTGTATATATTTATATAAAAATATATGAAATGTATAAATACATAGTTTATGTTATATATGTTTATATATAAACATAACACATATAACACTGATATTTATCATTTTTATGTTTTAATATATATTTCTTAGCATGCCCTATTTTAATTAAAGACAAAGGGAGAGCTATTTAGAAGATTAAGTGATAAATGAATGAGTAAAAAATATAATGTAATATTTTAATTATGCCTACACATATGGTTCATATGGTGTGTGTGTGTGTGTGTGTGTGTGTGTGTGTGTGTGTGTGTGTGTGTGTGTGTCTGCTTGTGCATATGGTATTGTGTGTGTAGAGCCTGCACACACATTTGTGTGCATATATTTGGAGGCCAGTGTTCCAGTGTTCCATGCTGGCTTCTTCCTCTAATGACTCTATACCTTAGTTTTTGAAACAATCTTTTACCAAGATTTGGCAAGGCTATCTGACCAGTAGGCTCAGCAGATCCTCCCCTTTCTGCCTGCTAAGCCTGATTACAGGTACACACCAACACCCCTGGCTTCTTATGTGACTGCTGGGGTTCTTTTGTCAAGTTCTCAAGCTTGCATGAAAAGTACTTTACTAACTAAACCATTTACCTACCCCCAAACATAGCAAACATATGAAACACAGTTTGTCAAAATCCAGTTTAAGGTAACTTACATACAGTACTTTTCTTTGCTCCATTGCCTAATTATAAGCTATTCAAAGTGTACCTCTCATATTCCATACCTTAAATTTAAAAATGAAATAGCTTCCCAACATTTTACATTCACACTTAATGTTCCAACATATAAGCATGTCTGTATGTAATAAATTGAGATTTATTATGGAATAAACTTTAGAAATGATATAATTGAAAATAACAAATGAGTCTTCACACTTGTAATCCTAACATTTGGAAGGCTGAGACAGAAGACCAGGAGTTAGTGGCAAACTTAGGATGCATAGTAAGTTCTAGGCTAGCCTAGGCTATATAATGAGACAGCCTTATCTCATATACATTCACACAAAGCATGGTTAAAATACAAAGAAGAATCTTCAAAAGGTTTTGGGCTTGAAACATGCCAAATTCTGATAGAGGCTATTATTTTCATTCCTATGTAATTAATATCTTGCTTGGAAAAAACTTACATCACTATAGTAGAGAAACTGTCACATTCTTTGATAATCCTGCTCAGTTTTTAAGCCATAGACTTTAAAATAATCAAACATTTATCAGATGAGCTGTTTTTATTTTTTAATTTGGCAAGTAAAAATAAAATCCATTGTAAACAGAAAAGATAGTGATTTGTTCATTAATCTATTTTTACTGAGACAAAATGAGTTCTGAGCTCTAATGTACAGAGCACAGAGCTAACCCTTTAGGTAAGTTCAGTTATCTGCCTCAGTTTGCAAAGCAATAAATTAACATTAAATATTTTGTGCAAAGTAATATGCCTACCAAATGGGATTTGATTCCCAACTTTATCACTCCCCAAACTATATGACAAACTAGAATACTGTGCTGTCCCCTACAGGTAGACAATATGCTAGGTCTGTAGAAGACACTGAGATGACACAAGTTGCCAAGAATTCAGAATTAGACAGAATAGGAGAGATTCTAGAACAGTCTGTTTTGATTCAATGTAGGACACAGAGATTGCCATAAATGGTCCCTCCATTTGTCTCTAAGTCTTCTCTTAACAATAACTATTCCAAAAAAGTTCCACATTTTACTTGGAGAAATAGGGAAAGTTGCAGAGTAAGGTTTGTGTTGGATATTAAGACTAGAAAAGGTCCCAATAGAGAAACATGAGGCGGAAGTGACAGAATGGGGGCTGAATAGAGATAAGCTTAGAGAAGAATCTCAGGTAACTGATTTGCTCATTGAAAAGATGCCTATATAGCTATATTTTATATATCACATCATATTCTAGGTATGAACAGAAGTGCAAAAACAAAGTCCCCAAAAATCTACCTTTATGATTCCAGTATAGACTGAAGACTAGCAGCTTGCTGGGACACCAGTAACAAATTGGACCTGCCAAGACATGCAGTCTCAAGGACTGATCAAATACCAGATGCTTGGCCTTTCTGTCACGACGCATTCACTGTAGGACTACTTGGATCACAGCTTGTAAGCCACACTAATGAATCCTATACGTGATATATATATATATATATATATATATATATATATATATATATATATATATATATATATATAGAGAGAGAGAGAGAGAGAGAGAGAGAGAGAGAGAGAAGGGGGGAGATACATATACATATAGATAAAATTTTCCTTTAGAAAACCCAGACTAATACAGTACCCAAATGATGGGCAAAGGAGACTTATAATATTGAGGAGACAATCAGTACTTTTTGGATGATGCAGACCCACCATCTCTAGACTGTAGGAGATAGAAGTTTAGACTTTATTACAGGGGCTAGCAACACTGTGGAGATCAAATAAGCAAAAAAAAAAAAAGCCCACCTTGGCCCTGAAAAACACCACTCTTGTTTATAACAGTCTGTAACATTCTGTCACAGCAGCAAAAATGGATTAGGAAAGCTACCATATACTTAAGATTAATGTAGCATCTACTGCATATCTAGAAAAGAGGCATAAGTGTTAGTGTGGGGTTTCTAAAGTGTATGCTTTAAATGTTAATTTGCTGAATGAGAGGCTATGATTTTATGGTGAGCTCGCCCTGTATGAGCTTTCAACAAGTATGTACCTTCCATGCTACATTCTCATCATACTGCTAGCTTTAGTTGGTGCCACAAAAGCTAAAAATAAAACAGTCATATTAAGAAAATCATATAACTGGCCAAAGTGCCAAGAGTAAGAGGTGGTGGAGTGTTTGGCCCAAATGGTATGGCTGTATTAGCTCCCAGAAGGCTCAGGGAACATATCAGGACAAGGGGCAGGAAGAATGGAAGATTCAGGGGCTGTGGAGATTTGCAGTAAAAGGATGGTTTCTAGGCATGGCATTGCTGCTGCACATAGGACCTCATGACAGCTGTGCTTATCTACATGAGCCCTGCTTGTGTTTCTTACATGACAACTTTGCTCAGTTCCACAAACCATTTCTGAATCAGGTTTTTGTTTTCTTGATGCAATTTTTAGTTTTATTATTATTATTATTATTATTATTATTATTAGTAGTAGTAGTAGTAGTAATAGTAGTAGTAGTAGTAGTAGTAGTAATAGTAGTAGTAGTAGTAGTAGTAGTAGTAGTAGTAGTAGTAGTAATAGTAGTATTTTACTTACATGTATGTGTGTATATCATCTGGGTTCTTAGTGCCCATAAAGGTCAGGAGAGAGAATCAGATCCAATGGAACTGTAGTTACAGATGGTAGTGAATCACCACGTGGGTGTCTAAATTCAAATGCAGATCCTCTGCAAGACCAACAAATGTGATTAACTACTAAGCCATATCTCCAGGCCCTTGATTTTACATTTTTAAGCTGTTTGTATATTCTAGAAACTGATCTGCCAGATATATATCTGGCATAGACTTTATCCCATTTTGTAGGCTGCCTCTTCACTGGACAGTTTCCTTTGCAGTACAGAAGCTTTTTTAAATTCATGAGGTCCCACTTGTTGATTGTTTGCTCTATTTCCTAAGCAACCAGAGTCCACTGGACAGTTTCAAACCAATGGTCACACAAGATGGTCTTGGTTAAACTAAATGATTCACAAAATAAAGCAAGAAGTCTTAATTCTTGCAACGTAACTGGCAGAGATAAGGGAGAGTTGTTAGAGAAGGAAGGGAAATAGAAAAGGAAGAAGTAGAGAGAGTAATGAGAATATAGATCTAAATATTTGAAATTGTCAAATAATAAAGTTGATAAATAAAAAAAATTCAGGGGCCAGTGAGATGGCTCATGAATGATAACCACTCTTGTAGAGGACCTGAGCTTGGTTCCAAAACCCATGTCAGACAGCTCATAACTGCTTGTAAATCCATCTCCAAGGGATATGATACCTTTTTCTGGACTCCCTAACATACACACACACACACACACACACACACACACACACACACACACAGACACACACACACAGACACACACACACAGACACACACACACTACACTACAAACATAAAAATAAAACTAAAAAAAATCATCACATAGCAAAAAGACCTTTCAACAGTGTTGCACTTGATTTAAGAACACAGTATTAGAATCACATGGGCACACACACCACCTCTATTATGGATGGTTTATTTATCACTTTGATAACTTTAAAGAGACTTTTTCCAGAAATTATAAAAAAGATAGACACAGTATAGCTTAAGGGTAGATAACAGAGAAATGGAGACATATATAGGGTACCTAGATGATGGATGATAACTAGCTTGAAGACAGATATAGAATAGCTAGAGAACAGAAGACAGGTAGATGGAATTAAAGGAAAGGAAAAGGAAAGATAAATAATAGATGTAAGATAGAGGAAAACTAGGAGGGATACTGTAGAAAGAGGAGAGATATATAGTAGCTAGATAAGATACGTGAATGGTAGACAAACTCAGGAGGCCTAGAGGATAGATGACTGACAGAGGCAAGACAGGCACAGGATAGCTAGGGAATATGTGATAGGTAGGTAGGTAGGTAAATAGATGATAGATAGATAGACAGACAGACAGACACATAGATGGTAGATAGATAAGCAGACAGATAAAAAACAAACAGGATAGCTAGAAGATAGGTGATATAGTTAGATGGAAAATAGGCATGAGTTAGTTACAGGATTGATGATAGTAAGAGGTACAAGGTAGCTTGCAGAATAAATGAAGGAAATATGATTTTCAAAAGTGAAAGATAAGCAGAAGGTAGCTAGAATTTAGATGATAGGAAGTAGAATGATACAAGTTAGCTAGAAGATAATAATACATGGATGGGAGACATATACAGGAGACCTAGAGGATAGACAATAGATGAAAGACAGAACTAAAACAGCTAGAGAACAGAAGACAATGAGATAGAAGACAGACATGGGACAGCAAGAGTATTGATAGAATGGTAACTGAGAGAAGATACAGGGTAGCAAAAGAATAAATGATACATGGGTGCTAAACACAGAATAGCTAGAGGATAGATGATAACTGCATGTAACACAGGCAGGATGGCTAGACGATAAACAATAAATAGTTTAGAGACAGACACAGAACAGCTAGTGGATAGAAGACAAATAGATGGAAGTGAGATAATGTATAGATGAAGAAAACATGATTTTAAAAATTGGAAGATAGAAAGAGGACAGCTAGGCTGGGCATAGTGGCACATGCCTTTAATCCCATCACTCAGGAAGGAGAGCCAGCTGAATTTCTGTGAGGTTGAGGTCAGCCTGGTCTACATTGTGAGTTCCAGGACAGCCATGGCTACACAACGAGACCCTGTCTCAACAAAAAGTAAAAAGAAAAAGAAAGAAAATAACTAGAAGATAGATGATAGAAGAAAGGAGTAAAGAGTAGCTAGTGGGTAATAATACATACATGGTAGGTAGACACAGGGGATCCAAAGGACAAGTGATAGGTGGAAGACAGACACAGGAAAGCTAGAAGATAGATGATAGACAGAAGACATACATGGGAGAGCTAGAGGATTAATGATTGATACATAACAGAGAGATACCGGGGAGCTAGTGGATAAATAGATACATGGATATTATAGACACAGGATAATAAGTGATAGACAGATTAAAGAGACACAGAATTGCTAGAAAATAGAATATAGATAGATGGAATATAGACAAATGATAGATAAAGGAAAGATGATAAAAAGATGGATGATAGATAGATAAAAGTTAGACACAGGTAGCTAGAAGATAAATGATAGGTGGATGGTAGACAGGGACAGGACAGCCAAAGAAGATAAATAGAATACAGACATAGGATATCTTGGGGATAAATAACAGATGGAAAATAGACCAGAGATAGCTAGATAATAGATAAAAGATACAGGGTAGGTAGAATAATAAAATAAAATCTGGAAGAGAGCAATGGGATAACTAGAAGGTTGAATATAGAACAATAACTCAGAGATCTGGCATAGTTAGAGGATAAATGACACATGGATATTAAACAGACACAGGGTAATTAGAGGATAAATGATAGAAATATTGAAGACAGACATAAGATATATAGATAGATTCGTTATATACAAAGAGGATGGATAAAGAAAAGATGATTTAAAACGATGTAAGATATACAGAGGATAGCTATAAAGTAGATGAAAGAAAGACAAGAGATCCAGGATAGCTAGCAGATAATAATACATACATGGTAAACAGAAATGGAAGACCTAGAGGATGTCCAAAAGATGGAAAATATGCACAAGATAGCTAGAGGAGAGATGATAAATAGATGGAAAACAGACAGGTTAGTTACAAGATAGATGACAGTGAGTTGGAAAGCAGACATGTAGACTGATGATAGATAATGACAGAGGTACCCTGCATTTAAAAGATGGTAGACACAGGATAGTTACAGGACAATTAAAGACAGAAATGATAGGAGATAGAGGAGAGATGAGAGATGGAAAATATACAAAGGACAAGTAAAGGAAAATGATAATTAACTGGATGATAAGAAGAAGATAGCTCAAACTTAGATGATAGAAGAGAGACACAGGGTAGCTAGGGGATAAATGATACATGGATGGTAGACAGACACAGAAAAATCAGAATAGAAGACAGACAGATGGAAGATAAAAGGTAAAGGAAAGATGAAAATTGGAAGAGAGGAACAAGAAAGCTCAGTTAAGTGATAGCTAGTTGGATGACAGATAATGAGTAGCTAAAGAATAAATGATACATGAGTGATAAAGAGATATAGGACAGCTAGAGGGATAAACCATATATAGACATAAGACAGGTACAGAATAGATAAAAATAGATGATATACAGATGTGGAAGAGAAATATGATAGCAAGAAGATTGATGATAGGTAGATTACAGGGTAGCTATAGGAGAAAAGATACATCAATGGTAGACAGACACAGAATAGCTAAAGGATAGATAATAGACTGATGAAAGACAGATGCAGGATTGTCCGATGATAGAACGTAGATAGACTGATGACAGACACTGAATAGCCAGAGTATAGATGGGAGAAAGATGGAAAACAAGTAAAGGATAGCCAAAAGAAAGATGATAATTTAATGGATGTTAGGCACAGGGTAGATAGAAGGTAAATGATAACTAGAAAGAAGAGAGATACAGAGTACGTAGAGGATAATGATACACACATGGTTTAGAGCCACAGAATAGCTAGAGGATAGATGATGGATAAATGGAAGACAGACAGAGAATCACAAGAGGATAGAAGACAGACAGGTGGAAAATACACAAAAGATAGATAAAAAAGATAATAAAAGTATGAAAGATAGACAGGTGGTATCTAGATGTCAGATTAGAGATAGAAAGATGAAATAAAGGTACCTAGATTATAATGACACATGGATGGTAGACAAGACAGAGGACAGGTAGAGGATGGCAATAGATAGATGATAGACTAGGAAAGCTAGAGGATGGAAGACAGACAGACAGAAGGTAGATGAAGGACTTATAAAGGAAAGAAGATGATTAGATGGAAGATAGACATGGAAGAACTAGAAGTTCGATGACAAATAGACATAAGTGTAATGTAGTGCAGCTAGTGAATAAATGATACATGATCTATAGACAGGCACATGATAGCTAAAGGATAGATGATAGATAGATGGAATCTAACACAGGATAGTTAGAGTATAGAAGCCAGGGAGATGGATGAAAGACAAATAATAGGTAAATATAAGATATTTAAATGGAAGATAAAAACAGGTTTGCTAGAAATTATATAAAAGAAGAGAAATGGAGGGTAACTAGAGGATAAATAATACATGGATGACAGACAGACACAGTATAGCTAGAGGATAGATGATGGATAGATGGACACAGAGAGGGGAGAGCTACAGGATAGATGATAGACTGAAGAAGGACCCAAATAGCTAGAGGTTAGAAAACATTTAAATGGAAGACAATCACTTCATAACTAGAGGACAAGCAATAGATTTAAGGCAAACACAGAACAACTAGAGGCTAGACAACTAATAGATGAAATATTAGACAAATGATAGGTAAAGGACAGGTGATAGTTAGATGAATAGTAAAAACAGTATAACTAGAAATTAGATGATAGAAGGAAGTGAGATACAGGGTAGCTCAGAATAATTGATGCATCAGTATTAGACAGACACAGTACTGCTAGAGGATAGATGACAGATTAGTGGAATGCAGATACTATATGGGTAGAAGGCAGTTGATACTTAGATGGAAATTAGACATGGGATAGCCAGAGGATTGATGATAGACAGCTAAATGAGTCATGCACATTGGCTAGATGATAATAGATTATAGACAGACACAGGATTCAAGATAGATGGTAGGTAGAAAAGAGATGCAGGGCACCTAAAGAATAACACATGAATGGTAGACAGAGCCTAGACAGCTAAAGGAGTGGTGATATATAGCTGAAAGACAGACACAAGACAGCTAATAGATAGATCATAGATAAATGGAAGGTAGACACTGGTTAGAAGGAGGATAGATGACAGATAAATTGTGGTAGGCACAGGATAGCTAGAGAACAAATGAAATATGGACCATACACATATGATAGGTATTGGATTGATTATAGAAAAATGGAACAGAGATATAGGGTAGCTAGATGATGATAGATTGTTGATATAAGATAACTAGAGAATAGTTGATAGATGGACTATAGATACAAGTTAACTGGAGGACAAAAGATAGATTGAAGATAGCCATGTTTGAGTAGTTAGATAGATGGTAGATTGGATGGATGGATGGATGGATGGATGGATGGATGGATGGATGAATGGATGTGCGGGCTAGAACATAAAAGATGTTAGACATAGAATAGTTATAGGATATGTGATAGATGGGAAATAGATACAGGAGATCTAAAGGATTGATGATAGACAGATGGAAGATAGCCACAGGAGAATTTCAGTATAGATAATAGATAGGTGAAGACAGACAAATGATAGCTATCAGATAGATGATACATAAATGAAAGATAAATACAGGATAGATAGAATAAAAGTGATAGAAGATGTGAGCAAGTTAACTGGGTGAGATAAAGTAGATAAATGGAAGAAAAGGATGGAAGACAAACATAGGATCACTAGAGGATAAAGAATAGGTAGAAGACATAGACAGGATAGCTAGTGAATAGGTGACAGATAATGTAAGATAGTCCAGAATAAGCAGATGACAGATGATACAAAGATGAAAGATAGACTCAAAAACATATGATCACTACAGGATAAATGATAGGTAGAAGTGAATGACAGGATGGCTATTGAATAGGTGATAGATGCAAGATAGCCCAGAATAGGCAGATGATAGAGAGATGGAAGATGGACACAGGATGCCTAGAGAACAGACAATGTATAGATAGAAGATTGATACAGAGTATCAAGAGAATAAAGAATACTTAGATGGAAGATAGACACAGAAAAGCTAAAGGATAGGTGGTAGATATATGGAAGATAGACACTGGATGGCTACTGAATAGATGATATACAGATGCAAAACAGACACAGGATAGGTAGAACACATTGAAAGACAACAGATGGAAGAGAGTCTCAGGATGTTTACAGGATAGATGACAGATGGATGTTTCACTCAGGCTAGCTAGAGGATATATGATAGATGGATGGAAGAGAGATACAGGGTAGCTAGAGGATAAACAATAGAAGATAGACACAGGATAGCTAGAGTATAGGTGATATATTGATGGAAGATAAGTGCAGGTGGAGGGTAAACAATAGATAGATGGAAGACAGACAGGATTATCTAGAGGGTATATGACAGCCATACAGGATATATATACAGCATATATGGGGGTAAATGATAGATGGAAGATAGTTATAGGATATCTGAAGGATTGATCATAGGTAGATAAAAGACATTGGATTATTAGAGGATAATTATACAGAAGATGCAAAATAGCTAAAGTATACACGATATGCAGATGTAAAATATACATTGGATAGTCTAGTGGCTAGACGATCTATAGAAGAATGACAGATACAGGAGAGACAAGAGGATCAACACAGCATTCTACAAATCTATAATTGTAGAATACAGATTATAAATAAATGGAATATAGACACAAGATATTGAAGGATATATGATAGATGGATAAGAGATACATAGTATAGCATAATATAGTGTGCAAGATAAGTACACTATAGCTAGAGGATAGATGACAAACAAGTAAAATACAATAGGTAAACAGACAGAGGGAGACCTTGAGGATAAATGATACACGAAAAATACACATAGGATACCTAGAGAAAATATGATAGATAGGACAATAAAGACAGGATATCTAAATGATAGATGATAGATGGAAGATAGATATTAGATAGTGAGAGAATATAGGTTAGATAGTAGATAGGTTATGTTCTCTAGCTATCCTGTGTCTATTTTCCATCTATCCATCACACTTCCTTTACATGTGCTGTAATTATCTCCATCTATCAATCATCTCTCCACTAGATATACTGTGTCTATCTTTATCTATCATCTATTCTCTAAGGATCCTGTGGTTACCACCTATCTTTCTTCTGTCTTTTAGCTATGTTGTGTATCTTCCATCTAGCCATAATCTAACTTCTAGCATCCTGTCTATCATACACCTATCATGTATCCTGTAGATCTACTGTGTTTATCTTCCATCTAGACATCTTATATATTTCAATGACCTATCATTTATCCTTTAGCAATCTATCTTTCATCTATCCTTTATCTTTGTCTATCTTTCACCTACAATCTGTTCTTTATATCTCATTTATTATCTTTAAACTATGTATTATATTTACTGTTAACCATTCAGTGTCTATCTTCTATCCATCATTATACTATAGACACCCTTTGTCTATTCTCCATGTATTATCTTTCCTCTAACTAGTGTATGTCTTCCATACTCGAATTAGCCCAAAGCTCTCCTATGACTATTTTATCTCTGTTTTTTTTCCACCTATCAGTCATCTACCCTCTAAATATCCTTTATCTGTCTCCAATCTAAAGTCTATACTCTTAACAATCTGTTGGCTGCCTTCTATTCGACTTTCAAAACGTTTAAGTATTTTTAAATTTCTGTTTCTTCATACTATGTTCAGAATACTTCCATGGACCTGATTCTTCTAATTACAGAGTGATATACTGCACCACATACTGTGTATTCAAGGTCAATCTAGTACACCTTTTAAGTATGCAAAATTATGTCAGATGCTGCTAAATGCCTGAAGCCTGAGGTTCTTTGGGTTTTTATTCCTAATTATTGCGCTGAATTTCGTATTTGGGTCTGGATTTCATATGAATAAATTATTCTCCAAATACATAATTTAAGAACATTAATATTCAGTCTTTTCTCTGACACAGACTAGAATGTAAGCTAAATTCATCTATGAACAAGAATGTTAAATTGAAATGCCACTTAACACTCCAAAAGCAGTAGCCGACCAACATGCAATAATTATGCCATGGACAGGTATTTGGGACTAATTACCAAGAAAAAACAGTAGCTATGTTCTTTGATACCATGATTTCTGACACTCAGTTGATTATTTCCTTAGGTTTACAGAAAGATTTAAGTTTTATGTGGTCCCAATTGTCGGTTTTAGCCTTGATTCTTGGACAAATAGAATTATATTCACAAAGTCTTTTCCTGCACCTATGTCCTATAGGTACTGCCTAGTTTTCTTTCAGCCGTTTTAGCATTTGGAGTTGACTATTGTGCAAGGTGATAGATACAGGTCTAATTTCACTCTTCTACATGTTGACAACCAGTTTTCCAGCACCATTTATTGAAGATGCTGGTTTTTTTCCCGTTTATGTTATTGGCATTGAAAGAACAAGACTAAAGCCAAACTTTAGTCAGGCTTCTAGGAACACCAAAATTGTGTAGGCCCGAGTCAGGGGCAATGTGACTCAGAACAGTTCCCAAAATTGAAGAAAGAGAAACAATTTCTGTAAGAAAAACAATTTCTAAGGCAAACAAGATATAGACCTCTGACTAATGGCCTTGGGCTAAGGATTTCCCTCCACCCACATTGACTAAGACCCTAAAGTACATTTTCTAGTGCCCGCGACCTTGTTATATGCCAGCACCAATCAGTTTAAAGGTTAATACTCACATCACTATAGACTCATGCCTGCTAATCTGTTGCTATGCTCTGTCTTTGAAATATATATATAAATCATATTCAGAATGTGCTAATTGGTCACTCCCACCTGCCTCGCTTGAGGCATCTGTGGGAGCAGACCCCTACGTGTTGGAAATAAATCTCCTGCTTTTGCATCAATCTGGAGTCCTGGTGATTTCTCGGGGGTCTCCTTCCGTCTGCCCCTAACAGCATCTTTTTAAATATCAGATGGATGTGGTTAAGTGTATTCATTTGGGGTCTTTGATTGTGTTCCATTTGTTTACATGCATGTTTTTGCATTAATACTGACTTTTATTACTATAGCTCTGTAATAAGTATTGTAATCTGGAATGGAAATCCCTCCAGCATTGTTCATTTTGCTCAGGATTACTATCTGGGATCTTTTTGGCTCCATATAAATTGTATGGAGCTTCAACTGAGGAGGAGAGAAGGAAGAAAATTAAGAGAGAGGAGAAGGATGGATACACAACATGATAGATGTTTAAAAGACTCATAAAGAATCATATTATTTTATACTTACCTAAAATTGCATATATATACGCACATATTTGTGATATATGTGCACTACATGAGGTGATAATGCTCCCTCCAAGAGCCATAGTCTATCAAACAAAAGAACCTTTGCAAGGCATAAGCGATCTCCTTTTAAAATTTTTGGTAAGGGGAGTCTAAGAAACTCCCGAGTGTTAAGTTGCTGTTACCCTTGGTTGTCTCCTCGAATCTGAAATTAAGTCTCTATTGCTGGAGACAACACATGCTTTGGAAGCAAAATCTGGAGGAATCAAGCTGGGCCCGATCTGAAAGCCTCCTATCTGAGTACTAGCATTTGTAGTATCAGAGGAAAGAGATCAACCAATAGTCTTACCCAGTTATTCAGCCTGAGAATCACAACAATGAGCAACCAGACAAAGTATCCCCTATGGTGCAATAGTGGCACTTTTTCACGATGATAACTAACAGCTAATAGAACTCAAAGCATATATAATGCCTGATACAGTAAACCTAGCCAACCACACTCGGCTAGTTAGGCCATAGATCCTAAAGGAGAACACAATACTTCCACTTTCCTAAACCAGCAGAACTTCTAACTGCATTCTAAATACCTATCCTATACTCATAGAGCAGTGGCTCTCACCTTTCACCAAAGAAACTTCTTTTTTGCAGCAGATGGAGACCATCCTAGAAAGTCAAAGTGAGCAAAATGCAGAGAACAGTGACCATGGAGTCACAACTGATAAAACTACAACACAACCTCTAAATCTAAGGCTTAGGAAATGTTACAGAAGAGGGGACAGAAAGGTTGTAAGAGCCGAAGGACCAAGAAGTCTGCAAGAATTTGTTTTCTAGAAAAAAACAAGGAAGCCACATCCAATAATATATCAACAATATGGCTACTTACACAAGACCTGAGCAATGACAATACTAGCTGACATGCCATAGTGTGTGTGTGTGTGTGTGTGTGTGTGTGTGTGTGTGTGTTTGGTGTGTGTGTGTGTTTAACAGTAATCATCTTTTAAAAGAAACCAAGAATGTGAGATGGAGAGTGTAGAGAACATAGAAGGGTTTGAAAAGAAGATAATGGGAGAATGATATAATTGTATTTTAATTAAAAATAAATTAAATTAAAAGTAACTATGTAAAACTATTGTTCGTCAAATTTTCAAAAGCAATACAATGGAGAAACCATAATCCTTTTAGAAAGTGCTTTTAGGAACTATTGGACATAAATGTGGAAAATACAAATGTCAGCCTTTTTCTATTCTTTATACCTAAAATTAACACACAATTACTCACAGATCTAACTACAAAAGCTAAAAGTGTAAATTCTTTAAAGAAAACATCATAGAGCATTTTGTGACCTCAGGTTAAATAATTATTTTTTAGAAACTAATTCTTTAAAACAAGAACTGATATATTTGACTGCAAATTTAAGACCCTTATTCTTGAAAAGACAAAAAAGAATTATAAGATAGGCTGTAAAGTAATATTGTGACATTAAGATTTTAAAATCATACATATTATACTGGCAGGTTATTCAGAATATGTGAACTTTAAACTTTCAATGATGAGAAAATTTAACGTGGAAAATTATTTGAACAAACACTTCTAAGAAGAATATGCACCAATATAAATCACAGGGAAGGATACTTAATATCATTGGTATTTAAAAAAAGACAATTAAAACTATAAGATAGCAGTACATTCCTGCAAGAAAATACTAAGGAGAATATGAAAATGTCAAGTGCCAAGTGCCACGACACAGTGACTCTCCCACTTACACACTGCTGCTGGAATGGAAAATGGCAGCAGACACTTTTTAAAAACAGTGTTTCAATTCCTTCAAATCTTAGGCACTTACCACATGACTTAATTACTTCAAAGTGACTTAAGAATCCTACTTCAAGTTATTCACCAACATAAAGTGAAAACCATATTCACTAAAAGTCTTAATATACAATTTTAACATGACTTTATAAGAACCAAAAACTGAAAGGAAAGCTCATGTCCTTCCTTCATCTAGTAAGGAGACTGTATATGTTTGAGTACAGAAAAGAAATTGAGGAGACATCAAATAATGAAAATGAGTTGCAAATTATAGCAAATTATATAAAGTGAAAAAGACAAAAAGTATCTACATACTGCATATTTCCATTTTCTTTTTAAAATGTTTTTGTTAGTTATTTGAGAAGTTCATACAAGTTCATATTCACCACTGTCTCCTCCAAATCGTTTCAGATCCATGTGCCTTTCCCTACCCACTCACTTTTAAAAGAAAATTCATCCAGTCTGATTTGTGCTGCTTTATACTCTTGAGTATATAGGGTCATCCACTAGAATGTAGTTTACCTACCATGAGCCATACCCTTAAAAAACTGATTCCTTTTTCTAGAAGCTACCAATTGCCAATAGCTCATCAGTTAGGTGTAGGATACCATGCCCATCCTTTTCCTCCACGATGCAACTTTGTTGGGCTTCAGTTTACACAGGTCTTGTGCACGCAATGACTATGGGTTTTATGTGAAAATACCCTGTTGTGTCCAGAATACAGTTTCTGTGTATTCATCCTTCTGCTCAAGCTCTAACACTCCTTTACATCCCTTCTTCTGCAATGATCCCTGAGCCTTGGGAGGAGAGGTATGATACAGATACCCTACCAGATACCCTTGGCTCTCAGGCAAACAGAGTACAAAAACCAAATAATAACTGCTAGCGCTTGGGTTCAATGAACTCAGCACCTATGCTTTGTCTCTGCACACAACATGTTTTTGCTAGAGAAGTAATTTATTGCTGCAAAGCAAGCTCACTGTAAACTGCAAAATCATCTCCAAGACAGATTCAGAGGACAGATATGGAGTTTATGAAGCTAACAGCTTCCCACAGGTACTCCCCTCAGGACTATGATCTATCTAATCACAGGAGGTTCTTGGCCCCAATAATGGTGCTAGGTATGGGTTCCATCTTGTGGAACAGATCTTAAAGGAAAGTGGTTGATGACATTCATAACATCTATGCCACTACTGCACAACTGCGTTGGATTTGTGATTACATTTTCATTCTGATAGTGTACCTTCCAGCAATATGGAATCTACATAGCAGGTATTAAGCTTCCACGTGGGTACCAGCTTGATTCCTTCATGTTTTATGACTCAAGTATGTGATGTCTTTAACAATAAGGTCTTACTATCTAGTTCTGGAGGATAACCAAGGGCAGTGGCAACAGTGTTTAACATTTGGAGGTCTATGAGATCTTACTGACCAGCACCTCCAAAGAGGCAACCAATTCCTGACAAATGGGCATAGTATTTGTTAGCCTGTAGTGTCTACCATGAGCAATCTTGATCTGTTGTAGGTTAATTCAATTTAAACTATATATATGAAGGCTTCTCCAGGAATAGATTTTCATATGACTTTTTTTAAAAGATCTTCAGTTATTATTCCCTATATACAGTCCTCTAATCTGCCTTCCCACCTCTCACCCAATCCTTCCTGCCCCATTATTCCCTTTTCTCCCTTTATATCATTGCATCATTTCGTTGATCCCTTAAAAGCCTCCCACACTCTACCTTTACTAGTTTCCTAACCTTTGTGGGTATTCAAAAAGAAACATATATGTCTGAAGATTCCAAACTAGCATCTGCAAATGAAAATACATAACATTTGTCTTTTTGGAGGGTCTGTGTTACATCATTCAGAATGACTGTTTTCAAATCGAGGCATTTATCTGAGAGATTCACACTTTAGTTTTTAATGGGCAAATAATATTCCATTGTATACATGTACCACATTTTTATTATCCATTCATTGGTTGATGGACATCTAAACTGCTTCCATTTCCGGGCTACTGTGAATAGAGCAGCAATGAACATGGATGAGAAAGTATCACTATAGTAGGATATAGAATCCTTTTAGTATATGCCAAAGAGTAGTACAGGTAGATCATGTGATGGATTAATTTCCAGTTCTCTTAGGAACTCTAACTAATTTCATAGTGATCATACGAATTTGTACTCCAATGAGTAGTGAACAAGCGTTTCTTCTCCCCATATCCACACAAGTATTTGTCATCACTTGTTCTTGCTACCTTACTCATTCTGATTGGAATAACAAGAAATCTCAAAGTACTTTTAAGTTGCATTTCCCTAATGTCTAAGAATGTTGAGCACTTCAAAAAATATTCCTCAGCCATCTGTGTTTCACATTTTGAAGACTTTTTATTTAGGTACATGTCCCATTTTTTCTTGAGTTGGTTTTTTTTTCTCTTTCTTAATGTGTAGTTCCTTGTATATTCTAGATAGTAACCCTCTGTCATATACACAACTGGTAAAGTTTCTTACCATTCTATAGGCTGTCCCTTCATTAAAACAAGGGTGTCCTTTGCTATACAGAAACTCCCTAGTTCATGAGGTCCCATGTATTAATTGGTCTTAATGACTGAATTAATGGGAAAAATACTTTCCTGTGCTGGTAAGTTCAAGTGGATTCCCTACATCTTCTCTGTCAGATTCAGGGTATCAGGTCTTATGTTGAGGTCCTTGATTTGCTTGTAGCTGAGTTTTTTGCAGGGTAGATAAGGACATAGTTTCATCTGTCTACATGTAGCAAGGAAAACTATAAGCAATAATCATCAGTTCAGTGGCCTGCTACAAGGGACAATGCATGGAATTACAACCAAAAGGCACAATGATTCCTTTAGAAGCAAGGATGCTCCAGAGTTGAATATTTCTTTCCATTGCACAATTTTATACATTTGCTAGAAATGTTAGTTATATGGTTACTGTGGGTAATTTTTCTGATTTATATCACAATAAAACAGTTTTGCTATCACGCAATGTAATTACCTTATGTGTTCTATTCTGTATGTGTATAATTTTTAAATTAACTAAATTTCACTTTTTAAAGGATCTCCCTCATATGCAGAATCTAGCTAATAATATATGTATATATGTAAACTAATGCATATGTGATTATAGCATAACACACAAAAAACAGAACAAGAAAAGTTAAAACTTATGAGGAAGGATTGAATACAGGTAATGAACACTAGTTATGAAAATGATATACAACTAATTGTTTTTCTAATTTTAACTCTCATAGATTTTTTTTTTATTTGGGTGACAGATAAATATGTAAAAATATGTTCTATAGTGAAATTGTAAAGTCTGATGGGAAGCTCTACAACATTTGTTCCAAATGACCACTCTAATTGCACAGAGGTTCACCAACTTGTACTCTTAGGATCTTCATAATTTCAGTGTGTGATTTTTTTTTTATTTGTAACATTTTTTTTAATAATGAAGTTCAAAATTTTTTAAAGAATAATAGTTCAACAACTAAAACAATTGTCTACAGTATCTCCTTACCCCCAAATCAGCTTAATATATTTATAAATATTTTTAGCAATTGGCCACAAATACCCTAAGCATCTTTCCAATGTTTAGGGCAGTAACTTATGAGGACTTTCCAACATCAAACTGCAAGGTTACCACAAATTATTCTATCCTTTTCCATTGTTGAATAGATTGAGCTTTTCAATTTGAGAAGCATTATTTCAACAAAGCAAACTCCAAAGTCATCAACAGTCTGTCTGTGACCCTTCCATTTGACATAGTACAATAGCAACACCAAGCACTGTGACTAATCATCGAGAAATTCTTAGAACTGGCAGCAGTAATGCTTGGGCTGAAGTGCAGTTTGTAATTCTGGAATGCTTTCTCGGACGTCCTCCAACTCTCTTGTCCTGTGTCTAGCAAAAATAAATTCTCCATAAAGTAGAACAGAAGAGCACAAACCACACTGTGCTTTACTCTTAGAAAATAAAACTCTCTTAGATTCTTAAACCATGCTCACCTGGGAATCCTATCTCAAAATAACCTTTGCATGCACAGTTTCCTTGTGGCTTAGACAAGACTGTGCCTTGCTATCTTCTCTTCTGGGAACTCTTGAGGGATTTCTCTGTGTGCTCCAACTACCTTGAAAAGTACAAGCCCTTCATAATGAATATACACATTCCTGGCTGCATTCATAGTTCTTTTTTGCATATTTAGTTATAAAATACCATGCTTAGTATTTCAGCATGGTAACAAAAAATACTTTTATTAGTTCATTTTGATTTTTGTTGTTTTAATTGAAATATATTACTTCCTGCCTCCCTTTTTTACCTCAAGCCCTCCTAGCTAACCTCCCTCAAACGTCTCCCATGTCCCCACACTCGAGTTTGAATAACTTCTTTTTCTTTGTTTATATTTGCTGTGGAGTGGGGGAGAAACAATGTGTGCCAGTATCTATCTGTCTGCCTATCTGTCTATCTTAAAGGAAGTTAAACCACTTAGGATGACAATGCTCCTCACAAGAACCACAAACTAACTAAAATCCCAACACTAGATACAAGAAATCTTTCAAAGGGTTGGTCAGGGTAGTCTACGTGACTCTGAAAATCATATTGATTATCAATGCAGCCCTTGGTTGCTTTTCAGGGACTGAGGTCAGGCCACTGTTCCTGAAGGCATCACACACTTAGCAGATACAATTTGGATGACTCGAATTGGATAAGACCTGAAGCCTCTTTCTTGTTCTTTAGCTTCCATGGTTCCAGAAAATACTCTTCAAGTTACCAAAGAAGAAAACAGTCCTACAAGAGTGTAACACCTATGAACTATGACAATTGTTAGCATGCCACAATATGGATAAACACACAAGAAGTGCCATTCACATGTAGGTAGCAACCAACAGCTCTCTAACTGGACACTCAACAGTAAGAAAATAATGTCTAGTACTGGCAAGCTTGATAACTTCCATGGGTTAGTGAGGTCATGGGCCTTAGAAAAAAATTTACTCCTGCCAATATGCTAGGCCAGCATTATTCTTTACTAGATTCTAAATCTATTCTTATACCCACGGATGCCTCATCTCAACAAAGACGTATCTGTTTACAGCAAATGGAGACCATCACAGAAAACCAGAACTGAACCAATGGATCACAATGAGGCCAGCCCCAAGAGATAGTATTGATTTAAATACTTGCTGAGTAAATGTATGTCTCAAAAAGGAGCTCCAGTCTACTGCAGTACATAAAATATCTCAAGCACTTTCCTCAAACTTGAGTAGCTGAAAACTGGAAGATATGAATGGTCACACTAAGAGAAATTTGGATGCCCTTTTTGTCAAATGGCAGCTTTGCTGACTCATTTTATCACCAAGAGTATGCTGTTCATCCTTTCCGCTGCAGCCTCATTGCTTTCCCATAAACAATGACTGAAAGACAAAACTTGGATGTAGCTACTGATCATGCATATGCCTAGATCTTGTTGATTTTCTCTTAAATAAAACAGTACAAATTGAATTAGAAAAGGTACATTTCCTACTTTCCTTTACTGCTTTAATAAAATACTGACACAATGCAACTTAGGGGAGAAGGCATTTGATTTAGTTCAAAATTTTAGATCACAGTCTATCAATACAGGGAAGTCCAGTCTGCAAGAAATAGAAGCAGCAAGTCAAGACAGAAATGAAGCAGGGATACATTCATCTAGCTATCTCTACTCTTATACAACCCAGGACCAGAAACCAAGAATGGTGCCACCCACTTTCAGGCTGTGTCTTCCCACATCAATTAAGGTGATTAAGACAATTTCCCACAGACACACCCACAGGCCCACCTGGGTTAGACAATCAATTACTCATTGAGGCTCTCTTCCTAAGTGATTCTAGATTAACTAAAGTTGACAATTATAAGTAATCATTGCAGTAAACGAGTCTGAAAGGAGCTACAGGAGAAAGACAAATGCATGCTATAGAAAATGTTCATAATGAAAATAAAATAGATCCTAGTTCATTCCCAACTTCCATACCACCAGCCCTAACTCTATGCATACTATATATCTATAATTAGCTGAGATTTCTTCATAGTTATAAAAGTATTCACCAAGCAAAAACTTGGCCTTTGCCACAAAAACAATGGGAAACTACCGAAGAGTTCATACCCAAGATTTAATGAGTTGAGGCATTGGCACACACTTGTAATCTAAGCTCTGAAAACATAGAGGTAGGAGGATCATCATGAATTTAAGTTAATGCTAGCCTACATTGTTTGACTTTGTCTCAAAAAATCAAAATTAAATAAATGACTCAATGAGGTCCAATTATTTTATTTATGTTTCAGAAATATCAAAGGTTATAGTGCTAGGGATAGAGCGAAGTGAAACTGTAGTCAAGTGTTCCAGGCAAGAGACAAGGAGCAGTTATAATACACAAGATAAATACTGCTGTGATAGAAGTTTGAGAAGATACAAAACATCTTAATAGTCAATGTGATCATAGACAACAGTGTTATAAGAAATAACTGTTATAGTAATACAGCATGGTAATATTTATTGTATGGAGTGGGTAATATTAGTTTATCCTTGTTTTCATAAGAAAATTCATTGATCCTTACAAATGGGGCATTGATGAATTCATGCAACTAGAAAAACATTGTTTCATAAGTACCAATATGGGCTACTTCAAAAAAAACATAAGTAGGTATATAAATTTCAGACTATGTTGACAGTCAGTCTATTCTTAAATGATTCGTGTACTTGCTTTTTAAATATCACAGTTGTTCTCAAATGAACCTAGAAAGGAAAAAATGGCCAATAATGAGGCTCATCACTGATCGTACTCTTGTACTTCCCAAGAAGTTAACAGATTTACAATTGTCAGAGAGACAAAATTATTCATTATCATAGAAGCCCTTTCAAACTTCAGTGTCTGATACAGACACTTAAGTGTCTGATACTTCAAGATACAGAAAGTTTATATACCATAACTTCTCAAACCTTGAAAAGGCTCTCTTCATTATTATAGGGCTTTAAAAAGTCCTTATAGCTCTCAAACTATCTCCAGAGACCCTGTAATACAAATTAGAGGACATATCCATGGTTTCACTGAGGAAAAATGCTGTATACTAGTAGTATGTCTTTTTCAGCATCTCCAAGTTCTAGTTACTTTGCTCACACTGTGTGACTTAATGTCTCTGAGGAAATCTTGAGGTTAGGTTTGAAGTGATATGGAGAGGGACAAGCAGCATAAAAGTTAAAACTCATACAAAGACCATATGTTTCAAGAGAGAGGAAATGTACAATGAGATTGGTAGAATCCAATATCACAAAAACTTATCATATAGTGAGAACAAATATACAGAATTCTATATAGCACATAGAAGAGAACAGTCTGAAAAAGCATGACACATAGATTTATGAGGTAATGCATTTCTCTTGCTCATAAATTTAAAATGTCAAGGTAACATAGGCAATTTACTAGTGACTATGAGGACCTAAATTCAATACACTGTAACACACACACACAAACACACACACACACACACACATACGCACGTACAAAAATATAATCATTATAGCATCAATACATTAATGCAAGTGCAGAACCATTACAAATTTAGTATCTTGAGAAACTAAATAAAGCCAGACCTTCTTAGACCTTCATCTTCTCAAATATTTTCATTAATATAATTAATTAATATAGTATATTAATATATGTGAGAATTAATTCAGGGTGTTTTATCATACACACTCCCAACTCCTTCTCTTCATTCCCCCCAGATCCAGTTCCACTTCCCCATATTTTGTATTTCATGTCTTCTTTTTTAATCACCCATTAGCTCCAATCAACTGAAGTTCCCCAGCTCAATATATTTAAAAATATTGGCATATATTTATTGTATAAAATGATTGGTTTCATAAAAATTTTTCATGCAGACACATAGACTTTTTACTACATTCATCCTTGATTATTTTTTGTTGTGTGTCAACCATACCATTAAATCATTATTTATATAATATATATATATATATATATATATATATATATATATATATATATATATATAATAGCAAGCATACGATCTAGGTTCCACAACAATGAGAAAAAACATATTTGCCTACCTGAGACTGGGCTGTTTCATTTAATATGATTTCCAGTTTTATCCATCTGGCTGAGATGACATAATTTTGTTCTTCATTATTGCTGAATAAAATTCTGTTGTTTTATATGTATCATACTGTTTTTGTCTCTGCTGATGAGCACTGATGCTGATTCTATTATGAACTACTGTTCATAACACTCCTGTCTGCCCTAGACGAAACTATATTTTCCCTCAGAGCAACTATCTACTCTTCCACCACCATCCTTCCATTTCCACCTTCAAAACTCATCTTCACCAGTCCTAAAAAGAACACTTTATAAATTCAGATATACTTTAACATGCTACCATAACACAAACTAACCTGAAAATATCTCAGAGACTACTAAATGCAATGCACTCAGCGAAAATTCACTTGCGTAGTCTTTGCAAGTGCCACTTAAATCTGTTTTGTTTTGTGAGTTTCCATCTAAGTCTTCTTCTTGGATAAAATAAACAGTACCAATTTAAAAGAAAATTTACAAACAAAGTATTATTTACCTTTTTATAATCAAATATTTACCTTGATATATTAGTCTGCTCAATTCATGTATACCTTTCCAGTACAACAATAAAATTCCAGAGGAAATTAAATTAAAAAGAGAAATGAGCTGGGTGGAGGTGGTACACCTGCCAAAGGCAGCTGGAACTCTGTGAGTTTGAGGCCAGCCTGTTCTACAGAGTGAGTTTCAGGAAAGCCAGAGTTACAAAGGGGGGGGGGACGAAAGAGAGAGAGAGAGAGAGAGAGAGAGAGAGAGAGAGAGACGAGAGAGAGACGAGAGAGACAGAGAAATGGTTCATATGGCTTTTTTAGCTCACAGTTCTGGAGGTTCTAATCAAGATCAGGTTCCCTGTTACATTTTGTATCTGATGAGGGTGCTAGATATCAATGATACAGAGCATATGTCAGAGTTAACCACTTATACCATTATCCAGGAAGGAGAGACACAGGATAGAACAGCATCACCTTCTGGGTCACAATTCCAATAGACTTTACCTCTTCAAAGTTCCATCACCTCCCAATAGTTACCAACACAGGGGCCATGACTTTAACATACAGATCTTGCAAAGACATTCAACTTCCAAACTAAAGCAATAGATGAGACAGTATTGCCTATAGTATTCTATATAAAACGTGGGGAAAAAAAACTCACAAACTATTGTGTTTCATTTTTACAGTAGACTCAGGAAGTATAAATCATATTTTCATTTCTACATTAAAACACTAAGGGAGTGCGCGCGCGCGCACACACACACACACACACACAAATACAACCAATAAGTGGCAGAACAGCAACCCTAACCCTAACCCTAACCCTAGCCAGTGCACAATGACACATCTGATTTCCCAACCACTGTAAATTTGCAAACATTTGCCACATAATTCATGGGGTGGTTTTGGGTCATAGCCTTGGCCACAAGCTCATCTTTGTGCCTTATGGAGTCAACAGAATGTTAGGGAAGATGGGGACTGGAACAGGCAGCAGCCTGGATTATAATCACTCAGGCAAGAATTGAGTCCTAGTCAGGGAGGACTGAGTAATGAACCTGAAGAAACTGGGTTTCCCTTTCATGTGACAGCTCAATAGTGCATGGTCTCAGATTTGCAGAACTATAACCACAGCTGCAATTTCCAGAATCAAAGTATCTTCGCATGTTTTAGACAGAAAGGGTCAAATGAGTTCCATGCAATGAATCTGATGTCTATGAGATGAATGAATCCCAAGTAGCCTTTTATGCATTCTGTAACGGTACCTAGCACTCCCATACTAGATGGAGAATTTGAAACGCAAATAAAAAGCTCTTTAGCACCTTCAGGAAACATTAGTATGTAAACAGAAAGGCACCGAGACACAATTCAGACATTGTAATAAACAACTGTGGATTTATGACATTAAAAGATATATTTTGTGTGTCAACAAGAATGAAGAAACTGATTCCAATGCCAGCAGAGGCTCTGCTGAGGCTGGATTAAAATATATAACATACACCTAACCACCCACTGGTAATATGAAGCTTTTTCTCACAAAGAATAGAGATAAGTTATTTGTCTAAAAGATTTTTACATTAAATAGTCAAGATTAAATTGAAAGTAATGTAGTCTTATCTCAAGTGGAGAAATGAGTATTTTGAATGTGCTCACTTGCAGCTGAGACAGGATAAGCTGGTTTAGAGTCTAATCACTGTAGGCCCCCACCTGCTCTCTTCTCCCTCAGTGGGTGTGCTCTGGAGCACCTTGTCTCACCACCTGCCACCCCTCCCTCAGCTGCCACTGAACTGCCATCTGTACTTCTGCCATTGAGTGGAGGAAACCTGACTTTTCCCAGAATCCTGGGCCCTCTTGCGTCTAGCTGACTCTCTAGGCTGCTGCTTGGCTCCCAAGCTACCCTGTTGGGGACTCTGGAGTCCCAGCTACCACCCTCTGTGCCCACCATGAGATCAAAGTGCATTGGCACCGGGGAACACTGAAGAGCTATCAGCCATTAGCTCAGCCCCCTGGGAAGGAAAGCACAGGGCATGGGTCAACACATCCTGTCAGGTCCCAGATTAGAGGACTAAGGGTCTACAAGAGCAAATCAGACTCTTGGGAGAGGCTGTCAGAGGAGCATATCTCTCCTTTATTAAAGTGAGGGTGGTTACATTTATAGGGTACTGGCAGGGGAGAGTCTTTGGTACCCAGAGTTGGGATCCATTGGTTAAGACAAGAATACTGGAGTAGACTTATTTGCATGTGGAGCTCAAGTCTAAGCATCAAGGTCTTGCAAGGGCACCTTCTGCATAAGGTGTGGTCTCACAGGGAAAAGAGGAAGATACCTTATCAGTAAATGGGCTCATCCCTATGCTTCCAGCTACAGCGCAGATAAGCACCAACCAAGCCACAATCCTTTGCTAATGACCTTCTGCATAGCAGGCAGTATTTAATATTTAGCTGGGTTCTGGCCAGGGCTAAAGTGGGGAGCACCCGAACTCCTACCACTCTCAGGATGAGAAAATCTGGGGTTCACGGGTGAGCTTCATCTCACTCTCAGCTCTAGGACAGCCCCACATACTGGTACATCAGGTATTTTCCTTTTTTTCTATTCATATTTTTTAAATTTATTTTTCTTCTCTCATACGATACATACTGATTGCCCTCCTCCCCTTCCTCCATTCCTCCCAGCTACCCCATCTCCCCTCTCCCCGTCAGATCTACCTACCCCCACCACCACCTAATCCCCTCCCCAGCTTTTCCCTAGAAAAGAACAATCTTCCAAGGGTTACCACTCAAACAGGGCATGGCTTAACAAGATGGAACAAGACGAGGCACTACTATCCAGGGTGGTCTAGGCAAAAGGGTCCCAAGGGCAGGTAAAAGGGCCAGAAACAGGTCTACACCAGCCTGGAGGAGTTTTACTGCAGGAAATGTGCTGTGTTAGAGGCTCTGTCTTCTTTTTTCAAATAATATAGTTTAGTCATATTTCCCATCTCTCAACTCCTGCCAGATCCTCCCACCTCCTACTCACCCAAATTTATGTTCTTTCCCTCTTTCAAAAACAAAAACAAAAACCTCACAAAAAAACTAACAAAAAAACCAGTAAGACAAAAAAAAAAATGCTGAAACAAGAAAAGGTGTACACACAATAAATAAACAGTTAAGAAATTAAATAAATAAAGCACTGGATTTGTTTTATGTTGGCCAACTATTACTAAGCTTGGCACCTGCCCTGTAGTATGGTTGATATACCCAGTGACACTCCATTGTACAGAATGAATTTTCCCTTTGCCAATAAGCATCAATTACAAACAGCTTATTGGATAGTGGTAGGTCCCATATGCACTTACCTTTCTAAATGCTGGAACCCCATATGGCTTGAACCTGTGCAGGTCTTGTGCATGCTGACACAGTCTCTGTGAATTCACATCATTTGTATTATTCCATTTGTCTTTAGAAGACACTATTTCCTTGGGGTCATACATCACTTTTGCTTTTACTATGTTTCTGCTTCCTCTTCTACATAAGCCTTGAGGGGAAGGATTTGATAAAGACATCCCATTTGGACTGAGTGCTCCAAAGTCTCTCATTCTCTTCATATTGTCCAGTTGTGGGTCTCTGTTTTAAATACCATATACTGCAAAATGAAGTTTCTCTGATATGGACTGAGTGAGGTACTTATCTATGAGTATAGCAGTATTAGGAGTATAGTCATTAGGAGTTATTTTATTGCTATACTGCCTTTGCAGAATAACAGTAGTAGGTTTTCCCCTAGGCCCAAGACCTATATAGTCTTAGGTTCTTGGCCACTTTGGCATTGTCTGGTTTGGTTCTATTTCGTGGAGTAAGCCTTAAATTCACTTAAATATGGTTGGTTATTGCCATAACATTTGTGCCACTATTGTACCAGTGTATCTTTCAGGCTGGTCACTGTCAGAAGTCTCAATAATTTGTAGCTGGGTGATATTGATGATTTCTTTTCTCCTATAATAGCATGCAGAAAGGCCCCATCTTCTGGTCTCTTATTTAATAGTGTCCTACCATGAAAGCAAGGGAGTTTCTTTGTTTCCTTCAGGGGAAATTGCTTTCAACTCCTTCCTCTTTTAAACATTAGGAAAAACTATAATGCAAAATTCTTCACACTCTATCAATAATAGCTGCTTTCATGATTACTGCTATTATCATCAGTAGCATCATTGTCATTATTAAAGGAAAGAGTAAATGTCACAGTACAGCCAGCAACAGTGTTTGTCTCACAGACATTTCCATAATAGCAAAAGAGAACGTATACAATATCAGAACTACAAAGAAGGCAGGAGAAGATTAAAGACCAATTCTCAACATGCTGATTGAGCAGCTGTGGGATTTTGACCTTCTGTAAACAGCATCCTCTGGCACTATTCCCCCGTGACAGTACAGGCTCAGAAATGTTCCTCCATCACTTGAAAATCACCACATTAGAAGTGGAAGTTGATAGGCACGTTCATGTCGGCTTCTCTTTTATTTTCTACAGTATACATTAGCAGGTCCCACCCAATTTCTCTTTCTTTAATGGGGGACTTCACCTTCTTTCATGACATTTTTGTTTTGCTACTTGACACACAAAGGCTTTTACTGAAAGCAAAGGACAATTTACAACATAAAACATTTCTAAATTATAGGTTGTGTGAAACTCCGGTCACCATTTTGGAAAGACAAATTTCCAAACCAAAGAAAAAAAGTAACAAATAATAGTAGGTGGTGACATAGATGCCATACAAACTGAAGGTGGCATTGGGATCTCCATTTTAATTTTCTTTTCTTGAATAAATGATTATTTCCAACTCTCTGTAACTTGGTACGCAGCCTCCATGCTGTGAATCTGCCAAGCACTCTTCAGAGCATACCTCTAACATTACAATGAAGACAGATCTGCCTTCCTGCAGAAAAAGTATATCATCCAGACGGCACGTATCATAGATGAAGGGCAGAATATTTTAACAAACACGTTATTCTCCTCTGTTTATCCACATGGTGTCTCATGATTGCCAGCAAAGGCTAAAGAAGAATTGCACCTAGACAAGAAACAAAAACACTTGGTCACACAAATAGCATTTTCTTCTCTCTCTCATCCATAGAGCTGGTTGGGTTGAATCCTGAAAAGAGAGACAGTTCTTACAGGGGAAGGGCTTCCAGGGAAGTCAAACTTTGTAAAAGCTGAATAGTTTATTCCCCAGCAAGGAGTTGTTCAGATGGTTCTTATGAATCTGGAGTAAACTCCAAAGTCTTGCTGAGGACTGTTGAGGCCCCATTATGGCCTGGGTTGTTGCTAGATTCTGGACTCATCTTTCATTCTCCTCCCACATTTTTCTTTTGCTGTTTCTTTTGTTGTTTCTCAAACACATGCACTTTATTCCCATCTTAGGGTATTTTTACTACCTGGGCACTTTCTCAGAAAGGTCAAACAATCACATGATTAGTCTCTGATCATTCAAACTAGCTCCAGTTTACCACCTGAATGACACCTTTCCTGACATGAAATAGTTTCCCTGCCAGACTACAATATCATTCCCATATTTTTCTATCTTCCCTGCAGTTACTGCTTTATGATTTTCTCTTATTTTATGATGTTCTCCTTCCATTAGAATGTAAGCATCCTTTTGTCTTTTGTCCCATTGTAATTTTAATACACAGAAGAGTTTGCCAAGCCTAATGTATGCAGAGTATGAAGTTTCAGGAGCTATGTAGCTTTAAATAGCATGTGCATATAATATTTGTTAGGGATAGATTACATTTAAAATACATAAGAATAAATGTGATTGTTTACATTGGATATGATGAAGGAAAACATGACTTGATTGTCACACACAAACCCACTTAATAAATAGAGCAGTAGAGTAGGAAAAGTTAAAAAAAATCATACATCAAAAAAATAAAAAACTACTCCTTGTCATGTGACCTGCTCAGGTTTTCTCAGATTTTTGTTTGTATTGAAAGTTGTTATGAGGTACAATTATACTCACATCTTCACATGTTTAATACATTTCTTTTAATAATAAATTTTAAAGTGGAAACAATAAATAAAATTACTAAACAAATAAAATATGTATACGTAATAGCTAATAGGAAGATAATAAGCATGATTGAAATATTTTTTAAAACCTGTGCTTTTTCCTCCTCAGTGAATCCACTTTTTTCTGTAAGTGGCTATCTATTTGCCTGAAAGGAAATGAAGATTTGTGATTCAGAGAATGAACTCAGAGTATGTCACACAGCCTCCCACACAGTGAGTCAGTATCTTTATGAGCCAAACTGTTATTTTAACTCAGTGTTTCTAAGTTCCTTACTCTCCTCTATTAACCTTCTGTACTCAGTTTATAGAAATTTTTGTGGTATAGTACATTTCATGGATTTGCTGGTGTCAAAAGGCAGGTTTGATAGAGAAAAATGATAAATAAGGCAAAAAGAAAAAAGAAGAGGGTAGAGCCATGTATTGTGTCCTGACTAGGGACAATAATACTGAGTTTTGGGAGGATTGCATGTCTTCACTTCCTGTGTGCCAAACTATGGTTAGACACCATGGGGCCTATGTACATCAAAACACACTGGGTAATTTAAAGTAGTCTGGAAAAGGAAGACCTTATTTATGAATCTCCCATGCTTTCCTGATTCATACATGTCATGAGCCCTGGGGTTGAAGTAAAGCAGGCAATGAAGGCTCTATAGAGGAAATAGCAAGTATTCCAGGTTTCTGTACTTAAGGAAGATTAAACAATATCTAGCTAACTGAAGGAGCCAAATAGAATACTCAGATCTTGATCAAGCCAAGAAAGAACAGGATGAAAGCTGCAGACTTCAGCATAGATGCCAGCTGAGCAAGCAGCTACCAAAGATATCACCAAGTGACAGAACACCCAGAAGATTGTAATGTTCTTTCTCCCACGTAAGTCACATGAAATCATAGCATACTCACACATCATAGTCATCATTATAATTATCGTTCCTGGAGAGAAAATGAAGGATGCACATTGTTCCTGCATGTGACATCTGTCACAGAGGATTTTTATGATTCTTTTGTATGCCTTGCTAACTAAAACTTGGGGAAAACTCTGGGATAGGGTTGGCTGAAATCCAGCTGGCAGGTGACCATTACAGCATCCTGATACAGATACTCAAACTTACCCATAGACTACCTATAGGTCAGATAGACACTTTCATTTCTCTAGAAGTACAATTCAGCAAAAGACATAATATCTGACAAAATTTGAACTTGTCATGCTGAGATCTGTTCACTTCTAAGATATAGCTAGTTGCAGTTGGAGGGCTTTCTACTATTCTGGATCTATTTTGAAATAAAATTCAGGACATAGTGAAATCCTTAAACCATAAGAGAAACTTCCAGGTTCTCACACAGTTCATTATAGGCAAGACAAAAACATCAATACTAAAATTTCATATACCCGTCCAGCATTTCCCAAAGAAAGACATGTGAAATATAAGTCCTATGAGATTTTCCTTCAACAAACAGGAGCTGTGAGCAAATGTTAAAGTATTTTATTAATTTCCCCCACTGAAGAGTTAAATGTATACCAAAGGCTAGAAGAATATTAATTTTCTTTAGCACAACTTTCCTAACTTATTTGGCTCCATAACATTCTTTAACATACAACTAGCCATCAGCATACAATATAATTAGTATTTCATAATATACATTTTGGTGGGCCAGGCATACTGCTGCATACTTCAAATCCAAGCACCCAAGAGGTAGAAGCAAGAAAGGGAGAAAGAAGGGAGAAATAACACTGATGATATTTCAAAAAGCCATGGAAAAATATTTTGTAAGCAAACACACACACACGAAAGTATGCATGTTTGAATGTATGTATGTGCACATGTAGTGGATTGATATCTCTCTTGGAGCTGTAGAAATGGCTCAGCAGTGAAGAACAGTTATTGCTGCTGAAAAGGACCTGGGTTTGATCCCCAGCAACTACATGGTGGCTCACAAGTGTCTATAACTCCACCAATAGGGATCTGATGACCTCTTTTGGTCTTCTCAGACCCCTGTATGCATTTGGTGCACATAAACTCATGTGCTCATGTACAATCAAATAAGTCAACATACATAAATGAACAAATATTTGAAAATTAAATTAAAACTAAAGTGCAAGTCCCAGGCAGGGGGAACTTCCTCTGAGTTGTTGGTCCGAGCAGGGGTATGGTACCTAAGAGATCACAGATAATACAGACTATTGCTATTATCCTTGATTTCTTCCCAGAAGTCAAAGGTACTACCCTATTACTGAAGACACCTGGGGCAGTTTAACATGAATGGCTCCTCCATAGGCTCATATGCTTAAATACATAGTCTCCAGTTTGAGACTATTTGGGAAGGATTAAGAAGTGTGGCCATATTAGAGGAGGTTTGTCACTGGGGGGTGGGCTTTGAGGTTTAAAAATCCTACATCATTCAGTTATCTATCTGTGCCTCTTGCTTGTGGGTCAACGTGTAAGCTCTCAGACACATCTCTAGCACTATGTCTTGCCTGCCTGTTGCCATGCTCCCCACCAAGATGATCATAACTCACTCTCTGAAACTGTGAGCTCCTGATAAACTTTATACTATGAGTTTCCTTTGTCAAGGTGTCTCTTTACATCAATAGAAAAAGAATTAAATTGACACCCCCACACTTTGAAAACAAGATTTGGAAGAATCAAGCTGCTACTGACCTGAAATCCTCTTCCCTGAGGTCTAGCTTTTCAAAATATTGGAGTTGCTATGCAAGCTGCTTATGTAGAAAAGTAATAAGCAGTACTACCCGACTATTAAGCCTGTGAACCACAACAATGGCAGACCTGGAAAGATACCCTCAGTAATACAGTAGTGGCATATTTATAACAGGAATAAGCAAACCAACAACTGTTAAACTTAAGGCCTACTCAATAAGAAGAAATTTATGCATCATACTGTAAATCTTGCCAACTAATCATGGCCTGAGGGGTCATAGGCCCCAGAGGAGTATATACGACTGCTGTATTCCTAAATCCATATACGTTCTAACTGTAATCTCTGTAGTTTTCTTTATAACCACAGATAAGTGTAACTCTCATTCTTCATCAAAGATTTTTTTTTTTTTGCAGATGGATGCTATCACTGGCTACAATGTTGAGAATAAATGACTATAGGATTTCAAGCCTTAATTGGTATATTAACAATGAAACCCCTACAGTTAAGACTCTCAGAACATTGTGGAAGAGAATTTGATAAGACTGTAAAATTCAGAGGACCAGGACATCTGCTGCAAGACAGTGTCTTCTAGAAATGACAGGTCTGCTACACAAATGAAACTTCAACAACATTGTTGCCTAAGCAAGATCTCAAAATGGTAATACCATTTTACTACTTGACGCTCCAGAATGGATTGGGGGAAATTTTACAGGACCCCACTCCTGGAAGCAATTAATGTCTGCCATAAGAGGTATAATCATTTTTTCTCCAGGGATGAACCCCATGATATGGTATCCAACACCAAATGTTTAGTCCTAAGCAAATTGGCATATGAGCAGCATTAAATAGAAGAAGACGTCATGAAGATGAAGTAGGCGGATACATGGGAAGAATTAGAGGGGAGAGAGGAGGATTGAAAAGGATGCAAATACAGTACTCATGAATGTAAATCTCAAAAAAAATTGAAAACCAAATAAAATCATGAAATGAGTTGAATTCTAGGTGTTTATAAGTTTATTTACTCGAAAAAGGTAATGTGGTCATGCCTGTTAACAGACATGGGATACCTTCAGAAATGTACTTTGCTTTATGCAAAACAAAATTATAGACCTACTTTTAGGAATTTTCTTTCAAATGTGTGAAACTTGCCACTAAGGAAATTAGTCATGAGAAATTATTTCTGAAAGAAATAACCTCACTGTAATTGAATAATAATTTGTCTTTATTAAAAAATGTATAACAGCAATAATTACAGAAGAAGAGATCATAAATTCAAGAGGGGAAATGTGTAAGGTGTTGGAAGGGAGGAAATGAATCTAATATAGTGTACCCTTGCATAAAATTTCCAAATAAAAATTTAATTAGCAAAAAAAGCCTTGACTACACAGCAAGTCTGAAAACAGCCCGGGTTGCAGAAACTCTATTTCACAAAAACAAGATTTAAAACAGACACGTTGGAAATGCCACATTCTAATTAACAGTGAAAACTTGAGCTTGATTTTATGACTTCAGAATCAAAGTGACTCAAGAGCTTGAGGAGTAATGGGAGCAACAATAGCTTGACTCCAGATGAAATTTACCTCTCTGTCTTCTTCCATCAACCACATCCCAAACCTCCCTAAATGAATCTACAATGCAAATAAAATCACTGAGCTTGCTATATACCCATGGAGTTGGAGACAAACCACCCCAGACAAGCTTCCTCAGTCTAACACCTTGATATACAAATTCTACAGCTACTGCTGAATATACAAATAGTGAAATCATAATTAAACTTAATAAGGAGAAGGCAGAGGTATAGAAGGAGCCTGTGTAATTACCAAAGGATTTCTGAGGTCTTCTAAAACTTGCTGAGAGTCTGTTTAGCAAACATGAAGGCAAGTATCTCCTAACACAACATACATACTACACATTCAGTAAATACAGAGTAATTGGACTGCAGTGTAAGAACAAATGCATTTGT